>JAZDUA010000036.1:4782500-5382500 GCA_038098605.1 Gryllus longicercus | reverse complement strand
TTTACAAGACAAATAAAATTAAGTGATCCGAAGACATTTTTTAGAAAAAGAATATTTGCCATGACTTCTGCACCAACACTCCTATTTCTTGTTATAAATTTTTTCTTTCAACACTCGTTGCTATCTTTATTCATAATTCATCGTACAACGTTCATCGTAACGAGCGAAGGTAGAAATCTCTAAGTCGAAGAAAACGTACACAAACTGTACTTCTCCTTAATAAGTCAAATATAATTCCTTAACGTTTTTTGACGTTAAATTAATAAATAGCAGATGCGAAAGCGCGGCTCGTTCGTACAAGTTCCCCTTTAGCGGTGCGCTGGTGGGCCACCTGTTGAGGTCTCGAGGGAGTGCTGGCCAAAATCCTCTCCCGCCGGACCTCGCTGCTCGGGGGGGGAACGCCCCAACACACACAAGGCGACACAAATCCGCAAGCTCCGCGGCCATTGAGGGAAAGTTACGAGTCACACAATCTGCCGTTAGCCCTTGTACGACTGAACTATTACTATAACGTATCTGGACAAGCAGTGTTCGCCACACACTCTCTTGTACTAAGTGTGTACTACACATGCTTTATTCTTTTACTTGGAGTAGCTACTGTAATGTTCCAACGTCTTGAATATATGCCCTAAAATAAATCAAGTGTTTTGTTTGATCATGTCAGAAGGTTTTTACTCGATTTAATTATTCTCTTACTGTTGAAATGACATACAGATCCATTAACCAGAAAACTGCGTAGCATCATTTACCACCAACACTAGAGTGCAAAATACGACCTCCTGCATGCAAATAAATATTCTACACACAATATGTATGCCAATTGATGGGTCGAATTCAAAAACACTGTCCTTTATTTTATATCAAAAGGACCTAAAGCATCCTTCGACAAATGCTTACCAAATTATTATTCTCAACGAAAATTAATATTTTCGTTTTTAAAGATAAATGTATTTAAACTGATATTGGGTATAACCCGGCGGCAGGTAATTACATTAATAAGGTAATATAATTTCATGCAAATAATGTAATAACGATGGTATAATAATAACAATAATAATAGTTTATTTCTAATTTGCTCATTTTCTAAAAAATAGCTTGGTCTCATGAGAGTCAAACAATATGTTAACGCGGTTTTCATTATATCAAGCAGCTCGAATCCAGTTTTTTAGTGTGTTTCCTACGACCGCAGACGACGTTAGAGAAATACATTTTAATGTGAACCATGGAGCCTACCAACACTATCGTTATTTTACATTTAACGTACAGTTACTAATTAACGAGAAACTGTCGGGGACCAGAAGGTATTGTTTCCTTTTTACTTTCACGCCTATTACATACTTTCGTAGTAAAGAGAAAGTTTAATAGTGTATCTGATATCGACGATTTTGCAACGAAGAACTCGTATTGTAGAGCCCTGGGTTTGAAAAAGTAGTTAAATCTGGTTCCTTAATATAGTGATAACTTCCTCCGACACATTGTATACCAAATCCGAATTCACCTATTCTGGGTGCTTGACATCGAAAAATTGGTGAAATACAAAACGTGGACTGTCTGTCTGTCCATCTGTCCGGCTGTCTATGGTCAATGCTAGCACCTGAACCGTTCGGACCAATTTCTCAAAAATAGATACCCCCCAATCCATCTGAACGAGCTCATAATTCTGTGAGCTTGCAATTGATGTTTTGATTTTAGATGTACTTTACATTAAGTCCCAACATAATCAAACTTTTCTAAAAGGAGCTCCACATTTTTTGAACTAAACTTTTTTCAGGTAGTGCAAAGAATGCTTATGCAAGGGAAGCAGGTCTCATTTTCGCTGAAACCTCAGAAGTTTCGAAAATTGCAAAAGTGAAAATAATAAGAGAAAGTATGTGTCATTTGAAGCAAGCAATTTATGATTGAAGTTATTGCAATGTATTTTTAAAATTCTCGTAAACACTCCACATTTTTCTGTATTATTTTTCTTGAAAAGAGTAAATTACGCTTAAAAATGGCGCCAGTCTGATTTTCGGGGAACACTTTCTATTTTCGAAAATTACGAACAAAAATCCTTATTCTTGCAAACTACAATGTATTGATGATAATTTTTTTCCTTAATGAATTATGTTCTTTAAAGCTAGATATTAAAATAATGTAAATACAAATCTCTGAATGTTTGATAATTGGAAATGCAATGTTTGCAAAATTTGCAAAATATTTTTAAGCATCTAAAAGGCTGAGTTTATCTAAGAGGTTGGCGGTGTAGGAGTAACATGAATGGCGATAACTGTTAGATGCTGATTTCGAATACCATCGAGGAGAAAAAAATTGCTGGTTAGATACACTTTTGCAGGTTCATACAGTATAATATTGCATAGCCGTTACAAGGACGAGAAAGTATGTGCTTTTTCAGCATCACTAGTTTTGTCTTGTTGCAGAGATTCTCCAATACGTTAGCTCTCCAAAAGTATGCGGCAATCGAGGATTCTTTTAAGTGGTCACGAAATGAAAACAATAGCACCTTTTCAATTTCAACTCAATAAAGAGGAATATTTTGAAGAACTCTACGTTAACCTAAAATAATACCATTAGATCAACTGATTATTTTATGTTTCCGGGCGTGACAAGTGTAATGTTCATTAGCCCCGTCAGTGTAGTTCAGGTTATATACCCTGTAGAACGGATTTGCGTACCTAGCAGTCTTTTCAAGCTGGGCAATACTCGAGACGGGATAAGCTTTACGCTTCTGAAGTGTTTTGCGACATGCGTGTGTGTGTTTGCTTAAGGAAAGTAAGGCTTAGGAGTAGTCAAAGATAAGGAAGGAAATTATGGGTGCGGTCCATGGCCAGTTATACTGCTCAGACACTTTTGTTATTTAAGGTCGCATTAACTTCTAGGTCATTAGCGGCCACTATTGCTTGTACTGGTATGGTAACGGTGAGGATGACATGATATGATGATGATAGGGGGTGAAAGGACGAACACAATACAACCATGCCCGAGGCGGGGCTCGAACCCGCGGCCCTGCGGTCCGAGACCGCTACGGCACTAGCGATCTCGGCTCAGACATTTGCCTGACGTTAATCGAAGAAACCACTGAAAACTACCGATCAGAGTCGGCCGCTAGAATTCTTCTGCAGATAGTTCCTGGATTTGACCCAGCGCTGAAGCTAGAGTCGTAAATTCGCTAACGTTCGAGACCCTAGCCTAGGATCTCCTAGTCAGTGACCTTACAGAAGCAATGGCAATATCTCGGCCGTCCCAGTCAGAACTATTATTAGACGCCGTGAATGGCGTGAATAGATCAACCCTTTTGGAATTCGTCGCACATACATGTGCAAGAGAGAAATTCGACTTGGTTAGCCCCACATTCAAATTATTTTTATCACTAAACACTTTATTGAATTATGGGGACTTACGAAATTACAGAAATAAAGACACTCTTCTTACCTAACTGATGTAATAAGATAACTGGTCATCGTTTCCGCACTCCGTATTACCTGAAACAAATAGAGAAGCATATATGTAAGCATCTAAAACAGAACTATTAATTTTCATCAACTACTCAATCTATTCCTCTATTATTTCTTCTTTTTCTCACTTAATTTTATTATTAAAAGGATGAAAAATTAGAGAAAAATGTAATACAGTGTTATAAAAAAATATCTGCGACTGTGCGCTAACTGCTCAGTATTGGATCCATTCCGGTATTATTACTATCATCATAATGCGACAACTGCTCTTACGGATTAATAATAACAGTTTTTCTTAGCCAATTACAAATGTTAACTTTTATTTTAATTGTTAATATTAAAATACTCGTATTTAATGAAAACAATTTTAAACGATAGTGTACACATTTATGATTCACATTAACAGTACTGGTTGATGCTAAACCCTGCTGACTCAGATGTGTTGGAAATTATTTATATTTCCTTCCCTTTGAACGTCACAAGGTTAGATATTTTCCACAAAATTGTTTAAGCTACTCTCTTTTTATGCACTGAATAATAAAACTATTAAAAAAGTTAGGAAATACTTTTTTTTTAAAATCGTTTCAAATTCTAAATCCATGCAAAGTCACTCCATAACAACCGTGATTTCCTAAAACTCTTATTTTCTCCAACTGAAAATTAAACAAATACAAAATATGAATGAATCAATCTTATGTCCCAAGGCACAAGCAAGACCTGATGCGGGTAACCTGCATTCAGAATATTATATAATGATTTTTTTCTGTAACACAGAGACTGCACTGAATAGTATGTTATTCATCTTTTTATTTTTTTAATATTTTAATTATTTTACCTTCATTTGTTTCATCTGTTACCTTCATTTCATCTAAAAGAACGTCTCGAGCGCCACTGTTTCAGCCGTCGTGGCGTCGTTCGCCAATAAATGAAATTCGTGCCCCGCCGCCGCCAGCGCTGCGAATAGGAGGGATGCTGCGGGCGCAACTGCACGACACGACACGACACGACGAGGCGCGGCGCTGTGCTCGCGGAACCTGTTCCTCAAACATTCAAATTGCCCTGCGCGCGCTGCGGGAGGAGAGCGAACGCTGATGGCGGGAACCAGCCCCCGGAATGCGGCCCTAGCCACGGCCCCCTGCACGCACGCCCCAAAACCCGACTGGCCACGCACGCGCAAAAATAAATAAATAAATAAATAAATAAATAAATAAATAAATAAATAAAATAAATAAATAAATAAGTAAATAAATAAATAAGTAAATAAATAACCAAATAAAACAGTGTCTACTAGGGATACAACACCGATGTCGATGTTTTCAAAACATTTATGTTTTTACAAAATCAGCTATTTAACATCGACATTTTGAAGCCGGTGTTATATATATATATATATATATATATATATATATATATATATATATATATATATATAGAGAGAGAGAGAGAGAGAGAGATGTTTTTACGGGGTTAATGATTTTTTTAAGTAAAAAAGTACGATCATGACAAAAGTTCTATAATAATTTTCAGGTATCCACAAATTGAATACTCTTCAGACGAAAGTGATCAAGGGTGAAAAATAAATAAAATTGATGTTTATTCAACAAAGAAGTCTGCATTATTTTTTAATTATCGATTCAGATAATCAAAGTTTAGTTAATTATATTGATGACTTTTTAACTTTGTTTGTCGGGTAAATCCCGATTAAAAATTAATAAACGAAATCACTTCCCAATTAAATCACACACGAGCCTGAATTTGATGGTTACTTATTCAATTTTAAAAACATCGATGTTTCGTAACATCGATGCTTTTATTAACGTCGATGTTTTATTGACATTGATGTTTTCATTCTGAGTACTGATGTTTACAAACATTGATGTTTTGCTGCCGACGTCGCATCTATAGTACCTATTTGGCTATCCGGGAGGTGCCGCATCGTAGGTACAGATGCACTCTAAATAAATTGCTAGCAACAATAAATAAGTTGCGAACGTACAAGCAACGCCTTCCACTACGCCCGACTGGGAGGTCGCGGTTTCGATCCCATGCAGGTGCCAAAAATATACTTCATGTGCTTCATTGGCATCGGAGAGTTTGTGGTGCAGGCTGAAATCGATTTCGTAGGACACCTGTTCTGATCGGAGCGTTCCGAGATCTCCATGATCACTTGAAAGCAAATGCCTGCGACCCTCCTTCCCTACTCTGCCCTCATTTCCCACGTGAAGCCTAACGATTCACTTTTTGGCAATGAAGTGTAGTGGAAAATTTTATATCACGAATTGACACTTGTTTTTGAACGTTAGACAACACTTCCATTATGGATTGGCTTTCAGCCCGATCATCTTCATTAACATGCGATGATCTTCGAACCCATTACAAGCCTCAGAACTTCGAATCATTTCTTCTGAGATAATTGGGTATCTTTTCTTATTATAAATTCCAACAATTGATTATCTTATTCCCACAATAAAGGTGCAATCAGTCATTTAGCACGCATTTTGTTCACTAGCGGACCACCGGTTTCTACCTTGTCAAAAGTCAGCGAAGCGGGGCTATAATGTCAGACATCCCTGCCAAGTTGATGCAAGTTGAGCCAGACTCAACGGCGTTTGGGATGGTGAAGAGCGATGGGTAAATTTGTCTGGCGAGTTGTCACTATATCCACTCTCCAGGTTTCACTAAAGAAAAATATGCAATGACAATATAAAACACTATAATATCAATGGTATTATCACGAGTCCTTTTCCTTTTTTTGTAATTTTCAAAGCGCGAATGAAATTTGGAAGGATTATTTCACGAATAAAAATATATTTATAGTTATTAATAAGTATTATTATATACAATATATTAGTAGATAACATTAACTTGAATACCATCTTTCAAGCATTGCCAACTCAGTCATCTTGTAGAAGAAACAAGCAAATATCGATGAAACGAAAGTGATAAAACAAAAGTAAAATATTAGAATGGGTAGTTCAAGAATGTTCAAGAGAGTAAAATTTCTTGGCATTCACTAGTGAACGAATGCGAACTTAAACTTGTTTTTGTTTTTTAGGATAATTTGAAACCACTATTTAAAAAATGATTTCATCATTTCATTTAGATTTTTACATTAATCTAAACTATCAATATATCACACGTGAACGAATGTTTCCTCACGTTGACAGGGGCAATCTGACCTCCGGGTTATAAAGAACAGGAAATCCCTTTCCGTACACTCTTAAGTTCAAACTTTTATATTTGCGTAGACTTATTAGAAATATTGAGAAACACGCAACATATGGGATGGTATCTTACTCGTAACTTTTAGAAACTTACTCTTTTTAACCCTCGTGTGCTATTTTTATCGAGTTTCATTTTACAAAAAAAGGTATGAACTTATCTAATTCTGTATATCTTGTATTTTCCTCTTTTAGTTTTAGATGGATTTTTAGGTCGGGGTATTCAAGTACCCCGCGCGAGTACACACGTCCCAACAGTGTTCGCGAGTGGAGGTGTGTAAAGTCCCGCCCAGACTCGGTCTGAGCTGCAATTTTTGGAGAGAAAGAAAATTGATTTACTATTTTTAACGAGACTCTCAATATAACTGTTGCTTTCTTTGCATCAAGGGACTACTTCGTATTATAATTTCATTTTCTAAACAATAACTTCAGTTTTTAAACAATTTTAAAAAGTAGGATAAACTTGAAACTATGTGCTTAATTTAATAAATCATATTATTATCTTACTGATATTAAAAAGTATTACTACTAATTATCTCCTTTATTTGCAGGTTGAGCATAGATAATGACTATTGTTGATATGCCATCCAGACACAATCTCGCAATTATTCTACTGATGGATATGTTGTTACACCCTTCCTGTAAACATCAAACAATTTATGTCAAAACAAATTGATGTTCGCTAGAAATGATTTGGGGATACAAATAGGTACACCTGCAAACCGCAACACCTCTAGTACTGCAACAACCTCATCCTCAGGCCAGGTTTTCGGTTTCTTAAAAATTAACGTTTTATTAGATTTTCGGTCGGCACCCTACTCTGGAGTTCGGATTTTCAGAACCGTTTGATGTTATTCCAGAATTAAGTTGATTTCACTTATGAAAAAAAGACTTGAAAAGTGCGTAATGTTTACCTGGTCCCAAATAGTGCAGCAATGCAATAATTTTCATTCCTGAAACAATCTTTGCAAATATCAGTTGTGTTGTGGCAGGTATGAATCAATTGAAACCCTCTCGTGATATTTTCTACGATAATTATTAAATTACACCCCTAATGACTATGGGTCACAAGGCGGTTATTAAAACCTTCCGGAGAAGTGAGCATGTCGCGCTTCTATTGGCTTTGTTCTATTGTTTGGGACGCCGTCGCGCCGGCGAGTCCTGACCTTGGGCACGCGCTGATCGATCGGCGTCGGAACTAGGTGAAGCTAGACGCTTCCGGGTCGCCACGTGGCGGCGGCGGCGGCGGCGGCGGCGGCGGCGTTGGCGGCGGCGGCGGCCGCCGAGGCCGCCGGCAAACGATGCCGGCGCAGGGTGCTTTTGGGCGGCGCACGCGACCAGGGAGCATGCAAGCGGCGTCGAACATGGATCAACAATCTCAACACACTTTGTCGGACCCAACGCGCTCAGCTAGGAGCGCTCAACCGAACTTAACGCTCCCACCCGGGCTCAATATACGCACCCATGCTCAACACTCTCCACCGGCTTCAACACTCTCCACCGGCTTCAACGCTCTCCACCGGCTTCAACACTCTCCACCGGCTTCAACACTCTCCACCGGCTTCAACACTCTCAACCGAGTTTAACACTCTCAACCGAGTTTAACACTCTCAACCGAGTTTAACACTCTCAACCGAGTTTAACACTCTCAACCGAGTTTAACACTCTCAACCGAGTTTAACACTCTCAACCGAGTTTAACACTCTCAACCGAGTTTAATACTCTCAACCGAGTTTAACACTCTCAACCGAGTTTAACACTCTCAGCCGAGTTTAACACTCTCAGCCGAGTTTAACACTCTCAGCCGAATTCAACACTCTCAGCCGAGTTCAACACTCTCAACTGAGTTGAAAATTCTCGACCGAGTTCAACACTCTCAATTCTATTTTACACTGTGAACGGAACTCAGCACTTTCAGTCTGGTTTCGCGCTCTAGATATCACTTTAATAAAGCAACCAATTGGTAAGGAAGATATGTCCCTGTTTTTCAAATCAAGGGAGATCCACATACGATGGCACATCAATATATCTCGCAGTTTACAATATAAAACCAAACCTTTATCTCTCTTCGAAATAACTCGTCCCTTGACATTACTTCCAGAGTATTCATGTGGTACAACTAGTCATGCTCCAATAGCACATATCGTTTTCGTATTATTTGTAACGGATAAATAACACAATAATCTTCGAAATTGTATCTTAATAAATCGTAAAATTCTATCTTCAGCAAAAAGGGCAATAGATTTGTATTTGTAATGTTAAAAAATCGTAATTTTTGAAATTTCCCAGATTTCATTGAAAATCTTACTAATAACATATTCATAAAGACCTTTGCTCTACTCGAGGAAAAATACAGAAAAACCTTCATGCTCGTAAGCTTTACTCACGCCTAACTGGACGACGTCTTTCAACAGATACTTATAAGGGAGTGTGTAACCTAACAAAACGGCCGTGATATCACGTAAAATTACTCCGTAACTACTAATAATTCAAAAAAGTTTTAAAAAATGATTTAATCTACTTTAGAGATTTAATTACTATAAAATAAGTCTACCTTTAATAATATACTTGTAGGAAAATGTATAACAAAATTCGATATTATACAATTTTTTTTATTGAGGATATTTAAACGAAAATATCTATTTCATATTATTAGACCCTCGGTGGCTCGTTGGTTAGCTTGCTCACTTTCCACGGCGCAAGCACGGGTACGATTTCCGACTGGACCAAAATAATAACTGTGCGCTTTCCTTACAAATGTCCCAGTGTCTACTGCAATGTGACGATGAGAAATCCCACCCTAAGGTTGTGAAGGCAAGAATGCACGGGATGTCTTCGTGATAACCATAGGATTCTCTTATCCTACGGCCGAGAGGCTTGGTCACTGCTGGCCGGTCAAGACCCGTAGCGCGCCATAGGACCATAGGACAGGACATTTCATAATGTTGGAAACTTTTCTTGCAGCAAAGGTCTTTTAAATAATTGGACTCCTTTTTAAAAAGGTTTTGTTTATGTATTTTCTTATTTTTTTCGGATATCTCGCTAATTTTCGCGGAAATAGCCATGTATTGGAACGATTGTACGTGAAGTTATTTAAACATTTAATTTTGAAGACCTCACTTCATAATAAAAATAATATATCCGATAATATAGTTAGAGGAGGACATCAAAACAAAATTCAACTCTTGCAATTTTCGAGAGTTGAGAGATTTTTTTTTTGAAAAACAGACCTTCTCAAATTTTATAAGCGTACTTGGCTCTATTCAATAAAAAAATGTTGAGAAACTTTGCAGCCATTAGAAAACTGGAAATCTCCTCGATATTTTAAGTAAAATACTCCAAAAATTAAAATTAAGATCTATATATGGGTTGGACGCTAATGATGTTAAAAGACGAAGATGTAAGAGAAGAAAATTCCGATTACATACACGATAAAGTAATTCGTGTATACGTATAGAAATAACAAGATCCACATTCTCCGTATCAGGGGCCCACAAGCAACATTTTCCCAGGCAGAATTTCATAATTTTCTCTACACCTCCCTAAACAGTATATGCGAAAGTAAATTGACAGAGCCTCTGTTTTAGATGAAGATCACATACCTCTAGTTGATGTTTTTACAATAAATGAACCACTTTGGAATGAAAGTATCGTGTCCATTTCAAATCATGGGAAGCAATATATTTCCGGTAGATGTCACTCCTCAATGTCCCCATCCTCTCACAGTCCTCCACAAAAAACACGTATACATGCTACGGGCACCGTATGACTGGTTCAATTTGAATAAACACAGAGTGCGATCGGTCGATAGTCGGCATTACTCATTGTTCAAAGGAGGTTAGTGAGCATGCTACTCATTCAGGTTCAAGGTCTTCCCCACATAAAAACGTGTCTATGCATGTCACGTCCAGGAAGTAGATAGGCCTTATTACATATAGGCGAACCTTTAAAAGCAGTGTGTTTTGACGATCGAGGGATACACACGAGACTAAATTATGTACAAGGCGCCAAAATACCTCATAGGACAAACAACGTGTATCACTTGGTGTTACCCCTGTTGACGCTGTTTCTGTCAACCTTCACGATTGGAACCTGGAAGAAAAATTATGTTGCAGTTATGACCTACATTCGCGTGCATGTCGGCAAGAACTGTGTAGGTTATATCAGACAGTTCCACGAAATGAGTATCGTAATGTTCGACCTCCAGTATTCCGAGAATTACAGCACACCAAATATCAGTTTATTTTAAGACGTATTTAATTATATGACTGAAGATTGTAAAAGTCATTTATTCATTAGATAACACTGTCGTTCGTACTAATGAAGGTCGACACTAGTATAGTTCTACTTAAAGCGTGTCAAAATACTAAAATTACATCACGATCTTACCATTTTTATATTTAATGCTATTCTTTGATTCTAAAACATTTATACAGAACCAAGTGAATGATCGACAGCGTCTACAGCAATTGCTTTTCATTTCTGGACACGGAATCAAGTCTACATACATATCTGAAATGTGTGACAGAGAGGGTATCTATAAAAACTTATTCGATTTCCTCTGTAGATGGATCTGGCATTTATACTTTTACGATAGGCTTTGTATATCATCTTCCATAGTGGTAATCACCAGAATGAACTTCATCACTCTGCATCTTGAAGCGTAGTTATTGTATCTTCATTTGGAAGACAAGCCCTAAACTAGTTCAGCTGCTCATAGTTTCTTTTCGAACAAATACATATTTTCACAGTAGAAGTGGTAAAAAACCAGTCGTATTTCTTGTAATATCGGGAAATGAAAATAAATGTAATACGAGCTTGCTGACACGACTGTTTTAACTGATGGACTCTGCCGCTAAAATGGCTTAATATTATTAGTGTGTACTCCTTTATTATCGGTCTGTATTCGGCAAACTGTTTCTCAATCCCCATGTCCATACACCCCTCCGAAAAGGAGCACTTGACAGCTATTTACCTTCCGAATTGATGATCAAAATTAACGTTCCAAAGCATTAAAATATTCAAGAGCGATTTTTTTAAGAAGTGTTTAAAATTGCATTTCCGAAGCCATTAGAATATTTTTCTTTGAGTCCTAAACATAAAAATATTAACATATAATCCAATATTCAATTTTATCTTCATTTCTATATATTACCAAATTAATTATATTCTTGTAATTTCAACCCGAACGCTTTGTTTGAGGCTGTAAGTATCCGTTCTTTTTATCCAGTACAATAACAGGCACATGAATCGACACAATGTTGGAACATTGCTCCAAAAATTCAGAACTTACTATCAAATATTACATGTCAGAGTGTGTCCGCGATTCATACCTTGTGATACTCCGCTCTGAAGTTCCTGCGAGATTTCTGAGCGGCAGCGCGAGTCACGTGTCGAGAGCTGCAGCAGCGATCGGGCAAGCGCATCAGAAAGGAGGGACGCGCTCCTACTGGTCGCGGCACGTGCACGCCCCCTCCCTCGCAATCCACTCGCCAGGTCACCTCCGACCCCGCCGCCCCGATCGGTACCTGCGCCTCTCAACCGCGCCGCACACGGTTCGCGCTCACGCGCCCCGCCCCTCGTCGCCCCACCGCCGGTCTTCCCCGCCGCTCCGTCTCGTGCTAACCTCGAGCCGTCAGCTTAGGAGGCGCGGGGCACCACCTGATGTCACTGCAGTGCCTCCGACCGGGAGGCCCTAGACTTCGAGTCCCGACGGTGGCAGGATTTTCGGCACTAGCTGCATAGCTAGGTCCAATTCAGCTGCTGTCTGGAGGAGAATTCTAGCGGCCGGCTGCTCGGATCAGTACTTTACCGTGGTTTCTCCGTTCAACACTAGGCGAATAGTTACCCTAATAAGGGGACCAGGAACCGCGCGCGATCTTCCCTTCCTCTATTTTTTATCTCCTCACCCCTTACACACTTTCATGCAATATACTACCACACATACGGAGAGTCCACTCGGAAACTTAGAGTGTGTTTCAAATGGGACAACAACCCGCTGATGGGAGATACCTGGTTGAGTAAAACCCGGCAAGTCGACGGGTATTCTCGCCATCCAGCGGGGGAAGATCACCACCGCTTTCAGCCATAAAAACATGTACTACACTTACAGGACTTAGACTTTAATAGTTGACACGCTCCTAATCTCTAAAACAATCGATACTTTTGCGCCATTAGGTTCTGTCCCTCTACTCCCCGCCATGCCCTTCTCCTCGTTTCCAGCGTAGCGTATTCTTCGTACCGTATCTCAACGCTCTTCTCTGACTCTTATCCACCCCATCCGTTTTATGCTTGGTACCGCCAGCTTTAGTTTTAGTTTCCTCACATCGACTCGGCTGTCCATGGTCTGATTCACTACGGAAATCCCGCGTTCGTTTTCCCCCATTTCCACTTTTTATCCTTTCTCCGTCTCATCCCGCCCACCCACAACCTGCCATTCCTCGATCAACCCACGCCCCTCTTCCCCTCTACGCTCTGCCCTCACACATCACATTTCTACGCCTCATGTCTCGTTCTGCCCTCCCTCTTCATGACTTGACTCGTCCTACCTGTCGAGACCTTCCAAACGTCGCTGTTTCTCACTTTGCATTAAGCCCCCTCGTTGCCTCGAAATGATGCGTTCCGCCTCTCTCCACCCTCGCTCGTACACCACCTCGCCACGCCTCGACCTGCGCCGCCTCGCCATTTTTCCGGCTCGCCCCACCTCTCTGCAATCCCGCTCTTCTTAGCACCCCTCTCTCCGAGCATTCTCCCCGCCTGGCCTATCTCCGCCACCACCCTCGCCTTAGCCCGTTACACTTCTCCACGCCGCGCAGCTCTCATCCTTGCTTCTCTTGCCCTTGCTTCCCATGTTCTCGCTTCACTCTATATCCCTATCTCTATCTATGTTTCTCTCTCACTTGCTTCTTTTCCCTTCGCCTCTTTCGTTCCCAGTCGATCTCATTTCTCTTGCTTTTCTTCAGTTCGTTTCTCTCTCTCTCTCTCTCTCTCTCTCTCTCTCTCTTTCATTTCTTTCACTTTCAATTTACTCGCTTCTCTCGCATTTCTTCTCTTCGCTTCTCTCGCATGTCTTTCCTTCGCTTTCTCTTCTATCGTTTTTTTCGCATCTCTTCCCTTCATTTCTCTCGCTCTTTCTCGCTTCTCTTCACTTCGCTTCTCTCTCTCTCTCTCTCTCTCTCTCTCTCTCTCTCTCTCTCTCTCTCTCTCTCTCTCGTTTTTTTGCACTCGCTTTCCCGTATTTCTTCCCTTCCCTTCTCTCGCTCGCCTTCTCATACCTTCTCTCGCATTTTCTGTTCGCCGCGTTCCGCATCACCTCGCTAGGATTCCCCTCACCCCACTTCGTCACTCGATCCCCTTTCCCAGCCTTCGCCCCTGAGGTGCCGCCCGCCCCACCGCAACGCGCTGCGCTCTGCGCAGGGGCTCTACCGATCCCGTTAGCGCCAAGGCCGCGCTGCGCCTAAGGGGATGACGCCGGGGGGCTTCCCCGGCAGCGGTAGGTCGCGCCACCCGCGCCCCAGCGATAATTACAATAAACACTCGTACGTCTCTCAGCATGATGCTCCATTTGTAAATGTAATGAGTGATGTTAATATATGCGTTTTAATAATATAATATTAAATACTTGTAAAATATATCGTTTAAAATATAAAAGATATGCAAGGAGAGCTATTTTCGAAGAGAAAAAAGCACCACCACCTTCTCCTTAATTAGATGAGTAAATTTTCATGTAATTTTGATGAGAAAAGTTTTGTTACTACGCACTAATTTCTCATCTTCAGTGCTTTTCTTGAACAATGTAGAAATATCTACATTTATTTTGGTTATAACAACGAAAAAATTATGAATTGACGGAATTTGTGCCCGAACTGGGTCAGCCGATTGTCAGAATCAGAATGTGCTCGCTCTTTGCACACAACGCAAATTATCTCCGTAGTCTACAATAGCGCTTCCGGTCTTGGAAACACCTGAATTAAGTTCCGGTGATAAGCGCTGCGTCAAAAGTGAGTAATTTCAAACAAGAAATGTTTTTTCACGAAACTATGCTTAAGATCTCAAAGGAAGAAATGTTTTAATGTTAAAGTATTTCTAACTTAAAAATTAAAAGTAGAATTTCACGTTTAATTTAAATAGTTATTTTAAATTAATTCAGTATACAATAAATGAATACAGTCATTTTTAACCATACCTTCCTAAATATTTCATGAAGTCGCACGTTCCCCGAAGTGGGCTGGGGAGGACCTATGTCGGGGGCATGTGAATAGAGGATAATTTCTAACATCTTTACGAAAAGTAATTCTAGCTTGCAGATGAACATTCCCGACAAACGCCTTGAATGCTAGGTTGTCAGGGGGGGGCGATGCCTCACTGGTGGAAGATAGCTGGTTGGGGGAAAGCCAGCAAGCCGACAGGTAAGTCGGTGCCGGATCTCGCCATCCAGTGGAGAAAGATCACTGCCACCTCCCCCCCACAGTAAAATATGCACTACATTTACGATAATAATGACATTAGCTATTAACAATCAATATAACAGAACCTAATCCAAATTAATACGATCTAACCGGTGAATTTGGGAATAGATATACGCTCTTTTTAAATCATTGCTTTAAAAATAAAAATAGCATTAACTGCAACCGGAACGTTTCTGACAATCCCAACAACTACGAGATGAGCGAACACTCCAAAATTGTATTGGAAACCTACCAAACAGGGATCGCACCACGCAAAGCTGTCCATGAGCCACGCGTGGGCATTTTACCTCACTGTCATCTCCACTTCCAATATCAGGAGTCACCCGTGAATTGCTGTCGTTTGCCGACTAGGCAACCCGCTCGACGTTTATGAGTACCACACTTTCGAGTTCAAGCGCCCGCTCCAAATCAGATCAGATCACATTTAAATTGATCTAGTCATATTAACTGAGATCTTACGAAAGAGAAGGAGAAGAAGGCAAAGGAAGAGGAAAATAAGAAAGTTGCAAAGAAGAAGAAGAAGAAGAAGAAGAAGAAGAAGAAGAAGAAGAAGAAGAAGAAGAAGAAGAAGAAGAAGAAGAAGAAAGGAGAGAATGAGAAAAGAGAACAAATAGGAAAATAAGAGCGAGGAAGAGGAGAAAAATAAAGAAGAAGAAATAGAACATTAACAAAACAGAGAAGAAATGGAAGAAGAAAAGACACAAGCCAGTTAGCTAGGTTGAAATGAGTCGTTGTCTGCAGGAGATTTCTAGCGGCCGGCTGCTCTGTTCGGTAGTTTTTGATGAGTTCTCCGCTGAGTTCCAGGTTAATTCCGGAGCAATATCCTAACAGACGGGCCACGGGCGATCTTTCTTTTTCCTTCCTTGCCCTACCCCTTACTTACATGCACTACACTACCACATATGACGGGAGACCGGTTTGGAGCATGGAGTTTGTTCCAGCTGGAGCAGCCCCGCTGATGGGAAATTTCTGGTTTGAGAAAACCCCGCTAGCCGACAGATAGGTCGGCGCTGGATCTCTCCATACAGAGGGTTTAGATCACCGCCACCTTCCGAGGAATAAACACACACTACGCTTACGGGTCTAATGACCTTAGCAGTAGACGCGCCCGGAATCACTAATCAATCAACGACTGAAAACCGGTTGGGCGGGTCCCCGACAGCAAGTCCGCCACCAAGCGGCAAGATCAGCCAGCCGCCTTCATCAGAAGTGCGTCGTCGGCGCCGGTATCTGCAACAATCATTATCTCTCGCGTCCTGGGAAGAGGCGCGCGGCGCGCTTCCGGGCGCGGGTATCAGGTGTGCGGCACCTGTCTCCTTCCGCGTTGCCGCGCTGTTTGGCCGCCCTATTTGCCCTATCGGTCTACGACGCCGACGCGACCGGCGAAGGGCCCCGCTTGCTTGGACTTCCGGATTCGAACGCGCCACCAGGCCTCGCCTCGGGAAAGGTGGCGCAAGACGTCACAGGCGGTGGCGCGACGGGGGGGGGGGGGGAAGAAGGAAAAAACAACATCCTGCACCCGACGGCAAGTGGTCCACGTCCCATCCACGAGCCGCCTTCTTTCTGGCAATTCAATGCAATGTAAGGTAAATGAAAAGCAAGAGGTGCAAAGCACGTGCTGAAAAGTTAATTAGTATGTAATTAGTTAATTAGTATGTAAGATATCTTATGTAATCTAAAGATTTACATTAGATGCCTTACCTAATTATCTCACCTAACCTAAATAAATTAAACACACACATTACGGAGTGTAACATGAAGTAATATGACTTGAAAAGATGTATTGCAATATAACGTAAAACAATTATGGTAAAGATATAGGAAAAATGATGTAATCAATGAAGCGTTCACTAACGTATCAGTGTACAGGGCAGTCATGTAACCTGAAGTAATGAAATGTAATGTAACGCAACTTAGTATACCGTTACGTATTTTAATTCATAAAGTGTTGTAACGTTATGTAGATAAAGTGGGTAATATAAGATAATGAAATACAACTACAAGATATGAATGAAAACGAAGAAATACAACGGAAGATAATGTAATTCAGAATATTGCAATATAACGTACTGTTCTACATCGAGAATCCTGCAGAGAGTAAAGGCAAATCCAAAAGGCATTCGCTCTTATTAGTTATCGCAACCGAGCTATTGTTCTCCGAAGTCTGACTACATGATCTTGCCCTACATCAGGGATTTATCGTGGCTTCCATTTTTGCGTGTGGAGGAGCCACAGTCCAGAACGTCGCAAGGTCCTGTGCCCCTGGGGCAGGCCCACAATAGCCACGCTGCTCTCACGAGGATTCCGAGCCAATGTCTACAATTGCGTAAACGCGCGAGTGGGCGAAAAAAAAGAACGAGAAGAGGATTCGGCGATCGCAGAAAGGTCCGCAGGGTGATAATAGAGCCAGCAGTCACGGCGCATTGCCGATAGCAGAACAAATAGATTGCGACACAGAAAACGCTCCCAGAAAAGTTCTCATTCCTATACTATTGAACCTTCACCCAGCGATATACCATTTTTCACATGCATATCTATAATAATAATAATAATAATAATAATAATAATAATAATGTCTATAGGCTTTAAATACAAAAATAGTTAACTTAAGTAAATTCCTAATCGAGATTTGTACAAAAAATGAAATATTCACTGATACGAGAAAGACGAGAATCAGTTTCTGAGGCCATATCTAGGAATAAATGAATACCCAGAAAACTAATAGAGATAATAAAAAGAATGTATGATGAAACTCTCATATATATGAATTTTACGAATGCGAAAAGAAGATGGAATTTAAAAGTAAATAAAAAGGTTGTTCTATTGATATAGACGCACCTCTATCGGAATGGAAGAATGATTTACACAATGAAGGAAGTTCAGTAGCAAATAATTCTAAAATCAACACGCCCTTGTTTGCAAATGGTATAGTTTAGGTCACTAATTGTGAAGATGACCTCCAAAAGTTAACATTTAAATTAAAAAAAGAGGGCAATGGAATATAATTGTAAAATTTCAATCAACAAATATAACGCTACGACTTTCAGAGGTAAACATTTCATAAGAACAAAAATAGTAATAAAGAACATGACTATCGAACAAGTATTCAACTTCCAATATTGAGGAAGCAACATAACATATCTTAATAACATTGATGCGCAACCAAAAATATTTAAATTTCAAACTATCTGCGGGACTATCACAAGCACATTGGAAAAGACAGCACTAAAAGAAACCAAACTCAAGCTTCATAAAACAATGGTCGTACCTACTCTCCTGTATGGATGCGAAACATTGGTAACAACATTTAGAGAAAACAGGAGAATTGACGCAGAAGAAATGAGATTTCTGAGGTATGTGAAAGGAAGCACATTAATGAACCCTGTCAGAAATGAGGATATAAGAGAAGAATTGGGAATCATCAGCTTTCAAAGATAAATACGCATAGAAAAACTGGATCGACCATTTGCAAAGAATGAACAATGAGAGATTGCACAAACAGGCTTATCACTATCTCCGAAAAGGAAAAAGACAAGTAGGAAGACCAAAGAAGAGATTGTGTTTTCTAGACAACTTTGCCGAAAGAGGCCAGATCTGCCTAATCCATGCTGCTGCTAATAAAATAATAATAATAATAATAATAATAATAATAATAATAATAATAATAATAATAGTTTTCTTCTTTAAGCATTAGTTGGTAGATCCGTTGCGCACTCATTGGTCCTTCCACCTTGTTTTCGGTTGTCCAGCAGTAAGATTTCCTTTAGGGCGGTATTGTCTCACTTCTTTTGGAGTTCTGGAATATTCTATTCTTCGTACGTAGTTTGCCCATGCGCTCAAGGTACAAGTTAATTACAGTAATGTATAAAATGGATAAATTGAAAATTTAAAAGTTTTTCCATAGTAAGTTTTCAGTGTTTTAAAAATTACCCTGAGAATGATGTATTAAAAGGATAAACGATGAAAATTTGACGCGGACGACAGTAACATACGTTGAGTGACCCCGAACGAACTTGCTATGTACCAAGAAAAATAAAAATGAACCAAGCGTAGTAGGATTATGTTGTGTCTATTAGAGGACCGTTTGTGAATGAGTTTGCTTTAATTTGAAAAGTTTTAATTATTTATGTCTATTAAGTGTGTGAATGTTATGGCGTGATCGGATATAGTTTTCTTCATTCTTCCACGTGTACATTTGTTAATGTTCAAGTTGAATTATAAAGGCCCAAAGCTAATGAATAACCATTTAAAAACCCTTCTTAACAACATTTTTAAAATTTAAAAGTTCAGACGGCGTAATTATTCAAAATACATCACCTTATAAAAATATTTTCCACACATTCCGCATAAGTGATCAATATACTCGTATTAACTTCAGAAAATTGGCATTCTATATAAGTGATCATCACAATCCATCAAGAACGGTAACATTTATCAATTCTCAAATTTTTATTTATCATGAGAAATGTATTTGTGGAGATTAACGAAATCATGGATCTAATAACCCAATGGAGGGAGGATTGCAGTGCCAAGATAGGTTGACCAAAACGATGGAAGAAGTTTCGTCCATGTAGAACCATGTAGTAAGTCACTGGTCACTGAATTAAAATAGTGGA
This sequence comes from Gryllus longicercus, assembly GCA_038098605.1. NCBI lineage: Eukaryota > Metazoa > Arthropoda > Insecta > Orthoptera > Gryllidae > Gryllus > Gryllus longicercus. The sequence goes on along the minus strand of JAZDUA010000036.1, from coordinate 5,362,743 downwards.
GTAAGGCAAATCCAACGGCCTGTGAAAACAATTATACGGACAGCATCAAGTATTCTAATAAAGTTGCGTTTATATGTAACAGTTTATATGTTTCAAACGCTATTTCCAATTTAACTACGTATCAATTTTGACTGTCAGTGGCATTTTTTATCTACTATAATAACTCCTGTAAGGGTTTGAAATATGTATGAAGTGTGGGTCGTATCATAATATGAGTAAAATTCGGACAATATTATATTTATGCAAATGGATAAATTATTTTTTTATCCAGACATTCGTTAACTAGCTGTTTATTTGCTAAACTCACTACTGCTTTGTTATTTCATTCGTACATGGTCGATCGCCATTCTATGGTTTCTTCAATATTCTTAATTTATTTATTCGACAGTTGGGTTTACCGTCTATTTTATTTTCGTATGTCCCGACAGCTTTGGTAAGGGTCAATCACATTTTGCTCTTCATCGGACTCTTCCTTCAACTTAATGAGTCATATAGCAACTAAGTACAGTTTTAGAGAATATTTGAACCGTTGCAAGAAATGAAAGTGCCATTCCCTAGAGTGTACAAAGCTTTGGCAAAGTTGACTAAATTAACATCTAGCTTCCAAAAATTTCAAAACTTGCTCACATGGTTCGTTTAAATTGTAGTGTGTACATATTGATATAAAATTCACAACTTAGGGTAAAGGTAAAAAAAATTAAGTTCATCAATAATTTACGTTCAGATCAGTCTCTGAAATTAATACCTTCGCCTCAGAACTCTGAGCGTTAATAGGTTATGTTTCTCATTACGCCTTATAACTTAATACTAGCTGTTAGAAGTCCTTTGAACCACAACCTCTTAAGAGAGAAATAAACCATGTATATAATTCATGTCTAGTTATGTGAAAACGTAGCACACAATATTGGGTTAAGCCAACAGTTTTTCATCTTAGTCTCTTTTTCTTCTTCTTCTTCTGGTTATTATTTTCTTTCTCTTTATGCTTTTTCTTCTCCCCATCATCTTCTCATTCTCTTCCTTCCTCTTTTATTCTCAACGGTGTCACAGGCAATATGAGGCATCGAGATTGCAGGGGTCGCTGCGACACGGAGCGTGTAACGCATAAATGTCAAGCGGATTGCTTCATGCAGGATCACACATTCCAAGGCCTCATTTAACTTTGTTATGACGCTTTTTTTACGGGCACCTGCATTTAAGACATGAATGTTTGCAGATTCTTTTTAATCATACGAGCATTACCCTTTTCAATGAAATGGCGATGCCAGTTGACGTCTGTGCCAAGCGTAGCAGCCGTGTTCTCTCACGCGAGATAACAAAAACACAAATAAAACGGCAGAAGCGGTTAAGTCTGGCTTGCGGATGCTTATAACCTTTGTATTTATCCCTTACAATGATTCTCAAATTCGTACAGCCATTCTTTTACATTAATAAATAAAGAATTATTATTAGTCCTGTGTGTTCTGTGCAAAGATCCGCTTAAAAATTCACCCCGGAAAGACTTGAAGTCGTGTTTGAAAGCAGAGCTGTGTGTCAAATTCCCATACATTTTGTGTGTTCGCGCAACTCCTACACTTCGTCTCGAGACGCGCTGTTGTATCTGAATAAAATGTTTTGCAAGGAGAGAGTTAAACTCGTTCCATCGAGTACAAGGATAAGCTCGTTCTGAATGTTATAGATACTGGTGCTGCTAACAGTATATTATTAGTAGTAATATGCAAGAAAGAATAAATGGAGAAATTAATATGTAAATGATTTGCTGTACGTGTGAATGAGCGAGCGAATAATTCATTCATGAATGAAATGGCTGTTGGTTAATTTATTTTCAAATATTCCTACATCTATTATAAAAAAAGGACAAATGTTGCTGATATTTGAATGCGATGTTCGTAATATTCAGCTGTCTGCGTCACACATCCCTAGGACACCGGGAAGACCAAGACGAAGAAGATAAACAAGCTAATGACAATGAGACTACGACGACGACGACAAAGAAGTCTACCGTGAGAGGTGTCTCAGGGCATCAACTGCAGTGCCTTTGACTGGGAAATTCGCAGGTTCGAGTCCTGACGGTGGTAGGAGTTTCGACACTGGCTACATATGAGTAGCTAGATCGATTTTTATCGCTGTCTAGAGAAGAGATCCAACGGTCTGCTGCTCTGATCGGTTGCTTTCCGTGATTTCTCCGAACAAAACCACACGAATGCTAGAGCAGTAGCCTAACAAACGGGCCCCCGCACCGCGCGCGAAGTTTCCCTTTTGTTTCTTGCCCTATTCTTACATCTTACTTACATACACTTACACTGACATGCACTACAATAGACTACCACACATGCCGGGAGACCGGTCGGGAGCTTATAATTCGATAAATAAAACATAGCGCCTCAACGCCACGCACGAAAAAGAGAGAGGGAAGACAGACTCCAATAGGGAGACGCAATGTCACTACAGCTCTCGCTTTTACACTGCCTACTGGAGTCTGCCTTTCCTCTCTTTTTTTCGCGCGCGATCTACAGCGCCACGTCAAAAAATATAGAGTAATGAAATTATAGATCACGTCCCGGTTGGGGCGGTGCCACGGTGGTGGGAGATACCTGGTTGAGGAAGTCCCGCCAGCCGACGGTAGGTCGGCGACCGAGCTCACCATGTAGTGAGGGGCGATCACAGCCACCCACCCACCCACAGACTGAGGGAAAACATGCACCACACTTACGGGAGTAACGACCTTAGCAGTTGACGCATCCGAAATGTAATCAATAAATTGAAGAAGTCTAAGAAGCCAAAGAAGACGAAGAAGATTAAATCTAAAGCGACCAACAAGAGGAGAAAAGAAAGTGTTTTCTAATATCCTCAAATCGTCCGTCGCAAAGGGGGACCACTGGACCGGCCTGGCGGGTTCACGGTGTTTTTCCGAAGTTAATCGTACATGTTCCGCGGCCGCTCGAGACCTGTTTCCCACACGGCGGTGACGCTGCGCCCACCATTTCGCCCACTCCCCCGCCCACGGCACCGCCCACTCGCTTGCTCGACGCTCCGCTCACTCACTCACTCACCGCTCGCACGTTCACTGGCTCACCCACTCGCCTCACATGATAGTTTGTCAACTCTCCCGTGAAAATAATTGGCTCTCCGGGAGACGCCGCGTCGTTGGCTGGGAGGCCGACGTTTCGCCTGACATGTCGCAGGCTTCCTCAGGGCAGTGACGACACTGATAGCCAAGAATTTATAGATTCGAGCCGCGGAAGCTTACGTGTGCAACTCTCCCGTGTGTTCGCTTGCCCTTCCACTCGCCTGTATATTGTATCAACGCTCGTCCACTTTCTCTACCCGCTTAGCAACGTGCCCACCCACTAGTTAGCCGCAAGCCCATAAGCCCACTCGCCCACTCAATTGCTATTTAAATTGTAAGTTACTCCTCTTCCATGCACATCTCCTCTCACCGCCGGTTTACTCGCCCGCTCACTCGCTCGTCGCTTGATACTCGCCAACTCACTGTCCCACTGCTACGCTCACATTCTGAGCACGTCATTCTCCCATTCCTTCGCTCATTATTTAGATATGTGAACATTATTAATTCATGAAAAACACAGTTTCACTTTTTATGCAGAAACTAGACCACTCCCAAGAGACACTTCCGGTCATTTGGATCAAAGCATGGTTTCAGCTTTCAAAAGAGTAACGATAAAAAAGGTGAATTTAGTGAAACAAGGAACTGAAAGTTATTAACAAGGATTTGAATCTCGGAATCCTGACAGGTTTATTGGTTATCCAATTTTATTTCTGAAGATTAAAACTGTAGGCACTGAGCGCGGATTCAATTCCAATTAAAGTATACCAGTTCATAACAAAAAAAAATATTCGGATCAAATACTGTTATAACTACACATACGTTGTTTAAGAATACTATTATGTGAATTCAAAAATAAAATAAAAAAGTACCTAATGTACAATTTTGAACCATAATTACCGTCAGTAAAGTCGACCTCTGAATAAGGTTTACTTCGACCTGGGTTGAAATGAATGAGTGTCGTCCTCATATTTGAACCTTGGATAGATGTAGGCTCATGCTTTTTTGTCTTTCCCTATTCTGAAGAGCATAAGTTGTTGGTATGGCCGCCTTCCACTCTATGTATGCTGGTAGGAATGAAATGAGGGGTAAATGATAATGCGAGATAAATGATGATGAATGGAATAATGTTCATTAGTACGTGCAGAGGTATTAAAAGCTAATCACACCACAGGCACCTGGTAGAATGGAAGATTTTTATTGTAGAATAGGAGTACCTTATGTTACGGTGAAAGAGGGTACTATTTTTCGGCCGAATTTGCTTTGGACAAACATGGAAGATGATGAAAAATATTGCCTACACTCACTGCAGCGCAGGCTTGGCCATACTGCACCTTAAGAGTTCTAGCGAATATGGCCGAACTTTCAAGACGGCAGATCATATAAACGTGAATTATTCGGCCGAACTAAGTCATTAAATATAGGCAAACTTGTTTGGCGATATATGGGTAGGATGAAGGAAAACTTTGCTCGTTGGTTTATAAACTTCAATATCTGTGGAAGACCTCGGATTCAAGGTATCATAACAGGGATAACAGCAGGAAACTAAAGATCAAAGTTATATATATATATATATATATATATATATATATATATATAACTTCATATTGGTTAAAAATAAACTTCATATTTATTATTATTTAATAAAACATAAAATTAACATTAAGAATTGATTATCACGAATGTATTTCAATTACTGGAATTCTTTAATTATTACTCACCGAAATAAAAATACAGATACAGGTGAGGAATGAGATGTACTTTGTTTTTGCTTGCAAAACCTCGACTCACTAATAAAATAAGAAAATAGTTTCTTTCAAAAATATCTGTCATATCATATCAAACATAGCGATAAGCGAGAAAAAGGAACGTTTTCCCTCCATTATACGGGTAGGTCTCCATTTTTCTATGTTATCCTTTCCAATGCGCCGAGGAATCGAATGAAAAATATGCAGTCTCCGATCATGTGAAAGATGTATATCGTTTCTTTAGGTACTCAGGAACGCATACAGGTAAAAATACAACAATGAGTTTAAATTTTGACTGAAAATGCAGTTATCTGGTTCTGTTTTTTTCGCATATTCGCGTACCTACTGAATTCTCATACTTAGCGCGTCACTACTTATGACACAACTGATGTCATACGACAACAAGGCTCCAAAGAAGAGACCGCTTGCCATAAAATATTCGCTATGCACGTGTTGCATTATGGAACGGCAACTTATATATTCTTGGTATGTCAAGTATTGTTGTACTACTATATAAATATACTATACTATGTAATAGCAATATTTGTGAAGACTTTCTGTTAAAATATTTAATTTACATGAATATATAAGTTACAACTGTATTTTAGTTGTTCTTGAGGAGTTTGCATGCAACTATTTGGAAAACCATTTTTAGTGATTTTGTTCAGCAGTTTTTTTCTGTTACAGGATTCTAGTTCCTTATAATCTGCAACGAATCACTGACGTGGTATGATCATTACCGTTCGGCACAATCAGTCGGCTATTTGCGATCCAACTTTTGGACAAGGATCCATTATGACAATACGCTAATACGTAAGCTGCCTTCTCCTGGGCGTATTTCGATTCTGCTACATGCGCCTGAGCCACTGAGACTATGACATAAGGAAGTTAATGGTCTGCATATGTGTCTTTTGTTTCGGCCATATTGTATTAGCAACGAGTGCAATTGCTGCTATCGAACGCGAGAAAAATTATTCCCAGACTCCCGAATGGGTAGGGACATCAGCCGCAAAATATCAACAAGCCACGTTGATATGTTATTAAGTGTTTCCGTGACCGACAACTACTATGGTCAGTATTCTTATATGTAGTGATCTTTTTAACTGGAATTTAACACTTTATATATGAACATCCACCACCAACTTTTGTGTAATAATCCTTCAAGATGTCAATTTTTTAGAATATTTGTTTATCAATACTACATATTTACAGGTTCTGGAGCATAGTCTTCCGAAGAAGTTGAGTGTGAATGTTACATCCGGAGGTAGCTTCTCTCCTAGGACATGTGTTACAGCGCCGCCAAAGAAGTCGGCGTGCAGAGTTTCACCTCTCCACATATCTCCCTCAGCGGGCCACAGCACCGGGAGTGTTGTCACTGCAGTCCCTCTGTCCGAGCCCCAACGGTGGCAGAATTTCGGAAACTAGCTACATAGCTAGGTCGAGTTCAGCCACTGTCTGGAGAATAATCGAACGGCTGCTCTGATGGTGGTGGCTTCTGTTTCTTTTCGATCAATACCAGGCAAATGCCGGAGCGGTACCCTAAAAACGGGCCACGGACCACGCGCGATCTTTCCTTCCTCTTCCTTGTTCTTCCCTCACCCCTTGTTTACACACTCTTTCACTAACAAGCACTACACAACCACACAAGCCGGGAGGTTAGAGCGTGTCCCTGCTGGGGCGGTGCCACGCTGATGGGAGATACCGAGTAGGGGAAAATCCTCGCAAGCCTCGCAAGCCCCGACGTAGGTTGGCGCCGGACCTCGCCATCCAGCGGGGGAAGATCACCGCCACCTCCCGCGATACAACTTGCACTACGCGTACGGGACCAACGACCCTAACCTCTAACACGCCCGGAATCACTCACCAATCACTCAATTGTACATCGAAGAGCCCGTTTCCCTCGGTAGTGCATGTGCTCGGGCGAGGACGCTCCGTTTAAGCTGTCGGCCCCCGAAGGGAGCAGAGGCGTGAAGACGGGCCGGGCCTGGTCGGGCCGCTCCGCGTGCAGCTGCATATGTCAGGGCCCCGCCTCCTTGCACCGCGCGCGCCCTTGCCCTCGCTATGCAGCTAACGGCGCGGCGCCGCAGCCGGAGGCCGCGGGCCGAGGGCGCCGCAGTAGACCACCTTCGCCCCAGCCCTGTCCCACACCGCACGGGGGCGACACACGGTGTTAGAAAATCCATGGTACTCGGCGGGTTAGCGATTGGGTTTGCAATCCCGCAACGCGCCTTTTACGTCGAGCTCCGATTTCCGACAGAGGCGGATTTCGGTCTTATTTATGAATTGTTGGTTTGCGTGGATGAGGATTGTAAACGGCTGTCTCCTCTAATTGTTCATGTTCGTGCCTTCCGACGTGCAGCTTCAGGAAGGCGCCTGATCAGTATCTTAATCTTGTGGGGCTACAAGAACACATTCTTTCTCGCATTTTAGGGATGTTTACCTAATATTATAATATTGTCATTTACTCTACTTACTTTTTAGCAGTCATTTGAAAACGTCCAAACTAATTGAAACAAATCACCTCCTTTACGAATATGCAATTATTTCGATAGCTAGGAACAGTAGCAATTTCTTACTTCTTCAAAAGTAAAAATATTATAAAAATAAAAACTCGTTCATTATTCACAGCACATTGTACCTACTAGAAAGAATACGTTCACTCAAGCCTACCTTGATTACATGGAAGTGAGTTTCCAAATTTTGAATGATTATATTATTATCATCAGCGACGAAAATGTATAAATGTAAATGAAGTCTTTAAATTATACATCTAGAGCCGACAGCCATTCAATATCTCACCATATGAATGCATACAAATAATGTTATAAATTTATCGTATATTATCATTTAGATATTATAACTGGTACAGAGCTGATAAACGTTTTTACTAAAAAAATAAAGAAATAATTTGGAGCTGTTTTCGTGAACGAAAATATTTATTCTATTTACTTCAAGCAAGAATGAGGCACAAACTCCTCGTTTTCTCAAAAAATTCTACATTACCTTATTTAAGGATATTTTTATATCATATTTTATTAACGAAGAAATCTCTAGAGACAATATAATCGTTTTGCCATGTTAATTTAATACAACTTTAAAATGAGCTAAAAAGGGACATTGGAAAACATTGGAGGCGTTTTTGAGGGCAAAATGTTAATAAATTGCGTACATTTCACACAAAATTAAACGAAAACTACTCATCAACTTCTAATCGAAATATTGTACGAGGCCTTATTGAAAGATCTTTCATTGAAGACCAGACTTAATAGAGAAAAAAATACCTATCTTCAATATTGTAGTCAAAGGGAGATGATAATAATAACTCTTGCAATTTTCGAAAATTTTCAGAATAAAACAAAAGAAATCTTAATTTCTCCCCAAAATCAAAATATACGTTTCAAACTCCCAGAGACTCGAGTGCGGTCAAATCGATCGAGAAATATCAATTTTTGAGAAAGCATCTGAACGGTGTACGGGTAGCGTTGACCACTCACAGATGCACAAACAGACATTTTGCGGACAACTATTTTTCCGGTACCAAAGACTCATAGAACGCGCATTCTGAATGTACAAGATATTAGAGGAAGTAATTTACTTACAGGTTTTACAGAGAAAAATGACGTTGAAAATTTATAATAAAGGAAGTCTTAAAAGAAGAAATGCCACTCGCACTGAATTTTGCAAACATTCTGAATTTATTCATTAAAACGATAATTATCCCTTGCGTAATTACTTGTCTGGTCATGTTAGAAGGATTACTCAGAAGGATTATTCATTAAAACGATAATTATCCCTTGCGTAATTACTTGTCTGGTCATGTTAGAAGGATTAGAAGGATTAGTATAAGATAATTATGTCCCTTTACAGAATTACAGAATATTTTCCCCCTAAAACGATTGCCCTTCTTGGGAAGCAAACGCGACATACTCAAATTTGTATTCATTCGTGACGTGAGAACGTTTCCACTGGCAGTGCTTGAAGTGTAAAATAGTGGAATGGAGAATATCGTTGATTAAAATCTTGTGTTAAATATTGAAGTGCTGATTTTTCGAAATGGATGTTAAAGAAACTTAACTTTTCCAATAATACAAAAATCTCATTTTTTTTATTTGTGTGTTTATTAAAGGAAGAAATTGCAGGTAAAGAAGACGGAGACAATTTCCATTCATAAATTAAATGAACTTTATTATTTCCGACATCAGAAAAATATTTCTCTCACGAATAACTAATTATCTCCGGCTTTGCAATGACTAAAGTATTCCTGTGAAAAAAAAATTAATTAAATTCAATTCTAATGAAATGCGCAGCAGAAAGATGAAAATCGCAAATGGAGATTTCTCCGCACATTCCGAGATGTTTTCATCAGCTTCAATAGCTTTCATTAGCTTGTCAATATATGATTTATAACTTCATTTAATAATTCATACTCTCGCATTATACCAGTATTTACTTTAGATGGTTATTGACTGCAGTACTTTTCTTCAAACATATAATTTATCGTTCCTGAATTTGTTTCAGGATGTGGTAAGATTTCTTTCATTCTGTGTACTATGAGTATTTTAAGTCTTGGCTTTCCGGTGCGAGTAGTCTTTGTCATTGAGGCTGATGCTGTCGGCCAACAGTCTATAGACACCGACCGCGGAATCCTAAGCATTAATTTTCTGCAGTCTTCTTTTAAAAGTTTTCAGATTGCATTTTTAGATTGCCAACATGGGTTTCGAAAATCAAAATCTACGGAAACAGCCATATTTTACTTTCTTAAAGATGTCGCCTCAACCATGGATCAAAACGAAGCACCTATTGGAATATTTTTAGATCTTTCAAAAGCTTTTGACGTCATTGATCATAACATTTTACTCTCAAAATTACCTTCGTATGGAATTCGTGGTCTTGTTCTAAATTGGTTATGTTTGTACTTACGCCTTACTGGGATAATGGAACATTATGTACACATCTTTCTGATTCTTTGCAAATTGCATGTGGAGTCCCACAGTGATCGATTTTAGTCCCTATTCTCTTCCTACTATATGTAAACGATACACCCTCGACGATTAGAAATGGAGGAACAGTTCTCTTTGCGCATGATACGAATATTCTTTGCAATAAAGAAACCGTAAATAGTATATCAGATATTTTAAATTGGTTCCGTATTAACAAATTAATAGTAAATGAAAAGAAAACAGTTTCAATGCTGTTTTCCATTTCAAAAAAAATCCGCACTCCACTGAAAATGAACGGTGTTAAGATAACATTATTATTGAAGTCTTTCAATTCAGTCAAACCTTAAATGGAACGTTCTTTACGTTACTCTATCAGAATTCCTTTTAAATTCAGTCAGCCTCCACACTGCTCGTTGTGTATATTTCGCGAATGTTCATTCCCGCCTGAGATATGGCATAATATTCTGGGGAAATACATCTTATATCTCCCAGACTTTTAGATTACAAAAAAGAATTGTACGAATAATAAGCAAATCCCACCCACGTGATTCTTGTAAATCTATCTTTATTAACCTAGATATTTACCATTACCTTGCCTCTTCATGTATGAATCAGTGGCATTTGTCAAAAATGACTTACTTGAGGGCGGGAATATATTTTCAGCACACGCAGTTGTCTATAACTCCAACACTCGACGTAGTAATCATATTCATCAGGTGACAGTATCAACAGCTCACTACAAAAAATTCACATAAAATACATGTACATTATTTTACAACACCTTCCCAGATGCCATTAAACTATTAAATTCGATACAAAAGTTCAAGTCCCCTGCTGCACAACTGTTTCTATACAATTAGGCTCTATACCGAGCATCCAAAAGAAAAGTAATTAATAATTTTCACAATGTCATTTAATGTATTGTGTACCATTTGGATTGTATAATTCTAAAGAACCTGTAACAAGTATTGTACTTCAGCTTCTGGGTCAATGCCCCCCATCTCGATCAGGTTTTCGTTCAGTTTCCCTGATCCTCGAGCAAATGCTGAGATGACTTGTTTTGCTTCTGGATATAAATGTAACTTCAAATTATCTTCTCCCCATAGCACGTCACACACAGTTTTTAACGTAAATAAATAAAGAAAAGTTTTATAATCATTCTTCAAACTTTGTGGCCATCCCAAAGGACGCGGAATCGCGACATTTATTAAGACGAGTTGTAGATCCTAACAAAAACAACTCTTATACACATTTTCAAGGAATAATACGAGGAGTTCTCTGCAATAAGAAAGAAGTATTTACTGGTAAGAAAGGACATTTAAAAGCTACAGTGCGGTGGGGGAACTATTACACACTCGTGCCAAGAACATCATGTTCACATGACAACAAATATATTTAAAATTAACTTCATCTTTGGTTCTGATAAATAAAATAAGAATCTACAAGAAGAATCAGCACGTCATCAATCGCCGTTTAGATTCTAATTATTAAAACGTGTCCTCTGAGGTCTCCTAGACCCCAGCAAGCAAACGTGCCGTTATATTAAACGTTTTGTATTTAGTACCTTCGTATATAAATACCTACACGTGCTCATAAACGGAATGATTACTGAATTAATGGGCAGATGATAATGTTAACTCTCTGGTGGGAACAACTGCCTGAGAGGCAGACACAGGTTCTATGGATATCACAGCAAACGCCATAAGTATCCGAGCGCCTTCAGTACGCTTTTAACCTTCAAGGAGAGAGAGTCATCCCGGTGCCGTGTGACCTTTTCCGATAAACTATTCTTTTTTGAAACTAGCGATGCCTCGCAGCTAGCCACGCCACAGGCAGATGCTCCCGCAGTTGAAGCTATTGTTTATGCAGATGTTCCTATAGATTTATACTAAGTAGATGTATGATTTAAAATATACTTCTCAAGCAGATGTTTCTGCAGACGCATTACATTCAATTTATACATACACACTACACTGAGATATAATAATTTATTGTCATGCATAATTATTCACAAACGTATAAACACATTCATAAGAAATTCTCGTGATTTTTGGATTTTTTTTTCGTTAATCGGCCGACTAGGACCACGCATGCAAGCATCCTGCATTTACCGTGGCTCAGTTTTTATTTATTATCACGGTGGCAGGTGCTTGCGACAATTTTTGGGTGGGACCAGCATTTTTTAGCTGGATCCGACTTTTTATCCCCCACGGTTGTTAGCCCTGGGGGTATGGAAGATGAAATGATATGATGATAATGGGGGTGAAAGGACAACACATACAGACATACACAAATACATCCATGCCCGAGGCGGGACTCGAACCCGCGATCTTCTGGTCCGAAACCACTCCGGCACTACTGCCTTAGCGATCTCGGCCATCTGATCGGCTTTTGGGTTTTTATTGTAATTTATGTATTTTTTGATTCGAATACTTTGACCATATTATTGAAATATCTTTTTTTAGGGAGGAGTTTTGTGGATTTTTATGTTAGTTACATAAAAAATAGTTGTCTAAAAGTAGTTGGTGTAGGCCTTTGGTTGCCTAGCGATAGTCTGACTGATTATGCCAAAAGATAAGAAAACTTCATAGTAATACTTTCCATTGTCTTTGTTGTAAAAGATAGTAAAGTTTACGTTAAATTTACGAATAAAGAATTTTTTAATAAGAATATGAAGAAAAAATTAGAAAGCTACTAAATTTCATTATTAAATTGCGAGCCTTTCTTGCTTTTTGTTAATATTTGCCTCTGGGGCCGATATTTCCACTGAAAGGGGAAAAAAATCATGTTCCACCAAAGGGTTGACCGTTATTTGAAATTATGTGAAGAGGGTGGTGGAGCGAGAGTGTCAACGAAAGATTAAAAACAACTGCCGCGGACCGGCTTTGCCAATTACGTCCTCCACGAATTCCACTTAGCCAGGATTTGAAGCACAGCACCAGGAGAGCCGTGGCCCCGCGTTCTGGAACCTACGCCACATTTTTCTTTTGATTCTTTGATCAGTGATTCCAGGCGCGTCAACTGCTAAAGCCAGTAGTCCTAGTGAATGGGTTTTCCTCAAGAGGTGGCGGAGGTCTTACCCCGATGGATGGTGAGATCCAGTACCCACCTACCGTCGACTACCGGGGTTTCCCCAACCCGGAATCTCCCACCAGCGGGGCACCGCCCCAGCCGGGGCAAGCTCGAAGCTCCGGCCTCCCGGCATGTGTGGTAGTGCAGTGCATGTAAGTGTAAGTATGTATCTTTAAGGAATGAGGATAGGACATGGAAGAGGAAGGAAAGATTGCGCGCACTCCGTGTACCCGTTTGTTTTGTTACTGCTCCCGCATTCGCCTGGTATTGATCGGGGAAACCACGGAAAACAACCGATCAGAGCAGCCGGCCGCTAGAATTATTCTCCACACAGCGACTGTATTCGACCTAGCTGTGTAGCTAGTGCCGCTATGGGATTCGAACCTACGACATCCCGTTCAGAGGCACTGAAGCGACTTCAATTGATGCCCTGAGCCATCTCACCCGGTCTCCCCCTACTTTTTAGATAAGTCTTCCGACAGTTGAACGAGTGGGGAAGGCCTTTCAGTGTGAGCCGGCTCTGAGCTGCGCCGAGCCGCGAAGGCCGTGTGTGTATGAGTGAGTGTTGGCGGTGAAGGTGCATGACCGTGGCATACAGTCAACCTGCAGCCGCCGAGTGAATGGCAAATCGCGCGGCCTTGGGGAGTGCCTCGGATCGGCGTTGATGACGGCGGTGGAAGTGGAGTAGGGTAATGTCAACGGCGATCTCCGATTTCACTGAACATCCCTGTTATTTGATCTTAAGAACGGTGGGAGGGGAACAGAAAAAAATAATTAAGAATATGCAGAACATGAAACATGGATCCTTCAAGATTATTGTTTTATTTATTTAGCAAACTTTAAACGAAGAAAAGATGAAGTTCTTTAACATTCTTATTAACCATCTAACCATCTTATTAACTCTCAAAAAGTCTAAAATGTTTAATCATTTGGAAGAAGAATACGTCAAAGAACTAAAATTAACAATCGTGTACCCATGGGAGCGGGCTGCGTGGTATTCGAGAGAGTATTTCTCATCCAATCTTCTTTAAGTTAGGAGTTTATGTAGTTCAGTACTTTTATTATTAAAAACCTTTAACACTAAATGGCAGTTTCGTCTTGAAACGCTTATTGATTGTTCACAAGAACCGGATCGGGTGTCTGAAGGTATCAATTGATGTCACTGCCTCTGACTGGGAAGTTCTAGGGTTCAAATCCCGGCGGAGGCAGGATTGTGGACAGTAGATACTACATAACGAGGTCGAATTCAGCCGTTGCCTGTATGAGGAGGTTTCTTGCTGCTCTCATCGGTAGTTTTCCGTGGTTTCTCCGATCAACACAAGGCGAATGTCAGAGTAGTACCCTAACAAACGGGTCACGGACTCACGCGACCTTTCCTTCCTCTTCCTTGTCATATCCTCTCCCCTTTCTTACACACAATTACATTTACATTCACTACACTACCTAGAGCTTATCCCAGCAGGGGCGGGTCCCGTTGGTGGCATTTTGTTAAGGAAAATCCCGGAAGCCGGATATATAGGGGAAAGATATTCGTCATTCAGCGGGAAAAGATCACAGATCCTTCCGAGATAAAAAAGTGCTACACGTACGGGACCTATAGCCTTCAAAGCCGAGGCTTTTGAAGACACGAATCAATCGATTAGAAACAGCCCTCCGCAAACGCTTCAGGAAAACTCCTGTGATCTGTTACAACTAGGCATGCTCATAAGCAGGTTGCAAAATGAGTACTTGTCATTAAAGAGAAGAGATGTGTGTTTGGGGCAACTTCGTTGACGTTTGGGGCAACTTTCTATAAATTGCAGTTTTTACATATCGAATATTATCGAAGGAACCGTCATATTTGGTATATGAAGTTCCGACTGTATTTCCTTAAAACGACATTTCCATCCACGTTTCCTCAGCAAGGACCACCAGTACAGAAAAACCTACAGTTCGTGTTCAAAATATACGTGCCACTGCCACACCTCGAAGAACCTAAAATATTTTAACATTAATTCACAGAAATTATATAAAATATATTCATAAATATATACTAAACTAAATATATGTGCCATTAGGTTAGTATCCATAAACAGATGTATATCTCAGCAAATTTGAGACAATAAGACGAGGATATTGACACAATAAATAAGCTATTTGTCGAGAAAATTTGTTATTTCCAAGAACGGTTGGAGCAGTTGGCGAATAGTCAATTGGGCGTGTACTAGGTAATTTCAGAAGATTGAATTGTTACAGCGGGCAGTTAAAGATTGGTAGGTAAGTTTACTGGCGGGTGGAAGGCGCACGGATGGGCACGTGCGCGGGAGGAGGGAAGGGACGGCAGTGGGTCAGTGGACAGTGAACGGCGTGCTGGCGAGCGATGGGCATTGGGCGATCGGGAGGGCGGACAGCCGGCTTTGCGGCCCGCAGAGGGCCAGCGAGTGGTAGAGCGAGCAGTGGGCGAGCAGTGGGCGAGCAGTGAACAGGTAATCGAAAAGAGGTGGGCGGGCAGAGACGAAGGAGAATGATGGAGGAGCGAGCGGGTGAGAGCGGAGGGCGGACAGCCAGCGAGGGTTGGGCGATCCGAGAGGGGAAGGAAGGACAGGTAGGTCAATGAGGAGGTGGGAGCAAGCAGGGAGTGGCGGGTATTGGAGTGGGCTGATGGACAGTGAGCGAATTGTGGACGAGCGTAGTGTGAACTTGCTGTTGGGGGACGGACAGTGAACGCGACAGGAGTGAGCGTTGAGCGATCGGTGTGCAGGCGGGTGAGGGAGATGGAGAGTGGGTTGATGGGGATACGTGGGCGAAAGAGAGGGCGGGCTGACAACCAAGGGGCAGTAGGTGAGCGAAGGTTGAACAGCAAGTACGGCGATCGTGGACCAACGCGAGAGGGCGCGGTCGGGCGATCGGGCGGGTAAGTGGGATGTTGGTTAGGAAGGTGGGTATGAGGCAGGGAATGTGGGTGGGTGAGAGGGGTTGGCGAGAGGGAGGGCTGGTAGGTGAGTGACAGGTAACGCTTGCATGACGGTTGGATGGTGGTTGGGGGGGGGCAGTTGGTGGGCGGGCGGGGTTCACTTTCTCCGCGCACTTTCCCGCTGCCCGTGGGGCGGAGGGCGCAGGGGCTTCGGTTTCTAATAGACCTGTTGCTGCGGGCGCCGCGCGGGCTCACAATCGTTGCAAGCAGAGCTCGCTTCGGAGGGGGAGGGGCACTCGTCACCAAATAAGCAGGTCAATTTACGATACGATACATTGGGCAACGGATGACAAATTTGCAGCACTTTACTTAGCACAATTCACTTAGCATTGGATGCTAAGTAAAAAGACGTAAGCAATTTCGTCTTAACTAAATTAATCGCATATTATGTAAATATTCTAAATTAATTAAAAAAAATAAAAATTAACAAAAAAATCAAAATAGGAACAATAAATTAGGAATAAACGCACCTTTTCGCTCAACACGAATTCCCCAAGAAACATAACATTAATTTAGTTACCACCATTTGCACCTTAAAACACATTAAAAGGCCGTTGCGATGGGTGGACTAAGACTTTCGAGAGTCAGCAAAATTTATGGTCTTCGAGGAGATGATTCTAGAAGAGTGTGTTAAGTTGAGTGCATTTACAAGTATAAGGCCCCACAGAGTGGCAGGCAGGGAGAGAGACTTGAGGAGAGATAACGAGAGACTGAAAGAGTCAGGAGAGAGGGAGAGAGAGGGAGAGAGAGAGAGGCAGAGGCAGAGAAGGGATTATAACGTTGCTGAGGTGCTGACCTGTGAACATATACCGGTTCGGGATCTGGCCGAGAAATTATGGGCGGAGGCGCAGGCGCAAGCGACGACGGCGCGGGGTGGGGCGGGGGGAGCGGGGAGGGGTGGAAGGACGGCTGGCGGGGAGACACGGGGCGTCGGCGAGGTCGCTCGCGTGGCAACAGGTGGGCCTGGGAAGGTCCACAGCTCTGGTGCTCCTGCTGCTGCAGCCGACGTTACTCCCACCTTCGCCACCGCCATGACAGAAAACGGAAATCTTAATACGAAACACTGAAAGCATTTGTGCAGGGTGGGGATGCAAATAAAATTCCTTCAACTTGACGCTATAGGTAGAACTCATTCCTTTTCCTCTTTGAGACTAAGTTTGGAATTCGTGAAGCTATTTCGATCATGTTTTGCACCAATACTTTTGAGTGATAGAGGAGAAAACACAAGTCTATCGCGATTAAAAAACAGAAAATTTTTTTTATTGATTTGGATGCAGCCCGTAATGCATTTAGGTATTTAGTGGCAGTGGAGCAACGGTGAGGACAGGGATTGTTGGGACGGGGCTGGGCGACGCGAGGGGAGACTGCGTGAGGTCAGAAAGAGGCAGGGCTGGGCTGGAGAGGGAGAGGTGTAGGGAGCGGTTCGCAGCAGTGAGAGGGACGGAGCGGGACGGAGTGGGACGGAGCGGGCGATCGGCTGGAGTGAGGTGGGGAGGATCTGGCTGGGCTGGCGTGGCGGGGATGTGAATAAAATTGCTTCCACATTAAACTGTAGATAGAATTCATTCCTTTTCCTATGCAAATAGATGACTGTGATATATACTCGGGAAAGTCAGACACTTTAGCTAGTTATTGACAATGCCTTACCACCAATTTCGTGCCTGCAGCACGTTGGACGGAAGAATGAATCAGTGACCTTCCGAGAAAAACTAGAGACTCCATTTTATTTAGAAAGCCGTGCGCTGTGGCCTTCCATAGCAAACAATGTGTTCAGTGCATAGGAATGACATGTTTGAAGAATTTATTTATTATAACTTATTAAACGGATTCTGTCTATTCGGCGATGTTGAAGGTGTCTTACAACACCGCAATTTTGACGACAATTCGACACCAACCCATTTCAAGAAATATTTAGAGACCGAGAAACGCTGCACTAAGATCCCGTCACGCTGGCATCCCGATAACCACGGAATAAACGCTCCTTCAGGACTTCTCCACAATTGCACCTGCCGCCCAGATGGCTGGAATCAACCGCCATTCCAGGTTCGTATCAAACCCGAGCAGCACCTCTGGGTGCTAGGAAGTCTTTCCTCAACCTCCGATGTGTATCGAGCAGAGCCACAACGCAGCCAAGAGCCACCTGGGGGCCACCCGGGTGGTTTGGAGTCCCCGACCCAGCGTATCACATCGCACAACTTAGCACCACTGACGACTGATTGATTGATTGATTGATTGGTGATTCCGGGCAAGTCAACTACCAGGGTTATTAGTCCCGTAAGTGTAATGCGTGTGTTTTGCTCCAGAGGTGGCGGTGATCTTTGACCCACTGTATGGCAAGATCAGACTGGCGGGGTTTTCCCCAACCAGGTACGAGTACCTCTCACCACCGGTACACCGCCCCAGCCGGGACAAGCTTTAAGCTTCCGGCTAGCTCGCAACGCCGGGGCAAGCTCTAAGCTCCCTAAGAATGAAGAGTGTGTAAGAGAAGAGGACAAGACAAGGGAGAGGAAGGAAAAGTCGCACGCGGGCCGTGGCCCGTTGGTTATGGTA
The DNA here is from genome assembly GCA_038098605.1 of Gryllus longicercus. Taxonomy (NCBI): domain Eukaryota; kingdom Metazoa; phylum Arthropoda; class Insecta; order Orthoptera; family Gryllidae; genus Gryllus; species Gryllus longicercus. The sequence continues at coordinate 5,344,416 of JAZDUA010000036.1, read as the reverse complement.
CTGCTCCGGCATTCGCTTGGTGTTGATAAAAAAAACACGGAAAACTGTCGATCAGAGCAGCCGGCCGATAGAATTCTCCTCCACACAGCGACTGAATTCGACCTAATTAACAAGCTAGTGATGAAATTCCTGCCACAGAGGGACTAGGACCTCTCGGTGAGAGAGACTGCAGTAAAATCAGTTGAAGCCATATCTCTCGGTACCAATGACGAGATGATACGGGTCTCGGCCACGGCCGTTCATCATCCTAACCAGCTACGGAAGACCAGCGTGCTGACTGCAACGCCTCCGATGCAGCGGTGCGATGAAGCCCCATCCGCCGGGGAACCTTCAATGGCGAAGGCAGCGCACCTGCCGTGAGAGTGGGGAGGCACAGTCGTGACAGCGGCGGCCTTCTGGACGAGAAGTGCTCATTTCGATGCCAGCTGCGCCGTAATCACAGAAGATTTCGCGGGACGCAAATAATCAACCTGGCTTCACAAACCAATTTTCAAATACTCTAAGAATCTGATTGGCATTAAACTCAGAGCGTATGTTTCAATCGAGTCGAGGTGCGAGGACTTTTGGAAGGGCGGAAAATCTAGTGGCCACGCACAACTCGCGAAATGTTTAATTATATTTAATTGAATGCCGGAAGAGTTTTCGTCAATTTTTATCCTAATCATATCTTTAATTTTCAGAACCAGGAAACGTCGACAGAGAGGGGTAAAACTGCTCAAGAATGGGCATTTTTGGCCGACAAAAATGGCAGTAAAAATACTTGTATGTTTGTATCTTCTGTGACGTCCATATCCTGTTGGATTTCTAGTCACTCTCCGGCTGATATCTGTTGGTCCTTCAGATGTGGCCACAATGGTTTTTGCGAAATCTCCTTTTCCAGTGACATGGCCTTAAATCTCGCAAGCTCGTATTCTCAGAATATTATTGCTATGCAAAGCAAGTTTCCGCGGATATTCTGTTCGCCAGCTTGGCCAGGGATTAGCGGTATATGCAGACAAATGACCGAACCTACGCAGCAACAGTTTTGACCGACGGCTTCCCCTGAGTGTAGCCCATCGACACCGATCTCAAAAAAACTACAAAAATATTATTTATGCGTCGTTTTTAATTCTGCCTGAATATTAAACTTGAACTAAGTAAAAGATGTGATAATAAATCTTGAAGCATGGAATCGGATTTACACGTACAAACTTAAAATTGGAATCAAAACTGCCAGCGATTAACAACACAAAATCTTATCTCTTGGTTTGATTCTGGGCTTGTACTTAATAACTCTCTCCCAGCCCTACAACACTAGGGTTCTTACAATTTTTTTGACGTGCGTAAATCTATGGATTTTACTACTCCTCCTGCCGTTTTCAGAACCACGATCTAATCTTCCCTCATTTCCCCCCTCGATCCATAGATCTTGTCTCCACAATGGATTCCCCCCCCCCTTCCGTCGACGTGGGATTGATTTATTTATTCGTCGCATGACTTGAATGGCGGGAAGTCGACACAATAGTCGCTGCGCCGAAGCCAGAATCTCAACGCGGCCGCCGATGGTTCTTTCCCATTCCGAAAGGGTCGGTGCTAATGATGCCATAATAACACATGATGTGATGAGCATGAGAATAAAAAACGTGGAAAGATTGTCAAAGAAAAACCAGGAAATCCCGAGGAGGTTGTCGGTAACTCACTTTGCTCACCACAAATTCCACACGGAATGACCGCGTTTTGATATCTGGTATACAAAAATGGAAATATAGCGTGCTCGCCGACTGCTATCTGTCGTCCTAGAACAATCTCCGAGAACAATCTCGTACATTTTGCGGGTGGAAGTTTACTACGCCACCATGTGTTTTCTTGATGGTCCATAGGAAAGCGTTCTAGATTTCCAAATTGGAGTACATCGGTACAATTCGATATTCCTTTCGATTTGTGGTGGTCAAATAGACGTCCTTGTATTTCTCCAAAATCTCATTGCATAACGTTTTCGTAAACGCCGTTTGAGCAAACCCTACGGATGGATTCTGACTGCGGAACTACTGTGATTGTGGCATCACGCACCTATCAAGTCGCCCGGATACGAGTTCGACCACTAGAATCTAGCGAGGATCGCAGTCGCCCCGGAGGCTGCCGTCCTGAGTTTGAGGCCGGGGCGATCAAGGCCGGCGGGGTGGGCGGGAGGCCTTCGAGTAGGAAAGCGATCCGGCCTCGCGGCACCACCGAGATCTGGCCCCCTCCTCTCCCCTCGCGTCAACCTCGCCGCCAACGCCACCTAAGCGACCGCTCCTCCCTAGCCGCCGCTACCCCGCTCAGCCGTCATCACAGGCCCTTCAAACAAGTACTTCCACGGATTTCGTGTAGTGGAATCATCTTTCTGATATTATTCTTTGCCGTATTTGGTTTTTATACATTTCAACTTGTTTGTATAGATATTAAAGTCAATACGGTGATCAAGAACAAACAATAGACGCAGTTGAAGTTTGCACATCGACACGGTATCCAAGGTTAATAACAAATCAAGTCCGTCGTCCTTTATATCTGCCGGGTATCGTTCGTCGTCTTGTTTATATCTGCCGTATATCGTACAATAGTATCGGAATATCACCTTCTTATAACGAACAATTCATATAAATAATTACCAAGTCCTCACAGCCGCCGTTCGTTATGGATTTAATCAGACCGCCGACCATTAAGAACATTGAAGCAGTTGAAGAGTTCCAGATAAACATTGTTGCAGTTAAAATGATTTTTCGTTTAACGTGGAGAATAACTAATACAATGTATGAAAAGTAACTTGTTTAACTTTAAATGTTTAGTAACAATGTAAAACCTTAATTGTCATTCATTTATAGATACCAAAAGCTAAAGTAGAGACTAATTATAGTGTGGAGGAGGAGTAAGATAAATACTATTGTCTGCAAATGGTAATGAACTTGATACCTTGATACCTTCCATAACAGAGAATTTGATAGTGTGATGATGGACGATCATGACGTGTTCAACGCGTTCATTGATAATGAATACGCAACAGGAAAAAATAACAAGTAGTACACATAATTACACTTTCATAAATCCACAATACTTAAACATCATATACATCGGTTGCCATTTGAAGATAATTTGAATGTGTGTTGTGTAATTCACGCATATAATTTGGTTTAATCCCGACCCAGTGTTAGCACACAGTCTTTCAAAACACAAGTTTTCGAGTTCAAATCCTGCTGGGACGGTGGATTTTCGTAAAGGCGGGAGATCCTTAGAGGAGTGTAAAAGAAGCCCAGTTGGTTCTCTGGCAAGATTATATTCAATGCCAATTCTCGTCCGAACCAGCTCCCCTATTTAAAAAAAATCAAATAATCAACGTATGTTTCAATATTTTTAATAAACAAACAATCAAGATTCTAAATTTAATTAATAAATAATTAATTGATAAAAACTTCCTTCCGTAAACAAAACGCAAATTAATAAACTTAACCGAAATGTTGAAAAATAAGATATAAATAATAGTGTTTTAGTTACTTAACTAACAAACCCATGTACTCTGTTGTGCTGTGATAAAAGTGTGATAAATTATTTTTAAAAAAACATGAAGTGAAAGGAAGAGTATCGCCCGTGAATCCGCCACTACTCCTGCAGCGCAAAGAAGTTCCGGGAAAGTAGTAATTCCGCAGCTGACGGGGAAAGAAGGAAGAGTGCGAATGCGAGTACGTCTACTGAGTTAGGAGGATAAGTGCTCGGAGCTCTGCAGACTTGGACATTACGTATGAAGTAAGTAGCCTCGGAGATTCAATAAAATAGCTTCTGCTGTAGCATTGCAACTCGCACTGGTGCTGGATCTACCGAATGAGTGTCATCGACAAACGCTGTGCAGCGGTTCGATTATTCATTACATGACAGTGAGTGGCAGAAGACCACAGAATGTCCGTAGTTACATAGTCAAAATATTAAGATATATGTCGACAGGTATCTTTAAGTTTAAATTAAAGACGATCACTTTTTACATAGAACATCACTTATTACGAATACAAAACATATTACAAGATTATATGTGATTTGACGCACACCATTCATTGCAAATTTCTAAGATATCGACATCTTGTATTAGCTTCAAAATACTGTCGTTTTCGAACGAACTACGCAGGTAAGAAATCGTATGGTACAATAAGGGAAAATCCTCAAGAAGGTATTTTTCTGCCATCATTATACAAATATACACGAAGTTGTATTATTTTTATTGTAATTAAAAAGGGCGCGCGCGTGTACCACTTGTTACTGCCTTCCATCCTTCAAACAAACTCCACCACCCCAAAAGAAATAACACCACAGAACCCACCAAGCAAGCATCTTCAGGTATCACCATATACATACAGAGACACACGCCTCATACCCACCATGTTTCACTCGTAATATTGGTGATACTGTCGTTGTGTAATTCACGCATATAATTTGGTTTAATCCCGACCCAGTGTTAGCACACAGACTTTCAAAACACAAGTTTTCGAGTTCAAATCCTGATATATCCTGATAGATAATACAATTGTACTGAAGAAGACGATGCAGTAGACGATAGACGACAAGAGAAACGAAAGAAAACAAAGAAATTTGTCATAACTCGCGATTACTTCCTGAAATTCATTGAATGGCCGAATTATGAATTCAGGTAAGGAAAGATGTAAAGTTACCATTCTATGTAGGTATGTCCCGAGCGCCTGTAGGTGGCATGAACAATATTTTAAGCTAAAAGACAGCCTGAATATATTAAATATGATACGAGAAATGCAAGCTCTTAGCCAAAATGCATTATTTTTCGCCGCAGGCCACAGAACATTCCGTTAGGTACAGCGCTGGGCTGGAGGAGACCCATCCCGTCATCAGCTGAAATAACCCGTGAGGGCACTGCCCCCTCTCTCCCCTCCTCTTCCATCTCTTGCACCCACCAACCGCGGAGAACCAGTCGTACCCAGGGGTCCATGTTTGTGATCCGTGCGACACCACACAAAACTGGAAATTGCCTGAGCCCGACCTTTGATCATTTTAAATTATTTTTACAAATCAAATAAATATGAGCGATTCCACACACATCTGAGCTCGCTTGAAGGTGATTTTCTCAAAATAATATCTGAAAAATATAACGTCACATTGCAATTTTTTGCCTAGAGTTGTAAAGTCTTTTGAAACAATTTTAGAGTGAACTTTTTCAAAACAATTTCTCAAAAAATCTTTCAATTAATTTATTTTGTAATACTAAATTAAAATACGAATTACTTTATATTATAAAATACAGAATTTTTTATGTATTTACTCTTCGAAACTACCCACTAATGTTCGATAACGAACTTTTAATTTTAAATAAATAATTGTTTCCCTCTCCCCCAGAAGTTGTTGACACATATTTTCAAATATACGTTTTAATAATATTTTATAGTACATTGAAGTCAATTAATATCGATATTGAATTCGTTTTAACTAATAAATATAAACACATTTTAAATACAGTATAAATGAAAAAATACTTAGAAGAACACGCTGGGCACCACAACTATACCCCGCCCATCGATCCAGATTGCACCACTCTTGGTTTATTGTGTCAAGAATTGCTGACACAAAAATCGGAGGTTTAATTAGCTGCTGCATCTTAGTCATGGATGGTGTACAGACGGCAATGGCTTACCAATAAGCATGGCTTGGTGTACAGACGGTTTTCCACCATTTGAATATCCACCGCCCCAATCCAGAATTGAACTTGTGTTTACGAATTCAGTGTGCTAACCCCTTTCCTCTGCGGCCATCTGGAGCACTGCATTCCCATACATCGTCTGGATCGATCGGTATACCCAACAAGGAATGCTTCACCTTCTTTCTTCCCAGCGCGCTCCCTTGCGGTAGGTCAGTGAAGAGACATCGCCGTCGGGCAGACAGGTCGGCGGGCAACGGTTTGCGGTTTTCCCACGCTGCGAAGGCGGGAGGGCGGGGGGCGCAGCTGCGCGGCGCGCGGGTCGGCTGTCGGGGCACGGTGGACCGCCCGGCGGGAGCCAGCCCGCTCCGCCCGGCGGGAGCCAGCCCGCTCCGCCCACCCCGCCCGCTCCGCCCGCTCTGCGCCCACCCGCTCCGCCCTCTTTGCCCACCCCGCCCGCTCCGCCTACCCCGCCCGCTCCGCCTACCCCGCCCGCTCCGCTCACCCCGCTCGCTCAGACCACCCCGCCCGCTCCGACCACCACGCCCATTCTGACCACCACGCCCGTTCCGCGTATCTCGCCCGCTTCACCCATTCCGCCCGATCCGACCAGCCCATCCGTTCCTCCCACCCCACCCGCTCCGCACACTCCATACCATCCTGCCCCACCCGCCCCGCGCGCTTCGCCCGCGCGGCGCAGCCTCGAAACCCACTTCCGCCGCGGGCGCGCGCGGGCGCTTGCGCTGGGCTGGGCTGAGCTGAGCTGAGCTGAGCTGAGCTGCGGGGGCGGAGCGGGAAAGCGAAGGAGGAAGAGGAGAAGGTGGAAAGTGCCGCGCGCGAAAGAGGGCGGCGGACTTTGCCCCCGCGACGGCACCGCGGCCGCGCACGGAGCGCTGGGGGAGGCGTGGCGGCAACCGCGGCCGGGCGTCCTGTCCACAGCGTCTTAATGCTGCGTTAAAATTGCTGAATTATTCCATAACTTGAATCATTGCGTAACTCGTAGGGGGAGAAATCCAATGAACCCACCACTTTGAGTGCGCCGGCAGGACGAAGGGTTCTCACCTGTGACGCCGAAGGGCCGGCGCCGACGCGCAGCACAGAGCAGCGGGGAGCGGGGAGCGCAGCCTCTGCAACCAAAGCAAACCACAGTCAGCTTCACTACAGGCAGCCTCTCGAATCCGACTTGTAACGATACAATGGAACACGAACAAGTGCATGGAAAATATGGAGAAAGTGTAAGAGTATGTTTTATCACCGTAAATAATAATTAAAAAAGCGATGGCGTGTCTGGCGCTTTAAACAGTTTTAATACTGTACAGAATATACAAGTTAATTGAGAACATCAATAAAATTACTGGTCTAACATAAAGTATAATTTTCCTTATAAAAGGGGAAAATATGTATGCAACATTTAGGTGTAATGCATTATATTTTGTATTGTATGTATCTTGAAACGTGTGCATCGTACTCCGGCACAATTCAATCCTATAATTCACCACAAAGAAAGAAAGGGTTTTCCTGGCTAAAACCAAAGAAGGTAGAACCTGGCATACAATTCAACCTTTCATCATATTCTTATGTTAGTTCCGGAATCAATAATAATACAACGGTGCAATTAGCAACATTTCACATTTCCTCTTGCCCTCCGGCTCGTGCCGTAATAAATTGTGACATGCGCTCCCCGTCTGTTCAAGTTAAAGCTTCGTGGGAGGTCCCGACGTCACGCCTTCGGATGAATTTTGTCATTCGTTAGGCTAGATAATTTTTACATCAAAATCTATTACAGCAGAATTTAATTGTATATTTTGGTAGAGTAATAATAATTGAAAGGCAAAGAAAACATAATGAAATAAAACGGAAAGAAGAGGTGAAGGGTGAGAGAGAACAAGGGGGAGGGGGAAAATACTGATGAAACGCGAAATAACGAAATTCGGTTATTCGAGCATCTTCAGTATTAATTTCCGATACTCGCAAAAATTGAAAGAAAACAATGCAGTCTCCAGCCATGTGACAGATGTTTGACAGCCATGTTTATGATTTGGTTAGATATACAGAAACCAGATTTGGACGAAAAATGCAAATATATGATTGTGTCATTCCATTTTTTCCCACGCCGCGCGTACTGACTGACATCTCCTATTTAGTGCGTCACTACTTACGACTACATGAGAGAGCAAGCCTCCAAGGAAGAGGCTGCAGGCTATTAGTGCCGCAGGTTGCTGCAGACTGCTAGCTAACTCCTAGTATTTAGAAATATAATTCATATTTTTTGGCTTTCGAACGGGCGGACGAGTGGGTGTGGGCAGGCGAATAGACAGACGGAAGGACCGATGAATAGATGGACGGGCGGGCGGGCGGGCGGGCGGACTAAAGGCTAAGGCTCCTATGCAAAACATACTACTCCACCCCGCCCCTCCGCTGTTTGCTCTGTGACTGTCGACAGTGCGGGGCGCGGAGTTCCGAGCGCGCGTGCGTGGCGGAGCGCTAAATATAGGCGCCGCACACAAGGCGCCGCCCACGCACTCGCCCACGCCCACGCACGCCCGCGCTCGCCCGCGCACGCGCTGCCGGTCGCTGACCGCCCGCGCAGCCCGCCTGCCAGCCGCCCCGGAAGAACGCCGGAGGCGAACATTGGGATGATCAAACATTGTCGGTCAATGTACATGAAATGACACCACGATTTTGGAAGATGTTTTAACTTCCATAAACGTAATGTAAAAATAATATCAAAAATAATATTACAACAACAACAACAACAATAATAATAATAATAATAATAATAATAATCTTCTTCTTCTTCTTCTTCTCCCTCAAGCATTAGACCGGTTGGTCCGTTGCGCCTCCTTGATCTAACCATCTTCTCCTGGGTCTACCAACGCTTCTTCTTCCTTTAGGGATGTACTGAAGCACTTGCTTTGGAATACGGTCGTCTTCCATTCTTTCGAGGTGTTTTTTCCATTGTTCTCTGTATTCCTTAATTTTTTCGTTTAAGTTGTAAATTCCTATATTTTTCCGGATGGTCTCGTTTTTTAATCTGTCCATTCTTGTTATTCCCAGGACTGATCTTAAAAATCTCATCTCGGCTGCTTGAAGTCTACTGTGTGTTCTGGAGTTCATAGTCCAGTTTTCGCTTCCGTAAAGTCCGCAAGGCACTGCCATAACTTTATAAAACTTTAGCATTGTGTCTTTACGGACCTTTCCTTTGAGCGCTCTTTTGATGGTGCCACACATCATATTGAATCTTTCTATCTTCCTTACAATATCAACTTCGCCGAGATATGATACGTCACATCCTAGAAATCTAAAGGTATTAACCTGTTCAATAATTTTGTTTTCTAATATGAATTTACATCTTAAAGGTTGTGAGCCTTGGAATGCCATGGATTTGGTTTTATTTGTAGATATACTTAGATTATATTGCTTTGTTATTTTATATAGTTCATATAGTGCCCTTTGCAGATTATCTTCTTTATCTGCAACTAAAATCTGGTCGTCAGCAAACATAAAAGTTTTAATAAAATTTGTTCCTTTAAAATTGTCTTCTATACTAAGTTTCATGATCTGTTGTTTCCATTCTCTCACAGCATTGTCTAGATATAGATTAAAAAGTATAGGTGAAATACAACACCCTTGTCTGACCCCTTTATTAATATTTCCTTGGGCAATAATTCCAGATTTTAGTTTTATGTTTATCTGTGTTCCTAGGTATATATTTCTTATAACTTCGATCAAGTGCAATGGTATTCCTCTTTTTTCCATAATTTTCCATAGTTTTCCTCTGTGTACACTATCGAATGCTTTACTGTAATCAATAAAGACTATGTAGGTCTTTAGATTGTATTCTCTTCTTTTTTCTATTATTTGTTTTAATATAAAGATATTATCCGAGCAGGATCTTCCTTTCCGGAAACCTGTTTGTTCTTCAAGTAATATACTGTCTACAATGTTTCTCAATCTATTTGCTATTATCTTCCCATATATTTTATATGCCGTATTCAGAAGACTTATACCTCTATAATTTTCGCAGTCAGTTCTTGGTCCTCCTTTAAAAATGGGTATTACTACTGCTTTCTTCCATTCCATTGGTATTCTTTTTTGTTGCCAGCATTGATTTAGAAAATCTTGAAGCCTATTTTTGGCTTCTTCTGGTAGATATTTAAATAGTTCTATATTTAAATTGTCTGAGCCAGGAGCTTTTCTGTTTTTACAACTTTGCAAGGCTTCTTGAAGTTCATTGAATTCTATTTTATCAATTTCTGATATACATCTGTTATTTTCCTCCTCTTCATCATTTACGTCTTCTCCCTCTTCTTTTGTCCACAGATGTTTACAGAACTTAATCCATTCTTCTCTATCTAGAAGATCTAAATTTGCTGCGTCTTTTTCTTCTCTGTTTAGGTGTTTCATAATTTTGTAAGCAGTATATTGGCGACAATGTACATCTCTTTCTATGTTAGAAATGTATCTTTCCCAGCTTTCCTTGTGTGCAGCTTTTACTATTTTTTTTGTTTCTCTTCTTTGTATTTTATATTCTTCCAATGTCTCAGGAGTTTTCGTCATGAGCCACTGTAGATATGACTCCTTCTTTCTTTGAACTGCACGTTTCAATTCTTCATTCCACACATTAAGTCCCTTTTTTGGCTTATATTTATTCCTTTTCCCTAAGGTTTCAAAAGCTACACTTTCTATCAGTTGGGTTAGCTTCTGCCATTCTAATTCAATATTCGTGCTGATGGGTTCCTTTAGCATATATAGTCTTATGCGTGATTGAAATAAATTTCTGATGCTAGGGTCTTCTAATAGGTTAGTTTTCCACACTGTTTCCTTTATTGTGATCTTTTTGCGTGTTGTTCTTGCCCATTTAGTTTTAAGGATTACTTTCCCTCTTACTAGGAAATGATCTGAATTTATATCCAGTCCTCTCATCACTCTCACGTCCTGAAATAGTTTTCCCATCTTTTCATTTGCAATTAAATAGTCAATTATTGATCTGTACCCTCTGTTCACCCATGTAAATTTATGGATATCTTTATGTCTAAAGAACGTATTTTCTATTCGTAATGAATTAAAATTCACAAAATCACGTAACACTTTTCCATTTTGATTAATTACTACTTCTCCGTTTGTTCCAATTATTTCCTTAATGGGCTGTTGTCCTATTCTAGCATTCATATCTCCTCCTATGACTATATAATCATTTTTATTTGTGGAATCTAGTACACTTTGTAGGCCTACAAAGTGTAAGCCTACAAAGTGTAATAATAATAATAATAATAATAATAATAATAATAATAATAATAATAATAATAATAATAATAATAATAATAATAATAATAATAATAATAATAATAAGTAATATTAAAAAGAATAATAAACTAAGAACGTCGTGACCAAGGAAACAGAAAAAAGTGTTACGGGGACACGACATTGATTTTCAGTCAAAAAATAGTTTTTCGGTATTTTATTTTTTATAAATCTTCATAATTTTCTCTTTAAATTTTCGTTGTCTCTTTAACTCTTTCTTTTCGCATCGTCAGAGCTCTTAAATTAGACTTACCCCCGAAAGGCCTTTGTCATGAAACGTAACGTAATGTACGAATTCCTGAACACATTGCAATCAAAAACAGATTATAGGACTCGCGTAATCTCATCTACTTCCCCCTTCCTGAACCTTACCCTAATAAACCGACCCCAAAGGGACATTGATCTATTAAGTCACAACCCACTCACTTACGTACTACAAATCCTTACGAGAAAGCGAATGCCACCCGAAAGCAAAAGAATCCACAACATAAATTACAACATTCCTTCCCCGCATGCATCTTCGGCCTCCCATCCTTCGTGAGCGGTCGCCGTTGGCACCCCCGCAACTACCTGGGGGGTCCACGGAGCCCGCCCCCCCCTCCCCCGGCGCCTCCGCGAGCAGCCCCCGCCGGCTTTCACCCGCCGCCGCCGCCGCCCCGGCTGCGCCGACCGGGCGTCGACCCCGGCCCGCACAGACACCGTCTCGTTTCCCAGACTGAGCACCGAGCACGCCTTCCACGACAAACTCGCCTCCACGTGGATTAGCCATTAGAACTCAAATAGGACCCTTACTGATGTTCAAAGGAATTTAATTGATGATTCCAGGTGCGATAACAGCGAAGGTCGCCAGTCCCGTAAGTGTAGTTCATGTTTTTGCTTGGGAGGTGGCAGTGATCTTCCCTCGCACAATGGTGAGATACGGCGCCGACCTACTGTCGGCTAGCAAGATTTTCCCTAACCAAGAAGCTCCCACCAGCGGGTACCTCCCCAAACGGGACAAGCTCTAAGCTCTCGACTCCAGCATGTGTGGGAATGTAGTGCTCGAGTGTGTGAGGAAGGGGTGACGATAGGTCAAGGAAGATGAAGATCGCGCGCGGTCCGTGGCACGTTTGTTAGGGTACTGCTCCGGCATTCGCCAGGTGTTAATCGGAGAAACCACGGAAAACTGCCGATCAGAGCAGCAGGCCGCTAGAATTTACGACAGAACTTGACATAGTCATCTAGCTAGACTCGAAAATCCTGCCAACGTCGGGACTCGAAACTAGGATCTCCCGGTTAGAGGCACTTCAGTAACATCAGCGAATACCCTGAGCCACCTCTCCCGATGTTCAAATGGAGATTGCCCTAAACTCGAACATTGATCATTTGAATTTACCTTTAAATTATAAATGCTAAATAATTAGAATTCTCTATTCCTCCAATTTCTCTATGTCTAAAATTATTTTTCGGTACACGTATATGGAAACCAGTTCTTACTTTCACTGCTTATTGATTAGAAAGTGCTACTTTGCGTTAAGCGTACTACAAAAAAGTCAAACTCTTATAAATCAGCTGGCTACTGCTGATAAAAAATACATAAAAAATACATAAAACAATACAAATTTGAGGTTGCCTAGTCTCCTTCCGTTTATTCTTAGACCTTCGTCCTCCCATTTCAGCTTCCTAAAAACATCTTCGAGTGAACTGGTGAAAAGTTTAGGTGATAGGGGGTCTCTTTGTTTTACTCCACTTTTTATTTGGAATGCTTCTCCTTCAATATCAGTCTTCATCTTAGTTGTGCTGTTTTTGTACAGTGTCGTCTAACTTCTGATATATTTTGGAGGAACACCCTGAGTTTGCAATGCCTTAAATGTTGGTGAGCATTCAACACTATCAATTTGAAAAAATTGAAAAAAATTGAAAAAATATATTCGAGCTATGAACAGGTTCGCGTTGTATTCTTGAACTTTTTCGAGTATCTATGTTTTGTAGATGGTCCATTGCACTGTATCCTTTCCTGAATCCAGCTTGATTGGGTGACAATTTATCGTCTCGTAAATTTGCAATTATTCAGTTTATTTTATTCTTTCGTCATGTATAAGAGTTACAGTCTTTAAAAAGGTTAGAGAATCTCTGGATGTACTATTCTTTGAGTGCGTATTGGTATTTTATCTCCATTTGTAAAGCTTAGCCTTCCTCGTACTCTGCATTGTTTTTTCCAGAGGCACATTGCATTTTGTAAACTTTCAAGGACCCCTGCGTCATTTTGCATCTATTCAATTACATGTAAACGAACTGTTGTGTTTAGAGGAACATTGGCGACAAATTTTCAAAATAATTATTGTCTGCCATTCTCCATTTTCGGGTCGGATTTCTGACTAAAGTCCAGGAACAAACGCGTGATAAAATATTGGGTATAAAAGTTTGATTTTAATATATAATTTACAGTTTTATTAGTAGATATGATCATGAGTTCTTAATCTAATCTACTACGCTTTCAAAAGGTCATGTTGAACAATTTAATGTGCTTCCCGTGACACTTTTATACGGAACTCTGCTTCGCTGCTCACCAATTGGACACCTTGAACACACTTTTTTTTAGAAAAGCTGCGAGTCGTTAACGAAGTACTATCTCTCACCATTCTTGTTAAATAGTCGCCAACCCACGAAAGCAACCGATAAGTTGACACAGCACTCTATCTATTTCCCGTTCACCTTAGATTCTGTCGCGAGCGTTTCAAATTAAGAGGCCGTAGATGACGTGTGACATCGCCTTTCCCCCACATCTCCTGAACGGACTTGGTGTCCTCGCTGGTTCGTCATGGAGACCTCGGAGTCCTAGAGGTACAGAACTAGTTGGCGAGTCAATACAAAGGCCTTTCCAATACTGTGGTTCATCCATTCAAGGGTATTCCAATACGGTGGATTTTAGCACCAGACAAGGATGAATGCTCATGGTTAAAATGGCGACAATATACAAACGTGACGATTTCCTTTAATAAGAATTCATGGCAAGTTTATGTATATAATTATTAGGGTGGATTTACGTGTATGTTCATATATTACCATTAACGACAAAACGTTTCCAACGGCAACTATTTTTAAAACATTTCTAGTCAAATACAGTCAATTTTATTTTACACTTTAGAATAGAGACATTTTAACATATTTTTTACAGTATTTGTTAGTTTTTTATTAAGAATGAACATCTCAAAGACTAGCTTCGAATGTTTCAAATTACGGTCCTCTGGGGGACTCTTGAATTGAATACCAATGCAGCACTAGCCAATTTGGTTGAGACGGAGAGGTAGTTATCATTTACAGCAGATAAAGAATCTAGCAGATTTCCATCAGAACACACAAATAATGTTTTCTAACTTCCGATGGCCGGGATCTTTAAGGTAGTAGTGCCGTAGCAATCTCGGACCGAAGGGTCACGTGTTCGAGTCCCGCCTTGGACATGGTTGAATTTGTGTTTGTCCTTCGCCCTCTATCATCACCATATGTCATCTTACCACAGTTACCATACCGTTAAATGCAACAGTGGTCGCGAATGACCTAGATGTTGATGCGACCCTAAAAAACAAAAACACAAAACAAAAGTAAATAAAAATGCAAGAGAAGGTTATTGAAAATTTGAAAAAAGAAAGGAACTGAGGTAAAAACACAAACTTTTTGTAGAGAAGAGGAAATACAAAAGAAACTAAGAGAGCGTTAGAAATACATTTCGAGTATAGGAAGCCCAGAAAAATATAATAAAGATGCCCTAAATTACCAGTTCTACGAGGACCCTTAGTTCGAAAAATCAAATAAAAAAACTCTAAGGGAAAAATAATTTATATGCCCTAATGCAATGCCAAATATTGAACTTCTTTGAATTCAAAGACAACATACGAAGCTATAAAACAAACTTTCAATACTGTGTTATGAAACACAGGAAAAATGCTTGATGGAAGTTTACCTACAGGGTCCACTTCTGCAATATAAGGTGATCGAAATTGTTGGAAAAACCACGAGAAGGTTGGAAGATGCTTGTTAATTGCTGTTAATAAAAGAAGAAATATCATATTTCTGGTATTATAAGAGTTCAACAAAGGGACACAGATCTAAACAATATCCGACCATCAACTTTTTTTTAGCCAGTTGTCAGGGCTGAGTATCCCAGTTCGAAATGAAGTAAAATTCAAGGCCTCCCACTTCATTTAAGATAGATATTCTTGCATACGTAGTTAATTGTGTCAAACCTTGAAATTCTCAAGACGGCTGACAAGTGCACGTAGAAAGGACATAATTAGGCCAAGTGTTACGGAAATAAAAAATTGACGAGTTTTTAGTATATCACAATATTTTTAGTATTTTTTATATTGACTAATTTGTATATTAATTATATTATACTTACTTTTTGTATTTGGACCTTTCTAATAAGAGTCCCAATGCAGTATCTATTTGGGTTTATTGACTACTCTAATTTGAGTGAATTCAAAGTTGACCTCTTAATGTAATGTACTTTTAGATATTTTTTAAATACAAACCTCAAGATCATTCGTGAATCTGATGGCAAAATATTTTCGGGCAGTGGGTATTGAAGAGCAGGAAATACAACGTGAATTCTGAAGCCGTAGAGCATCGATGATATTCAGATATTCCGCAGCCCCCTAGCTACACAAAAAGGATTTTTCACGGGGAAACCACATGTGCGTGACAACTGACTTCCGGAATACTTTCAGTCCGCGTGCGCGTCAGCGTGTGACCCCGATTGTTCTCAAACGCACCTGCGGAATCCCCACCAGTAGAGAAGCGCTTTCGCACATCGAGTTCTAAACAACTTAACTAATTTCAATCGTCCGTGCTAAACGGAGGAACAGCAATGAATGTCGTATTCTTTAAGGAAATATCAAGGACCTTAACCATCCCTGACCTTGCAAAGGCCTAATCTTTCGTATGTAATATTCTTGGCATTTGAATAGAAATTTTTTGATAGAAGCCTCTAATATTTCTATATTTGACCGGCTGCGATAGGTTACAGGCAACATTCCCAATAAAAATGCAGAATCGCCGACCGGGAGGTCCTACGGTTCAAGTCTGGATGGTGGTGGATTTTCGACTCTTTTCATTTTCGACTCTTCGATTCTTTACATAATAACTTGGTCGAATGTCTGGAGAAGATTTTAGGCAACCTGCTGCTCTGATCGGTAATTGTTCGTGGTTTCTCCGACCAATACCATGCAAATGTCAGTGCAGAACCTTAAGAAACGGGCCACGGACCGAGCGTGATCTTTCCTTTCTTCCTTGTCCCTTCTCTCCCTTTTATACACACAAACACTTGCACTCTCAAGCAATACATTGTCACACATAACTTGAGCTTGGAGCTTGCCTCGACGAGGGCGGTGCCTGCTGAGGGACCTCGCATGCCGTCGTGTTGTTTGGCGCCTGGTCTCACATTGCAGGGAGAGACGAACACCATACATGCACTATGCTTACGGGACTAATGCCCAACGTAGTCGATACACTAAATAATAAAACAATGACATACTAAAGCCTCTAGGATGGCTAATAGGCACGTACTAGCTTTCCGTGTTGTAATCCCGGATTCGATTCCTGGTCGCGGTAAAATGAGATTTGTAGCTTACCTTTCAAATCGTGTCAGTTTCCGTAACCGTATGACGAAGAAGAGCTCAATCAGGTGGAGTTAGCTAGTTACGGTGAAGGGAATAAGTCGTATTCACCACATGTCTCTCTCACCCCTCAAGAGTGGGACTTAATCTAGACCCAGGTTGGGGGACGCTGTTAGCTAGCCGGCAAAGTCGGACGGTCGAACCCAAATGCCAAATACACACATGATATACTATGATAAGCATGATTAGAAAAACAAAATCAGGCCATGAAGAAGCGTGTTTTACTCATTTTTCAGCTATTAAGTCCTGAGAGAAGGGGTTTTTACACTTTTTTCAGCTATTCAGATTATTTATGAGTGACAAAATAACACTTATTATCATTAGTAATTAATAATATAAACCCTGCATTTATGAAATGGCAATGAAATCTACATTTAGGTCTTCGGAAACAACCTGAAAATTGGACGACTGGGATGACAAGGATGACCTGAAATGTGTTATGCTTTATGAAGTTCAGGGATGGAATCAAAACAATATAAATTTAGCCATAGTTTACAAATGTGTAATTCCGCAACACAATGCTCCCAAGACACAGAACGTTCCCACACCCATACTCACAGTGGGTTTAGAAACGTGACCCTTCGATTCAGGGCTCTAACAATGTTGATTATTAAACATTTTCCCAAAGATATTTTTCTTGTTCACTCCCCTCACCATCAGCAGTTTGCTCATTTGCGTATTTTGCCGCCAATCTTGCAAAACGTTTACAATTAAACTGAACTTCAAGGCAGGTATTGACAAGACACGCCTGAACATTACCCATGTAAACCCCTTGTGAGCAAATAACGAAATATGAATAAAAAAAGTAGAGAAATATTAATTGTGTTTATTTAAAAATAAAAAAATGAAATGAATCAATCTAATGGAGGCTCCATTCTTTCGCCGCATAGCGAACGACTTCTCTCCGAATCTCCAGTAGCCGAGGTGCTGAGCGAATGTTCGCTTGCTTGGATGTGCCTAAAAGACCGACGGGATGCGGACAGGGCGATCGCGGAATGTTCGTCGCTCGGCAAATAGCAATCCACCCATCCACCCTGCTACTCGGGAGCGGCCGCTCGCTACTCGCCGAATACCAAATGCGTGGAGCCGCTTTAATCCTCCGTTGCTACGACGGAGGGACATTGGTGATCCTGGAGTCGCTCAAGGGCCTGCGGCCGGGCTATTTCTGAGCGTGGCGAGGAGGGACTGGGCGCGGATATTCCTGAATGGAGACCAGTCGGTCGCCCCAGGAATGCAAACAACGCCCCGCGCGCGCTTTCCGCTCCGCTGACTCCGCGCCCCCTCCCCCGCCCCGCCCCCCCGCCCCCGCCCCCCGCCCCCGCCCCCCGACACCGCTCCGCCCGCTCGGCCACGGCCAACGCCACCTCCGACTCTGCCCGCGCCGACGCCAACGCGCTCAACACTGCCATCACCAAGTCCTTCACCGTCGCTCCAATACTGCCCTGCCTGTCACCAGGACCGCTACTGACACTGCTGCATCTCCAAGTCCCCTTGTGTATTGCTTCTTTCTCATTTGTCATCGCTTTCTTTTTCATCTGCTGCCTCTTTCTTCCTCATCTGTCGCCCCTTTCTTTCTCATCTGTCGCCTCTTTCTTTCTCATCTGTCGCCTCTTTCTTTCTCATCTGTCGCCTCTTTCTTTCTCATCTGTCGCCTCTTTCTTTCTCATCTGTCGCCTCTTTCTTTCTCATCTGTCGCCTCTTTCTTTCTCATCTGTCGCCTCTTTCTTTCTCATCTGTCGCCTCTTTCTTTCTCATCTGTCGCCTCTTTCTTCCTCATATTCTCTCATCTTCCTTCTGATCTGTCACCTCCTTCATTCTCATGTGTAGCCTCTTTCTTTCTCATCTGTCATTTCTTTCTTTTTTTCCAATCTGTCACCTCTTTGTTTCTCATCTATAGCCTCATTCTTCTCTTTGACATATGCACTGCTTTGATATTTTGACAGAGTTAATTTTATAATTTACATATAGTCCACAATGTACGTATAGCACAAATTACTTGTCTAATCCTTCCCGTTGCGGACTGATCTATCGGATGCACAACACGAATTTTTAGACCCATATCGAAATTCACCCCTATTGATGACGAAGCCGTATAAACTTGCACCCGATTAGCGGCCGACGATAGTCTAGTAAATTTAGAACATATTCGCTTCTCTACAACCCAATCATTGGGCCATGAGATTAACTAAATATTTGCGGGCGACAAACAAACAAGTTTCATTGCCACGCCTGCTATGACAGCTTGGAATTTTGTATTGAAAGACTTTTTACGTCAAAACACTACAATCACTTGTCTACGGTACGGGTTCAGCATACTCCTCGCCTTTGGAAAGGTAGAACTGTTGCCGGTTGCTGTGACCGCTCAAACATTTCAAGACTGTCGCAACGGAACCAATGCTTTCAACTGCACTACAGTAGCTGTATTTATCTTTTCAATTAATATTACAGTGAAATAGATTTGAAAGGGCAAGCATGCTGCTGTTGTGCAGTCAGAAGTATTGAGTTAACGTAAGATAAGCGCAATTTTTTTATCGAGAGAAATACGCGTCTTAGACCTACTGAAACTACCACTTCTAATTTTCTCATTTTTAGATTAGGTTAGATTTATTCAGTCCCAAAAACAGTAAAAACTCTATGTGACGTAGGAGGAAAAATTTATTTTGTGTTCAGTTAAAAACCAATTGATAAAATAATATTAAATTAAAACGTTAACTTTTTATTTCGTTACCAGAAAAAATGTTAAAATATGAAACAACATTAATAACAATAATAAACTAAACATAACAAATTCATTCATTTACTTAATCGTTAACAAATTAATATGTACCATTACTACAGTTATTATAAAAGATGTACCTATAATCATATTCTGTGCTAACAAGTTAATTTGCGTTTCTTTTGGATGGTTGCGAAGTTATATTACATGCTCATGTGTTTTAACAGTTTTATTATAACACCATTAATATAATTAACCTTCAGAAAAAAGGTTTTGTTAACACATGAACAGCAGCAATTACTGCATTGCACAAAAGGTTTAATGACTATAGGATATAAATAATAATGAAAATATAACATAAAATAGAAACGATATCCTGATCACCATACAGAACAATTGAATTTTTCTGTTATACACAACAGGCACCACTAACATGCAAAAATATGTATCATTAATATAATCTCAAACACAATTTTAATCTATGCTCTCTTTGATGAACCTGGATTAACAGTCAAGAGGAACCCCGAATTTTAAGAGAGACTGCGAACAGCGTAGAATAACAACATGCCGACTAACAATGGCACCTTGAATTTTGTTGTTTTAAAATACTCAAATTTCCAACACAATTTAATATTCAAATACATAAACTTTCAAGTTAAAAATTATTTAGACAAAATTTCGGAAATGATGAGCGCGTGAGCAACTAATGGTGTAGGTGGAATCCGAGGAGGGAATTCGATGCGCTATATCTGTACATTCCAATCCGAGGAAAGAATGTATGTTATCACCTACAGTAAGGTATGTGGCATGTGGGATTTAAGTAACTACCGCGAACCCATTATCTATTTATACTTTGCAACTTGCAAAGAAAAAGCCAGAATAGTTTATCAGTATTTGATGGCGCCCTCCCGGTAAAGATGTGCAAGTGTAATGTGATGTAAGAAGGATTGTGGCGGGGCAGAGTGTTAGGCGATCATAACGGGTGTTCGCCGATAAAACAAGTGATAGTATTCTGATTCTATCATTACTGGTCACAAATACACCGAAATATTTTATGTCACTTGAAAAGCAAATGAAGAATAAGGAGAAGAATTAAAAGACGCTGTGAGGAAAACAAACCCGCTGGCGGGTTCAAACCCGCTCAAAGCCATGGATTTTTAAGAGTGAAAAAATCCTTCGTACGCATTCCATCGGAGGGGAAGTAAAGCCGGCTGTTCCAAGTTAGTAGATTTACTTGCATGTAAAAGATCCTCAAGCCTAAATGACGCTCCTCTGTGTCGCCCAAAAAATACCTAGTGGGTGAAAGGAGGGTAGCGAAATTTGCATGGTCAGACGGAAGAGCGGGCCTGATGGCCTTCTTAAAATAAAGTCATCAATCCAATTCAACAAAAACGAAGCATAGACAACAAAGAAGAAAGAAAATAAGTAAACGACAATTAAGGAAAGATCGAAGAATGGAAAGAGGAAGACGACAAAAGGAAGGAAGAAAATGGAGAAATATAATAAACTGGAAAAGGCGAACCACAAAACACGAACCAGGAAAACACAAAAAAAAGACAGAAAATTCTACGGAAAATACGAAGGAAACATATACAATGACCAAGAATAAGACTTCTAAGTTGAAGTAGCAGGAAACGAAGAAGAGAAAGAAGTTGAAGGATAAAAAGAAGATAAACATGTGCAAAGCGAAGATGAATCAGAAGAAAGAGAAGGGTAAAGAAAAGTGGACAAAAGTGGGAAGACATGAAAGAAGAAAGAACGCAAGAAGAGGAGGACAAAGGTGAATGTCGCAGGGCGGTGGTGTTCTGCGCGGCATGCGCACGTGGTGCAGGGGCGTCTGACTGCGGCGAAGCCGCTGCTTCTCGCTTCAGACGAGAGAGGCGTCCTCACGCCAAGCACGCGGGTAATCGACTCACAAACAGCGAAAGCTTACGTGAAGTCGTAGGCTTCCCCAGTCAGAGTCTTGCGAGTGCTCTTGGCTGTCCGGGTGATGCCGCGTCGAACGCTGTGATGCCGACGTTTCGACCTTCTTGTCGATGTCTCCCTCGGGACTACTCTGCCAAGTCTGACCAGTCTGCAGAACAGCCCTGAGGAAGATCACGGTCGGAACATCGGCATCGCATCCTTCGACGCGCCGTCACCCGGACAGCCAACAGCACTCGCTGCTAAATCTAACGGACAAATGATACACGCGTGAACTGCGCGAATTTAATTAAGAAGAACTATTTCAGAAGTAACTACACGAGGGAAGTGAGTCAAGTCACGTTTGAAAGTTTACATTGGCTGAACTCGAATAAGTTTAATCGCGGAGTCTGAAGGATGAAACCTTGGGCCGACTTGGAAATGCACGAACAATGCGAGTCAAATTGCCCGATCAAATTGACGATTTTTTCGCTAAGCGAATTTTACATGTACATCGTTTTGAATCAGCACCTACTACAGCGCGCGTTCGACCCATGTTCCATCTGCGTCTGCCCATGTTCCATTTAACCATTTGCTTCTGCTCTTTGTCCAAAACACCTCGCACATGGCGCAGAGGTCGCCAGCTTTCCTCGTCCACCGCCGGCAGCGGCGGGGGCGTCCCTTTCGCCGCTCGCAGGGGTCGCCATCGCCCGTGCCTAGGCCGCGCGTGGCCGGTGACACAGAATCGCGCCTGCACATGGAAAAGCTCATCTACTTGTCCGACGTGTGTCCAATGTGTGTTAGCCCTTGGAGCTACGTTCTCCTCCCGAAGAAAGGGGTTCAAAAGGACGTTTTATTTTCTTAAGGTGCAGAAAGTTCCTACTGAATTCAAATTTACCAACTTCGGAATGAACATCCTGTAAAGATCCGTTGTATTATTGACAGATATGATTATTTAGTTTATTAACTTCCTGTTGTCCTATCAGTAATTTTCCATTTTTTTCTTCTTTTCTTAAAATAACTGCAAAACGTTGTGGAAGGGCAAAATATATACTTAAACCCGCGAATAACTGTAAACGACAATTTCTTTACTTAAATCAACAAAGGTAAATTGAACAAAAAACCGCTGAAAGTGGAAATCACAGATCGCTTTTGATTTTTTAATACTCCTTAAAGACAAAGTAGTAGCGTTCCCCTAATATATCAGTTAAAGTCGGTTCACCTGGACACTGAAATAATTCATTCTAATTATTTAAAATGTTGGAGACCCGATTTTTGTTTAAAAACAAATAAAAACTCCTGTTGCGCATGATTGTCAGATTCTTTTTGTGTCCCACTGCATGCACGCTCTCGCTTATTGTCTCACCATTCTTTCTCGTCGCCATAACTATTTTCGCTGTCATTATAGCAACTCCTCCGACCCTGATTCCATCACCTCCAGCTTCAACTACCTTTATTTTTTCTGAACCCGACATGCTCATCAGCAGGCCATCCATTCGCTTTCCTCTCTGGAACTCCAAGTCATCGGAGAGTTTGCTGGCGAGCTCTGGCAGCGGGCGGGGCGGGGCGGGGCGGGGAGAGGCGGGGGCGGGCCGGCTTCGGGCGCGTGGGCGGCGAGCAGACGAAGCTGCGTCTGCGCTAACGGTACCCGGCAAGTGGGTTACCTCCGCCAGACGCGCGAATTCGGCGCCAAACAAGGTCAAGACTGCGAAGCTGCCGGAGACGTGCAGCACGCCCACGGCCGCCCCTCCCCCGGCTCCCTTCCCCGTCTGCACGCCGGAACCTCCGCGCCTTTCGCACGCTGCAATCGGCACCATCACCAGCTGCGCCCCCCCCCCCCTGTTCCCAGCCCTCGCCATCGCCTCTGCCGTCGCCTCGGTCTTCAACTACCGACTCCACGTTCTTTCTGCGCCCTCCTCTTGTCTTCTTCTTCCTCGCCCCTGCCCTTGCTCTTGCCTTTGCCTTCGTCTTTGCTCTTTTCCTCGCCCTCGTTCTTACCTCTACCCTCGTTCTTGCCCTTGCCCTCGTTCTTGCCCTTGCCCTCGTTCTTGCCCTTGCCCTCGTTCTTGCCCTTGCCCTCGTTCTTGCCCTTGCCCTTGTTCTTGCTCTTGCCCTCGTTCTTGCTCTTGCCCGCGTTCTTGCCCTTGCCCTGATTCTTAATCTCGTCTTCGTTCTTGCCCTTGCCCTCGTGTTTTTGCCCATTCCTTCCCGCCCTTGCACTCGTCTTGCCTTTGCCCTTGTTCTTCCTTTGGACTCATTCTTGTGCTGGTCTTACTTCCTCGTCCTCACTCTAGCTCCCACACTCTTTCTCCCCCGAACCATCACTCTCATCCTCGCCCTTTACCACGACCCCCGCCCTTGATTTCACCCTCTCCATCGCTCTCCTCGCCCTCCCCCACTGTCATGACATTGCCCGCACCGCATCATCTATCAGCGGCGCCCTCTCTCCTTTCGTGAACACCTCCGTGACTGACCTTCCCCTCAACCCCTTTACGGGACTCACTTCCCCTCGTCTTATGCGAGTTCTTTCACGCCAGCGCCGCACCCCATCTCACCGTCAGCGCGCATCCCCACTAAAGTGTGTTCCCCGAAAACCATCCCCGGGCCACTCACGCCGTGACATCTATCGCAGATCAGTTCCGGCGTCAGTCCCGTCTATTCGATTTCTGTCCGCCCCTTTGATTTCTGCCCACTGACTTCTCCTGTCTCTGTACTCTGTATTCACGCCCTAGTGCATGCACGCTTTATGATATACACCCTTCATTGTCTCTTCTCTCTATGACAAATCATGCCCCACTTCAGGAACTCCTCTGACTCTGCTACCACCACCTCCAAGGGACTCTCTTTCGTGATCCTTGCATCCTCTCTTTCGGGACCCAATTTGTACTCCGCACTCTTGCCCCCTAACTACCTATGCCTGTTGCCTTGTTTGGCCAAATCTCCAAGTTGATATAAAAGTTCTGTCTTTACCCACATTTATTCAATAGATTGGCAGATTTCAATGGCCTAGCCATCATTTTCAGATCTACCTTCTGGGAAACAGAAATTCGACGATTGGTCCTAATTACTGGCTCCAAGGCGGCAGATTCGAAGTATTTTAAAGCTAGTAATCAAAAAAATAAACATGTTGATAACGGTAATATATTACATTTAAACCATTGAATTGCCAACTCACCCATCATTAAACACATTTAGAATACATCTTCAACAGTAACCCCCCATCAGTCCCCCTCTTTCGTCAGCACCGGTTTCAAAGTCAAATGCATTATCAACCCCGTCTCAACGACCATCCGTTCTCACCGCTTCTCACTCCTCCTCACCTCTGCCCTCGGGTCTTCTCTTTGTCCATTCCTCGTCACGGGATGCGTTCGCGCCCCTGCTCCATTGACCGCCTTCGTGATCACCCCGACCTCGCGATCACCGTCGCTTCCACGTCCATCCTTCCCGCTCTCCCGCCTCCGCCCACTCGCACGAAACAAGAAGAGGCTGCGTGCACGTGGCTTGGGTGCGACGACGCGTCGATATCTCCAATGGCTGGATTTTCGCTTTCACTACTTATACCTTGATGATGAGATTCTGTGGGGAAACTTCACGATTCCAGTAACTTTACCACTTGTGGCCTTATCTCTGAACTATTGATGATTCGATATCGTTCGTGGGCTGCAATAGTTGCACAACTCAAAAAATCAGGGGTTGAGATAAATGAGTTTGAAGTTTTCGCCTTGTATTGAAAAGCGTCAATCTTGCAATCACATGAAGATCTAATGAAGCAAAGTTGAGAATGAGAGGAATTTGAAATTTCGACGAAAACTGGGTAATGAGTTCTTGTTGTATAGTAATTCATTTTACAAGAGTCCAACGTATTGAGAAATTCGAAATGTTGAAAAGTTCGAAATATGCAGTAATTACATAATTAACAAATTCTGACGTCATTGCACCGAGGTGACAGGATGGTGTCAATCCAGTATCAACAAATTCGTCTTCCATAAATTCAATTTATCCGCTTATGTTTTTGAGTAATTCTAGTTTCGAAATTCTCAAAAATTTTATTATTTCGATAACTTCAAGAAACCGAAGTGAATCAAACAATTCGAGGTATCGGATAACAAAGAACTGCCGATAATTTGACTAAAGAGAAATTCCAGTTAATCGCACTTTCGAAAACATGGAAACATCGGTATTTTTAAGACGTCTGAAGGTCTATAGTACGGGTATTGGATGTATCACGATTGTTCTGCAATTATATAGATAGTCAGTCCTCCTCATCCTTTGTAAAGCCAGCTGGCCGAAGCGCTTCCTATTCCCGGCGCTAGCGACGCGGTCGCGGGATGACCCATTTCTGCACTGCGCCCTGCCGCGCCCCGCCCCGACCCCCGAGCTCTTTGTCCGGGAGGAGCAGCCGGGATTCCGCGCGAGCTGCGCGGCGGCTGCGACGGCCGCGCTCGTCAAATTGCGCGGCGCCGCCGACGCGAGGTATTTGCCGGAGCGCCGCCGCCCCGCGACACACGCCGACACGCCGCCGTGCCAAGCGCGCCCCACTCGACAACGCGGCGTGTGCGGCAGCTCATTAGAAAGAGAATGGCGAACAAAAATAATCGTTACGAAATGCACACGTGATAATTGTGTGCCGCCGACCCCTTTGGTTTATCTTCTTTTACTTCTACTTCTCCTCCTCCTTTACATTCTCCTTCATCACCATCTTCTCCATCTTCACCTTCTTCTCCATCTTCACCTTCTTCTCCATCTTCACCTTCTTCTCCATCTTCACCTTCTTCTCCATCTTCACCTTCTTCTCCATCTTCACCTTCTTCTCCATCTTCACCTTCTTCTCCATCTTCACCTTCTTCTCCATCTTCACCTTCTTCTCCATCTTCACCTTCTTCTCCATCTTCACCTTCTTCTCCGTCTTCACCTTCTTCTCCGTCTTCACCTTCTTCTCCGTCTTCACCTTCTTCTCCGTCTTCACCTTCTTCTCCATCTTCACCTTCTTCTCCATCTTCACCTTCTTCTCCATCTTCACCTTCTTCTCCATCTTCACCTTCTTCTCCATCTTCACCTTCTTCTCCATCTTCACCTTCTTCTCCATCTTCACCTTCTTCTCCATCTTCACCTTCTTCTCCATCTTCACCTTCTTCTCCATCTTCACCTTCTTCTCCATCTTCACCTTCTTCTCCATCTTCACCTTCTTCTCCATCTTCACCTTCTTCTCCATCTTCACCTTCTTCTCCATCTTCACCTTCTTCTCCATCTTCACCTTCTTCTCCATCTTCACCTTCTTCTCCATCTTCACCTTCTTCTCCATCTTCACCTTCTTCTCCATCTTCACCTTCTTCTCCATCTTCACCTTCTTCTCCATCTTCACCTTCTTCTCCATCTTCACCTTCTTCTCCATCTTCACCTTCTTCTCCATCTTCACTTTCTTCTCCATCTTCACCTTCTTCTCCATCTTCACCTTCTTCTCCATCTTCACCTTCTTCTCCATCTTCACCTTCTTCTCCATCTTCACCTTCTTCTCCATCTTCACTTTTTTCTTCCTTCAGACTTTGGGCTGGTGCCCGTTGCGGCTTCACCTTAGTTGTTGCACCTGCCTCTTTCTTGGGCGATCCAGACTCCTTTTCCCAGGAATTGAATATTGAATGAACTTTCGCGGAAGTTTCGTTGTTGCAATTCGTTTTATGAGGTCCCACCATTCTTTTGACGTGGTATTTAAGCTGATGACAGGTAATTTCTCGCAAATTTCATTATCCTTGTCGGTTCGGCATATCCCAAGAGTAGATCTCAATCAAGATTTTTGGTTGACTGATTGATTATTTTGTATGACCGGGCTCGCCAACTTCTGTTCACTAGTCACGTAAGTGTAGGGCATGCTATATATCCCGGGAGATGATGATCCTTCCCTGCTGGCGCGTGAGGTCTGGCGCGTGTATCATAATGCGCGGCTTTGCGAGTCCCCTGCCCCTAGTATATTCGCTAGCTGAGCACCGCCCTAGCCGGGAAAAGCTCTAATCTCCCCAGGTCTTTCGGCATGTGTGGTACTGAAGGGCATGTAAGAGAGAGAGAGAGAGAGAGAGAGAGAGAGAGAGAGTGTAAGGTAATGGGTGAGGGGTGAGGATAGAACAAGGAATGGGAAGGAAACATGGGTGAGGATAGGACAAGGAAGAAGAAGGAAAGATCGCGCGCGCTCTGTGGCCCGTTTGTTACGGTACTGCTCCGGCATTCTTCTGGTATTATCAGAGAAACCACCGATAACTACCGATCAGAGCAGGCGGCCGATAGAATTCTCCTCCAGACTGACTGACCCCAGTTGAATTCGACCTCGCTCTGTAGCTAGAGTCAAAATCCTGCCTCCGTTGGGATGAAAGAGAGAGAGAGAGAGAGAGAGAGAGAGAGAGAGAGAGAGAGAGAGAGAGAGTGTGTGTTTTCCGACAAGGGTCAGGTGAAGGTCGTGCCGGGTGAGTGAAAGAGGCAAGGGTAAGAAAGTAAAGATGGCGTGCGGTCCGTGGTTCGTCTGATAAAGAAATGCTCCGGAAGACACCTGATATTTATATAATATATAAGAGGACCACGGAACACTGCAGATCAGAGCAGCCGACAGCTAGAATCTTCCTCCAGACAATGGTTCAACGAACTCAGCTGGTCCGGCCTCCATGGCATCGGAAGCTGGTCGAACTTCCGTAATATAAAAATCAAAAGATATTCCATGAATAAGTAGCTCGTTAAATGAAAGATAGTACATAATGCATGTGTACGAGATAATAATAGTTACTATCAACAGGTTAGTTGCCTCGACTTCCACTTAACAATACTGACTTTACATGGAATTCCTAGTACTGTTCAAGTGGTCGAAACGTCAACCAAAAACGTTTAGAAATCTGTTGCCAGTGGCATATAAGTTAGTACATTGGCTTCGAAAATCGAATTTTGCTAATTCAAATCCCTCTGAAGCAGATTTTTGGAGCAATGACGCATAATCACGTTGGAAAGGTAAAGTTTCTCATTTTCGCTCTCTCTATTAAAACATAAATTCTTTTTAGTTTCGGGCAAATCATTGTCAGGATAGTATATATTCGTGCTCAAAGGTCTTAGAACGATATTAAATTATTTATTCAGTGACATGATAAAATGATGCTGTACCAACTCAAGAAATCGTTGTTTTCGTGTCTATTACATTTACTTTATTCAAGGAACAATATAGAAAAATGTCGTTGAGGTCTGCATGAAAAGTTCAAGATTGATATAATTAAAGTAAAACGGAGTTCACAGATTTGTTTTTGTTAATGTGTAATTAATATGCATAGTTTATTGATACCCATATAACCAAAAAATAAATTCCACTAGTTGTTCTGAACATTTCTTTTCATGTAAACATGCAAACAAGACTGAGTGACATTTTCAACTGATTCAAGTTCACATTTAATGAATTGTTTCAGGCGAAGCTTGCCAATAGGGAGAATACAGATCATGAATGAATGTTCATAGAGTTTCTACCGAATATTTCACCAACCGCTGCGTGCGATTCCCAAAAAATGGGGTAACCCATCGTACAGCAGTAAGACCGACTCGCCTTCCACCGCCGAGGCCGGCGTTCAAATCCCGGTCGATCTCTATGGAATTTGAGGAATACAAAGCGGGTTCGCCTATTGCATCAGTATTAACATAGTAAAAGAGATTAAAAAAAAAAAATAAAAAAGAAAATCCTTCGTTCGCTTTCTTACCGAAGGGAAGTAAATCCGGCTGTTTCGAGTAGGGGGGATATGAGAGTTCTGGGCCAGGAAGTGCTTATCTTATCAGCTTATCTTATCTACTTCCTGGCCCCGCCCCCCCACATCCGGTGTCAACAACCGGCGCCACCAATTATAATGGCAGGAAGTGCTTATCTTATCACCTCTTATCACCTTATCTTATCTACTTCCGCCCACCCCTCCCCCTCCCCCCACCCCTCCCCCTCCCCCCGCCCCCACCCCACTTCCGATGTCAACAACCGGCGCCACCAATTATAATGCCGCCGAATGTCAACAACCCACCACCCCCTCCCCCTCCCCCGCCCACCCGATGTCAACAACCGGCGCCACTCATTATAATGCCCCGCCGAATGTCAACAACCCCCCACCCCCTCCGCCCACCCGATGTCAACAAACGGCGCCACCAATTATAATGCTCCCACCGACCAGGGTCACCCTTCCCTTGCGACCTCTGGTGGCGAAGTGTGGAAGCGTGCGCGCACTCTGGTGGTGAATTGTGGAAGCGTATGTGTCTGCGCTCTGGTGGTGAATTGTGGAAGCGTGTGTGTGTGTGTGTTTCAAAAATGCTGCTGCCTGAAGTGGATTCGAACCAGCCTCAATTCCATTTCCGGAGGCGACCAGCACTCTGGCTCTGAGCTACGGTGACATCTCGAGTCAAGCTGTCTGCTTTGGGGTACAGATATTACACGCGGTCGGGAGGGCGCCGCGCGCTGGCGGCCGGAAGTAGATAAGATAGCGGCGGGCAGGGGCGGGCCGCTGAGGGCGCGCGCTGGCGGCAAGGACCGGATGTTGATAAGATAGCGGCGCGCAGGGGCCGGCGCGGGTGGCAGAGGACGCGCGCTGCGCAGACTAATGAGTATAGAGATGCGCGCGCCCTCTATGAGCGATTCGGAGAATGAGATGGCGTTGTGAGCGATGTCGGGGCGCGCATTTTGAATGCACTCTATATAAGATAGCCAGCCGCGCGTTTCTCTCTCTCTCTCTCTCGAGTCGAGAGCGCTGACGCTCACTCCCCCGCTGAAAAGACTTTTATAATAGAAAAAAAGGAAGTCCTAAATGGCGGTGACAGGGAAAAAATAAATTGAAAAATCAGTACAATTGAAAGAATGTTTTTTGATGTATTGAAAACAAAAGAATTATAAAATTATTTTCTTACATACATTTCACAATCAGTTTTATTGTTTTAACGATCGTTTCTATTAAATTTCTCCAAATGATGTGTTTACTTTAAAAAACATAGAAAATATCATTTCTTTTATATTACATATCCTTTACAAAGAGAGGTTGTGTTTGTAATTGCATGTTTTCATTGAAGTTTCATAGACCTTTCAAATTTTCTTACATAACATTTCAAAACATTTGCATGCTTAGATATTTTTATGGAGAAATTCACACATGTTTGAACATTTTTCATTACATACTGTATATATTTAGTGTTATATCTAATCTATGAAGAACTTAAAATGAGTTTTTACATAATTTTTATAAATAGCACATCATTCTTAGATCCTGACTGCATACAGTTGTATTTTCATATTGTTATACTACGCTTTATAACCCTCTGTACATAGGCTAGATTGTCAAAACGAGTACAAACTCGAGTCTGTGCTGACGTAGATGGGCGTCAATCTTCGTCACTGTGGACTGGAGGCCGGTGCCATATTTTCGAACGGCCAACACAGCGTCTGGATGGATTGACGAACGCGAGCGCTGTCGCAGTGCCGACCGGTGAAGGAAGTGGTCGAGTCAAGGACAGCTAACGCTTCAGCGTCGTGAGAATAAACTCCGGTTGGGGGGATCTTCTTTTACCAACTCCTTCCGCCCCATATGATTTGTGTGCACTGTCCAGGGGGATGGGGGCACGCTGAAGACAGGGAGCGTTCAAAGCTTTCTGGATGGCGCAATAGCGCACGAATATGTCATCAGTTTCACAGAAGGTCACCGCATCCCATACCACTTTCTCGTGACAGCCAATCACGTGTGAAGAGTTTTTTCCTTATCTTCTTCGACATCTGATGATTCTTCCTCGTGACAGCGTCGGTCAGCACACATCAACGGTCGAGCGATAGACTGCAGCGTAGTAGGGGCGCTGAAGACTGTTGTTGTAGGCGATGACGGTGCAACGTCGCGGAGGCTGTTCCAATTCACCACCGCTTCTTCCACGCATCATACGCTTCTTCGTCTGAGTTTGTTCCATGGCGACAGGCGATGGACGAGTGTTGAGACCTGTCTCAACGTGTTGAGACCTGTCTCAACGTGTTTGCAAACGCTCCCCCTACTACTAGTTGAAAGTGATTCATCATAAATCTCCCTACTACTAAAAATGTCTAACCATAAAATATATAAAAAATTTAAAAATACTACTAAAAATGTCTAATCATTATATAAAAAGTTTAAAAATGAATGCTAGTCTATCTGAACCCCGCCTGCAGGGACGAGCGTGCACGCTGAAGAAGAAGAAGAAGAAGAAACGGACGGACGCGTACGCAGGATGCGGAAATGACCCCATGGCAGACTTGTAAATTTATCGATCCAATAGCGTTTGTCGTCGGACACGGACAACGAACGCTTGTTTTGAACAAATGAATAATTGATATGGGATTTGGACCGAATAGTACATTGTTTGTCGATTCTATTTTCGTTTCGAAATAAACAGTCCAAATAATTTTGAAATTTATAGCGTTTGACGACCGAACGTTGTACTCCCTTCGCCCGAGAAGAACATGCCCGAGATCGGGTTTCGATGGAGTACATTTTTGGACGTAAACCTACATAGCCGAGCAGGGGATCACTTCCGCATTCGTCCTTAAACAACCCTAAGACCTTTTTATTGCGAGGTGTCACGCCAAATGCGTTATCGGGAGCGAAACAGGATGTATCAAACCAGGATGGATGCCGATTCATCTCAGCGTACACACTCGTGGAAGTAGAAAGAATGAATGAATCGGTATCCATGTAGAGAAGGTGAAGGTCACAAAGATGTTTTTGACAGTAATTATAAAAAAAGTCATACATTCTATGCTTCGAAATTTCTAATATACAAAACCCCAAATAGATGGGCTTTGTGAACTTCACCTCCGTTTTTCGCAACTCGATGGTCATGAGATCGCCATTCACGTGGTGACTACGCACGAAAGCGGGATCGGCGATGAGACGTCTGGCCCCGCACCTCCCCTCCCACTTGTTCACGAGATAAATGCGTCGGTGGTTGCGCACGTCCTCCATCGACTTGCCGTAAATTGAATTGTTCATGAGTTTGAAAAATTTATCCTCGAAATCGGAGGACGCGCGCTGTCGACGTGCGTTGTTCAGGTCCATGTACGTGGCAAGCCAAGGTCGTTGCGAAAAAGAGAGAACGCGGTGAATTTTCGTGAGTTGCACTCCCAACTCGAGGGCCTGAACTAAATTTCGAATGTGAATGATGTAACGACGCTTGGGGAGCAGCGTCGCTAGCAACTTGGCTTGCCTGCTCTTCGAGTCGGGGGGGACGCGGGTTTCCGGACAGGGCGGCAAATCGCTCAAGCGATCGTGGATGGCGTCAGGATAGTCGAGGTCGACCTCCAAAACGTATCCCCGGTCGACTTCCGCAGCCGCCTCTGCGATGTTCAACCGCTCGATGTCGGTTTCCGGCATCCACCGGAAGTCGCCCACCGGAAGCGGATGTGACATCGAGAAACCATATAAGTTATTCGCGTCGACGTAGGCGAGATAAGATGCCTTATCGCTTGGCCGGAAGCGTTCACCCGCAAAGGGGTGATTGGCCTCAGCGTGACGACCGATCACTTGCACGAGTCCCCCCCGGATGCCCCGTTCGAAAAAGAGAACCATGTCGATGTCTGTGAGTAGCTCTAGTCGAACGCCGGTGGTTTTCAACATGGCGTCCCACGAAAGCCCGGGAGCGGTGTAGTAAAAGAGAGGATCGAGCCCGTACACCTCCAAACACAAATTTCGAAAGGTTTCCATCGTGTCGGTTTCTAACAGCACGTCGACTTTCAAGTACAAATCGGCG
Source organism: Gryllus longicercus (assembly GCA_038098605.1). NCBI lineage: Eukaryota > Metazoa > Arthropoda > Insecta > Orthoptera > Gryllidae > Gryllus > Gryllus longicercus. The sequence goes on along the minus strand of JAZDUA010000036.1, from coordinate 5,311,427 downwards.
TACTGCAGCAAATTTTGAATAGAGAACGCGTCCCACACGGCCTGCGCGTGCGCGTACTCCGAGTCCGACACGGGTGTGTCTGTGAGGCGACTGTAAAAGGCCTCGGGCGACGGTAACCTCGTGTCGTCCAATTTGGACATGTCATTGACATAATCGTAGGGAAACACGCCCTTCCTTCTGGCCAACTCGAAAAGGCGATCGTCGGGAAAGGCTGCACGGGTGAACTTCAAATCGGCCGAATCGAGCGATCGACTTAAAGAGTCGAGCGATGCACCTAAAAATTTCAATGAATCTAAAAAGCGTAGTTCCACTTTCCCGATTCTCTGGGAAATCGCCACGAATCTCTCGTGATTGTGTGGAACCACGCGCAGCCCGTCGTTGTTCATACAGTTCTTTTCGCCCCAGGCCTGAAGGAGAAAATGCCAATCGTAACCGCTCCCGTTGTGCATGACGACGGGGATGAACTTTGGTGCGGGAAAGTTGACGTTGCACGCTTGATGAGCCGCGCCGCGAAAGACACCCGAAAAATGATCGTGGTCCCTGACGCGAACGGAATTTGGAAGAAAAGGTCCTTTGCATATGTGGCATATATCGGAATTTTGAAAAGACGCCTCGTTTTCGTTGTTCATCACGAGGGGTGAAGGATGACTCAAAAGTTGCTCATAGTCTTTCGCGAGACCTTCTAAGAATGCTAATAATTGTATCGCGACGTCGGGACCATGAAAGTTGACCAGTTGATTTCGCGACTCATCAAACGAGCACACCACTTGAAGCGCGGCCGAAAAGGGTTTGTGAATTTGATATGGTTGAAGGAAGGATCCATTCAACGACGGCTCACACGAAGACACGGGGACCGTGAGCGCTTCGAAGTCAACATAAACCGCGATCGGGCATCGTTGTTGTCTTTCGAGGTGCTGAAATTGCATGAAGCGCTCCTCCTCTTTGCCTGTCTCCGACGGAAGGATCAAACGTGCGGGGGACCCCACGGATCGACAATCAATTTCGTGAGCCTCGAGATGCGCTTGCGAGTAAAATACATTCAAACATCTGTCGCAAACGAAAATCCTACCATTGTGAACCGTATGTTGAGACCGAATCAGTCTACTTAAATTTTTGATCCAAACGTAATGGGACTGTCCGCCATCGCCATGAATCAACAAGAAATTGAAATGGTTCTCTTTCTTCGACCCCGAAAAGTGTACAGGACCTACGATTTTCCAAGTTTTGTTAGCCGAATCATACTCTAATGTGAAAACATTGAATGAAAAGGTAGAATTTTGACGTTCGAAACGTTTAATCTCGTGAACGGGCAGGGGCCAGGAGATGCCGCGCAAATCGAGACTGGTTTCCAATTCATCGAAAAGGGTTTGATAGATACTGGTACGATATGAATGCATAATTTTGATGTGTGGGGGCTGACGTTTATGAAAAAGAGCCGAAGCCACCGCCCACAGGAAACATTTCTCGTCTCGATTTTGCACGTTGATCACACCATGACGTCTCGCGATGGATGCCGGAAGAGGAAGATAAGATGAGGCAGAATGAGCGATAGGTTCAAACAAGTGAGCCGAAACATGAAGAGCGACGATAGAGGCCAACGATTTCCCGGAATCTCTCTCGGAAAACTCGTCGAATTTGGAATTTATAGGTTGTGCTATATGAGAAAGGAAAAATTCCGAAATGTCATCCGCTTGCGTTAACACAGCCGTTCGTGCCGAAAGAAAGATAGGCTGCAGCACCCCTACAATTTCGTGCGTCTCGACGTTCTCTTTCTCAATTAAAAACTGACACTCGAGTTGCGCGAAAATTTTGAAATTAGATCGACCGAGAGTGTTGTTGAGCTCTTCAAACATCTTACGATGGAAGGGAACACGACAACGGTTGAGAAACTCGACCGGATTCGCAATGTCATGTGGGGGAGGAGGATTCAAAATGACACCTCGAAATACACGGGCGTTTAAAGACTGAACGACGTCCGTCCATTGGGGAGCGTTTGCAATGTCTCGTTGTTGTTGTTGTTGGTACGGGCAATCTATAGAATCAAACAAAACACACACACATAAATGATAATCATGCAACACATCACTAACCACTCCTATTAAAAGAAATTTATTTTACCATCCTCACGCTGCGGAGAAGACACTTCCGCTTGTCGACCTGCATGAGACTCACTCTCGTCGCGATGATTGAATAGAAACGGGACATCTATAGAATTCATCAAAACACATACATAAATGATAATCATACAACACATCACTAACCACTCCTATTAAAAGAAATTTATTTTACCATCCTCACGCTGCGGAGAAGACACTTCCGCTTGTCGACCTGCATGAGACTCACTTTCGTCACGAATGTGCCGATTTAACAGAAATTTCTTCATCTCAAATCGAATCACTGAATGCTAACAATCACACGTGACTAACACTCAAATAGCAGTACACAAGACAGAGTTGAATCACACGTGACTAACACGACGTCAACACTCAAATAGCAGTACACAAGAAGGTCCGCACGCTTCAAGAGCAAATGTCAGACTAATGGCAGAGCTCTGTGGACATGGAGTTTTAAACCCTATGTTATCTCACACTATCACATCCAGCACGTGCAGTGCGCATGCGCAGAAGCCATTCATCACTCCCCCAAGCGATAGTGATAAGAACAGCAGTCGACCACAGCCGGAAGTTATAATTAGGAAAACAGGATGTCATTGATATCGCTCGAGCACCGGAAGAGATAGTGGAAGCATACGCCGGTCCAGCGGACATTCTAATTGGTGCACCGGAAGAGATAGTGGAAGCATTCGGCGGTCCAGCGGACATTCTAATTGGAGCACCGGAAGAGATAGTGGAAGCATTCGGGGTACGCGAGATATTATTGTGCGCGCGACAGATTTTGAGAGCAGAGATAGGTGTCTATTCGTATAAGCAAGTTTCGAATTCATTCGCAGAAAACCAGTTGAATATGCTAAGAGACGAGTGCCAGAACAGCCAAATACACGTGATGTTGGCAGCATCACAACAGTGAAAAAAATTGGAACTATCCGAAATCGTACCAGATTGTTCCAGCAGGGTTTGCACCAAAAATAATGAAGATATTGGTAATTTTAAAGTTGGATGGAACCCTCACGCCTATTCCCACCTCTGTTACCTCCGCCCAAAATAAGATAGCGAGTTCTTTCACGAAGGACAGGAACATATTATTGAAAATTTTAGTAGATTTCGCGAAATATGGCGTGCAATATGTGCTATTTACAAACAAAAACAAGATTTTCTCAAAACTGCCTCCAATACGAGCCTCTTCGGTATTTATTCATTCTGATTCGAAACGTTTTTCAGAAAAAGCTAGACAAGATGATAACGGGCTCGCAGGCCTTGAGGCGGGGGCCCCCCTCACCCCCCCCCCGCGACCAGATGTTTCGGTTGATAGAGGGCGCAAACAGAAAAAATATTTTATGAGATTGAACTCTATTCAATTTTCATGCATACAAATCAACAAAGAAATACACCAAACACGTAAGTGCGGCGACATGGTGCATTTTAGAATATATGTTTGAATAAGAAGACAAGAAAGATCCCATCATTCAATTTTTTTACTTCAAATTTTTGATAAAAATTATATATTATATTGAGATACCTCACATTTCAGATTAGAATCAACCATTATTAACTTACTACATACAATACAATCAATGAGTTCATTTTTTGAATGAACAATAGTGCAGAAGTTTTCTGTCAATTGGATACATTGCGTATTTTGATGTTGTCTGATTGTAGCGTTTCCAATATTCAGTAATGGTTTTGAAAATACTTGTTCCATCGAATCATTATGTAAATCGCATATTTATAGTCAATCGAAGTGTTTCAATGTATTTCCATAAAAATGATTGTTTCAAACATACATTATTCTCATCAACATAAGTGGAGTGAGAAATGTCAGGTATGTCTATCGGAACAGATAGTAGTAAAACAGCTCCAGCGAAGAGTTGATTATTGCCGTTTATTTCTTGCATAGTTGTGTGAAAAGCTTCAAGAGAATGGCCTCATAGCACACTTATCGCAGATAATAATTGATTTTTTTTTCGTAACACTGCAAACATTCCGCTTTTGTTTCTAATATTACACATTGCAATTGGTTTACTGTGAATGACTAATGATAGCTTCAAAGCTGAATGCACCGTTCGTCCACCATCGAACAAAATCCACGCTTCCACCCTCGCCGCTGGACAGAGCAAACCAATTCTATCAAGTGCTTATCAACTCTACCCCCAGTGTGCGTCTATTATTTTGAATAAAAGATTTAAGAAAAAATTTAATTATATAATTATTATAAAAATTATTACATATCATTTAAACGAAAAATATTGTCGCCAACCAGAATGCCGTGTTATAGGAAGTAAATGTTGCATTCAATAGTAAATACCCAAGGAATAAGTGATAGCAAGGAATTATAATTATGCGTTCTATGCTGAATGATAGAAGGAAAGTGTATTCTCGAGGCACGGGTATTACATATGAACATAACGTATCAACTTTACCTTACTAAGGACTTATCGACTGTAGCTGTTTTTAACTAAGGAACTAAACAAAAAACATTGCCATCGAAAGTATCATAAACGCCTTTTTCAGTTTGCAAAACTGCAAGAAACACCATTTCCGACACTTCTGCTGCTGGGTTGTATGCATAAAAATTAAAATGTCTAAACAATCGTGTCTTACAAAAAATACAAATATTTACAATGAGCAATCAGTATGAATACATTCTACAATTCCGAAAAGTTGGGGTTTCATAAGAAAGTGTCTGCCATCGGAGAAATTTCAAATTTACTATCATATAATATACTACCAAGAATGTAGTAATTTTGTACTGAACTATACACAATTAAAAAACGGATGCAATTGAATCACTTTATGGGTTAATTTCTGATTTTTTCTCATTTTCAGTCAAAATTTAGGCCTATGGACACTTTGGGTTGGTGATTTAGGTATAATAATTTTATTTTTATAATAATAAAACGCAAAAATTGCAATTTTTTATTTATGAGTGAAATCTCAAATATGCTACTTACCGCTGTTATTGAATCTAAAGGTTCTGCAATCTTTATGTCTAGAGAAAAAATGAAGATTGCAACTTTAGTTGTGCTTAAGCAATTACTCTAATATATTAGAAAATTTTCCATTCAATTCCAATACATTTTTTGCTGCAAATATTTTATGTTTAAAAACTTTCAAACCATTATTCCTTTGATGCATAGAACAGTCCAATCCAGTGCTGTTGTATTTAAGATTCTACTGCAATTTTGAATCAAAGCAGAGTATAGCGGGCTCCTGGCAATCCAGTCACTCGATCAATTTTATGACAATGATTCTTCTAGTGAAATTGTAACTGAGCCAGTCACTCAGGTCGTTTGAAATGTATGCAGGAATGTTAAAATCACATAAGTCGCAATGTTTAAAACCCGTTTTTAACAGCATTTCTTGGGTGAGAAAACGGAGTATTCGCCCCCCCTGCCCGTCACTTGATTCAGAAACTTTTCATTATGCTAAGACATATTTACGAGACTCTTCGGTAAGAACATGTATTCAAATTTCTTTCAAAACGTTTTTCAGAAAAAGTGAGCCAAGCTGATAACAGATGACGCCATCTTACCTGCATCAGACATCGATTCAAGGAAGAAATGTCTCTACTCCACAATCCGCAATGTTGATTGATAGCAGATATGAAGTTTTCAATAGTATTTTCATATGCACCAAGATGACTTCTTGCGGGAGATTAAAACGCCGCGCATTGTAGCCTCTACACAGGGTTTGGATGTATATTCAATCTTTTTATTGATAATCATACTGTTGTTTTCAAAAAGCGTCAATAATATGTCATATAATAAGAAGTAAGAAATATGTGATGTTCAGTGCGGTTCGTACGAAAAGTACATGTTCACGTAAAAAAAATAAAAAATTCACATTAGAACAGTGAGACGTGGTGGTAGATGTGGTGGTGGCGGTGGTGACATTTCTAAAAATTTTGAAAACTTTCAGGCCCAGAAATACCTTCTGCTGAAACTTAAAATCCTAGTAAAACTTACCGACAGACACAAAGAATACTTAAAATCCTAGTAAAACTTACCGACAGACACAAAGAATACTTAAAATCCTAGTAAAACTTACCGACAGACACAAAGAATACTTAAAATCCTAGTAAAACTTAACGACAGTCACAAAGAATTTATCCAATGACACATTGTTGAACTTTTGGAGGAATTTGCATAATTTATTCATTTTTGTAGATGTAGACGACCCACCTCTTCCGACGTCACCACCATTACCACCACCACATCTACCACCACATCCACCACCACATCTACCACCACGTCTCGCTCCACCGCTGGCGACAGGCGTAGGGGTGGGGGACATGTTCCGCGCCAAGCGCGCAAGGGTGGGGGTAGATAGTGAGGGTGCCGAAGCCCGGGTGTTGCCTGTGATACCCCCCCCTGTTTCCTGATATTCGAGAGAAATCCACTTTTCAGGCTACGTCTTGAATACCATCGAGAAAGACGCAGAAAAAATGTTTGAAGAAAACGTAATCTTTGTATGCTGTTCTAATGTGAATTTTTTATTTTTTTTACGTGAACATGTACTTTTCGTACGAACCGCACTGAACATCACATATTTCTTACTTCTTATTATATGACATATTATTGACGCTTTTTGAAAACAACAGTATGATTATCAATAAAAAGATTGAATATACATCCAAACCCTGTGTAGAGGCTACAATGCGCGGCGTTTTAATCTCCCGCAAGAAGTCATCTTGGTGCATATGAAAATACTATTGAAAACTTCATATCTGCTATCAATCAACATTGCGGATTGTGGAGTAGAGACATTTCTTCCTTGAATCGATGTCTGATGCAGGTAAGATGGCGTCATCTGTTATCAGCTTGGCTCACTTTTTCTGAAAAACGTTTTGAAAGAAATTTGAATACATGTTCTTACCGAAGAGTCTCGTAAATATGTCTTAGCATAATGAAAAGTTTCTGAATCAAGTGACGGGCAGGGGGGGCGAATACTCCGTTTTCTCACCCAAGAAATGCTGTTAAAAACGGGTTTTAAACATTGCGACTTATGTGATTTTAACATTCCTGCATACATTTCAAACGACCTGAGTGACTGGCTCAGTTACAATTTCACTAGAAGAATCATTGTCATAAAATTGATCGAGTGACTGGATTGCCAGGAGCCCGCTATACTCTGCTTTGATTCAAAATTGCAGTAGAATCTTAAATACAACAGCACTGGATTGGACTGTTCTATGCATCAAAGGAATAATGGTTTGAAAGTTTTTAAACATAAAATATTTGCAGCAAAAAATGTATTGGAATTGAATGGAAAATTTTCTAATATATTAGAGTAATTGCTTAAGCACAACTAAAGTTGCAATCTTCATTTTTTCTCTAGACATAAAGATTGCAGAACCTTTAGATTCAATAACAGCGGTAAGTAGCATATTTGAGATTTCACTCATAAATAAAAAATTGCAATTTTTGCGTTTTATTATTATAAAAATAAAATTATTATACCTAAATCACCAACCCAAAGTGTCCATAGGCCTAAATTTTGACTGAAAATGAGAAAAAATCAGAAATTAACCCATAAAGTGATTCAATTGCATCCGTTTTTTAATTGTGTATAGTTCAGTACAAAATTACTACATTCTTGGTAGTATATTATATGATAGTAAATTTGAAATTTCTCCGATGGCAGACACTTTCTTATGAAACCCCAACTTTTCGGAATTGTAGAATGTATTCATACTGATTGCTCATTGTAAATATTTGTATTTTTTGTAAGACACGATTGTTTAGACATTTTAATTTTTATGCATACAACCCAGCAGCAGAAGTGTCGGAAATGGTGTTTCTTGCAGTTTTGCAAACTGAAAAAGGCGTTTATGATACTTTCGATGGCAATGTTTTTTGTTTAGTTCCTTAGTTAAAAACAGCTACAGTCGATAAGTCCTTAGTAAGGTAAAGTTGATACGTTATGTTCATATGTAATACCCGTGCCTCGAGAATACACTTTCCTTCTATCATTCAGCATAGAACGCATAATTATAATTCCTTGCTATCACTTATTCCTTGGGTATTTACTATTGAATGCAACATTTACTTCCTATAACACGGCATTCTGGTTGGCGACAATATTTTTCGTTTAAATGATATGTAATAATTTTTATAATAATTATATAATTAAATTTTTTCTTAAATCTTTTATTCAAAATAATAGACGCACACTGGGGGTAGAGTTGATAAGCACTTGATAGAATTGGTTTGCTCTGTCCAGCGGCGAGGGTGGAAGCGTGGATTTTGTTCGATGGTGGACGAACGGTGCATTCAGCTTTGAAGCTATCATTAGTCATTCACAGTAAACCAATTGCAATGTGTAATATTAGAAACAAAAGCGGAATGTTTGCAGTGTTACGAAAAAAAAATCAATTATTATCTGCGATAAGTGTGCTATGAGGCCATTCTCTTGAAGCTTTTCACACAACTATGCAAGAAATAAACGGCAATAATCAACTCTTCGCTGGAGCTGTTTTACTACTATCTGTTCCGATAGACATACCTGACATTTCTCACTCCACTTATGTTGATGAGAATAATGTATGTTTGAAACAATCATTTTTATGGAAATACATTGAAACACTTCGATTGACTATAAATATGCGATTTACATAATGATTCGATGGAACAAGTATTTTCAAAACCATTACTGAATATTGGAAACGCTACAATCAGACAACATCAAAATACGCAATGTATCCAATTGACAGAAAACTTCTGCACTATTGTTCATTCAAAAAATGAACTCATTGATTGTATTGTATGTAGTAAGTTAATAATGGTTGATTCTAATCTGAAATGTGAGGTATCTCAATATAATATATAATTTTTATCAAAAATTTGAAGTAAAAAAATTGAATGATGGGATCTTTCTTGTCTTCTTATTCAAACATATATTCTAAAATGCACCATGTCGCCGCACTTACGTGTTTGGTGTATTTCTTTGTTGATTTGTATGCATGAAAATTGAATAGAGTTCAATCTCATAAAATATTTTTTCTGTTTGCGCCCTCTATCAACCGAAACATCTGGTCGCGGGGGGGGGTGAGGGGGGCCCCCGCCTCAAGGCCTGCGAGCCCGTTATCATCTTGTCTAGCTTTTTCTGAAAAACGTTTCGAATCAGAATGAATAAATACCGAAGAGGCTCGTATTGGAGGCAGTTTTGAGAAAATCTTGTTTTTGTTTGTAAATAGCACATATTGCACGCCATATTTCGCGAAATCTACTAAAATTTTCAATAATATGTTCCTGTCCTTCGTGAAAGAACTCGCTATCTTATTTTGGGCGGAGGTAACAGAGGTGGGAATAGGCGTGAGGGTTCCATCCAACTTTAAAATTACCAATATCTTCATTATTTTTGGTGCAAACCCTGCTGGAACAATCTGGTACGATTTCGGATAGTTCCAATTTTTTTCACTGTTGTGATGCTGCCAACATCACGTGTATTTGGCTGTTCTGGCACTCGTCTCTTAGCATATTCAACTGGTTTTCTGCGAATGAATTCGAAACTTGCTTATACGAATAGACACCTATCTCTGCTCTCAAAATCTGTCGCGCGCACAATAATATCTCGCGTACCCCGAATGCTTCCACTATCTCTTCCGGTGCTCCAATTAGAATGTCCGCTGGACCGCCGAATGCTTCCACTATCTCTTCCGGTGCACCAATTAGAATGTCCGCTGGACCGGCGTATGCTTCCACTATCTCTTCCGGTGCTCGAGCGATATCAATGACATCCTGTTTTCCTAATTATAACTTCCGGCTGTGGTCGACTGCTGTTCTTATCACTATCGCTTGGGGGAGTGATGAATGGCTTCTGCGCATGCGCACTGCACGTGCTGGATGTGATAGTGTGAGATAACATAGGGTTTAAAACTCCATGTCCACAGAGCTCTGCCATTAGTCTGACATTTGCTCTTGAAGCGTGCGGACCTTCTTGTGTACTGCTATTTGAGTGTTGACGTCGTGTTAGTCACGTGTGATTCAACTCTGTCTTGTGTACTGCTATTTGAGTGTTAGTCACGTGTGATTGTTAGCATTCAGTGATTCGATTTGAGATGAAGAAATTTCTGTTAAATCGGCACATTCGTGACGAAAGTGAGTCTCATGCAGGTCGACAAGCGGAAGTGTCTTCTCCGCAGCGTGAGGATGGTAAAATAAATTTCTTTTAATAGGAGTGGTTAGTGATGTGTTGTATGATTATCATTTATGTATGTGTTTTGATGAATTCTATAGATGTCCCGTTTCTATTCAATCATCGCGACGAGAGTGAGTCTCATGCAGGTCGACAAGCGGAAGTGTCTTCTCCGCAGCGTGAGGATGGTAAAATAAATTTCTTTTAATAGGAGTGGTTAGTGATGTGTTGCATGATTATCATTTATGTGTGTGTGTTTTGTTTGATTCTATAGATTGCCCGTACCAACAACAACAACAACGAGACATTGCAAACGCTCCCCAATGGACGGACGTCGTTCAGTCTTTAAACGCCCGTGTATTTCGAGGTGTCATTTTGAATCCTCCTCCCCCACATGACATTGCGAATCCGGTCGAGTTTCTCAACCGTTGTCGTGTTCCCTTCCATCGTAAGATGTTTGAAGAGCTCAACAACACTCTCGGTCGATCTAATTTCAAAATTTTCGCGCAACTCGAGTGTCAGTTTTTAATTGAGAAAGAGAACGTCGAGACGCACGAAATTGTAGGGGTGCTGCAGCCTATCTTTCTTTCGGCACGAACGGCTGTGTTAACGCAAGCGGATGACATTTCGGAATTTTTCCTTTCTCATATAGCACAACCTATAAATTCCAAATTCGACGAGTTTTCCGAGAGAGATTCCGGGAAATCGTTGGCCTCTATCGTCGCTCTTCATGTTTCGGCTCACTTGTTTGAACCTATCGCTCATTCTGCCTCATCTTATCTTCCTCTTCCGGCATCCATCGCGAGACGTCATGGTGTGATCAACGTGCAAAATCGAGACGAGAAATGTTTCCTGTGGGCGGTGGCTTCGGCTCTTTTTCATAAACGTCAGCCCCCACACATCAAAATTATGCATTCATATCGTACCAGTATCTATCAAACCCTTTTCGATGAATTGGAAACCAGTCTCGATTTGCGCGGCATCTCCTGGCCCCTGCCCGTTCACGAGATTAAACGTTTCGAACGTCAAAATTCTACCTTTTCATTCAATGTTTTCACATTAGAGTATGATTCGGCTAACAAAACTTGGAAAATCGTAGGTCCTGTACACTTTTCGGGGTCGAAGAAAGAGAACCATTTCAATTTCTTGTTGATTCATGGCGATGGCGGACAGTCCCATTACGTTTGGATCAAAAATTTAAGTAGACTGATTCGGTCTCAACATACGGTTCACAATGGTAGGATTTTCGTTTGCGACAGATGTTTGAATGTATTTTACTCGCAAGCGCATCTCGAGGCTCACGAAATTGATTGTCGATCCGTGGGGTCCCCCGCACGTTTGATCCTTCCGTCGGAGACAGGCAAAGAGGAGGAGCGCTTCATGCAATTTCAGCACCTCGAAAGACAACAACGATGCCCGATCGCGGTTTATGTTGACTTCGAAGCGCTCACGGTCCCCGTGTCTTCGTGTGAGCCGTCGTTGAATGGATCCTTCCTTCAACCATATCAAATTCACAAACCCTTTTCGGCCGCGCTTCAAGTGGTGTGCTCGTTTGATGAGTCGCGAAATCAACTGGTCAACTTTCATGGTCCCGACGTCGCGATACAATTATTAGCATTCTTAGAAGGTCTCGCGAAAGACTATGAGCAACTTTTGAGTCATCCTTCTCCCCTCGTGATGAACAACGAAAACGAGGCGTCTTTTCAAATTCCGATATATGCCACATATGCAAAGGACCTTTTCTTCCAAATTCCGTTCGCGTCAGGGACCACGATCATTTTTCGGGTGTCTTTCGCGGCGCGGCTCATCAAGCGTGCAACGTCAACTTTCCCGCACCAAAGTTCATCCCCGTCGTCATGCACAACGGGAGCGGTTACGATTGGCATTTTCTCCTTCAGGCCTGGGGCGAAAAGAACTGTATGAACAACGACGGGCTGCGCGTGGTTCCACACAATCACGAGAGATTCGTGGCGATTTCCCAGAGAATCGGGAAAGTGGAACTACGCTTTTTAGATTCATTGAAATTTTTAGGTGCATCGCTCGACTCTTTAAGTCGATCGCTCGATTCGGCCGATTTGAAGTTCACCCGTGCAGCCTTTCCCGACGATCGCCTTTTCGAGTTGGCCAGAAGGAAGGGCGTGTTTCCCTACGATTATGTCAATGACATGTCCAAATTGGACGACACGAGGTTACCGTCGCCCGAGGCCTTTTACAGTCGCCTCACAGACACACCCGTGTCGGACTCGGAGTACGCGCACGCGCAGGCCGTGTGGGACGCGTTCTCTATTCAAAATTTGCTGCAGTACGCCGATTTGTACTTGAAAGTCGACGTGCTGTTAGAAACCGACACGATGGAAACCTTTCGAAATTTGTGTTTGGAGGTGTACGGGCTCGATCCTCTCTTTTACTACACCGCTCCCGGGCTTTCGTGGGACGCCATGTTGAAAACCACCGGCGTTCGACTAGAGCTACTCACAGACATCGACATGGTTCTCTTTTTCGAACGGGGCATCCGGGGGGGACTCGTGCAAGTGATCGGTCGTCACGCTGAGGCCAATCACCCCTTTGCGGGTGAACGCTTCCGGCCAAGCGATAAGGCATCTTATCTCGCCTACGTCGACGCGAATAACTTATATGGTTTCTCGATGTCACATCCGCTTCCGGTGGGCGACTTCCGGTGGATGCCGGAAACCGACATCGAGCGGTTGAACATCGCAGAGGCGGCTGCGGAAGTCGACCGGGGATACGTTTTGGAGGTCGACCTCGACTATCCTGACGCCATCCACGATCGCTTGAGCGATTTGCCGCCCTGTCCGGAAACCCGCGTCCCCCCCGACTCGAAGAGCAGGCAAGCCAAGTTGCTAGCGACGCTGCTCCCCAAGCGTCGTTACATCATTCACATTCGAAATTTAGTTCAGGCCCTCGAGTTGGGAGTGCAACTCACGAAAATTCACCGCGTTCTCTCTTTTTCGCAACGACCTTGGCTTGCCACGTACATGGACCTGAACAACGCACGTCGACAGCGCGCGTCCTCCGATTTCGAGGATAAATTTTTCAAACTCATGAACAATTCAATTTACGGCAAGTCGATGGAGGACGTGCGCAACCACCGACGCATTTATCTCGTGAACAAGTGGGAGGGGAGGTGCGGGGCCAGACGTCTCATCGCCGATCCCGCTTTCGTGCGTAGTCACCACGTGAATGGCGATCTCATGACCATCGAGTTGCGAAAAACGGAGGTGAAGTTCACAAAGCCCATCTATTTGGGGTTTTGTATATTAGAAATTTCGAAGCATAGAATGTATGACTTTTTTTATAATTACTGTCAAAAACATCTTTGTGACCTTCACCTTCTCTACATGGATACCGATTCATTCATTCTTTCTACTTCCACGAGTGTGTACGCTGAGATGAATCGGCATCCATCCTGGTTTGATACATCCTGTTTCGCTCCCGATAACGCATTTGGCGTGACACCTCGCAATAAAAAGGTCTTAGGGTTGTTTAAGGACGAATGCGGAAGTGATCCCCTGCTCGGCTATGTAGGTTTACGTCCAAAAATGTACTCCATCGAAACCCGATCTCGGGCATGTTCTTCTCGGGCGAAGGGAGTACAACGTTCGGTCGTCAAACGCTATAAATTTCAAAATTATTTGGACTGTTTATTTCGAAACGAAAATAGAATCGACAAACAATGTACTATTCGGTCCAAATCCCATATCAATTATTCATTTGTTCAAAACAAGCGTTCGTTGTCCGTGTCCGACGACAAACGCTATTGGATCGATAAATTTACAAGTCTGCCATGGGGTCATTTCCGCATCCTGCGTACGCGTCCGTCCGTTTCTTCTTCTTCTTCTTCTTCAGCGTGCACGCTCGTCCCTGCAGGCGGGGTTCAGATAGACTAGCATTCATTTTTAAACTTTTTATATAATGATTAGACATTTTTAGTAGTATTTTTAAATTTTTTATATATTTTATGGTTAGACATTTTTAGTAGTAGGGAGATTTATGATGAATCACTTTCAACTAGTAGTAGGGGGAGCGTTTGCAAACACGTTGAGACAGGTCTCAACACGTTGAGACAGGTCTCAACACTCGTCCATCGCCTGTCGCCATGGAACAAACTCAGACGAAGAAGCGTATGATGCGTGGAAGAAGCGGTGGTGAATTGGAACAGCCTCCGCGACGTTGCACCGTCATCGCCTACAACAACAGTCTTCAGCGCCCCTACTACGCTGCAGTCTATCGCTCGACCGTTGATGTGTGCTGACCGACGCTGTCACGAGGAAGAATCATCAGATGTCGAAGAAGATAAGGAAAAAACTCTTCACACGTGATTGGCTGTCACGAGAAAGTGGTATGGGATGCGGTGACCTTCTGTGAAACTGATGACATATTCGTGCGCTATTGCGCCATCCAGAAAGCTTTGAACGCTCCCTGTCTTCAGCGTGCCCCCATCCCCCTGGACAGTGCACACAAATCATATGGGGCGGAAGGAGTTGGTAAAAGAAGATCCCCCCAACCGGAGTTTATTCTCACGACGCTGAAGCGTTAGCTGTCCTTGACTCGACCACTTCCTTCACCGGTCGGCACTGCGACAGCGCTCGCGTTCGTCAATCCATCCAGACGCTGTGTTGGCCGTTCGAAAATATGGCACCGGCCTCCAGTCCACAGTGACGAAGATTGACGCCCATCTACGTCAGCACAGACTCGAGTTTGTACTCGTTTTGACAATCTAGCCTATGTACAGAGGGTTATAAAGCGTAGTATAACAATATGAAAATACAACTGTATGCAGTCAGGATCTAAGAATGATGTGCTATTTATAAAAATTATGTAAAAACTCATTTTAAGTTCTTCATAGATTAGATATAACACTAAATATATACAGTATGTAATGAAAAATGTTCAAACATGTGTGAATTTCTCCATAAAAATATCTAAGCATGCAAATGTTTTGAAATGTTATGTAAGAAAATTTGAAAGGTCTATGAAACTTCAATGAAAACATGCAATTACAAACACAACCTCTCTTTGTAAAGGATATGTAATATAAAAGAAATGATATTTTCTATGTTTTTTAAAGTAAACACATCATTTGGAGAAATTTAATAGAAACGATCGTTAAAACAATAAAACTGATTGTGAAATGTATGTAAGAAAATAATTTTATAATTCTTTTGTTTTCAATACATCAAAAAACATTCTTTCAATTGTACTGATTTTTCAATTTATTTTTTCCCTGTCACCGCCATTTAGGACTTCCTTTTTTTCTATTATAAAAGTCTTTTCAGCGGGGGAGTGAGCGTCAGCGCTCTCGACTCGAGAGAGAGAGAGAGAGAAACGCGCGGCTGGCTATCTTATATAGAGTGCATTCAAAATGCGCGCCCCGACATCGCTCACAACGCCATCTCATTCTCCGAATCGCTCATAGAGGGCGCGCGCATCTCTATACTCATTAGTCTGCGCAGCGCGCGTCCTCTGCCACCCGCGCCGGCCCCTGCGCGCCGCTATCTTATCAACATCCGGTCCTTGCCGCCAGCGCGCGCCCTCAGCGGCCCGCCCCTGCCCGCCGCTATCTTATCTACTTCCGGCCGCCAGCGCGCGGCGCCCTCCCGACCGCGTGTAATATCTGTACCCCAAAGCAGACAGCTTGACTCGAGATGTCACCGTAGCTCAGAGCCAGAGTGCTGGTCGCCTCCGGAAATGGAATTGAGGCTGGTTCGAATCCACTTCAGGCAGCAGCATTTTTGAAACACACACACACACACGCTTCCACAATTCACCACCAGAGCGCAGACACATACGCTTCCACAATTCACCACCAGAGTGCGCGCACGCTTCCACACTTCGCCACCAGAGGTCGCAAGGGAAGGGTGACCCTGGTCGGTGGGAGCATTATAATTGGTGGCGCCGTTTGTTGACATCGGGTGGGCGGAGGGGGTGGGGGGTTGTTGACATTCGGCGGGGCATTATAATGAGTGGCGCCGGTTGTTGACATCGGGTGGGCGGGGGAGGGGGAGGGGGTGGTGGGTTGTTGACATTCGGCGGCATTATAATTGGTGGCGCCGGTTGTTGACATCGGAAGTGGGGTGGGGGCGGGGGGAGGGGGAGGGGTGGGGGGAGGGGGAGGGGTGGGCGGAAGTAGATAAGATAAGGTGATAAGAGGTGATAAGATAAGCACTTCCTGCCATTATAATTGGTGGCGCCGGTTGTTGACACCGGATGTGGGGGGGCGGGGCCAGGAAGTAGATAAGATAAGCTGATAAGATAAGCACTTCCTGGCCCAGAACTCTCATATCCCCCCTACTGTTTCGTGTAATAGATTTACTGATTTACTGCATGTAAAAGATTTTCAAGCCTGAAAGACGCCACTGAGTAAAATTCAAATAGTCTGTTTCCTTGCCTGAGTGTTACCTTCTTTTTTTGCGAGATGGTGAAAATAGCATATTGCGTGGTCAGACGAAAGAACAGACCCTATGACCTGAGCTTCGACACGGAAAATAAGACATCATTGAAGTGAATTGAATTAAAAACGACTCGAAAAATGTAAATAAGCTTTAGAGATTCAAAGTTTTATGAAATTGACGCAAATTGTCAAGTACAAACGATATTTTAATGAATCATCTTTTCAAGTTTGCAACTACTGCATTCACTTTCTTAAATGTGTTAATAGAACATTATTTCAGAGGAATAACGAATCATCTTTTCAGTGGTCACACATTCACACACGTTACATTAAAGTTCACGTCTCTAAAATGCCAGAGGAGCCTTGGTGGCATAGCTAGTAGATCGAATACAAAGAAACCAAAGAGGCATTGCACATCTGGCAGCGTTGCCATATGGGCTCAGATGTAGGATTCTGCGAATTTTCTGGCTCGCTCGTAAGATAAAGTGTAATACAAAATAATCTTTTACAATGCTCCCAACGTTTGCAAATGCGATAAACTCAGTTCGATTCCTCCATGGATCGCCGTCCCCCTTCCATCGGTGGCACCAGGGTTCAACCCTCCGTCAATCCAAGTGGAATTTTTAGTGAGCAAGCTCATTCGCGGCCCGTATTTCGGAGTTGTCCTGTTTCCCCTACATTTTTCCATCAATCTATTTATCATTTTCTCCTCAGCTATTCATCAACTATTCATCAAATCACACACATTCAAATCAAATCACACAGATATCCCCATAAGACCTAGGTACTGGTACTAGTAACTTCCACGATGGGAAATTCGAATTATTGGATAATTCGAAGAAATGCTCGATTCAATTGAATCATACTCCAACCAACGTTGTCATATTGTTTCATTCGAATTTTTGAAAGTTATTTTTCTTTATTTCGAAGCTTGATTACAACTGAAATTCCTAACTGGCATTGGAATAACATGTCCGTCAGTTTAATTAGACTGTGAATGAATGAGTGAATGGTTTCTAAAGAAGCACACTTTTATTCTTGTATACGAAATATACATCTTTGATCAACTGACACGTTTGCAGTCATAATATCAATGCTTAATTCGCATCGCTGTCAAAAAAGGAGAAAATTGTCCTTTGGGTAAAAAGACGGATAATATTCATGAATTACAGCTATATTATTGATGTACATAAAAATAAGAACTCAAATCCTTGGTATTTCTAGTTTTAATAATGATTGCGAATGAAAACGTATCTAATTTAGTTTTACAGTTTAATCCTCAGTTTAATCCTTGAACCTCAGTTCCGCAGTTTAATCATTAGTATATGTTCTCCTAAATAATTTTCACTACATTGTTACTGAAAAGAAACTACAACACTTCTGCGACCACTTGACTTCATTAAAGAATGTACAACAGAATCCTCAAAAGATTTCCCTGAGTTGTGCATATTGCACGGATCTCCCTGAACATTCGAAAAGGCGCCACCTCTGGGGGCTGCTGGCAAAATGGCTAACGCACACACCACTGCGGGGCCGAGTTGGATATCCCACCAATTCCTATGATGAATTTGTGGTGGACATAGCGAATTCTCTGTGTTCTCTCATTTCCCCTGCCTCTCATTCCAACATTCCTATATTATAACTCTCTTCATAATATTTTTGTAGGTCGCGTTTTAGCAACTTCGTAATGGAGCGACCACTATGACTGCTTTAACTAAATGGGGAACTCTAGGAAGAACACGTAGAACAACATGAACACACACACACACCCAAACGTCCATGAGCGAGGTGGGATTTGAACCCGCGACCCTTCGAGCCGAGGCACCTATGGCCCTTCAGCGATAAAGACCTCGGCATTCCAGGCCAGGCCGGGTCTGCTCATCATTATTTGGTATCATATAACCATCATAACATAACTCATGGGCTCAATAGCCGTAGTAATAAATAAATAAATTAAATAAATTAAATAAAATAAATACAATAAATACAATAAATACAATAAATACAATAAATAAAATAAATACAATAAATAAAATAAATAAAATAAATAAAATAAATAAAATAAATAAAATAAATAAAATAAATAAAATAAATAAAATAAATAAAATAAAAAAAAATAAATAAAATAAAATAAACAAATCGAAACGGCGCCGCGGCTGGTGCTGGGGCTGAGGCGAGGGCGGCGAGTCGGGAGACGCCGCAACGGCCGCCTCGACGCTGTCGCAACGGCCAACGGCTGCGTCGGCGCTGGCGGCGGTGGCGCTGGCGGCGGAGACGGGGACGGTGCCCTACTTGCTTGACCGACTTCTGCGCGCCACCGGGCCCGCCCGCCCGCTCGGCCCGGCCCGGCCCGGCCCGGCCCGGCCCGGCCCGGCCCGGCCCGGCCCGGCCCGGCCCGGCCCGGCCCGGCCCGCCGCCGAATCCGCGCCTCTGCCTGCCTTCGCGAGGTGTGGTGTGTTGTACGTGTTAGCGAAGGTGCCGCGAAGCATCAACAGGTGGGATCTTCTTCGCACGCGAAAGGACGGGCAGCCCCCAGTGCTTACACCTAGCGGTGGAAATAGGACTGGAGAAGGCCCGATTTATTTTTTAAGCGACCCTAAGCATTGCTCAATATTTGGTATCCACCATTAATAATGAAATACATCGATATTAATTTCAAACAAAGTAAACGTTTTACAAAATGAAAATATTTTTATTCATGTATGAGCTGATTTAAAAAGTCTTTGGAAACCCCGGTTTATTTATAACAAATCATTAATTAATGGATAATTTTGTATATATCTTACTTAATAACTGTATTCTTACTGCTTGTATTTTTGCAGATATTTGCTTCAAAATGTGTTCGAGATATTTTTCTTGATAATTTAATAGATTAACATATAGTTTGTCACAGAAAAATCAGACTGCGGATAATGAAACGAAAAATGCATATCAGGTGTTTTCCCGAAACTAACTTTAATAATACTTATCTAATAATAAAAATTACTCTTCAAATGGAATATAAATCATTAAATACGTGAATTTGATCATACATTACTCATCTTTTCAAAGATGAAATTATAGTCTGATATGAAGATAACATCCAACTTCACGGAGTTTCTCTGCAATACTTTCACTCCTTTTGTTTCCCCTGCAGTGTGACGTCATTCAGATCAGTACCGTCGATGTATACTAGCATAACTTACGCATTTGCGAATTCAAGAATTATTAAAAGAATAAGAACACATAAAGAAAAGTATTTTATTTAAGTCTTTATCAAACAACAATCCTTAAATATAGTAAACTATTAGCACAAAATTTAATTTATTATTTTCTGATATGTTTACAGATTGCACGCAACAATGATTGACGATTCAGAAAGAAAGACGTCGTCAACACAATTATCGGTGTGCATACTCCTTGCAACCAATGCGGACAATCTACTTAAAAGCAAAACGCTTTATTGAACAATTTAAGAACTCCTAGCATTATTAACTCGTAAATGGTGATTATTATTATTGTTATTATTATTATTATGAAATATTATTTTATTAATTTGATAATTATCGTTCAGTTTTTTAATGTTACAAATAAGTACACTTGATTGCGAATACACAGCCATAGTTTGTAGGAGAACTTGTAGCTAAAGGCACTTGGCGACATGATACCAGCAATCTTATATTCCAAATACTACAAATGCTTCCTTCATTATTCATAGAATGAAACAATGTACTCGATTAATGTAATTTCTCCACATCATTCTCCATTTCCCGAAGAGCTGAGTATTTCGATTTCCTCCGCATCTGAAATTACTCCAAAAGAAGTTGGAATTAGTTTTTATAATAGATAGAGCAACGTTACAATCATTAAGCCATTTACAGTGTGCTGCTGATCAGTACGCGGACGTGTGTTGACGGGCAGTGACGTGGATGTTATCCGACGTAATATCAAGTTCACTGTTGTTATTATTATTATTATTATTATTAAAATATGCTTAATTTATTTTATAAACCACTGCCATCGCGTTGTATTCAATTGCAGTTAACTATATCTTCTTATTCTTATTTTATATCACAATTTTTTCTTAATCTTAAATTCAACTGTAACCTAAATACCTCCGTACCTCGAACCATTTCACCCGGAATTCTGCAATATCCTTTTCCCACAGTAACTCAAATTCCTCACAACTTGAATCCCCCGCTATTTCGAATCCCTCGATCCGAAAATGCCCCCCCGCCCTTCCCCATATCTCACACAGACATGCACTTGCACTGGGCAAGGGTCAACGGGGACGGCGCTCGTGGGTTCGAGCCCGGCTGCACGTCTCGGAGAAGGCGTCGCGTGCCGCGTGCCACGTGCTCGACCCCGGGGCGGCGCGCCGGACGGGGAAAGCGGTGACGAGGCGCGAAGAGGCGCGGCGCGGGGAGGTGAGGGGGCCTCCCGGATCCGCGGGGCTTCCCCCGCGCGGAGACGCGGCCGCGCAAAGCGCCTTACACGGCACGGCAGCCCAACGCGACAGGCGAGGCGGTAGGCCCTGCACGGGGCGCTCTGGGGCAAGAGAGCCGCTTAAACAACACCAAATATTACCCGCGCGTTCATTTATTGAATTCTACAAATGTCACGTGTTCAGTATTGGTAAGTAAGGACTGATTTATTACGAAGAACATAAGTCGCAAAACGAAATTATTTTCAAAAATCAAATAACCAAGGAAAAGATATAATAGAAACACGACCGACAGGGCAACCTTGAAGAAAGAAGACAAAGCACCCTTCTGTCATAGCCGATATCCGGAAAATGTTCCTCCAGGCGGGCTGTGATCATGTACGTACGATTTCTGAGAACACAGTGCATCTATCTTTGAAACACGCGCTGTTGCTCGAGGTAAATAAGTAAGTTGTTAGTAACCAGGTTGTCAGAAAAATCAATGTTTTTTTAAAAAAAAACAAAGTGTTACAAATGTTGAAATATAACACGTAATTATCAAAGGTATTGAAATTAATATTAATTAAATGAAACATTAGGTTTATTAATTATTAATATATAATAATAATAATAATAATAATAATAATAATAATAATAATAATAATAATTCAATCCTAAATTGAAGTTTTCTCTCTCTTTAAACGTTCCTTTATTATCAGTAAAACATTCTTACCGCATTTTTCTTGGTGACTCCAAAGCCCTTTTAGGGAGACCCCCAAGGGCCCACCGGTGACATTTAGTGGTATTGTTGCCATTGGTTGCCACGTCCCACGAAGGAATGAAATTTAGTTATGCTGCTATTTGTTACACTCGTTTAGACACACTGCATTCTGGGAATCCAACAGAATGTGCATCAAAGATAGGTGCTCTGTGTTCTCAGATATCGCACATACATGATCACAGCGCGCCTGTAGGGGTATCTTCCGATTATCTGTCACCGGAACACGATGCTCTGTCTCTCTCTCTTCAGGGATGTCCCGTCATTCGTATTTTATTATATCGTTTATTTTTTTTATCATTTCTAATCATTTATTTGTTTTTAGAAAATAATTTTGTTCTATGACTTATTTTCTTAGTAATTCATCAATATTTTTGGTTTATTTTACTCACTGATAGTGGATTGAGTTGAACCTCACAATGCCTTACAATTGAGCTTTTGAACCTTTTCCCGAATCCTCAACGTAGTTGCCACGGCGAGTGCTTTTAATCCTCCTGTCTCCGCAGATCTCAAGCCCCGGCCGTGCGCGCTGCGACGTCATTCTGCAGAAACGAATAAGAGGATTGATGCTCAGCCATTCAAACTCTGAAACCGAATTGCATAGCGCCAAAACTACCAAATTAAACTGCCAGGCGCCATACCAGTAGCGACCCGGTCGGTTTTAATTTTTGATTGTTTATGGAGATGTTTAACCCGAAAAATATTTTTGACAGCATATCCTAAAACCATAAGTAATAATATGCAATAATTCTAAAGCTTCTATCTTGCTTCTTCTGCTAAAATGTTACGAAACAATTACGGGGTAAAGTTATAGCTTATTCGAACATTATTATTTATTTGTTATATCAACATGACAATCTTATAGATAGTCTACGTTACTATAAATATCGCAGTATAATTATTTATTCAGCAGTAACGTCTTCAAAACTTTAAAACTTTTTTAATTCTGTCATCCATAATTGGATTCTAAAATGATATAAAATTCAAGGAAACCAGAAGTTTTTAATAAGTCAAGAACAATGAATCTTAACCGTCATATCTTGTTAAAGATAACGAATGTCCACATAATTAGGGAGGGGCGAAGTTCTGTAATATTACGAAGCCTGTGTATACAAAAATACTAATTAAACACATACAATTCTACACAACATGCAAGAAATTTGTCAAGGAAAAATACTTTTGAAGAATGTCCGTGTTTACTTTTGCATGTGATTCAATGACTGCAATACTTTCATTTCTGCTGACATCATATTTGATTCAACTTTATTTCACGCAATCAGCATTCATGTTAGAATGCGTTAACACGCTTATTTCGAATCAGGAGGCCCTGGAAACAAACTGTCTGTTCAAAGTGCTCCACGCCAAAAAGTCAAATGAAAAAAAATCAACGGTAAATCAACTATTTACACACTGTTACAACCCACTACATTTACAACACGACGCGAAAGGCCGTGATAAATGTGTCTGATCCGCAGTGGTTGCCAATAAAAAGAACCTTTGAAAACCGCTGCACCCCACGATGCAGTGGATTGCGCCGCTCCAGGCGCTGGCATTCCTCTGCGCACGCGAGGGAGCCGCAGCGGCCCCAGACGCCGCCGGACGCACGGCTCAGAGACGCTCTTCCCGAGCACAACCACCTCTCACTGTCAAATGCACTAACGCTATACAAATCACTCACTCGCCCAACTCCATTATACGCCCGCCCGATCTGGACCAATGCCGCAAAAACCAATCTCAACAAATTGCAAGTGTTTCAAAACAAATATTTAAGATCTATAACAAGAGCACCATGGTTCATTAGTAATAAACAACTTCATAGCGATCTAAACATAAATGAAATAATACACCAAATAGCATTCCTATCAAACAACTTACACAAACGTATCCTTCATAAACGCATCTACTCACTCGGACTAGGAAAAGATCCCAGATACAGAACCAGAATTAAGAACAGATTCCTGCTCCATTCTTTCCTCCAGATGTTTGCAAATGTTGAATAATTCTCCTGAGGTGCTTTTGTTTCCTCTCCCTATATTAAGATTAATTAAGTACAATTTTAACCTGATTAAGTTAATTATATTAAGTCATCAAATAATTGCAAAGTTTTTATTGTAAACTGAACATTGTACTTCAACAAACAATTAAATAAAATAAAAAAGGCCTCGTTTTATTCACACTCAGAGTTTTGCCAGCGAAACTTATTTGTACCACAAAGCGATATCATGCTAGTGAGAGTGATCGAAACAGAAATTATGGTGGTAGCACGAGCTGTGGCTTGAAACAGTAAATTGCGAACTCACCGTAATCATAATAGATGCTGGAAGTGGTGTTCCCTACACTTGTTTCCCAGTGATCTGGTTGCTACCAACATCAATGCGATTTTTAATAGGAGGCTCTAATTCTGCTCGGTGCCGCGAGACTTTCTGGCGCACTGTATTTCTATTCATAATTTATTTATGCCTAGTGAAGAGTGATTTGAGCTGAAGAAAATATGCGCAGATGATAGTGTTCTCCCACGTACGCCATATAGTGCTTAGCAATGAATAAAACAGACTGAGATGGTTCAGGTCATGAACAGATGTCACTGATGTGCTTGTGACTGGTAGGTCTTAGGGTTTGAGTCTTGACGGTGGCAGATTTTCGTCACTAGCTAGATAACTAGGACAAATTCAACTGCCGTCTGGAGTAGAATTCTAGTGTTCGGATACTCTGATCGGTAGTTTCTTCCGTGGTTTCTTCCATCAACACCAGGCGAATGCCGGAACAGAACCCTAGCAAACGAGCCACAGGCCGCGCACGATCTTTCCTTCCTCTTCTTTGCCCAATTGTCACCCCTTAGTTACACACACATACATGCATTGTACTATCATACGTATTGGGAAACCAGTCGGGAGCTTAGAAATTGTCCCAAGTAAGGCAGTGCCCCGGTGGGAGATATATGGATGGGAAAACCGTGCAACCCGGCTTGATGGTCGGCGCAGGATGTCACCACCCAGCGAGGGAAGATCATCGCCACCTGTGATAAAAACATGTACAATACTTACCGGACTAACGAATAGAAGTTGACGCTCCCGGAAACATGAAGTAATCAATCAATTTAATGATAAATAAATAAGGTAAAACAAATGTTTGGGATAAGCTAATGAGTCTACAGAAAACAAACACTAAATTTAATAACAAGTGGAGACAACACAGTCAATTATATGGAATACGCAATTATAATAGATACCAAATAAACGAAACTACAATTGTCAGCATTTATTATTTTTACGTAAAAAACAGCCGACACGTTAGCAACATTGCCTACAACGCAGCACCTCCCAGCCACGACTATATTGTTACTTTTCTAATGCAATTACACACAGCTTGATTCTACTGAAAACAAAGAATTCAGAAAGTTACCTGAAAGTGCTAAGAAACACGTCAATTCCATTTTCTATCTCCGAGCTTCTGCAACCAACGATTTTCTACATTTTAAACGCAATAAAAGCGAATCGGAAAGGGCCTAACCTTGCCGCAATAACGAGCACTCTGAAGTGCGACTACTTGGCGCGATTTCCGGCAACAGCGTGCTCCGGCGCTTCTCCGCCCGGCAGTCGCCGACCTTCGGCGGCTCCAGCGGAATATCTCGGGGCGGGGCATTCCAGCCCAGGCGGCGCGCAAACAGCCAGAACCTGGCCCTCCGCAGCTGCTCTCGGCCGGTCGCAGCGGGCGCCCGGGCGGGGGCGGCAACGCGAAAGGGGGGAATGGAGGGGAGAGAGAGAGTGTGGTTCGTAGCAAACCCCTCAGGAAGAGAGGTGAAGGTGGATAACGTGGAGGAGGAGAAGGGAGAAGAAGAGAAGGAGAATGGGAAAGAGGGGAAAATTCCAGGATAAGAAAGAGAAATAGAAGCAGGTGGAGGAGAATGAGAGTGAATATGAAGAGAAATAAGAGAGGAGGAAGCCACAGGGAGTTTAAAAGTTAAACACTCACAAGCGATCTCATATTTGCTCAGAATCAATTTTTGAAGGTTGAACTTGGTTCCTGAGTAAGCCAATGGCGTTTTCATCTCTTGATTAAGGCTAGACACCATATAAAAATGTCTAATGTCTACATCGTCGTTACACATTTCATAATTGCAAGGTAAAGCTAAATATCAGCTCTAAACACTTGTTTGCCCACATCACTTCAGGAGAAGTAGATAAAGAATAAAAATAGAATACAAAGAAAATACAAAAAGAAAATTGTAACAGTTTATGGATTTATCGCCGATCTGGACAGCCAAGTTTGGTAAGCAAGGAGCGCCGTAACTATCTTGGGTCGAAGGGTGGCGGTTTGAATTATAGGTCGAAATCACAAGGAACGAAAGCACGAAGTGCAAGAAGGAAAACAAGTGAAGTAATAACATCGAGAGACAATCTAGAGATGGTATTTTATAACCGGTTTAACCCTTTTTTCATTGCCTACTCTGAGTAATGTCGTAACATGGAAGAAATGATAGCAAAAAGTACGAAACAGCGAAGATGAAGAGGAGCAGGTGATGGAATGTTAGGCAGAGGAAACGGAATAACTCCGAGAGAGCTTGCCGCAAACCCGTTTTGTCCTCGAGAGATTTCACAAAGAGTGACCGGGATTTGAATCCCGGAACTCAGGTACATAAAATGAGAGCGAAGGCTCTCACAATTCGGATTTATTTAATTCTGCAAACTCACACAAGCTCTACGAAGCATAATTTTCCACTATATCAATCATCAGCTTCAGGTTATTGATCGTTGAGAAGTATTCAAATAACATCCCTCTGGTTACTCTTGGTGAAATGTAAGAGGTAAACAAAACAGGATTTTCACAAAGTACTTTTGTAGGAACCGTTTAATTAATTTCACATTTTTATCAGGTTACATTTTCGAACTGGAATTTTATTTGGGCGATACAAAAAAATATCCTTGCGATCGTTCGTCACACAACACTCACACGAAACACTTATGACGAATACTAGATTGACTCAAGACTACTTGCAAAATTTTTGCATGCTATAACCACCACCACCACCCAAGACAACCTAATAAAGAACACGAGGGAATAAATTCTGAAGGTAAGTGAATAAAAAAGCATTGCAAAGGATATGAATGAAATCTAAACATATCGGCAGAGAGAAGTGGTGTACGAGTACAAAGGAAAATCACCTACACTAAGGCGGCGCAATCCAAAAGGAGGGTGAAGGGAGCCGATGTCGGGACGGAGGTGGTCCAAGTCAGGAGCACAGACCTTCCCCTAGACATGGAGGGGCGGCAAGGGGAACCAAGTGACATCACAGTTCATACCACTGAATCCCAAATGGAAGCAACGGTCTCCGGGAACGAAAGCATATAAACAGATTTTACAAGTGGCAGAGACAATCACTATCTGCTTGCCTCAGTAAAATGTAATATTTTTCACCATGTACTCGTACGTTCTACTCGTTAACGTGTATTTTTCTTCTGTACGAACTGTGCCTATTATTTTGGATTATTTTTTCTTACTGGAAATTTCACACAGTAGAGAGTTCGTGGACAAACCGGCTTCTTACATGGTCGTTATGAATAAAAAATGGTTAAAGCTTGTTCCGTGGCTCCGTTATCGTAGGAAAGGAGAGTGAGGGTCGCGGTTGGAGGGAGTGATTAGCGCAGCAGAGAGAGTGAAGCGAGAAGCCCCCGCTGCTCAGCCGTCCCAGATCGCGCTTGTAGAACGCACACTTACTATGGCAAATGTTGAATTCGCATCCACCGTACGAAAACGTTCGGAATAATAGCAAACTAGTGAATTACGATACAAAAGTAGTCACCATGCAAACAAACTACAACCCGGTTGCGATTATAATTCATATACTATACGAAACGAACTCTAGGTAATAGGATTTAAAATATTCCAATTTCCTTAAACGGGCAAAACTATTTTTTGTAATGATTTTCCTACACATGATATTTGTTGTACACTAAATAAAGTGAATGATCCGATAGGTAGATGGTAATAACTAGGAGGCGAATTTTGATGACTAACACATCGCCAAAAATTATTAATAAAATACTCTTAAATAGTCCTAAAACAAAGAAAAATGACGTAAAAATTGATCAAAACCACTTCAGATGAACAACTCATGCTGTTGGGTATGTTTCTGATGTAATTAAAGCTTCTTTCTTTTCTTCAAGTGAACTCAGCTGGCAAACTTTTGGTTTAGACTGTTCTTTAAAAAAAATCTGTCTTTATTTATCGCGAAATCGGCCCAATTGACAATGACGCCGAAATGCATCACAAGAACCTTAGATAACATAGTACTTAGAATGGCTGATATTACAATATATGAGTGAAGAAATCGAATAGGTTACTCAGGAACACTGTGAAGAACATTTGTTGCACCCCGTAAATAGTGTTTGAAGCCAGTACCATTAAAATGATATTAAAATCGATTAAATCCGTGGAAAAGGGATTAAAAATGACGTAAAAGGTAAAAAATGACTTATTAGTCGAAATCGATGAAAAATACAAGAAAATAAAAGAAAATGACATGTAAAAACGGGTAATTTCCTTTAGTCATAACAGAAAATTAATTTATGTACTAAACGACATTGTTCTAAAGTAAAAAGAAAAAAAAAGAAATTTCATTAAAATCCGCCCCCTAGCAAAAGCCATTATGGAGATACGAAAGGAAGGAAAACGGCAAGAAATACGAGTCCATCCGTACAAGCCCATTTTGGCAACTACAAATTCAGTGATGTAAAATCATATGGAAGGGATATATGCCTTTTTTTAACAAATAATTTCGAATATTTAATCGAGGAAAATATTGTTTAAAAGTAGGGCACTCATAATATATTATTATTATTATTATTATTATTATTATTATTATTATTATTATCTTTTTTGTACAAATCAATATAAGAATATTGTTATATTGATAACTCAATATAACAATATTATTGTTGACCTGACCTGTTTTATAATCAAACCTACCGCCTTGCGCAGAAACCCTATAACGACTCACACTCGTGAAAGACTATTTATTAATGACAATAAAAAAACACTTTCACAACACAATATAAGATCAAATGGGATATCACATGGAAAGGGGAAGAAGAGAAGAAAGCAGGGGAGGAGACGTTATCGCATGGAAACGGAGGAGAAAAGATGGGTGGAGAGGAGAGAAGGATAGGAAGGAATGAGAAGAGAGGATGACACAAAAGGAGAGGAGAGAACAGGAGGAGAGGATGAATGAACAAGAGATCGAATGAGAATTTATGAGAAGAGAGGAGAGAAGAGAGGAGCGGAAGGGAGGCATCAGAAGACGGGACTAGAATATTGAAGGTCGCACGGCAAGGGAAGGACGAGAGGGGGAGGAGAGAAGGAGAAGCGGACGCATGGGAAGAGAGGACGAAGATGGGTGGGAAACGGAGAGATCAAGAAGAGAGGAGGTCCCACGGCAAGGGAGGGAGAAGAGGGGTGGGGTGTAGAGAAGCCAAGATCACACAGGTCGAGAGAGGCAAGAGAGGAGTGGAGAAGGAAGGAATCGAGGAGAGAGGCGGTCGCGTGGAAAGAGAATCAGAAAGGAAGGGAAGCAGAGAAGAGAAGGAAGGAGCTGAGCGAGACGAGACGGGAGGGGAAACGAACTTTCGCCGGCACCCGGCGCATGATGCGACCGGTTCTTCCGCAGAACCACCGCCCCCCCCCCCCACCCGCTGCTCTACGGCGCCCCCCCCCCTGCGCGAGGGCTCCCCAGGGACGGTGGGCGCATTTCCACCTCACGCATGCCACACCGGGCGCTCCTGCTTTAGCGGACCATGCGATTACATTCCAGCAACGGGCTACTGCGATGTATTTCAGAGTGCGTATCCGTGGTCGAATATTTTAACTATCGAACTCAGACAAGCGTATTTATTTATAAAGAAAGAAAAGTCCAATCTACGAATGGAGCTACACGTAAGTACAACACGAACAACTGGTGCTCATATATTACAGTTCCTTCCAGCTGACATCGGTTTTATAATTTTGTCGCTCAGCCACTTTAACTGTATGAGACTCGAAGTGCGTAGACAATGCTTGAAATATCTCAATTGATGTTTTCGTGATGGGATGGTCAATTTAGTAAACTGCTATGGTTATAACTTATTAAGTACCTATTTTTATTAGGTTAATATTATTAGGCGTATTATTACGGTTGTTATCCTAGCGTTCAATTACGGGATAAAATTAATAAATAAATACAATTCCATGTACTAACTCTTGTGCCTAAGGCGGGCTAGTTTTACGGAACATGTACTTCTATATATGCGCGAGTCTTCCAGTTATTTTTGTTTTTCTTTTATTTTCGCGGTACATATGTTCAAGTTTTCAAAACTATCACTTACTTTACCCGTCAAGGCTTACTCACCACCCACCGCAATCTCAACCCCGGATGCCGTAAGAGGCCATTCTGTGCGTGTACGAAGTTATCGCTAATTACCTGATACTAGAGCATGCCGATGACAACCGCAAACATCCGTGTCCTCATGGCCAGCACGCGAGAGGAAAAAATTTGGTAGATTGTGACGGCGACATAATCCGCAAATTTTAAACGTGAAAGCTTGTCGCTAATGTTGGATTGTTGGAATGAAAGTAGCGTTGGCATTCTAATAGTTTTAAAAACCGATATTGTCTTACTGTGGCCGAAAGAAGAGACCAAAAAAAGTTAACTTTAGAATTTTGATTATGTAAGTACCATGCGTGAACAAAAATGTTGGTGAAACTAGTTTTATGTAAACTGAAGGAGAGAGAATTGACGTTTGAGAGATTATGATTAATCAATTATTGTGAATATGTGTAAGCGTTAATAACATGACTCCTCCGAGAATTTTCGTGCTAACCAACACCCATATTCGCTCAGCCAGAGAAAGCATCATGTAACATATAAAATGACTGAAAGTGGTGTTGTGTCAGTCTCTGTCGGCGAAAATTGGAGTCACAAAATAGCCGCCGACAAATTGGAAAATGGCTAACAACGCAACCCAAGTCGGGGTTTAGCCAATGGTCAAGTTTCCAGATCTCGGGGTTAGACAAAAACCACATCGGGAATATATAGGAAAATTTCCAGGCGCGTTACACATCCAGTTCTATTTGTATTTCTTTAAAACTTATTCATGTCAAATTTCCATAATGGTCTGTCATCAACTAAACGTAGATGCTTGCTGAGCATTTTTTTAAATCATAGGTTATGTTTGTCCAGTGAGGATATTATTACTTTAAAAATTGCAATTCCAATATGATATTTTGAATCATCCTATGAAGCATGTCAGTGAACCACGACATCTGGAGCGGCGTATTAGATCGGTCACGGAGATGAGTCCCTCGTAGTATTTTTAGGTCCCGTATTCGCGCGCTAAATTCTTTGACCCATTTCTTTAGAATTTATTATCCAAATTTTCCAGATACACCGGGGCGCCACATGGCCTGAGGAATACCAACTCCAACTCCCAAACAAGCAATAAATGTCATTACAAAGAAGACATATAACACCTTTTTCTGCGAATTTCAAGTGAATCGATTACGTTACACCAGAGTTCTTAATAATGCACGAAGAAACTACAAAATTCAGATGTCACAATCTGTAAAGATTCATGTAACGTTTGAAATACGCAATGACAGTCAATAACATATTTCTTTAGACATTAAATATATTAATGTTTGTCCATTTGTCAGCATTCGCCAATTTTAATAGATTTTCCCTTTAAATGATAGTTCATAAAATAATTTTTTGGTGTAAAAGGCATTAATATTTAAATAAAATATTCAAATAAAGCAAAATTTACTGTAAATAATTTGGACAGGTAGAAAGCAATCGCGAAGCCAAACATTTTCGAAATCAGATATATCAGATCAAATCAGGTAAATAGCATGTTCTTTCCTCCGGCTAATTTATTCTCGGTTATATTTCTCAAATAAATGTTGTGAGCCGTTTACCTCAAGAGCCAGTATTACCTATCATAAAATTCTCGCATGAAATTCAAAAGTGGATGCACCCAACCCAGCAAACAGAAATAGTTAAATCCCTGACCATACTTATTCGCATGAAAAGCCAAGCGTAAGGCAAAACTCAATTTTCTTTGTAAGTCTCTTGTGAATTAATAACAAAGACTACGAATTTCGTAGATAGCTAGGTGGAATTCAACCGCTGTCTGGAAGAGAATTCTAGAGATCGGCTGCTGTGATCGGTAGTTTTCCATGGTTTCTCCCATCAACACCAGGGGAATACCGGAGTAATACCCTAACAAACGAGCCACGGACCGCGCACGATTTTTCCCTTCCTCTTGTTAGTCTTATCCTCCCCCTAATTTATTCACCCTTACACTTACATGCACTACACCACCACACATGTCGGGAGCTTAGAGCGCGTCTCGGCTGGCGCGGTGCCCCGACGGTTGGAGATACTTGGTGGGGAAAAACTGCGTAAGCCGACGTGGAGGTCAGCGCCCGATCACGCCATTCAGCTATGGAAGTTCATCGCCACCTCCCACGATATAACCACTACACTTACAAGACTAACACCATCAGCAGTTATCGTGTCCGGAAACACTAATCAATCAATGAAGTGTTGGGAGCTGACGGATGGTCTAGTTGTTTCATACGTTGCGTATGAAACAATCCAAAAATCAATCGAGCCTGCTTCCAAAAATCAATCAAGCGGCACCCCCCTCTGAACTTCCTCTGGTGGTCGCGGGCGTTTCAGGCACGTTGCTTACGCACGCCGCCGGCGGCGGGTGGCAGGCGGCACGTGGCGCAACGGAGCCGCGTGGCGTGGCTTGGCGTGGCGGTGTGTGGCGGGGGGGGGGGCGGCCTCCCAGCCTTGGGTTGCGCTGACATTGACTCGCGCGAGGCGAGGCGAGGCGAGGCGAGGCTAGCGAGAGCTTTTGGGCGCCGCCGCCAAGCGGCATCTGGGTCACCTACTTCTGCGCCGGCGCAGTGGGCCGCGTCGTCGCTCCGCTCGCCGCTCGGCCACGTGGGGCGCGCGCGCGCACGCGCTTGACGGGGCCGGGTGAGTAGTGCCGGCGCTAGGCGTGGGCAGATCACCGGCGATCACCCGCGGCCCCGCTAGTGGACGGGCCCAATAACAGGACGGGTGGGAAAAGTTAATAAAAACATCGAAAAAGAAATCAGAACTCGAGAAAATCATTATGGTAATTTTATAAGTCGGTACAGAATTGTCTGATATTTCATAAAATTTTCAATTATTTTTTTTTACCTTAAATAGTTAATTATAGTCATTACGTATAACGTAGACTTTCACATTTTTATTTTTTTAGGAGGTTGGAGGAGGGGCAACGTTTCAGTATTGTCCCGAGCCTAAAACTGTCAAGCTCCGGCACTGTGGGTGAGCACCCAACGGCGCCCTCAGACCCCTATACTTCGATTTATAAATAGCGTTCTCTGACAGATCATCAGCTGTTACGGTGTCATTCAATCGGGAGTTTAAACATCACTACTGTAGGTGTCATCCAAGCTCCCGATTGGATGACACTACAACGGCTGATTTACGATAACAGACTATGTTCAAATGAAACCTTAACATTCAAAATATTCGGCATACACATTACTGAAGCTTGCATAAATTGCATAAATTGAAAGAAAGCTTTATAGCACCCGGCCAGAACAGAAATGCCTACGGATCAGTTAAAACCTCAATAACTCGTGAAAATACGAAAATAAAGAAATGGTTTCGATTTTGACTGAAAAATGTAATAATTTGCATTAACCCGCCTTTTATCAATACGCGCTTACCGACTGAATTCTCGTTCTCAGTGCGTCCCTGCTTGCGATACAGCTGACGCTATTGGACAGCAACGCACCAATGAGGAGAACGTCCGTATTTTAAAAAAAAGTATTCACGCGTTGCGTTATTGAACATCAAATATTTTTATATTCTTGGTTGTATACTGCATACATATACTATATTAATTATTGCAATATTCACAGACTACTCCATTTACTCTACTGGACTATCATGACTATAGATCATTCGGAATTTTATTATAAGATAACTGAGCAAATTTCTTGTAAAATTCTTATCGATGGAGTGTCGACACGCTCGAACATATAATAGAGCGAGGTCAAGAGAACAGAAATGCCTCTTAGCATGAACAGTTTGAAACTTTAATATTTAAATATTGAACTTATTGAAATACTGTTACGAAATTTTGGTAACAAAATACAGTCCCTATGCAGCAGGACTCTAAGCATGTGCTTAGTCTGATTGGGCATTGATCCAAAGTTGACAAGTTTTATATACATAGGAGTTACTTTTTTTACATCTGTAAATATGTCATTAGATTCAGGCTTTTCTACAAAAATTTTTATTTAAACTATCAATAAAATATTATTCTATTATGCACGATGTTTATATATGTAATACGTTACATTTCTTTCTAGATTAAAAAATAATACGCTGTTATAATTATCTTAGTTTTCGGAAACTTCACATAATTATTAGAGTTACGATTACTGCCAATTTTTTCTGCTTTACAAGGAATAGCTATTATAATTACAAGACATTCGTTCTTTGTATTACATCTAAATAATTCTGACACGCATGTTCCTAATTGTATTTTTATTTTATTAATTTTTCAAGTTTTTATTTTCACATAATTTATTTTATTTTTTATATTTTCAATTCTAAATTTTCCTCTGTTATATCTACATATGAAATGAGTCCTCCTCCTCCGTTGCTTTGGACTGGGAGAGGTGGCTCAGAGAATCAACTTATGTCAATGCAGTGTCTCAGACCGGGACGTCCTACGTTCGAGTCCTGACGGTGGCAGGATTTTCGTCACTAGCTAGATAGCTAAGTGGAGTTCAGTCGCTGTGTGGAGGAGAATTATAGAGGCCGGCTGCTCTCATTGGTAGTTTTCCGTGGTTTCTCTGATCAACGCCAGGCGAATGCCGGAGCAATTCTCTAACAAACGGGCCACGGACCCCTATTCGATCTTCCCTTCCTTTCCTTGTCCTACCTTCACCCCTTACTTACACATTACTTACAGTAACACAGCAATTGCACTACACTACCACACATTCCGGGAGACTGGTTGGGAGCTGAGAGCTTGTCACGACTGTGGCGGGCCCGCTGGTTGGAGATGACTGGTTTGGAAAAACCCCGCCGACAGGTAGGTCGGCGCCGGATCTCACCATCCGACAGCGGAAAATCCTGGCATGCACTACACGCGGAAAGGCAAGGACTACACTTACTAGACTAATGACCCTAGGAGTTGACGCGCCCGAAATCACTAATCAATCATTCGATCAGTCAATCTGCTGCTTTGGCGCCGCGGTGTCCGGAATGCGGCCCACTGCGCTTGCGCGGGGAGCCACCACCGCCGCAGCAGCGAAAGTTCGCCCGCGAATTCGCGGCTCGCCCTCCCCCTTCCCCCTCCCCCTCCCACACAACCTTTCCCCTTCCCCTTCCCCTCCCCTTTCGCTCGCACGTTTGCGCCTCGCGCCGCCGCAGCGCTAGGTGTCGAGCGACGCAAGAGCCACCTATAGTCAGCACTCGCACTTTCACCGAAGGAAAGGGGGGAAATATATTGAAAATACTAAATTTACCTGTAATTGACTCGCGATTTTAAGCCGCATTATATATTACTGCATATAAAGAAAAGAAGGGAAGGTGAGTTGTGAAATATGGGAGAATCAATTATGGTAGTCACTACCCAACATTTCCAGAGAGAGTTCAAATTTAAAAAGTGAGAATTAAAGTTTTGAAACGCCAGAGAACTAGGTGTCGCACGACACAATTGATAACAACAAAAATATTCAACAACCACACTTTCACCAAATAGAAAAAAAATGAGTTATATTTGAGCTGCAATCAAAATGATGAGCTCAGTGAGAAATATACTGAATGAAATGTAGAAAAGTGAGAATGCTGATCAATACACGCCCATCTAGTATTGTATTAATGTTTCAAAAAAAGAAATATTTGGAATAATTTACAGTTCACCATCATCTGTCATGTGACGTAAAATAATTAACCTATAGTCATTCACTTTTTTACCAAATTAAAAATCAACTCTAAAAAAGTTAAGGTAGTAGTAGTAATAGTAAAATTTGTGCTGCAGTTAACATATTGCCCTATTGCGTGAGAAACGTGTATGCAATAGGTGTCAAGATAATTCACCAAATATGAATAGTCGACATCCATATTTACACATAACCACTTAAAAATATAAATATTTGTCTAAATTATATTATTATGTCTGAAATTATTAGGTGATTTCAATCCTTGGTAAAAATTTTGAAGGGGACAAAAAACATGTGAAATTACATTTTCAAAGCTGGTGGTGATGGTTATGCTGCGATAATAGAAAGACGTTACTTTGGACAAATAGAGATTCACCATAACCCGCTCACCTTTACATTCTCCAAATTAGAAAGATCGCAGCTGGCCATGAGATGAATTTTGGTTAGAAAATAAATTTTGAGCTCAATAAACAATGTTCAGCGGGGAATCCTTGTGGCAACTAGCATCTATAAAAATTATTTTAAGTTCCGAAATTACATGATAACTAAGCATCTAACATAAGTCAATTTGAAAATTTTAGGCGCGACCGAAAAATAATTACAAATGAAACATTTCGTGTACGCTGGAGTTACGCTAAGATTACCCTAAAAATAAAAATTTCCCAACCAAGTATTTCAGATTCAAGATATATCACATGCCTACATTTTTGGTCACGTGGAGGATTGTCAGCTAAACCTCAATCAAATGTCTTTTGGAAGTCCAATGCGAAGAACAAAAATAAGCATACCAACAAATACTAAGGGAAAACGTAATAAATCAAATAAACGCGAGTTTTGAGAAACTATTGAGTCACTTTCAAGAATTCCCTCTACCTGAAATATCAAAAATTAATTATAACGAAGGTCTTATATTATAATGAATTATTTTATAATGAAAGTTTTCGAAAGCATGGGCACTGACAATAAACTTCAAAGTAAAATTATAATAATATTGAAATATGTTGAAAGTAGAATACTCGACAACACTGCGTCACTACCCTTTATGAAAATAAACGTGGGCAAAAGACGGGTAAGGAGAAGAGAAAAAACGATGTATTCTAGAAATATAAACAGCAATCTCAATATGTTGGTAAATGTGATAACTTGTTCGCAAGTGTGGGAAAATTTCTGAGTCACGTTCTAATGATTGTCAAGTAAGATTTGTTGTAAAAGACTGAGACCAGAACAATCTAATGCACGTTCATTAGAATGAGAATATTCAACTAATGTGTTAGACTAAAATAGCAATATCTCTACGTCATCTTAGTGTGGTGCCCCGGATATTTTCGTGCAGACACCTTTCAGTTGTGCAAGTTTATATTAGTTTTTTTATTTTTTTCAAAATCATACAGATGGCTGAAATTTTCATACAATAATATGGAAAAAATAAACTTCTTTTATAAAATGTATGTCTCATTACAAAATAAGATTAAATTGCAGCCAAAGTGATGAATCAAGTCGTAACATTTCGAGTTTTTCCGAAAAGGTAGTTTAGTAACTCACAGAGTTTCACCATTTAAGAACATCCTCCTGAAATCACGTTTTTATCAATTTTGAATCCTTTTTATCCGAAGAATGTTCTACAAGAATCCAAATAATATCCAATGCCATTAGTTTCGTCTCGCCGAAAGGAATATAATAAGCTTTTGATCACCCCCGAAGAAGCATTAAAACTATTAGCCCATAGATGTAGTGCAAGTTATATCGGGGAGATGACCGTGGTATCAAATCATCTTCACCAGGGAGCACGGACTCCACCAGGGAGGCGGGTCAAACTCTGATCTCCTGACCGACCTGACATGCTGACATGTGTAGTGATGTTAAGTGTGTAAGTGTACATGTTAAATGAGAAGAGGGACAAGAACGTCGAAGGAAAATTCGTTCTTTGATCACACGCTATGTGGTTTCCTCCTATAAATTCCAGGCGAATCCTAGACCAGTTCCTATTCAACGGGACACAAACCACACACTTTCCTTTCTTCCCCACATCTTCCCCATTCCACACCTTAGGGTGCGAGTAATAAGGTCCATCATCTTTATACGGTACATGACCCATAATATAGAAGTCTCCATCTGCGAGTACGAGAATGGCAGAATCCAAGGATGTTTCAAAAGCCAGAGAAAGCAGAGAAAACATTATTCAATCATCTTAAAATTACTTTCTTCGTGGACTCGAATCTTTATTAGAGCTGTGCCACGATGCCTTTCACTAACGAGTCAACAGCGCACCAGCAACTCCTGCAGCTTACAGAGACGCAATCTGCTCGGCAACAGTGTTTGAAGGGTTGCATACTAGCCCCTTACACTGCGTTCCCACTCACTTTTGTGTTGAATTCAATGGTATGCAGAGTGCAGATCACAACGAAGGTCGATATTGAGCGAAGGCCTAGAAGTAATGGTGATAATAAATTTTAACAATAATAATAATAATGTAGAACTTCCGAATGGTTTTTGAAAAGAGACATTCATTCTAAAATTCCATTTCAAAATCAATTTGTAAAAGTGCCATAATGCCTGCGAGGTGTGCCACAAAAAACATTTCAATAAATAATTATTTTACATTTATAATATAAACAATTAAAATAATCCTAAAATGTTTACGTTAAGTGCTCAAGGATGTATATGATATATCATAACAGTGAAAATTAATAATGGCATTCAATGACAACTGAGATTTCCATTACATTATACAAACTTTCCATAAGTGAGTATATACGTGGCATTTAATAGTTGCAGAATGCAAGAAATATATTGTACCTTCCTCCAAAAAATTTTATTAATAATATCAGCTGAGCACACATTGTTAAATTCCAAATAAATTATAATTTTGTAATGGAATTGAGATATATCTGGTATCTTTCTAATAATGTATTTAGAAACAACTTTTAACACCAGTTTCGTGTTGGAAAATAATGTCACATGACAAAATAATATTTCGCGTTCTTAAATATGCCATCTCCTGGTTATATTAAATTCATTATCCCTCCAAAAATGCAAACCAGTTATTTCCAACTGGTCAACGTCCCTATTCGCTTCGGTCCTCGAAGTGGACATTAGAGTCCATTCGAGGGCGATCATTTGGATGTCTGAGAAGAGCGTGAATCGTTTCCAAATTACGCCCAATAAAATTTGAAAACAGAATATTGTATATGATTATCTTTCAACATTTGTTATTACACTTATAATTACATTATTCACAGTATAAGTATATATTGTAGCACAGGTTGTAACTCGGCTTCTCGCGGGCGCTCTTCTCACTTACGCTGTGCTTATCGTGGAAGCAAAATGAGTAGTGCGAAGTCACAACCCCTTTTCTGTCCCAACGGATAGCATCTATCGCCGATGCTGTTGCAGATAAAAGATTTGCAGAACTCCATACTTCTAAAAGATAGATATTTTAATTCCCTTAATTGGTCGCGCTGGTATCAAAATTTACGCGTGTTAGTCTTTCGTAAGGTTCATAAAATGCAGCATAGATTATATCTATGTTTGGGTCACCGTATTGTTGTATTATTATTATTATTATTATTATTATTGTACTATTATTGTCATTGCAGCATTTCTCTGCAATGAAAATAATAGAAAACAAAGAAAGAACCAACTTGACGTGACATTGAAGAGCGTTCTACGGATCGCAACAATCCAAGAACTGATCTCAGATATTGCTTCACTTGTTAAGAAAAAATATATCTAAATTTAATTTAATAAAATATTATTTTTGAATTGAATTCAGTTTTACGTTTTCTGTTAAACATTAAGGTTTCTTTCTGAGTAGGAACCCCGGGGTGCCGCCACTCCCCAACCTATCCGTTTCCTGCTTCGGCTATCAGCAACGAATTGTTGCCAAAGGCCAAGGCCAACTGTCGCTGCAAGGGCTTATATTCCACCAGGCGCCGGCTGCCTGTGTTGACAGACGTCTGTGCCCGCCGGGCTCCGCCAGTGCCCGCGGAGGCTCGCGGGCGCCCGCGTGCCCCGAGTTGGAACAGCCTGTACTAGTCGAATTCCGCATTATAGTACCCTCACAAACGGGCCATTCACCGTGCGCACACTTAAAGTACTATTCCTTGTCCGATTCGCAGCCCTTACTCACAAGCACTTACATACAGTACACTACTACATATATCATAAGCTTAGAGCAGGCAGGGTCTATGCCCCGTCTGATGGGAGATTCATGGATGGGGAAAATTATGTAAGCCTACCAATGAAAGTTAAAGTGAAAGAAAAGCATCATAGTGAAACTAAATTAGACGATGAAGATAATAAAATGACACAGAACGTAAAGGAAGCTTATTTGATGTAGAATGATTTTTCGATCATCGCATCTCTTATTAATATTTTCTAGCTTCTCTTGTTAATATTGTAAACACTTTGTGAATAGTATGTTGCATAGGTAACATTATTGTCGTTTAATGTTGCGAGGAGGTGATTGATTTGTGAAATAAATCAACTGCTGAGAAAGAAGAGATAAAAGGAAAATCGGTTGAGGGAGAGAAAAAGAAGGTGAACAGAGAGTAAAGTACTGGTAGAACACGATGAGAATGTTGAAGCAGAGGAAGGCGACAATCAGATGTAAAAGAAGGGAGCGCTAAAGTAAGAAAGGAATCGATGAAAAAGAGATGAAGAAAAAGGAGCACATACAAGGAGAATTGGGCTCGAATGGGAATAGAGGAAGCGGAATAGAGGTGAGAAGAGGAGATACAGGATACGAGGGAAAAAGGAAGAGGGCGAAGTGGAGATGACGAAAGAAGAGAAGAAGGGATTGGAATACTAGGATACAGAGGGGTCACGAAAGAACGAAAAAAGGGGAAATAGTGAATGACGAAATGGCTTGACGTCTCAACGAGGAGGAGGAGAAGAGGCATAGGGTAATTGAATGGCGAAGGAGGATGGAGAAAGAGCATGAGACGAGAAGTAAGAGGTAAAGAAAGCAGAAGCGGAGGGGGCTAACTAGCTGGAGTGGAGGACACGGCGGGGGAAAAGACAAAGTGCATTAAAACATGTGTGCACTGGATCCACATCATCTTAATTTGCTGTGCAACCGAATCATGGAGAAAAAAATGGATGGGAATGGGAAATTACTACTTCCTAAACAGGAACGTAACGCTCGCCCAAAACATTTTAGGAGATAAAAGGTCTAAATTCATGAAAGAATTAGGAACATTTTTAGGAAAGGTTCGGACCATTAGGGAAACTGAAATTAGGGAGTGGGAAAACAGCACCGGTTAGCATGAGCGGAGCCTAGACTAGAGAGAAATAAATACGTCAATAAGCTAACAATATGTAAGTTAATCAGTAATTTTATGATAAGTTAGTAAACAGTTAAGAAATAAGTCATAAATCGTAGTCCATTGGTAAGTAACAGGTCAATATAATAAATAAAATAAAACTTGCAGAGTAATAAGCACATTAGGGGGGGAAGGTAAGGGGGGATCGAAAATATAAGGGCAGAGGCGCTGGTGCGGACGATCTTCTGTGGCGCTGTTTGATTTCAGGAGCTGAGGAGGCCAAGCACTGGAAGAAGACGGCGGGACGCCCACGCCAGAAAATAAATAGTTAAAATAAACGTCAGATAGATTAGTATGTATTCAGCTTCTGACGGCAGGTTTTTCCCCCTTCAGGGGTTTTTTCCTGAGCCGTACCGTATGGTCTCTTTTCCGCGGCTTTGATGCGATGGAGAGACCATTTGGGGTGAATACCAGAATTCGAAAGATTAGAACGCGAAAGGATGTAGGTATTGTAATGGCTTAAAGGCCTTCGGCCTAGCCACATAGAATCAAGTAAGCCAAATTGTTTGTAATAATTACCTATTAAATAAATAAATAATAAATAATTAAAACATGTGGAAAAAAGATCAGGCGGATAATACTAGAAGGCGGAAGGCAAAGCAGAAAAGTGAACTCGGCCTTAATGTTGGGGAAAGAGGAGAGCTTGGAGGTGGAAACGGCTGAAGGAAACAAGGGAGACGATCAGCCACGGGGACGGAGGCGCTGGCGTAGACTGCGACGAAGGCGGCTGCACGGACAGCGCGGCCGGCGGCCGGAGGCGGGCGGCCGGGCGACCGCCGGTTCATTGACCCTCCCCGAGCGCGGCTGCTCCGGCATGGCACCCGCGAAACCCGGCGACGGCGGGCGGGGTACGGAACAGGGATGTGTCTTCCAGGCTCGAGCCCCCAGATGTAGACTTGTTACTCTAAGAAGAGGCCACTTTGACAGGCCGGGAAACAAATTGCATAAGATAGTGATGAAGCCAAGCAAACAGCAAACAAACGCACTAACAAAATGAGTGCATGGGCGTAACTTGCAGTGATATTGCCAGTAGTGTTCAAACAATTTGTAGCTGCCAAAGCGGTCCCTTCTCACAGTAATTTCTCTACACATACAGTAGCGCATTCCTTTGCACCGCTGATTCCCCATTTTATATACAGCTGATAGAAAAATTGAAAATGTGCGATATAGTGTGTGTGTGTTTGGTGTCACCAATGTATCGAAAATCAATATTAATAAGTTTTAAAATCTGCATCAAGTCTATAGTTGTTACCATTTCCCCTTTAGTTCTTGAATTCTCCCTAGCAGAGCTAACTAAAGAGAGGATATTAAATGGCTGGCGGTTGCGCTACTCTCTGAATCTAGGTACTCTAACTGGCCTGGTCAATGCACAGGACGAAAAGTTACCA
This sequence comes from Gryllus longicercus, assembly GCA_038098605.1. NCBI lineage: Eukaryota > Metazoa > Arthropoda > Insecta > Orthoptera > Gryllidae > Gryllus > Gryllus longicercus. The sequence goes on along the minus strand of JAZDUA010000036.1, from coordinate 5,268,878 downwards.
ACTTCTAGAGTAAATAGGGGGGTCGAAGATGATTATTTTGACATTAATTAGGTGGTTAGAAATTTCACGTAACTAAGTTGAGCATGTTACATTTACTCCTGATGGTAGACAATTCATCACTTACTGTCGTATGGCGATATCACAAATTTCATTGACTCCTTCATAATGTAACCCTCCAAACAATATTGTCTGATGAGTAGACTTCCAATTATGGACAAATGGCAAAGATTTATGAAATCTCCGACAAATATTGATTGGCACAAAGTAATCATCTTCCCACCCGACTTGCTTTAGTTTGTAACATTTATTCTCAAACACTCTGCAATATTAGGAGAATTTAGGCGGTTCAAGGTAACATTCGAGAAGTTCCTATTTACTCTCATGCCACGCGCACTCTCTTCTGTACACAAATGGCAATCTTTTGCGCAATCATTCGCGCTCCGGGAACCTGTTGCAGCACCATAGGGGGCAGGGAGGCTTGGTACGTACGTAGCTCAACGTAATAAAAAAAAATTGTTTTCGTAAATATGATAAATTCCATGTTTTCTCTTTTTTAAACTGACAGTTTGGGCAACTGAAAAACGACTTCTGGAGAAAAAAACTCTAACAATCTGGATAGCCTGTTAATGGTTCAACATAAAATTAATTTCACCTCTCGAAATACGAGAGATATTATTCTATCATTAAAGTTAACATTTCATAATCATTTTAGAAAGTTTATTTTTATTTATTTTCTATTGAAATATGCAATATGTAAATAAAAAAAACAAAGAAAGGGAAGGCCAAGAGGGGCCCAAAATTGTGCTTGCCCCCTCTTCTTTAGCTGCGTACACGTATGATTGGTCGAAGACGCATCAAGGTGTCGGAGAGCAGAGAGGCAAAAGGCCTTTGACGTAGAACCGGAAGGGAAGTGTTGTGGCGGTGAAGACGGTGGGAGGGGGGTTGGTACTGATGATCTTGTGAAGGCACCATTTACTGTTGGTGATAAAGCTGATCGCTTTTCGCGGGGAAGAGCAGCCTTCCGCTCCGTATCGCCCCTCCTCTAATGTTCTGCCAGGAGCAAGAGCGTTGCACCGTACTGGGAATTGTTGAAACGATTCGAATGAGTGAAAACCAGAACGGTATGCGTAATGGACATTTTATAAATTCTGAGAAAACGTGTTTATTTTAGGCTATATTTTAATGAAAATGAATTTTCGCTGTTTTAATGAACAATTGAAATACTGTGGTTTTAATGATGAAACACAAAGCACCACGATTTTACAGCAATATTGACTTAAATAATAGATTTATCAGAATTTATAAAATATCACTAATACCTTTCTGGTTTTCACCCATTCATTTGGTGGGTAGGTGGGAGGTTGGTTTGAAAATAATGATGGAACAATGACGGAATGTGTGGCAGGAGCACGGGAGAACCACGAGAAAAGTTTCCACGAAGCAGCTTCCCATCACAGATTCCACCCTGACCGGAAGGTGAGTCGCAACACCCACACGGCTAACGCGCTGTCCACTATGTCACGAGTAGGATAATCCTACTGGCGTCAGTTAACAGCATTGTGGATAACGCTTGATCGATCAAGTCTCCCCAACACAATTTCCACTGACAATTTCCGAACAAGCCCCAACGCAATTTCCTCTGACTCACTCATTTCCTCTGCCCCGGAAAGACAACATAACTTAGGCTATCTGCATCCTGGAAATTTAAGGTCTTCATTGTCCTACCAATCCATCCCCTCGCACAAACGATGTGCTTTCCGCCAAGAATCGAGGAGGGGAGGATTCTAATCCTACAGAGCTAGAATCGAAGCCCAACCCCTCCATATTGAGTCGTTGAGGCGTCATGTCACGATCGTTTGATGGATGATGGGTGGTATCATGTTAATATTAATATAGAAATTGTGTAGTAATCGTTTGTTAGTAGTATGTCCTACCTATCAACACAAGAAGTTATTGGGGAACATGAAATAAGCAGAATGCAAAATTGAGAGGTCGTAGTGACCTACGGAGCTTCTCAGATCAACGATAGCTGTGACACATTAGCTGTGGATAGATTTCTGGAATATTTCCTTAAGTATCCGATGTATTAGAATCTTGGAAATATTATGAAGTATTAAAACTATATTGTTGTTGCAAAGAAATAATTTAATTTCTTACTAAAGAGTTTGCGGGTGGTCAGCTGGCCCACGTTTGGCATTGCTGACGATTGCGACGCTACAGGTGGAATGAGAGACAGGGGAAACGGGGGAACAACCAAAGAACCTTTCGCCAACATTCACCAAAAATTCCCAACGCATCGAATGGAATTTTAACCGCGAAATCCAAATGCGGAAGGTGAGAGATCTGACCACCACACTACGGCACACACTTCCGTGCAAATGTTCTTTATGATAATGCCAGACTCTACGCCTGTGCTTCGGGCGAAGGAATATCCGACTTGGATATGACACAATGGTGTAATGAGTGAGAGATGAAAATCGGGAGAAATCCGAGCACACCTGCAGAGAACCCGCCAAGTTCATACAGTGTTCCACAAATATCGAATGGGATTTGTACCTCGGGACCCACAGCTAAAGAGAACCGTAGGTGGCCTTCGACATCGGCGGCACGACGTTTGTTTTCGAACCGGCTGAGATGGCTCAGGATAACAACGGTTGCCTCTGCAGTGTCTCTCACCAGGAGATTGTAGGGTTCCAGTCACGATGAGTTAACACCACCTACACAGCTAAGTTCAAATGAGTAAGAATTGAGTCGCTGCCTAGAGGAGAGTTCTAGCCGACTCTGGTCGGTTTTGTACTACGTTTCTCTGATCAAAACAAGGCTAAAGCCTCAGGTGTTCCCACACGACATTTCCTTCATCATTCATGTCCTCTCCCCTGCCGTTCCACAAACACACGCTCTGCACCACATATATCGGGAGACCAGTCAGGATATTAGATCTGGTCCCGAGAGAGACGGTGCCTCGCTTACGGAGCTATCTGGTACCCAGCAAACAAAAAACCCAGAACCCCAACGATGTGCATGTCGGCGCCGGATCTCACATTCTCGCGGCCATCACATTACCACAGGTGTAACACGCTCTATACGTACGGGGATATAGTGCGGTTTTTATAACTCTGCCCCTCAAATCCCTACTTCACGGTGGCAGTATGTCATTGTATTTCGCATCTTTCTCAGTCGTGCCGCTAGAGGTCGCATGATGGCGACCGTATGTCAGTGCTGGATATTCTCGCAATCATGCGTCATCTACCGGCAGGACCGAGAAAGACGCGAAATACACTGACATAATGCCACGTTGAAGTAGAGGCCTTGAGGGGCCGAGTTATAAAAACCGCACTATATGTGGCCGGCGTTGTCGCGACCGGAAGCATGAAATAACCAATCAATCAATGAATCGAGCGGCGCGTCTCGCGCCGCGTCGTGCCGCGCCTCGCGACACGTGGCGCGCTGTCGTCGCCGCCGCCTCCTCCGCGGCCCGGGCGCGCCGCTTGCGCAAGCGAACGGCCAAGGTCCTCGGCGCTCACGGAAACGGCCGCGACGCATCTCAATGGAGGAAGCGGGCTTCTTCGCGCCTCGGGGCTCCGCCTGCCGGGGGGTTCCGCTCCTGTCGCACGCTTTGGGAATGGTAGTAAGTACAGCCCGCAAAGTGAAGTTGTGGTGAAGAAACAGCGATTTGACTGATTAGCGATTCCGGACGTGACAACTGCTAATGTCATTAGCCCCGAATGTGTGGAGCATGATTTTTCTGGCGGGAGGTGGCGGTGATCTTCCCCTGCTGGATGGTAAGAACTGGCGCATTCCTATCCACGGGATATCGAGGTTTCCCACAACCAGTCTCCCACCAGAGCAGTCCCACCCCGCAACTCTAGTTCTGAGCTCTCCCGGATGTGTGGTAGTGTAATGCATGCAAGTGTGTATAAATAGTGGTGAGGAAAACACAAGAAAGAGGAAGGAAAGATCGCGGGCGGTCTGTGGCCCGTTTGTTAGGGTACTGCTCTGGCATTCGCCGGGTGTTGATCGAAGAAACCACACAAACTACCGATCAGTGCAGACTGCCGCTAGAATTTTTCCTCCAGACAGTGACTGACTTCGCCCTAACTTTCTAGCTGAGCCCTGAGCTACTCCCCCATGTATGAAACAGTGAAATAGATACAACATAAATATGTAATAAAAACAGAACGTATACGTAACAAAGTGGTAGGACCTATGCGCAATTCTTTTAAAAGTATATATCATCATACTGAGACCCAATTTTTAACAACTAAACATTTCTGATAACTCGTTCTATAGTTGATTAATGTTTCCGGGTACGTCAACTAGTATGGTCATTAGCCCAGTTTCTATGCCCGGAGTTGGAGGTGTTCCTTGATAGTGATATTCGACGCCGACCAGAACGTCAGCTTTCGTCAGTGAACCCCTCTTCTAGGCCCCTACCCCAGCGCGACACCGTCCCTAAAAGGACCTAAAAGCTCCCGACTGGCCTCCCGGCATGTGTGGTAGTGTCGTTCTCGTAAATGTAAATGTGCCAAGTGAGGGGAGAGGACGCAGCCTGTTTGTTAGGTGTGTGTTAGTGTTCTAACAAAAGTCTGGTGTTGATCACAGAAAGCTTGGAAAACTAGCGTTAAAATCATCGGGCCGCTAGAATTCTCCTCCAAACATAGATAAATTCGATTCATCTCGGTATCTAACTAGTGTCGAAAATCCGCCCCAGTCGGGGCTCGAACCCTAGGATTTTCTTGTCAGAACCGTTCATCAGACAGCGGCAATGCTCTGAGCTAAACTTCCTTGCTACGGGGTGAATGAGGGGGGCGGATTTCATAGAAGGATCAAATAGCTTTCATTTTGTTGACCATGGCATCGCAAATGTAACTCTTTATCACTTTAAAGGCCCGAAATCGATACTGTGGTGTATCGTTTCCGAGTTAAGGCTAAATGCACCGAAAAATACTTGTAGGAAAATTCAATAGATCGCAGCACTATCGCAGGGGAATTTACTTCACTGATTACGTCTGAACCAATGGTCCGATTTTCGATCTGTAAACGGCATTTGACGCCTTTTTAAAATAGAATTTACGCTACGATGCCCTTTTTCCAAAAAATCTAGCAAAAACGCGAATTTTAAATTAGTTCTCAAACTTCCGAGAACAAATTAAAAAATGTGGGCTTATAGCGCGATGGCGACATGCTTCCTGAATCCAACGCCGTGACAATCATACAAATCGGACGAATAGGAGAGTCGTAAAGAGAAATTTACGAAAACACCTCCCTCCCCCTTCCCCGTCTGCGCCGTTGCGACATCCACCCGACTGTTGACTGTCGGCGCGGCGACACGGCCAGGCCAGGCGGCGTGGGCCAGCCTCGGCGGAGCAGGAGGGACTTGCGGGATTCGCAAGCCAGACAGTCGGTTTATGCGTTCGTCACTTTGCATCTCAATCTATTTTTCCACGGATATCAAACTAGAGATTTTGTACCACTATTACAGACCGAGGTAAACGGTCTGTAATAGTAGTACATAACTATCTTTTTCACATATTTCTGTCTTTCTTCGAATACCATCTTAAAATTGTTTGAGGCATTACTCAAAATATCGATTCCGATTTGGAACTATTTTTTTAAAAAAAAGGAACTAATTGTGTAAATATCAGCATTATTTCATCTCCACACATCTTATTTTAGATATATTTTACTTCTAAGGTCTTCTGTTATCACACAACCTTGCTGTAAGATCTTCCGTTGTCAAATACCGTAAAAAATGAGCGGAGTATACGCACGAGCTCTTTTATCCTACAACTCGATTTTTGATCTCAAAACGATGTTTATCTGCTTTAAAGAGTGGTTTTTTAAATCTGGTGAATCTCTTTTCCCAAGTAAAATAGCCGAAGCTAATTTTAAAAATGTTTTCGTACTTTCAGACAAATTTTAAAAAATGCATGAACTTGGCTGTCCGGGTGACGTCGCGTCGAAAACTGTCTTGCCGACGGTTCGACCATTTTATCGTGGTCTTCCTCAGGGCTGGTATGCCCATGCACTTCCCTACGACTTCCAAATTTAAAAAAAGGTGGAAAAATAGCAGTCTGGCGAGCTGTATCCTGACTCCAACGCCGTAACAAGCATTGAAATAAAATAGTATGAATCATGACTTATTCCAGCTTACTTGGTAAGTTATTTTGATATAAAATAAATATGTTATATTTATAAAATTTTGAAGGGGATAAATAATTCCGGTGAGTCATTTCATACAGACTACGTAAGTGAATAAAGGGTAATGATGCAATTGGAAAACTCCTAGATGTTTGCTTGATTTGGAGCGTGTTTCCCCTTCCATTTTCTTTGTTTTATAAAATGTGGATTTTCTAGAAAAAGTTATCTGTAGAAATTGCAGCATGCAAAACCAGTTAGACCTGACTCATTAGTGACATATCGGACACAATGATATAAATAATATGGAACATTCAAACGAGTTTAAAAACGAAGGAAATCTTTTTCTGTGAGTATGATCTTAGAATATGCTTTACACTAACGCTTACGCGACGTAATGTAATCTACACAACTTTCCAAAGAAGATAGAAAATGAGGTTTCTTTCAATGTGAATTGTTTTTGAAAATCTTAAGAAAGTATATGCTTACATCAACAACATTTTTAAAATCTTATTTTTTTTCCTTTTCCGAGGGATGACTTTTGCCGATTGACTGAATCACACGGTATTCATGCAATTGTGTTGTTTGTTTTTTTTGCACAATCTCGGCTGTCTCCTTTCTTCTGTAATAGAAAAAGTATAGTACCTTGCAGATCTGTTGGTCACTCTTCTCTTTTCCAGATTACATTGCATAATTGTGTTAGTTTCGCCAAGATTTCTTTCCCTGTATCTTTGAATAGTTCGATTGGAATATTATCTACAGCCGGGGACTTCCCATTTTTCAGTTGTTTTGTCGCCCAATTCATTTCTTCCATCTCAGGTTCTTATTCGTAACCATCTATATTTACACACTACTCTATTTGTAAGTTCTTATCATATAACTTCTTCGTTTTCTTCCCATCTTTTCGTGATCTCTTCTTTTGTTGTATTTATTTTGTCGTTCTCGTTCTCAACATTCGCCATTGTTGGTTTACGCTCCGTGGTCATATTTCGGATGACGTGGAAAATTTATTAAGATCTCCATTTTTTGTTATGTTCTTCCACTTCTTCGCTTTTTTTTCTTGAATAAACTTTTCTTTATCTTGCCTTGGTCTGGGCTGGAATCCCCGTAGAGTTTTCTGACTTTCGTCTGGTCATTTGCTTTCTTTGCAGAGAAATATGTTTAAAGAGAAAGAAATATAAGGACTTCGTTGCTTATATCGTACTATATATCCATCGAATCTTCACTTCGATGTCTGTATTTCCAAGATTTTGTGAAACTTCTTTATATTTCACGGAGGAAATCTTGAATTTTCTCTGAGGGTCTGATTCAGTCTGTCGATTGTCGAATGCATCGGGCGGTTGGTCTTTCATCGCCACCTACCGCAAAGGACTAGGGCAGGGACTAGGGCACGAACGAGCCTGGACTCGGGTAAAGTGGCCGTGGGGGAGGGGGCCCGGGATTTCCAAGTCCGATATGGCTCTGGGACAGTGGTTCGCAAATAGACAACGTGGTGAATGCTCACACCAAATTCACTGATCGGCTCGCTTACTCGGTGCCCTTCTCCCCTTTACACTTACTGCTCCACGTCCATGTGTCTTTTGCGTCTGTTCATTTACGAGCCACCTCATTCCTATAGTTGGGAGCTGATTTGATTGCAAGGCTGAGGAATGCGCTCGGTGTTCTTGGAAGCTGCCCTCCCTGCCCCCGCCTAATCTGCAACTACTAGCTGTCCCAAATATATTACGCCAAGTATCCATAGACAAAAATGAAAACATAATACGAAAATAAGGAAAACAAATAAGCAATAAGTGAATACCATCAATGTGGAATTTTTTATCTTTACAATATGGCCTTTTCTTACGGGAGTACTCAAGGCTGCCCCGCCGGCTTCAAATCCTTCTTTTTTAATTGATATCACAGTTCGAACAGATACTTCAGTATAGTTTACTACGCGAAAATTGCTGTTGTGCAGCGTGTGATGAAGAACGCCCGAATTATTTTCTTCGTCACATTTCTTAATAACTAGACGTATAATTTCCCCAGCTTAACTGTGTATTGTTTGGCCTTCACTACGAACAGAAGCTATACCGTCCCACCAAAAGTCAGAAACCAAATTAAAATTAATACGCTATACACTTGTGTTACGAACAAGAAGCAACCAACATGTCACTCATTGAGTTCATGTCTTCTCAGAACAAGAAACATTCTATATCAGATGAAGTGATATTGAACCTCATACAATGTTGTCAAAGCAGATATACTATTTCCTCGATTGCTCGCGTAGGCGGCAAATTGCAGAACACGTCAATATGCCGATTACTTACACTGTATACTTCGGCGAATTCTTTAGTTCAACCTCTTATGTTCGACAGATGACAGTAATATTTAAATATGTGGTTTATTAAAGTTTTGGAAATATATTAATTTGTGCAATGTAATTGAATTTCTCTCACTATTCAAGAGAGATTATTGTCAAATTGCCGCCTTGCGAAAGATAAGGCGTCAAAAATCGTTACACTAGTGGGAACACTTTTCAGGTTTTCAACGTCAAAAGTAATTTGTTGAGATCGCAAAGTGTGAAAGTGGCTTATAGATTGTACTATCTCAGGTACTAAAAAATTCGATTTATAGAGGAGTATACTGCACTATAATTCATGTACAAAATGGCTAATATATTGAGTGTTTGTAAACATTTCTTTCAATAACATTTTAGATCGTCCAATAATCACTACGAAAATTAGAATTCCAACGTTGCTTTTGCATCAGAATCGCTTACAACACCACCAACAAAAAAATCTCTGCCGTCATCTCGAAAAACGAAAAGGAGATTGTTGCCTTCTAATCTCATGACTTGGAAAATGGAAAACAAGAGACGGTGGGTGATCCATCAAAAACAAAATTCGAAAACTGCAGAACTCGTCAGTGCAATAAGTCGCAGAGACAACCACTCATTTTTCGTAATTTACTTTTATCATGTTACAAACATAAGATGTACAAACTTTTAGAATTTCGTTGGTCAGTCACAAAAGCTTTGTGTTCTCTCTCTTGTATCTGCCTGTTAGTCTGTACAAAAGAGATTGTGAAAGTATTGCATGTCTGTCCTACCGACTCCGATCTCACAGGTCTACCCTTGATTTTGGTACTTTTGAATAAATGTAAATAGAAATAATAATTATTATTATAATAATTACACTGTAGATAACTGCGGCTAAATGCATAAAAAGTACCAAGAAATTCAAAATTATAATTTACTTTTAGTTTAGGAGATAAAACTTTCCCCAATGTTACCAGTAATTGTACCTCGCGGCATGAAAATTCGTCTCCCTCTCATCGTTTCGCCTCTCTCCCTGAGGCGTTGCCGTGGGAGACGCCAGAAGTGTGCAGGATCTGCGGTCGCTTCCGATGACATACGAGGGTCTATGTTAATGCCTCCGCTTACGGAGTTAGGAGAGGTGTCACAGCAGGAGCGGATCCAGCCGATTATTTTTCGGAAGGTGGGGGTATATTTTTGTATACATATATTTTTGTAAATAATAAATGAATTTGTTATTATATTGTATAATATTTAGAGATTCGCCAAAAGAACCCTTTAAAGCAGGTAAACGTCGTTTTGAGATCAAAAATCGAGTTGTAGGATAAAAGAGCTCGTGCGTATACTGCGCTAATTTTTTTCGGTATTTGACAACGGAAGATCTTACAGCAAGGTTGTGTGATAACAGAAGACCTTAGAAGTAAAATATATCTAAAATAAGATGTATGGAGATGAAATAATGCTGATATTTACACAATTAGTTCCTTTTTTTAAAAAAATAGTTCCAAATCGGAATCGATATTTTGAGTAATGCCTCAAACAATTTTAAGATGGTATTCGAAGAAAGACAGAAATATGTGAAAAAGATAGTTATGTACTACTATTACAGACCGTTTACCTCGGTCTGTAATAGTGGTACAAAATCTCTAGTTTGATATCCGTGGAAAAATAGATTGAGATGCAAAGTGACGAACGCATAAACCGACTGTCTGGCTTGCGAATCCCGCAAGTCCCTCCTGCTCCGCCGAGGCTGGCCCACGCCGCCTGGCCTGGCCGTGTCGCCGCGCCGACAGTCAACAGTCGGGTGGATGTCGCAACGGCGCAGACGGGGAAGGGGGAGGGAGGTGTTTTCGTAAATTTCTCTTTACGACGCTCCTATTCGTCCGATTTGTATGATTGTCACGGCGTTGGATTCAGGAAGCATGTCGCCATCGCGCTATAAGCCCACATTTTTTAATTTGTTCTCGGAAGTTTGAGAACTAATTTAAAATTCGCGTTTTTGCTAGATTTTTTGGAAAAAGGGCATCGTAGCGTAAATTCTATTTTAAAAAGGCGTCAAATGCCGTTTACAGATCGAAAATCGGACCATTGGTTCAGACGTAATCAGTGAAGTAAATTTTACTTATTTTGGTGCTGCCACGTGGTGGCCACAAATTGTACTAGTGTCGGTACATTTAGCCTTAAGTTCTGAAGTACGTTGCTGAGTAACATGTATAGCGGGTTGCGTGAGGGTTGCGCCAACGACGGTTGTTCTTCACCGAAGATGACGGAACCTATGCAGCCTCAAGGTCAACAGTTTTACAGCTTTTTTTTTTTTTTTTTTTTTTGTACAAACAAATCACTCATACACCAGTGGTTTGGGAAGATGTAGCAGCTTCATTTAGAAGTATAACACGCGAATAGATGGCTCTAACAATGCTACTGTGCGTACGAAAGTACGACACGGAGTGCGCGGCAGGTGAACGAAAACTAATTTGGATTAAGTGCATTTCAAAGTAAACATAATCCTCTGAGAGTGAACAATTATTACATTCAAGTAATGCGATGCAAACTGAAATTTTAAATAAATATTAAGTTGAAGTGGAATCAAGAAAAAAATGTACACAATTTCACTAGTGTCACAAATCGTGATTGTGTCTATTTTTTTAAGAACGAAACAATAGAGCATTGTGTGGCGTCTTCTTTCATCCCATGGGAACTGAAAACAATCGAATAGAAAAAAACATTACTTTTTTATTCTTTGACTATGGAAGAAATACAAAGACATGCTCGACTTACACGGCTCTTGAGTACTTTTGTAAACGTGATTCTCTAAATATGAGTGTGCAGGAAAAAACGTTACTTTAAAGGAGTGAGAAATCATAAGAAATGCTTTAAAATTTGTTCTAACGGTTTCTAGAAATGAGTGGTCCTGGAATACGCCACGTTCTGACTAAGGCTTGACAGAAGTTGCTTATTACAGAAAAAAGCTCCATTGTGAATATAAGAAATAGATCTCATGTATTCGGAATTATCAATTAACCCGTAGATGCACAGATAAAAAATATTTAATTTTACTCACATGTTCCAAAAATGGGGATAACATCCGCGACCACAAACTATGACCCATGACCCAAACTATGACTTCGAACTCTTGCCATAGAGATCATTCAATACGTGTACATAATTTAACTCAATATTTGAAGGAAACTTTAAATGTATTCGACAGTTGCGGAGTAAGTCAAAGCAACAATTTTCTTTTCTATGAGTATATTCTAACGATTATTTACTTAACTTTAGAATACTGTACAACAAAATGATCGTACGTGATGTAAGCCATGATAGTTGTATGCATAGGTGAAACGTTCAGCAGTTATAGCCCAGGGAGCAAATCTAGTTAATTTGTAAAGTGTTAATTGTAAAGAAAGTATGTGACATGGCAATATCATCGTACTTATCTGAAAATTGTCATTCTTCTACACAGAAATAATACGGAATATCGCAGAGCTCTAGGGGAAGCCGTGAGAATTAGGATTGAGGCCCTTGAACGCACTTCTTCGTGGGGACACCATCGGAGAGGACGAAGGGAACTCGTCCTCTCCTCCAATATTTTTTGATATTTGGGATTCCTATATCGAAAGGCACTCCTCGCTAATATGTATTTTACCTATTAAATCTCTCCCTCCTGTAGTTTGGTGCAGGGGACGCCTCTGACCTTCCCTACCGGACCGATTCGAGATGGGCAGTGGTTTTTGAACATGGGCACGTAGTAAGAAGCAACTTGTATCGGGGCAGAATTTTCTAGGAGAAAAATGATGACAATAGTAAACCTTCCTGCAGAGTTCTATTGTGCCATTAGAGGAGAACATTCGGATCATTTCAACAATCCCAAAATCTTCCGCTACAGCCGACGTTTGCATACGCACAGCTGAGTCTGCAAAGACGTAATTCCAAGCGATGGGAACGGCACGAATGGACACGCCTACCGCACTCACCGGATCAGCCTCCTCGCGATTTTGACCTAACCTGAAATCAAGGAATCGTTGTAGGATAAACGGATTGAGACACGGGAAGACATTGACAACGATGCGAACCGAGAGATTTCAAAATTCGCATATGGTGCGAGGATTGTTTCTGTCACCCCTCATATCGTTGGCAACGTGTGAACCAAAAAGGGAACTACCTCTAGACTACTTGTTGTGCTGACTATTATATTAGCTGTACATTTTTATAACAAACATGATGTACCACAAGAATGATATTTCCAGTTTTTCACTCACTTTGATTCCCGCAATTGAATGGCATGGATCACGCAAATGTCATTATTGGTTCATGCCATAGCTATTTCTATTACCCGCTCCCATCTAACTGTTTTTGTGTCGACACGGCATTTCCGCGAAAAAAAGCTCAAAACATAATAAGGTATGTTAAATATTCAATGTAATAAAAATAAAAACTGAAACATACTTTCAAAAATTTGATTTCACTCGCAAAACTGCATTGTGTCGAGACTATTACAATTCAGACGCAAAATCGTCTAAATCGTTGTTACTAACATCTATTTTGTTTGTTGACTAGACAATACATTAATGAAGCTGTGCAGAGTTTGGACAGTGTCCAGTATAATTTTCTCTCACGAGAATCTCTATAATGGAAAGAGGTTAGGCGGTCAACAACACAGCTCCTCGGCACATTTACAACTGGACATGAGACCTGTTTTTTATCGCTACATTCCCATCAGGTCCTATCTCAATGTGTAATATAATATCAATATTCTGGCTCCGCGTTGAGGAACAAGCGTCACAAATTCATACTTAACATTCACAAAAATCAAGAAATATGTGACGTCAAGGAGATCTAGTATTTATATTATCTTCCATTGCAAAAAACTGTGTTTTTTAATATTGTCACAATGGGGTTGCAGATGACAATGACTTGATTTAAGAGATGCAAGAAAAATATCAGCTAAAGGCAGATTTGATGTTAAAATTGTTAAGACGAATACTTATTACTGCTTTCACTATTAAAAGAAACTTCCCTAAAATTCAGAAGATGTTTTATTCACTGGCACATTCATACGTACACGAAATTTCTCTCAAAACATTTTTGTCAATCCAAGCAAAACAGAAAATTGCCTTTCTCTTTTCATGAACCGTTTCACATTATCTGTGAAATATTTAGAAACTTCGAGTTCATAGCCAATAACGCGTACGATATGGAATGATAAATTATCTCGCGTTGACGTTGAGATTGAGAATACTTAGGACACATTACCGAGAGATTTCAAAATTCGCATAAGTAAGTAAGAGGATTGTTTCTGTCACCCCTCACATTGTTGACAACGCGTGAACCAAAAAGGGAACTACCTCTAGATTTGTTGTGATGACTATTATGTTTGCTATACATTATTATAACAAACTTGATGTATTACAAGGATGATATTCCCAGGTTTTCACTAGCTTTGTCACTTGCTACGAACCACGAGAGCCTATTCCCAAATTAATTTTTCAATTTCATTACTTCTCACGGGTCTGTGCACGTCTGTACCAGCGGTAGGAAGGGGTAACAGTGGGGGTAGCAGGAAGAAGCAGTAGGAAGGGGTAGGAGGGATGGTTATGTGGGGCGAAAGGACAGTGGTTAAGGGAGCGGTGGGGTGGGACAGACGAGATGTGACCACGTAAATGACGGCAGGAGTAGTTGAATGATTTAGGAGTCAGTTGAAGGGCCTAAAAGGCAGCTGAAGGAGGTAGGAGGGAACGCGTGTCGCCTGGATATGCTCAGTATGGACGTCCGACTCACAACTGACACTACCTAGGTGCGGTCGTGTGTTCCCCTATTCCCCTCTAATCAAGACAAGTAGAATGGAGTTTGCTGTCCACGTTTGTAACGTTTAGCAAGAACCAACGTGCTAGAATATACTACATAGAGTGGATGAAGCGCCTCCATCTGTGAAGCAAGTTGAAGCCATGTTTATTTGCAGTGAAAGTAACGCCCTCTGGGAAACAAAGTATTCTAGCATTACGTTTGGTGTTGGTTATGGACGCTGGTTAAGGGCGGTTACACCCAGGTCACACCGCCACTCGTATGTTTTGACATCAAAAAACATGGCGGCCACTAGTTCGGCGAGCCTCCACCAAGAGCGCTTCTCCGCCAAAAGCGCTGAAACTACAGGAACAGCCACTCTATGTAGTATGCTCGTTGGCAAGAACACATTACAAATATGGAGCCGCTGACCACATCAGAAGATCGATAGGGGGAATTTGATAAGTATCGTGGTGCACCTTGATTGATTGATTAGTGTTTCTGGGCGCGTCAATGGCTAAGGTCATTAGTCCCGTAAGTGTAGTTCATGTTTTATCTTGGTCTGTATTCCCCCGCTTGATGGCGAGATCCGGAGCCAACATACCTGTCGGCTTGCGGGGGTTTCTCCAACCAGGATCCCGCACAAGCGGGGCACCGCCCCAGCCGGAGCAAGCTCTAAGCATCAAACTGGTGCCCCAACATGTGTGGTGGTATAGAGCATATAAGTGTATATAAGTAAGGCGTGAGGATAGGACAAGGAAGACGGACGAAATATAGCGCATGGTCCGAGGCCCGTTGATTAGGGAACTACTGCAGCATTCGTCTGATGTTGATCAGAGGAACCACAGAAAACTAACTTTCTTGAATCACCATCCATTATACGCTGCATTCCACACGTGTTTCATTTATCCATTTGCTTTAGCTGTCTGTCAAAAATGCACTCGCGTGCGGGCCGTGGTGGCGGGGCGGGGCGGGGCAGGGCAGGGCCCGGGCCAACGCGTCCGCTGTTGTCGTGGGCCGCTGGCCGCCGCACACGAGGGAGCTGCTGGGGCTATTTCGGGCCGCTCCCTACCTGCCCTACTTGCGGCCGGCCACCGCCCCCGGCGGCCGCCCCCGCCGCCGGCGCGGCGCCACCGAAAGCCCGCCCGCCCGCCCGCCCGCTCGCCCGCCCGCCCGCCCGCTCGGCCGATGCCACACGCGCCCCCGCGCGGCACACACCGCACTCACTCTGTTTGGCTTCAGACACCAGCGCTTGTCCCGTTTCTCTCAACGTGACGGCTCCTTCAACTTATTTTGTTATTTATTTCAGATTAACTTTTTATTAAATTACCACTTACAGATATATTGGTTGATCAATAGTTTTGTGTCTCCGGAAGTGTGAACTTAATAGTCATAAGTCCCGTAGTTGTTGTGCTTGTATTTGTGTTTGTGTGCTGTGTTTCTGGGTGGCCGCGAAGTCTACTGGAAGGTGAGATCCGGCGATGACCTCCCCTTCGCCTTGTAAGGGTTTTCTCCGTGTATACCCCCCCTCCCCACAGCGGCACCGTACGAGCCGGGATAAGGTCCCAACTCGTCTACCAAGAAGTTTGGTATGGTATAGTGGTGTGTGTGTGTGTGTGTGTGTGTGTGTGTGACAGGAAAAAGGTGGAGGAAGAGAAGAACCTGCCCCTGATTGGTAGGCAACTCATCGTGTAGTGGTGTTGGAGGGGATCACATTCAGACAAAGTGAGATATATATTGCGTACCAGCCATACACCACCGCATAATGAGTAGCCTACCAATCCGGGGATAGCCCTCGGCAGCTCGTTGGTTAGCGTGCTCGCTCTCCACGGCGCAACCTCGCGTTCGATTTCCGGTCGGGGCAAAAATTATTGTGCATTTTCTTTGCAATGTCCCAGTATATGTTGCTGTGAGACGATGAGAAAGCTTGCTTGTCAGGTTGAGAATATCAGAAATACAACATAGGGATGGCTACACACGTACTCCTTAACCCACGGCCGCAAGGCCAGAACGCTGCTAGTAGGCCTTAGCTTGTGAAGAGTTGTTGTGACAAAGTACATAAATATCAATCTGGGGCAAATTCCATAAATGTAACTTCCTTATATGAACTTTTCCACCTCATATACAATTCCCAAAAAATAGTTATTTTATACCCCCTCTACTTGCACTAGACATTTATAATATTTATTCTGAGACACCTGTATGATTTCTAAAGAGTACTATAATTTCCACCACCTTACGTGAAAGCAATTTATGATTCGATAACTCTCTACATAAACACAGCATCGCGACTAATGTAAATTCGCAACTAAAACAGCATATACAGAATGCTTGCAAATTCCTAGGTCACTCTACACATTTGTCGGAAGGTAAAATTTGAGTAAATTAATTCTACTACCGGATAACAGCTTTCAGTTCTCATCTTCCACCTGTTTGCAATTTCCTGTATTGACTGTTGATATGTAATTCGTTTACAAGGCATAGTGATGGTATCTTACTTGGGCGTGATAGTAATTCCTATGTTCATGTCAGGAACGTGTCCGATGTATGACTCGATAATACTGCAGGTCAAGTGTATATCAAACTTTGTTCAGTATATTTCGATATCAATGCAATAATGCGACAAATATCACGAATATCCACCATCGTTAAAACAAATTAGACTCCTAATTTACTAAGCTTTCATGAATTTGTTTGCATATTTCGCATATTCAAAGATAAAAATAATGCTAGAGCAACGGAATGATTCGTCTCTTTTTACAAACGTACGTATGAGAAGACTATCAGACTCTTCGTTTGTTTGTTTTTGTTGTTTTTTTTTATTCAGGCATCAAATGAAACTGAAACCATGAAAAAAAATTTTCCATAGTGCAAGCAAATCTGAAATCGATTAACGTAACATTCTACCTAAATCTTAAACTGCGAATGAAGCCAAATGACAATAAAAAATCCAGAAGGATTTCCAACATCTCTCAGAGCAACCTGCCGCCCCGCGTGAAGAATTAGTTCGAATGCGTGGTTCTTCCTACGTGAATAGGCGTTAGGCGTGGAGTGACGGAGAAGGTGATACAAAGGCGAGAGAGCCAGCGCGTGATAAGGTAGGTCAAAATATTGTTATTTTTTGTTCTTAACAATGATAATTATCCTGATTCGATATAATCACAAATGAAGTATGTGTATTGAAAAAAATAGCTGTAAATTTAGTGTCACAACCGTGTTAATAACTTAATCGTAACAAACATTCAGTTTTTTTACAAAGTTACAACCTGCACAACTTCTGCTGAGGAATGAATGTTTTCTCTCTCCTTTCCTCTTTCATAAGTGATTAAAATTATTTTATGTAAAATAAATGAAAATTAAAACAAAATACAATCAATACTGACCTGGAAATTCTATCAATGTTAAGGAAAAAAGCTCATTCTTATGTTTATAGTCATTAATTCATACCAACTGGTATTTGAAGATATTCGTATGTTTGACATTATCGCTACATCTTTAATTTACTTACTAGTATATTTACCATGTATCGAATTGAAAGAAGAATTGCAATATTTCTACTTTCACCATGCGAAAACTTTAGCACCTCGGTGAGTGACATTAGAATACTGGTCTCTCACCCTCCGGAGTGGGGGTTCGATCTTGGTTCAGGTCCGTGAATATTCAAAAGGCTTGAAACCATGTGACCAAGATGTAGTTTTGGCACGTAAAAGAACCCTGGTTAAAATCCAGGCAAAATCAATCACTGGAAAATCCCCGTTCAAATGGAACTCCACATTCGCTTAGGCGGGAAGCCCCAAACTCGTCAAAATTTGCTTGGAACGCTGAAAAACAAAAAAGGAAATACTTAAGCGTGCGCAGTCTAAAACAAGAGGGGTAACAACGCCATTTCTGGACACTTTTTTCCTTAAACTTTATTTAGATCATTATTTTACGAGTAAATAAATATATCATAACAATAATGAAATCATAACTTCAATAATGTATAACTTAATTTAAAATTAGTAAATACAATTAATTTTATGCTCAACTATTTGCAGTTTGCAACATGGCTTGGAGAACCTCTTTCTCAAATGTCGTATAACAAATCCCTGAAATTGTCAGGTTAAGGTGAAAGTCAGGGATCAAACATATTTACGGTAATAAAATGATTACTTATGAAAGGCTACTGGGCCCTTTTTTTTAATTTTCAGGGAGGGTGCATGTCCCGCTGTGTGCCTTTATTCGGGGATCTAACATGAAAATTCCCAGAAGTTCCAGCTCACGTCATGGGTCAGCCAATGGATCCAACCTGAATAGCCCGGGCTTTACAAACACAACCTTTTGACAGTCACTGCGCACCTCACACAGCGTTAAGCCATCAGGCGTGTACAATTTTTGGGCCGAAGCTCTAATCTCCCCTCCGTTGGGGAGAGGTGAGGGAGGGGGAAGTGGGGAAAAGGGTCGCGAGCCAACAGGTCGCTGGCCGCCTTCTAGGGCTGACTCAGTCCCCCCGCGCCCACGGCTGCCCGCTTTTTTCCGCGCCCCAGAATGGCCTCGGGGGCAGGGGACGCTCGCATTTAGACGGACTTGCTGGCGCTTAGCTCCTTCGCGCTTTAGGGGAGCGGGTTGATGAGGCCACAACGGAGGCGACGATAATTAGTTTTAATTTGAAATAGTCAACTTACGTTATACGTCATTCGTTACACGTCATACATAACACTTCATACGATATTCGTCATACGTTATGCGTCATAAGTCATAAGTCATACGTTATACGTTATACGTCATACGTTATACGGCATACGTTATACGTCATACGTCATACGTTATACGTTATACGTCATACGTTATACGTCATACGTCATACGTTATACGTTATACGTTATACGTCATACGTTATACGTCATACGTTATACGTCATACGTTATACGTCATACGTTATACGTCATACGTTATACGTCATACGTTATACGTCATACGTTATACGTCATACGTTATACGTCATACGTTATACGTCATACGTTATACGTCATACGTTATACGTCATACGTTATACGTCATACGTTATACGTCATACGTTATACGTCATACGTTATACGTCATACGTTATACGTCATACGTTATACGTCATACGTTATACGTCATACGTTATACGTCATACGTCATACGTCATACGTCATACGCCATACGTCGTACGTCATACGTCGTACGTTAAACGTCATACGTTATACGTCATACGTTATACGTCATACGTTATACGTCATACGTTACACGTCATACGTTATACGTCATACGTTATACGTCATACGTTATACGTCATACGTTATACGTCATACGTTATACGTCATACGTTATACGTCATACGTTATACGTCATACGTCATACGTTATACGTTATACGTCATACGTTATACGTCATACGTTATACGTCATACGTTATACGTCATACGTTATACGTCATACGTTATACGTCATACGTTGAACGTCATACGTTATACGTTATACGTCATACGTCGTACGTCATACGTCGTACGTCATACGTCGTACGTTATACGTCGTACGTTATGTCGTACGTTATACGTCGTACGTTATACGTCGTACGTTATACGTTATACGTCATACGTCATACGTTATACGTCATACGTTATACGTCATACGTTATACGTCATACGTTATACGTCATACGTTATACGTCATACGTTATACGTCATACGTTATACGTCATACGTTATACGTCATACGTTATACGTCATACGTTATACGTCATACGTTATACGTCATACGTTATACGTCGTACGTTATACGTCGTACGTTATACGTCGTACGTTATACGTCGTACGTTATACGTCGTACGTTATACGTCGTACGTTATACGTCGTACGTTATACGTCGTACGTTATACGTCGTACGTTATACGTCATACGTTATACGTCATACGTTATACGTCATACGTTATACGTCATACGTTATACGTCATACGTTATACGTCATACGTTATACGTCATACGTTATACGTCATACGTTATACGTCATACGTTATACGTCATACGTTATACGTCATACGTTATACGTCATACGTTATACGTCATACGTTATACGTCATACGTTATACGTTATACGTCATACGTTATACGTCATACGTTATACGTCATACGTCATACGTTATACGTCATACGTTATGTCATACGTTATATGTCATACGTTATACGTCATACGTTATACGACATACGTTAAATCCCTTCACAATGCAAACATAAACTCAAGCATGACGTTAAGATAAAAGTTAGGACTACGTCCAGAAGTGGACTCAATCAAAATGCGTTCGCACAAGCATAATACGTAAGACGTTAACTTAAAAACTTACAAGCGCCAAGCTTCTTTGCTAATGCTTAAGTAAAACATAAGAGATGAACCAGTCACTGTGCGTTGACTCCAAATCGAGTATTGATATAGAATCGAAGACGATAGACGAACTAACTCTATGTACCATGGGCGATGATCACAATCGATACCTCGAAATCGAATCTCACATTCAACCAATAGTAAACTAAAATATCTTACAACCGATAGAAAGTCTTGTTTACGTAAGACATTGTAAATACTTTTATGACTTATGATAATTTTTACGTCTATGCATTATGCTTACGTTTGTGTTTGCATTGTGAATGGGTTTTCATACGTTATACATTATACGTCATCATCAAACACCATACGTTATTTAAAAAAGTCATACACCGTTATACAAGGTGAGTCAAAATTTACCTCAAAGTCAAATGCGTTGCGATAAATGGTCATTGTAAAATTCTATTCATCTCATTCCTAAGTGTATTTCTGGTAGCGAAGAAAAATTACGCGATTCTTGCTGAAAAACATTCAATACAGTAGAGTATAATTCGAGTCTCGATTGTTCGAGTTTCCCAGAAATCCAAGTTAAGTCCGACCCACCAAAAAATTATTAAAATAAATAAAAATAAATAAATGTATTCTCGAAAAATGTGAGTCACAACGAGGTTCTTGCCAATCCGTTGACCGAGATCGTTAAGGCGATAGTCCCGTAGCAATCTCGGACCGAAGGATCGCGGGTTCGAATCCCGCCTTGGGCATGGTTGCATTGTGTTCGTCCTTTCTCCCCCTATCATCATATCGTGTCATCCTCACAGTTACCTTACCGTTACAAGCAAAAGTGGTCGCTAATGACCTAGAAGTTGATGCAAACTTATATAAAAAACGAGGGTCTTGCGCGCTAGAGGTCGCCATGAGGTACGTAGAACAATAAACTGAGGCAACTCTAGCCGACAATATGATGTTCAGAAGATGGCGTGATATTGTCGCACGTAAGAGAAACAATGCACTTAATCCTTATCTGCCTGAATTATTTCGTAAAAGCTTTCGTTACACTCTTTTATAATTTCAAAAAAAAAAAAAAATTAATTCCCTCAAAATTTTGAACACACACCGTGGAATCTTTTAGGATGCTGTGCAAAACAATGAAGTTCTAATTGTATTGCTGCAACATTTTAAGGTGAAAGTTTCAACTAGCTACAGATTCGTAGAGCGTTTGGGTACGCTAGGCAGATAAGGGTTAAAGAAAACATAATTGACAATTAATTTAAAATATAATTAACTTATATACAATTAAATTATCAATTAATGTAATACGATTATGCAAGTACATTTTTTTATTGAAATATGCTTACTTTGAAATTTAAAAGTTGTGTGTATATTTCTGTCTTTATAAATTAATAATTTTCGATAATTCAAGTTTTCATTAATTCGATCTAGGCCCGGTCCCGTCCACCTCCAATTACCGAGACTGTACTCTATACGACTGGAGAATGCCAATTCGGCGCCTCGTAGGAGAAACCTTCCCTGAACAAAAGCGAAGACCCAGGAGAAACATCGGTGACGAGGTTAGCGTTGGCGCCGCGACACTCAACTGTTTCATAATTACGTCCGCGATATCGCAAGCTTGGTGGCGTTTCACACGTTGTACCGTATGCATTTATTATTGTGCGGCGACAGAACTTAATGTTCTATCCATTCTATCATCAGACAGTTTTTCATGACCCTTCGGCTCTTTGTATTGCCAGTATGCAGTCACAATTATCTTTTTTTATTTCAAAACGATGGAGAATTCTAATTTTTCTACAATTCCTGGAGCAATTTTAATTGATAAGTGTATATGTTGTTCAAGTTTAATCGACAAGTATCGACAAGTATGAATGTTGTCGTCATAAATTGGAGGGTCTGCGAAGTCTATCAATTAAATAAATCAGCCTTCTTTTTTCAATAACACAGTTTTTTTCATATATTAATACTATATTTAATATTTTATTTATAAATCTTTACGTTTTAAGACATTTGGGCGTTTACCATTGTTCCCCAGGTTTTTAAAAATCATAAGTATACGTTTCCTCCACGTCACATCAAACGCTTTTAGTATGTCTAGCTCGTAGCCATAACGTACTTCACTTCCGCTAACTATCTCGTGTTGACTACTGTTAATTTAATCCGGCTTAAATCCGAGGCATACTTCAAAGCTGATACCACTTTGGGCTGTATCCATCCCTTTGGGATAATATGAGCATAAACCTGATTATTCACAAATTAACCAGATTCACGTTGATTCTTGACGTAGACCTACAATTAAGCAGGTGAGATACATACGGACTTAACTTATTTGTTACACACGCTATAGTCATCGCCGTAGTTTCGTCCAAATAACTTCGGGTGCAGGCGAGAAGCTGTTACTGATTTGGGAATTCTATTCCATTTGGGCAATGAAAGCATAAACCTGCAAATTCGAACATTAGACATTTAGCAGCCTTGGACGCGGCGTCACCCGGACAGCCAATATCACGCACATTAGACATTTAGCATTTCGCGACATATACTTTACATTAAGTAGGTGATATTCACATGGAGATACTTTGTATACCCGCAATCGCCATCGCCATCGCTGTATAGTTTCTTCCCAATAAGAGCCGCCGCGTGCGAGGGGCGTTGTGCAACGCGCGTGGGGGAGTGGGCTCGGGCGCGGGCGCGGGCCGGGCCGGGCCGGGCCGGGGGCGTGGGGAGGCGTGGGAGGTTCGGCCCGGCGCAGGCTCCCGCGCCGCCGCATTCCGAAGCCGCGACGCGACGCGGGCGACGGCCTTCGGGGCGCGAGGTGGGCGGGCGCCGCTCCTCGCCCTGGGCGCCGCTGCTCTCGGCGCTCGCGACCACGCGAGGACATTTGGGCCCCCGACATATTATTGCCCAATGTTGGATATGACAAACAAAAATATTCGCTCAGAGCTCTTTGAAGTTTTGTGCTTTCTTTTTTTTATTAATTGGGGAATTTTATTTCTTCAATTGACCTAGACATCATAAACGAAACTTATAAGTAAGTTTTGAAATTTCGGCATGGTACGTGTTGATTTAGCCGATGTAGTTGTACACTTTCGGCCAGGGTGTGTTCGTGGCTTGGGTAGGTTCGAATCTCGCAACGCAAACAGAAATAGTAAAATACTAAAGAATCGATGTAGAATGAAGAAAGAAAAATGTATGTATACCCATGACTTGATATGGTTTGAGTAGTCTTCTAAACCGTGATTAGTTCCATGGCGGCCATGGGTTAAGGGGGTACGTGTGGTTAGCACGTAGACATCCCCACGCCGTATTCTGATCTTCTCAACCTGAGAAGTGAATTTTATCATCGTCACACGGCAACATACACTGGGACATTGCAAGGAAAGCGCATACTATAGTCTTCACTCGACCGAGAATCGAACCTGGGGCCGCGTTGTGGAACGCTCTAACCGTATACATATAACTTAGCAACCTTGCAATGATTTAGCCCTAAAAGTTACAAAAACATACTACAAGAGAGCACAAAATTATATCGGACGACACATACTTGGACAGTCAAATGTAAGAGAAAAGGACTACTAAAAATCAGCACACCGACATGGGAGACCTTTTTGGAGTTTCCACTACTGATTGGAAGCTGTGTTTGCCGACTTTGGCCAACGGGCGAGCCCTGGGAGTGATGTGTAACACGGCGAGGCAAGTACAGCGTTCACCGTCACGGGGCGTCCAAGTGGTCTCGGCGTATGGTGGGACGCAGTTTCCAGCCGCCGAGGAGAAGGCCTCACAGCATCTGTTTCTTCGCCGTGTGGAGGTATAGCTGCGCTAGAAGTTGCTCCAACATCCCCCTATAACCCAGATGCATCACCTTGCGACTTCCAGATTTTTGGCAATCTCAAAAATGGCCTGGCAAGGCGGCGTGATTATGGCAGTGTAACAGTGTGGTGTCACCAGCAACCAAAATATTCTGGTAAACAAAAAATTTATAAAAAGGTGGTCAGGTGGGATAGGTACTAACACACTAATAGAGAGAATTTTGAAGAATAAAATTCCTCCCCTTAAAAAAAGGAGTTTTAATTCGACTGACCCTCTTACCTATACTCGTCTGCCGGAGCGGTGCCGGTCGGAGCGGAGTCTGCCGGAGCGGTGCTCCGTTGGAGGAGTTACCTGCAGAGAAAACCCCGATGGTTGTATAGCCTGCTGGGATTCAGCAATTGTTCGGAGGAGAATTCGAGTGGCCGGCTGATCTCATCGGTAGTTTTCCGCGCTTTCACGATCCATTTCAGGCGAATGCCTGTATTCTAACAAACGAGCCACGAGTTGCCCGCGATCTTCCTTTCCTCATCCTTGACCCCTCATCTTCCCCCCGTACAAAAAAACGCTTACAAATGCACGCCCCACGCCACCATAGGAATACATATGTATGAACCTCTAATTTTCACCTCAACGTGCTATATACTCCGATTTAAACGTAGTGCCACTTCCGGGTCATGAGCTGGACGGGCGTCATCTAATCGGGAGCTCCAATTCCAAAAATGCACGTCATATCGAAGCTTCCTATTGAATGTGTCTGCCCCTCAGTCCAGCTCGTGACCTTCAAGTGTCACTAAGTTTAAATCGAAGCAAAATTGTGTTGGCACTAGGGATCGCAATCCAGCACTGTTATTAATCCCGCGGACGTTATGCTGGATTGACTTCATTGATCCCGCATAGGTTAAATTTTTGTATGGAATTAAAAAATCTATTTTCTATGGTAGTAATAAACTATTTTCTAATAATTGTAAACAATAATTGTATAAATAATATTAATAATCAATATAATTAATTATAATAATTATTAATATTTATTTATAATTGCAAATTTCAAAACGCCTTACTGTTCTTAACTGACTGATTATTTTACTGTTCGGCTATTCATTTACTTCTTTATTAATAAAAAGTCTAAAAACAATAAGAAACGTAAATATTTGGAAGTACTATGTTGTAGTTTTTGTAATCTAGTTAACTAAAAATATTAATTCTAATCTTTATTTAAGGTAGTTATCGTATCAGCCTTCTTTATTCACAAAGAGAATCATATGAATATAGCTCAAGTTTCCCAACAGTCTTTTAATTTTTCTTACAAATCAATCAATCAATTAATCAATCCATCCATCAATCAATCAATCAAAATCAAATCAACCAATTAAGTAATGCCACGCGTTGCTGAGGGAATTAACGGTGAAAAATTTGAATGAATTTACGGCATTTGATACTTGCGGATCCGCAAGTTGTTGGGGGACTCTGCATGGCCTAAAATCACGCTGGATCCTGGTGGATTGAGGTGTAACACTTTGCTGGATTGCAATTGCTAGTTGGGACGTTTAAAATCGGCGCGCAGCAGGATAGCGCGTGCTTTCGGGGTTCAGCACCCTTGTGAAGGCAGCCAACTTAATCAGAGGTGCCTGAATCACTGACGTGACGTCGCCACCAATAGAAAAAGGGTGTGCAAGTACCAGTTGGGAGAAGTGATGCGACATCGATTACAAAACATGGATGATTGCTAACCTCGATTGCTAACACTGTGAATTGCGGAAGTTGAAAAACATCGATGGAGTTAGTCGATGTATTTTTAGCATCGATTTTTTAGTTTTGAACATCGATATTAGCAATCATCGATGTTCAAAACTAAGACATCGATGCTAAAAATACATCGACTAAATCCATCGATGTATTTCAACTTCCGCAATTCACAATTCTGAGACATCCTGAATCCTTTCTACTATTTTTCTGTAGCTTCGAACACCGACGTCCGAATTCCCACCCGCTTGCGGGAGTCCCCGGTTTGAGCCCCGTGCGTGTTGGCGATGGGAGCCGCTCCGCGCCGCAAATCGATGAATGGAAAATTCCTGGTCGCGCACATCCCTCCTTGCATCATTCAACCGCACGCCACGTGATTAAGTCATCACCGCGGCGTGGCCTCGCCGAAAACTCCCATGGCGCTGGTTGCAAGCCCGGGATGAGCGCTCTGCGACGGAACGAAATCAATTAGGAGCTACAACAGCACACGGTTTCTCACATAATTTATAATATTGCATAATATTATCATATTCTACTTGAACATACTTTCGTGCAATATTTGAAAAAGTACGATATTACATCAAAATCAAGTTTATGTCACGTTTTTCGCGTAGTTCGTTCTATCCATTCAAAACGTTTACAGAAAACATCTGGAGCCTCTTTTCAGGAAAGCTTATTTTAAAAATTGCCTTTAGTCCACGAACAGAATACGGGAAATTGACACATATTTTGAAATACTACTACTATTTAAATCTACAATTTAGAAGAATAGATTTCATTAAGAACAAATATCTCCATCATCAAAATTGTAGAAAATAATTAAACTTTTACAATTTTGGAAAATGAAGTGAATTCATCAAAATATCCCCCCTACTACATTTTTATAAGCATTCATTGCTCTATCTGAGAAAAATTAAGAACAAATTCGAATAATTTTTGGGGAAATTTTGAAAATATCGATAGAGGTTTATGTGGAGGACCCCCAAAACCAAAATATAAGTTTCACGTTCAAGAAACTGCGACATGAGCCAGATCGATCACGGAATAACAATCCTGATGAAAATTCTTCCCACGATTAAACCGCTAGTGTCCTCACAGACGGTCAGACGGTCAGACGGCCGCCCGGCCGGCCGGCTGGACGGACGGACGGGCGGACTGTCGGACGTTTTGACGTCATCCAATTTTTCAATATTAAGAACCGTGGATTCTGACTTTACAACGTGTTAGAAGAAGTAATTTACTACATACAGGAACAAGAATTATCACCCCTCCCTTGGGTATCAGGGCCTACATTAGTTTTTCTACAAAAAAAAAAAAAAAAAATCGCGATTTTTCGCCGCAAATAACTTCCTCTATATAAAGTAAGTACAATGCGAGAAAGTAAGAATTGGTCCAGTTTCTCTAGACGAAAGATGGGTTAAATGGCATTTTATCAAACAACAAATATTCGGCCCAGTTTCATGGGATGTGTGTTAATAGTTTCCTGATTTTCATTTCTTAAAATTTCATTAAAATCATTCATTAAAAACCAACATTTTTTTAAGTTCTTGCAATTTTGAACTATACGTAACGTGTAGCATTCAGAAGAAAAACAGAAATAATAATAATAATAATATTAATAATAATAATAATAATAATAATAATAATAATAAATATTTACTGACTTCTTATATGTTTGAGGCTTTTAATTAAAAACACAGAATATTACATATATTGTAATTATATTTTCAAACATTCTGATTTATTATATATTTTGAAATCATCATTAATGAACTGCAACTAGTTCATTAAATAGGAAATCAATGGTTTCTCTGTCTAGTGTACTTACGAGTTCTCCTGTCCTGATCCGCTCTGATCGGTACTGTCGCGTCCTCGCCAATCTCGCCCGACCTAAAACTCATCCCACCTACCAATCTCCTCCCTGACCCTCCTCATCCTCCCCGGCCCTTCATTTTAATTTAATAGCTTCGCCTCGCATCGACCTGCTGTTTACTATGATTATCGTTACTAATGCATTGGAATCTATAGATAACTGTAAACATATTTTGATATTTAGTTAATCAAGACGCAATTGCGTTTACTGACGAAATCAAAAAGCATTTTGAAGTAATTTTTGGGGGTTTTAAAAATGTATAATTAGCTTTTGTGAATTTCCTCAGCGTTTTGGAGATACTCCCGAAAAACACTTAAATTTACTTTTAGGGAATATTTTTACAAAATGTCATACAGACTAACTTTTTATTTAGCTCTGAAGGTCAGATGTTCAAAATTTTATTAAGATCGGAATAAAACTGAGGATTTGTGTGAAAACACAAACAAAGAAACGTTCCTCTTTATGAGAGAAAAATCAATTATTTTAAAAAAGCGGATTCAACTATGCCCGACAAAAGACTATCTTTCAGTGAAAACCGCATCGAAATCGGTACAGCAGAGCCGGAGATTACCCTCAGACAAACAGGTAGGCAGACAAAAATCGTAAAAATAATTCATTTGGTTTCTATGTTACCTAAATAAGCTTATTTTTACAAAAAAACAGTAATATTGCTCTTGCTAGAAGGTAATGAAGATTCCTTATCTTCCGCATGCCACCAATAAACAAGTTTTTTTTTCATTCTCTAATTACAGCGAGTCACATGAGTTTACTCATTTCTGCATCCATCGAAAGAATTGATGTCGTCGGTCTTCCGCGCCGCCCCTCTCACTCCCGCGCAATAAAATGCATCGCCAACTTATTAAAATCAATGCCGCCATCGGGCACACGCGCGTTCTGGAAAACGCTACAAAACACGGTCGCCAAGCGTTGTTGCCAGGCGACGCGCTGCGCCCTGGCTAGGTGCAAGCGGAGCGGCGCGGCGCGGTGCGGCGGTGCAGCGGGGTGCAACGGGGTGCAGAAGGTGTCGTGCTGGCGGCGAGGTATCGACCGTCACTGCATGCACCACGTGCAGCCCACGCCTGCCTTCGCAACATGCCAGGCGGTATCGGAAGGCACTGACAGACGGTGCGCCGTGCCTACAAAAGGAATTCATCGTGGGCGAGGATGTATCGAATTCAGCGTCTCTTTGGGGGAGAATTGCAGCGTGCAGCTGCTCTGATTGGTAGTTTTGCGTGGTTTCAGTAGCCTAACAATCGGGCCACGGATCGCGTTCGCTTCCTCATTCTTGGCCTACCTCCTCCTACGCACACAGTGGCACTACCACACATGTCGAGAGATCAGTCGGGAGCTTAGACCTCGTCCCAGAGGGTGCGGTGGATCACTGGTAGAGAAAAATACTTCGAAAGCTGGCGGGTAGTTCGGCGCCGGATCTCACCATACAGCGAGGGGGAACACCGCCACCTCCCGTGATGAAAAATGCAGAAAAACATCCGAGGAATGACCACAGCACTTGTCGTACCCGAAAATTCAAAATAATCAATCAAACTAACCAAAGCATTTCCACGCGTGACTACATTAAAGTATTAGAGTTTCTACTTAATTCAACAGGCCTGTAATAGATAGCTGGTTATAGATAACTGGAACTCATGGCATTACACACCATGGGTTCCAGTTATCTATAAACGTAACATTTTTAATAACTTCTAGCCTCACGAATCGCAATCTTTCCTTCCTCTTTCTTGCCCTACCTAACTTACAAACACAGTTACATGAACTACTCTATCATATTTGTTGGGAGCTTAGAGCTCGTCCCGTATGGCCAGAGCACACTCTGAGAAGATACCTGGAGAAGACAATCGACGCCGGATCCTATGGACCAGCGGGAAAGGAACACCGCTGCCCCCCAGAATATAACATGCACTACACTTACTACCCCCTTCCGGTCAGAGGCCGCGCGAAGTGACATCAGTTGCTGTCCAGAGTCATCTCAACCAATGGAATCATTGGTGTCCAGAGTCATGCACATTTCCCGAAACCGACATTTTTATTTGTGTTCATTCTAATCATTCAAAGGAAATTTATTGACACATATATTATATCTGGGGTACAGATACAATTCGCAACGCTCGCGCCCAACCAAACTTGGTAGGGGAGCCAGATGCAAGAACTTCTCGAAGAGATGTATTCAGCTTAATTTAGTAAATATTAATATATGTCAAATATATGTCAACACGCGTCAAATAAGTAGTTGAAAAAGCAAACTGCAAAATAGCGTGCTTAACGGCCTCTTGATATCAACTGTTCAAAGTTCGAAAACAGTGAGTTCTACGGCATTACAATCTGATTTTCGATATCAAAAGCCTCAAGGTATGTTGCGAGCACGTAATCCACGATCTATTTTTTGGATCTTTCAACTACACTTTTCGAGTTTCAGCTTCTCTGGGTACCCCGCCCCTTGCACACTTGGTGGTAAGGGCGAGGGGTGGAATATCTTCTATTCAGTCATGCTGCATCTCGAATTCTTTTAAAAAAACATTTCTGTAACGAAGTTTCCTTTCCAGTAGATGTGAGGGGAGAAAAGGGACAATTGGGTGTCTACATGCTAGAGGTGCGACAAATTAACCGCACCGTATTTCTAAAGTGTGCTTGGGTATGATTTTATTTCTTTCAACGAAAATATTTTAAATACTTTTACAATTTCAAAGTTATTTATGTGGACGGGGAGGCAAACAGAAATTGACCCCATAATGAAGAGCGAGAGAAAGAAATTCAGAAAGAAAAATACAATCAATACCACCAAACATATATCAGGCATTTTCTTCCTTTACCTGTGAAGCTTCCGCTGCGAATCCGGTCCTCCAAGGCAGTAGCAGGAGCAGCTGATGTGGAAGTACGCGTAACAGTAAAGGCTGCAGATGGGTCTGCAACAAACAACGAATTTCCTTTTGATAAAGTTTGCCAACCACTCGTTCGTTCTCCTCGTAAAGATAAAATTACTTTTTGAGTTATCAGATAAAATAAAGTTTTGAAATCACGTCGTTTTCATGAATTACCACGGTTACCTGTAAATAATCTTTACAGTTAGAAATCTAGTTTATGTTAAAAAATTAATCAAAATAGTAAGTATGTTTGAACTCGTGGACGAATGAGTCTAGACACAAGATCACTCCTAAACTCGCTTCTCGGGTGTGAATGAAATGAAATCTAACAATGACGTCGTCAATGAGAACATACATCACGTTGCTCCATGCATCCCCTTGTGGTCGCTCATAATGCTCGGCAATAGCGACATTATAGAGGAAAGTACCCAAACCCGGGCCCCTACTTTGTTCACGACTATTTTAAAATAAAACTTTCTGCATAATTAAATCAAAATATTCGCAATGCATTACCACTACGCAATACTTTACTTACTTATACACATGTAATATTATATTTAAAATTATTGGCCAAGTAATTTAAGAATAGATTAGTTTTTTGTAAACATAACATTTTGTGAATTTTTAAGAAAGGTTTCCTAATGTGAGCCTCCGACATACCTTTTGACAAATGGGTAAAAAAAAGGAAAAACTGAAAATATTTTGAAATTAGTGTAAAGTTACAAAAATACTATTTTTACATCTTATAGACAAGAACTTGTATGTCATGCACAGTCTATATATTCAAATGCGACAATAGCCACATATAAAAGCATCTTTTTCCGTCACCTCACATCCTACAGGACCCGATAGTGAACACATTTTTTACTGCACCCTAGTTCTCCTACAGCTCTCTGAAAATTTTACACTGCAAAATATGCGCTCTGCATCTTCTTCGCCTGGGAGGGAAGATAGCCCTGGAAGAGCTTCCAATTCAGAAGAGCCAGAGGACACGTTTAATTCCTCGCCGGAGGTAGAATCTTTCTTTCGCTTTTTGTTTCTTCAGAATTTTCTTTATCTCTCTTTTTTCGACTTCTCTGAGATTAAATTCTGAAATTGTCACTTCACCTCTTTCTTCTTGCCGCCATTTCGAATGATAGGCTCTTGCTTTTTTATTAGACTCTTAAGGTATAAAGGGTGCCAAATACCTTAAATGTTTTTATTTTACAGGACCAAAAATTGGGAGTCCGCTTTGGGAGGCTCGGGTTAGGCACCAGCGTGTTTATATTCCAAATACTAATAACAGTTTTACATGGCAAGTAAAATAAATTCATTTCCCTGCATCAAGAGCTTGTACTTGCCCCTTCAAAATAATGTAAAGGTTAGAAGACTTACCGATGAAGGGCAACTGAGAATAAGCAATTGATAAAACTTTGCTTTTCACTGTTCGCACTAATACGTAGCCGACTGTACAGAAACAAGTGAAGATGAAGACACTACCACTAGACTGGGCTGCAGCCTTACAAAGAACTTCTATTTTAATATATTTCCTACAACCAACATGACTCTACAGACCTGTAAACCAAGGTATTCGCATTAGGAACTGGGCCCGGATTTGGGTACTTTTCTCTATATTGTAGAAGATTAAAGAGTACCGAAATTTACAAGCTGACAGAAAACTATGAGTATTTTCGTCTACAGAAGAAATTCAATAATCTAGAATCTTTCTTTGCCCATTTACCTTCTCTCAATTTATGTCTCCCTTACTCTCTTTCTCCTTTTCACACATTCCTTTATCCCCTTTCTCTCCGTCTATCACTCTTCGCTTCCTTTTTCCTTTTCTCTTTCTTTCACTCTCTCCATCATTTCTCCCTCCCCCTTACGCATTCCCTCTCCCTTTTCTCATTTTTCTCTCTTCTTTTTATCTCTCCTATTCTTCGTCACCTTTTCTCTATCTCTCTTTTTGTATTCCTCCTTTTCTTTTTATATCCCTCCCTTTCTCTCTCTCTCTCTCTCTCTCTCTCTCTCTCGACATTTCTTTCTCTCTCCCTTTGACTCTATTTTTCCCATTTTCTTCCTGCATATCCCCCTTTCATGTTACCCTCTCTCACCCGTACCTTTCCCATGTTTCGTTCTCCATTCACTTCCCCTCCCTTTCTTTCTTTTCGTTTTTCGTCTTTCCTTTCTCTCTCCTCTCTATCCTTCCCCTTCCTTTTCTTCGTACCTGTTTCTCTCACCTTTCTTTCTCCTTTTTCTCTTCCTCTCCCACTACTCTCTTCCTCTCTCTTCCCTTCCCTTTCTTTCTACCTCTTCTTTTCATTCTCTCTCCTTCCCTTTCTCGAGCGTCACACTCACCTCACGAAGGCAGGGACGAGAATCGCGGTGCAGGGCGGGGCAGGGCGGGGCGGGGAGGGCGCGGCGAGGCGGGGCAGGGCGGTGCCGCGTGGGAGCCGGGCGCGTGGCTGCGGCGCGGGGCGCACGTGGCGGCGGAGGCGGCGGCGGAGGCGGCGGCGGAGGCGGCGGCGGAGGCGGAGGGCCACGCGCGCAGCAAACGTACAACTGAGCTCCGCCCCCTCCCCTCCCCGCCCAACCGCCCCCGCGGCCCCAATTACGCTAACCGGATCGACCCCAAGGCCCCCGCGCTGTCCTCCCTCAACACCGTCTCCGATCCCCCACTCCCCTCTGCCCGCGAGGCTCTTTCAGCTCAATTTATGGCTTTCACCGAACTTTTAAGTAGAGCCATTTTGTAACGCAGAGATCGCGCTCTGCGGAAAGGACAATTACGACAAAGTAGATGTTGGAAGGAATTTGGTATGAGAATTCCTTCAAAGAGCAAAAATGTTTCTCGACTTTACACAGACATTAAACTAAGCAACTACAATGTATCGCACATACGTCACATTTTGAACGGAACTGACCCGTTTTAGGTAGCTTTTCCTGCTACTTGAATCTTTGAAAGGCAAATTGTCCCGGTTTTAGAAAGCGAAACACTTTCTATAACGATTTGAAAAACACAACAAAGACACGGAAAATCGAGAAATCCGACATTAGCTTAGTAATCATCTAGTTATAAATTATTTATATCTTACATTTCACAGCAATAGGGACAGAATGCCCCATTGGGAATGTCTGGTTTTAATGAAGTTGGGTGAAAAGATTCAAGCATTTTCACACCAATAATTTGAATCCGAGGACCTTTTCTTTTTACAATTAATAAACATTTTTTGTTTGCGTCTGACTCAAATGCGTACCAAGGATCTTTTCTCTTGTTGAATATGATGTGAACAAACGATAAAACAGTTGTAAAGTAGCAAATCTTAAAGCAATTACAATTGTGAAAGAAAATTTTAAGAAATCCTACTAATATTATCGATTACATTACAATGAACACCAACAATTTTGTAAGACATTTCGTTCCCAATTTATTCTTACTTTCTGTGAATCCATTATAATTGTCATTATGCATAAATTAAATACTATTTCCTAAAATCTAGATGATCCATTTTGAGGAAGAAAATAATAAATGGTCAAGCTATGTGTGTCGTGCACAAGTAATAACTGTTTTTGATATTTCGAGTAATTCAATTCTCAGACGTTATTAATCAGACATGAATCTACCCCAGATGTCACTGAAAACTGTAGATGTATGATACAAAAGCCGACGAAACAATACGAACACTGTCAGGAAATAATGCACATCTTGTGACAATGGTATGCGCAGTGATAGGAACAAGTCTATTTCGTATTTCAGGAATGAGAAATTCGGGCTCAGTGAATCTTCAAACATGACAATTAATTCTTTCAATGATTTAAAAAAAAAGTTCTTCCATGCTTTTAACTAAACAGTTTACATTGAAAGAATAGGGGTAGATGCATGCGATTGAAATAATAAATGAAGATTGGACGAATCAATGAAAAAGTAAATAATTGAAAGATGGAATTAATTACAAGTGAATGACTTATAAAAGAACGCAGCAAAAGAGCGACAGGATGAATGAATGAAAATAGTTAATAACGAGTGAATAAAAACTATTAAATAAATGATTGAGAAACATTAGTACTCGAAAAATAACAATTGAACGAATGCACATTAAGAGTTAATAACAGATTAATGAGAACAATTTAAAATCATTGAATGAATGAACAGTGAATGAATGATATGAATTAATTTAATATGAATGAAAGAAATGAATTAGAAGTTATACAGAAATTTATGCAGTTAATGAGCCAATGAGAGAACGAGTAACGTAAGAGGTCGAAGGAAAGTACGAGGTGTCACGAGGCAAGGCGAAGTGAAGTGAGGTACCTGCCCGAATCAGTGGCGCTACGATCAGAACGGTATGAATTGCAAGTGCCCGACCGGATGAATGAGTAATGGATATCCAAGGTGCAAATGAAAGAATAAATGAATTCATGAACCGTCCCTAAATTGACTCAAAGACCCCCCCCCCCCCCCTCCAGAGATGTGGTGATGGAAAGTATATAATTAACCTCTTCGTTTCACGATAAATAAATAATGCGCGAGGAAGAATTGTGCGGCATTGCTGTGGTGTGACAAGGCAGAATGTAAGGGGAGTACGGACAAAATCAATTTTGAGTCTTTATTCCTATTGTTCCCCACAGTTTTAGTACATATATTCATGATGACGATTTTTAAACTTATTTTTTGCATATAATAATTAATGCATATTCATTAATTAATAATTTAAAATATAACTAATTCCGCAAATTCCTTGGATACACTTTTTTTCAAGACCAAGTATTGAGACTTACAAATTGAGAATGTGATATTGATTTTTCGAAAAACTGGACCTTAGTAAAGTTAAACATTAAACTTTTTCAAAAGTTCTTATGTAAACAATTGCAAACAAAACGTTTTATTTATTAATAACAAAATGATATAAAGTCCTTCAGACGACAAAATTACGTTGTTCTACAGAAATTCTTGATTGCTTAAAAAATAATAGTGCTTCATTGCGTAAATCCGCATGCATCTCCCCTTAATGTCCATCCCCCTGCCCCCCAGGGATGCGACATCGTTGCCGATTTTTCAAAACATTGATGTTTCTATAAAAAATAAATGTTTAAATCATAGATGTATTGAAGCCGATGGTTATAGAACATCGATGTTTTGTTTTTTACATTTTCGATATGTTGATCGGGGATGAGAAAAAGTTAAAATATGAAATAATAACTTATGGCACCACTGTGTGTTTTCTAACCAAACGAATGCGTTACGTATTACCTTCTTTGAACAGTCACTATTCCTCGCACGGGATCATCCTGATTCCCTTATATTTATTTCCTTTCTCATTTCTCGTATTTCACAAATGGACATGTGTTTTTTGAAAACTTTATTTTGACTTAAATTTTAATTACAAAAAAATTATATGCACGGTCTTTATCGAATTAATTTTTTTTCCTTTCGAAGTTAATAAACCTACTTTAAAACATCGATGTCCATGAACGTCCGCGGTTTTTAGTCGATGTATTGAATTGGATTGAATTAATGCCTTATTTTACGTGGCGAGACTCGGACCATCAGGGCCGCTCTTCCGTCTGACCACGCAAATTTCGCTACGCTCCTTTCACCAACTAGCAGAGGAAGGAGGTATATCCTGCGTGAAACAGGCGAGTTTTGAATCTAGCTCAGAGGCGACATTTAGGCTTGAGGATCTTTTACATGTAAGTAAATCTACTAACATGGGACAGCCGGCTTTACTTCCCCTCCGAAGGAATGTGTATGATGGATTTTTTCGCCCTTCAAAATCCACGACTTCGATCGGGTTTGAACCCGCCAACTTGGGTATACCAGTCCGATACATTAACCGTCGCCGCGCCGCCCGCACATATTAACATCGATGTTTGAAATTTCGAACATCGATGTTTTGTTATCAATGCGCACACATCACTCCGACTTCGATTTCGCCGCGCCGCCGCTTGGCGTCCGGTCGACTCGTCCCGTGAGGCAGCCGCCCGAGGCGCCCGCCGCCGCCTCCCGGCCTTGCATCCAGGGAGCGCCAAGGTCGCGGCCCCCTCCTCGCCCGCCGCGACTCCGATTTTCTCTTGGGCGCCGGCCGGCGCCAGGTGTCATTTCCGGCAGGACGCCGCACGGGGCGCCTCTGGGTCGCCCGACCACGTGCGGTAGGACAGGCCTGCCCAGGGGTGTACAGAAGGGGGGGGGGGGCAACTTAACCCAAGCCCCGACTTTATTGAGGTCCCGAATTTTTTTTTTAATTGAAAAGATGTGAATGTATTTCTAATCCAAATTGACCGCTACAAGTTATTTCTGATATATGGAGAAATGAATGCTGTTTATGAATTGGAGTAGGAGGGAATTATTTTGTTTGAAATAAGCGGAAGTAGAGCAGAAACAAGTTATCTGGAGTTTCTTTCGTATCTTCATGAAATGGTTCCTCCTCTATTGACCGAAAATACATCTGTCAGGTGACCGAGATCCGAGATGCATTGATCGACCACGAAATACCACAAGGGATAACTGATAACCGTAACTGATTAAATAAATACAATTTTATTATTTATAGTAACGAAAGCAAACGTCGCATTGTCTTCTCTTCCGTGTTTCAAACGAGTAGCACTTGAAATGGTATTACGCAGGGCGTGACGGTGCGACTTCTTGAAAGGGGCGGGGCGGTGCGAGGCGGCGAGGTGGAGCGAGGCGGGACAGGGCGAAGCGAGATAGGTCGGGGCGGAGCGAGACGGAAAGAGGCGGAACGAGACGGAGCGAGACGGGGCGGAGAGAGGAGGGAATGTAAAATTTCTTCCATTTTCCCTCCCACATATACATAAAATCCGTCTAAGCCGGAATCGATCGGGACAAAAAAACAAAACAAACAAAAAAAAAAGCACACTTTCGGGGGACCTTCCGTTTTATGCAGGGCTGTCCATTTAATGACACTTGTGATATCGATATTTCCGTTCCTCCCTAGTAAATTACACGACATTATTATAATTATTAAAATACATTAACTCGTAACTTATTCATGAAAGAAATTATCAATAAATGCATTTAAAGACAGTTGACAGCTTCTACGTTTCTCTTGCGAATAAGGAGGAATATATAATAAGTGGGCCATTTCATCTAAGGTTAGAGTTTTTTTTTTCTTTTTCAACAACCGTAAAACTGGTTGTGATACTTATAAAAATACACACCGTCTAGTGGCTGCAGTCGGAGTGCTTGCTGACTCTTTCAACGCAGAATGCGTCACGGGCCACGGTTACCCTCACAAGGCCTTGAGCAATGCGTCTCTGCCGAGAGGTTACGATTTTTAACGCCGAGCAGAGTGACGCGTGAATAGATGCAAATCCCGTATGCCTCCGCAGGCTCAGAGTGTCGGAAGGGAGGGATTCCCGTACGGCCTGAGCCTTGAGAGACAAGCGACACCAAGATCGAATTCCACACTGACATCCGAAGCCCCTGTCCTGCACTGTGCGACTGCCACGACAATTGCGTGTTACACAAATAGAGAATTTAAAACAGACTCGCTGATGCATTCATTCTCTTTATGAATGGCTCTCGTCTCTCTGCCAACTGCATTAAATTCACAGAAATTCCGTTTTATAAAGGATTTCTATCCCCTGTACAATATGAACAATCGTTCTTTTTCAGCGTTGGAGAGGTTCGGTTTTATACTGCGTATAAATTTTTACAAAATACCTTTTAACTTCACGGGCTGGATAAATTTTCCGGTTAAAACAAGTTTCCGGCTGCACAGGTTCAGATTTTAGACAGATTTCACTGTAGTTATTTCCTGGATACTCGTCTCACATTACTAATAGGTTCAATAAATCGTAGTAAAACGTTGTAATCATTTCTAAAAATAAAAAATTCAAACCTTCCAAAATAAACTATTACGAACAATCACCAATTGTTCTTGGCATATAACCAATAGAAAACTTCATAGAGAACTGGACATAGAACCTATTACCAATTATATTTCCTTACTGTCTTCCAAATTCTTGACTAACCTCCAAACTGTCCTCTGCTCCAGTTCCTTTAACCTCGGTAAAACCAGCGTTACAACACAAGAATCAATCCCGTCTCCCAAAAGATCTGTTCCGTGCCATGAACTTAATGAAATGGTTACTTCACCTCTCACTCCTTATTTTTCTATCCTCCTGCGTTTAACTTCACAACATTAATAATAGTCATGGAGGTTCCCAGTGGGGATATCCTTGCTCAGAATTAGGGGAATGCTGCCCTCAGTTGCAGTTTCTCGTGTCCGCGAGCCCCAGTAGTGCATCCAATTGCCTCTCATAGCTCCCTCCATAAGAGAACAATTAGCATCACTTAATTGTTGCTGTTTTTTTTATTTCCCAAACCACGATCCTCTCTACACACGAAGACGAACATTGTATATCAATCTCCGTACCAAACGCAAATATAATATTTTAGCAATATAAAGCAATAATATTTCAGTAAAAAATTAAATAATTCCCTTTTCCCATTTACAAAATGATTGTGATTCATAAATACTCGTGAAACGCCAGGAACATCAACTACTTTCTTACTAGGCGCGGATCGCCGGAGAGAGAAATGATGGATGCCCCCCCCCCTAAAATTTGTCTGTAACAATTAATTTTAACTTGTCACGACTAGTCATTTGTCACGAAACAAAATATTTTTGGATAATCATTCAAAGGAATAAAATCGTATCGTAGCATGATCTGACTGTAGCCCGCGACATTTTACAAAATATGTAATGACACATTCGACCGAAACATTTTTAATTTTCCCTCCTAAAAATTTGTCTACAGATACGCCCGTATTCTTACGTATAAAGACCCAATGACAATGCAAACGTAAACATAATCATAACGCATAGATGTAAAAATTAACATAAGTGATAGACTGAAGTATTCACAATGTCTAACATAAACGTAAGCAAAATAAAATTATATATTGGCAATGAGACATTCTAGTTTACTATTGGTTGGATGTGAGAATCGATCTGTGGTATCGACTATGTCCATGGCCCATATGGCGTTAGTTCGCCTATCGACTTCACTATTTCGTTCTCGATTTTGAGTAAACATTCTGTAATTGGTTTATTTCTTATCTATTGGTTCATATCTTACGAAAGCATAGGCACTGAAGCTTGAAACTTGCAAGCTTTTAAGTTAACGTGTTACGTGTTACGCTTACGCGAATGCATTGTGCTTATCGAGTTATGCTTATGCGAATCCTTAATAGAACGCGCTTTTGAGTCCGCTTATGGACGTAGTCCTAACTTTTATGTTAACGCCATGCTTATGCTTATGTTTGTATTGCGAATGGGCCTTAACACATACACACTGTTCCACCGCGAGTTAGCAGGCGGGCGGGCGGGCGGGCGGGCGGGCGGGCGGGCGAGGCTTGGCAGTGGGTCGCGGGGCCTGGAAGGCGAAGCGACATTACCGAAAGGTTCCGTTAGGTTTACATCAGTCGCGTCTCACGGCGCAGACTTCCGTGCGACGAAAGCGGCGCCCAAAACGCTGACGAACGACAAGTTTCCCTTTCGTCCGTCTTCATATGAATCACGGAAAGCGAAACCAAACACGAAGTCAGCACTTTCACGATGATACGCGGTCCGATTGTGTGATAAACGCTCTTACCAAGCGCGCTGTTTACGCAATGTTTGTTCCCAAGATCGTTAGAACTGTTTCTCTGGTTCAGTGTTTTCGCGAAATTGTTATTGAAAAACTTTCTTTTTGGGAAATGCAAATGGAGAAAGAGTAGAACAATTTAAGCATTGTGATAATGAGATAACATAATACAAAATAAGTAAAGTGACGAAAAGAATAAAAAAGAATGGAAAAAGTCGTTGACATGAAGAACATAAGGGTATTATGCTCACAATTTAGAAATTTAAAAGTATTATAAAATCATTCCTCCATTTTTTATGCTACATCGCCTTTATCTAAACGACAGAAGAAGAGGAGACGCGGAAGTGGATGGGGAGGGGAGAGGAGTGGTCAGGGGTGGTGGAGGCGGTCGAGGGGAAGGCGAAGAGGGTGCTGAAGAGTGTGTCGGAAGGGGTGGTAGACGCGGTGGCAAAAGGGGTGGTGGAGGGGGGCGGAGGGGGGCCGGAGATGGGGGGAGGAGGTGTGAAAGATGTGGAGGAGGGATGGCAGAGGGGAGGCGGATGAAGGGGATGGCGGAGAGGGTGATGGAGGGGGTGGAGGACAGGGTGCGGAGGGAGTAGTGGTTGGATAGTGGAGTGGGAGCGTGGGGAGGGAGGACGGTGGTGGAGGGGAGGCAGAGACGGGGCGAGGAGTCGCTGAGACGGGGTGGTGAGAGAGCCGGGGACGAGGCGGCGAGGGCGTTCTCGAGCGC
This sequence comes from Gryllus longicercus, assembly GCA_038098605.1. Lineage (NCBI taxonomy): Eukaryota > Metazoa > Arthropoda > Insecta > Orthoptera > Gryllidae > Gryllus > Gryllus longicercus. The sequence continues at coordinate 5,227,717 of JAZDUA010000036.1, read as the reverse complement.
AGGAATCTGCGGCCTCTGTTGCGCCCAGCCCCGCCCCGCCTCCGCCCGGGCCGCCTCGGCCGCAGCAGCGGCGTTCGTTCACCTCTGGCCGCGAGCGCAGGGCGGGGAGCGGGCGGCGGGAAGGGGGGGGGGAGGGGCGCTGGCTGTCTCCAGAACACTCGCCGCCGCCGCCGCTCCTTTGGCCACCTCCCGCCAGGTCGAGACCTCACATCATGGGCAACACACTTACCACGACCAATTCCCAATCTCAGGTGTGGGAGAGTTATGCGTTAGATGACCAACAACGAAAATCATCAACCCATAATGAGATGTAACAGTACAGCGAATGTTACTTCCAGTGTCTCTGACCGGGTGATTCAAGGTATTAAGCCCCGATGATGGTAGGATTTTCAGCATTAGCTACATAGCTAGATCGAATTCAGCAACTGTTCGGAGGAGCATTCCAGCTGTCGCCTGCTCTGATCGGTAGTTTCCACTGTTACTCCTCGCAATACCTCGCGAATGCCATACTAGTACCCTCAAACATGAGAAACGAATTTCGTGCGATCTTCCCCTCTTTATTCTTTTTCCCTCCATTCTCCTTACATGAATACAAACTTACATGCAAGATACTACCACATACAGCGGGAGGCCAGGTGAGGGCTTAGAGCTTATCCCCGATGCGGAGATTGTCCCCTCTGTGAGAGATACCCGGAGTAGGGAAACCCGCCAGCCGACATGTAGATCGTTGCCGGATATCTCCTCCAGAAGGGAACGAAAACGAGCACCTTCCGGATCTAACGCTGCATGCACTCGCGGAACTAATGACCTTAGCAGTTGACGCGCCCGAAATAACTAATCAATGAATCATCAATTTAAATCAACTCTAACCAAAAACTTCTCCAATCTCTCTTCTTCACCTTGCAAAAAAATGTTTGGTTTAGATTAAAAGTAAACAAAATTACCGTATAATTTCAACATATCCAAATGATTTTCTTCGACCACCATAAACATTCAATAAACTCAACAAATTTATAAATAATATTATATTCAATACTGAACGAGAAAAACAAATTACACATGTTAATTTCATTCTTCATGTTTCATGAATGAAGGTTACTAGTCTGACGACTGCGGGATTGTCCCAAAATATTACGCGACGCGCCCGGAAACATGAAACATTCAGTCATCCGTCTCTGATAACAACAAAAGACGAGCGACAAGTCAAGCAAGGTACGACTAGACATGCGAATGGCAAAAATAATATATATTTTTAAAACATTGATATTTTTGAGCTGAAACATCGATATTATAGTACTGATGTTTTCGTTTCAATGTTTTCTTCAGATCGATATATTTGTCCAGAAACATCAATGTTTTAAAAAAAAAGATATAAATAAAATGCCCAGTATCTATTTTATTTGTGGATTGCTCGCAATAAATAGCCATTGACTGACATTGTTGTAAATCACCAGGCGGCACAAAACCGTTTGCTATTGGCAACCCTTCTCGGGTGTTGTTACCTTTTTTGCTTATTTTGTTCGTGGTAATATCGTTAAACTTCAAATTGAGCCTTGACTACACAGAACATTGATAAGAAAATAAAGATGACAGTCAAAATTAAGATAGATACATATGCTTTAAACTAATACTGGCGTGTTATGTATGACATTGGAACCAGGACATTTTACTTCCAAATGTTTCATCATATTTAAAACATCGATTTTTTTGTCGACGTTTTCATCGACATCGAAAACCTTATAGTGATGTATTGAAGTCTCTGTTTTGATTGTTGATTGATTGTTTAGTAACTCGGAGCACTTCAACTAACAGGGCAATACGTACCGTAAGTGTAGTGCATGTTTTGCTCGGGATGTGGCGGTAGTCTTTCCCCCGCTGTATGGCGAGATCCGGCGCCGGTCTTCTGTCGGCTAGCAGGGTTTTCCTCCGCTAGGCATCTCTCACCACGGGGGTACCGCCCCAGCCAGGGCAAGCTCTAAGCTTCCGACCGGTCTCCTGGCGGATTAGTTTGTAGCGCATGTTAGTATAAGAGTGTGTGTGTGTGTATGTGTGTGTAAGGGGAGACAATAGGGCAAGGAAGAGGTAGGAATGATCGCGTGCGGTCCGTTTGTTAGGGTACCACTCCAGCATTTGCCTTGCGTTGATCAGAGAAAGCACGGTAAACTACCGATCAGAGCAGCCAGTCGCTAGAATTGTCTGTCCTCCAGACAGCGACCGAATTCGACCTAGCTAATAATCTGGTGGCGAAAATCCTTCTTGCCTCCGTTCGGACTTTCCGCGGAGGCAGGACCTTCCGGCGTTTTATATTAGATTAATTTGCATATATTATCATCATCATCATCATCGACAGCAAGGATTAGACCTCTTGGTCTGTTCCGTCTCAGAATTGTTCATGCCATCTCTTCAAGGGACGTCCTACACTTCTTTTTCCTTTAGGTACATATTGAAGAATAGTTTTACTTATTCTATGTTCTGGCATTCTCAGGACATGACCTTTCCAGTTTTCTCGATATTTCTTTATGGTATCTATAACCGGTTCAACATTTAGTTCTTCTCTGATATCTACACTTTTTTTGTGGTCTAATAGTGAATATCCTGCCACAAAACGGAGAAATCTCATTTCTGCAGATTCAATTCGGCGCAGCTGATCTGATGTTAATGTCCAGCTCTCACTTCCATAAAGTAGTAATGGCAAAGCAATAACTTTGTAAAATCTGAGAAGAGTTTCCTTTTGCGCATTATGATGTAGAGTTCGCTGTAACGTTCCACAGAAATATGTGAAGTTGTTCAGCTTTATTTCCATATCCCTTGATTTTATATAATTAAAATGATATCCAAGATATTTAAATTCATTTACTTGTTCAATTATTTGGTCATATATAACTATCTTTGCTCTTAAAGGTTCAAGTCCTTTAAATGCCATCACTTTTGTTTTACTTGGTGAGATTTTCATACCATACTCATTAGCAACCTGACTTAACTTGTGGACTGCTATTTGAATTTCATATTCAGATTTTCCTATGATAAGCTGGTCGTCGGCAAAAAGTAATGTTGGGATCTCGACATTATTAATCTTAAAAACATCATTTAAAGTCTTCAACCATTTTTTAATGATCACGTCCATATATATATTAAAAAGCGTTGGCGAGAGCGGGCATCCCTGTCTTACTCCCTGGTTTATATATGCTGATTCTGTTCCATTTCTTAGCATTCGGATCATGATTTTATTATTTCTGTATAATGATTGAATTGCTGTAATAAGATGGGAAGGGAGTCCAATATTTTTCAGTGTTTCCCATAATAATCTTCTTTTAAGGCTATCAAATGCTTTTACGTAGTCAATAAAGACGTAGTATGTCGGCAGTTTAAATTCCCTTCGCTTTTCAGTAAGTTGTGTCAGTACAAAAATACAGTCTGAGCATGATCTACCTTTTCTGAAACCATGTTGTGTTTCAGATATTTGAGTTTCAACAATAGGCACTAATCTTTGATTGATAATTTTTGCATAGATTTTATAACAGGAATTTAGAAGACTTATACCTCTATAATTTGAACATTCAGATTTGTCGCCTTTTTTATATAGTGGGTAAATTAGGGCTTCATTCCATTCTTCTGGCACATATCCAGAGGACCAGCAGATATTAATAAAGTTAAGAAGTCTCTGCGTAAATTCATTTGATGCATATCTGATCAATTCCATGTTTATATTATCAGTACCAGGTGACTTTTTATTTTTGGTTGTGTTAATGGCTGCTTTCAACTCATCCATAGAGATCAGATCAATAGAATTACATATATCAATTTTAATTCCTCTCTCTTCTTCTTCTTCATCTTCAGAGGTCCATAGCGATTTAAAGTAATTTAACCATTTACTTTCTGAAATTATATTTAATTGAACTTTATCTCTTTCTTGATTATTTAAATATTTTATAATTTTATATGCCTTACTTTGGTTTCCAAATAAGTCATGTTCAATTTCGCTAACATATCTTTTCCAACTTTCTCGTTTAAGCTTACGGACTTCACTTTTAACTAAAGCAGATTTTCTTTTATATTCTATTCTATGATTCATATTCCCAGGGGACGAGAGAGTCTTTAAATACGCTTCTTTTTTTTCTTCAATTAGTTGTTTGATATTATCATTCCAAAACCTTAGACCTCGTTTTGAGAATTTCTTTTTCCTTGACCCTATTGCTTCTGCTGCTGCCTGTGTTATAATTTCTTTAATGTTTGCCCATTCTTCATTTATATTGTTACTTACAAGATTAATAATATTTTTCTGGTTGAGTCTACTCTGGTATAAAATTCTTATGCTATAATCTTGTAAAAGGTGAACTTTAAATGTTTCTATTTCTGGTTTGGGTTTTAAGATGGTTTTCTTCCATCTCTTTGGGAACATTATGTGGCATCTTACTAAGAAATGGTCAGATGACACATCAAAACTTCTAAATACTCTTACATCCTTGATATTTATCCAAGTCTTATTGTTTGCAAGGACGTAATCAATTATAGAGGCGGATCCACGAGCTGTCCATGTGAATTTGTGAATATTTCGGTGTTTAAAGAAAGTGTTAGTAATTCTCAGCTCATTGTACGTGGCAAATTCTATTAATTTCTTCCCATTATTGTTAAGTGTGTATTCACCTTCTGTGCCTACTATATCTTTTATAGGAGTATTCCCTACTCTTGCATTTAAATCACCTAATAAAAGAAGATAGTCATTTTTATTAATCTTATTTATTGTTATCTGCAGTTGTTCGTAGAATTTTATCGCATCTTGGGTTCTCCCCTCTTCTGGTGCGTACAAGGCAAAGACTGAAACGTAACCTCTATCTACTTTAAATCTCATTGTTATTATTCTTTCGTTTATGAAAGTATACGATATTATTCTGTTTTTCAATGTTTTTCTGATCCAAATAGATACCCCAGCCGATGCCCTCTGTTTTTGGGGGACTCCACTGTATATCATTATATAATTTTGTAATTCTGATGAGCCCTGTAACTTTTTTTTGGTTTCAGTAATTGCAGCAATATCAATCCCAGCTTTATCTAATTCCTGTTCTAATTCAGCTTCTTTATTTGAGAGAGCTCTAACATTCCATATTCCCAGCTTTAATATTTCCGATAGTTGTCTTTTATTCGTTTCCTTTTTCTTTGCATAAGTTGGCATAGAAGAATCTGTCCGGCATGAATCTTTGAGAAATTTAGCGGAGTGATGTCCCCTGGCCGCGTTGCAAGCGCTGCGCAGGGTAAGGATAGTAATGGGGCTGCCATCTTAAAGCTTCTATCCCAGCTTCTCTGCGTATAAACCCCTGCAGAGAGGGCTGCTACTTCCGCTCCTCAAGCCACTGTGATATTCGCCTGGATTCACATTGCCTCTTGGACCGTTGTAGTCTTTACACATACCCTGTGCTGGGTAGGGATACTACCCCAGGAGAATGAAGGAGAAGAAACAGATAAATTGTAGAGAAGAGGAGAAGAAAAAGAATTAAAAGTCAAGAACAGAGTAGATTAAGAAATGAATGACACCCTAGCCCTCGAAACCTAATAGCGTCGGGGTCGAAGATATAACAAGGGATCAAGAGAGACCAAATAGGAAATATTATAGAAATGTAGCATAAGTAAGTGGAAGGAGTGCTACAATAGTTTTGTGGATCTTTAGCATTACCCAGGAGTCACCACGAGGAGGTGGTCCACTAGCTGACCCCCTTGCATATATTAATTGTCAAGAATTAATCGATTAATCTTCCGTAATTGATTAATTTTTCACATTTTCTAAATGATGCGTAAAATCGGTCAATTTTTAATTTTTAAATTAATTAATCGTTTAGTAGTATTTATCGTTTAGTAGCCCATGGCACGATTTAATTAATGGTATTTGATTATATTTATTTAAATAGTATTAATTTACGTACTCGTGAGACAAAGGATCGTAACTCAGTTTAAAATGACAATGATCGTAGAATTTCTAGAAACAGTAACTCCAATATTTGTAGTCTAACGTTGTACACGTGGCAGGTGACGATTCTGTGGCGATTCTAGGAAAACTGGTAATTCTCTTTATTTCATACTGAATGTACAATCACTAAAATACTAGAACATACATAGTGACTTATCATTTTATTAGTTTCACTAGCATGACATTAATCGGGTATATTTGTCTCTACTATGTTTTGCAGATGGAGAGAGATGAGCAGACGAGGAATTCCGTTGCTAAAGTTTACATGTAGAGATATACTTTCATATTTTACTCGTCATTAAAATTAATCTTTAAATTAAAATAATCAAGCTAAAATCGGAAAAATTAAACGATGTTACATTAATAAGTGTAAAAAATCGATATCAATTTTCGATTCATCTTATAAAATAAACGATTGTTGTACTAATCGCGATCATCTATCTCTAGTACTCAAGGCGATATAAATAAACAGACCGACTAGAAGGAAATAACGAACCTCTTATAATAACGAATAGGCTCTTAAGTAAATTTTAAGCATATTTTTTCATACAAACACCTACCTAAATTTCGAAAGTTTGAGCTGCTATAAGTACTTATATTTAAATGTAAAAAATATTACCTGTTCAAAATTTTACATTTCAGAAATAATTTAACATTTAAACTATTAGAAACTCTACAGAAGCACCAAAATCACATAATTTGTTAATGGGTTACAAAAGAAATACATAAATTTGTTTAAAAAGAAAAAGTAACTCAGAAATAAAATTGAAGTGTGTAAATTGGGTTTTTCTGAGCAGCCAACTTTTGGTAGCCCTGAACCCATTATTTTTTTTAATTTCCTGAGGCCAGCATAACTGCTTTACAGAGAGTGTTTTAGTGTAAATAATTACTCAAATCAGATACATACAAAAGTAAGTAACTAACAGTAATTATACATTTCAAACATGTTTTTATCTCTTTTCATTATGTTTTCTTTGGCACGACTTTATATTTTTGAAAATGCCATCCTTTTCTGATATAGAAATCGGATTGTTAAGGAAGCAGTTATTCCATATATTACTGATTTCGTCAAACCCATATGAAAGTGGCGTTTCAAGTACAGCTCTGTTATCAACGTGCCCTGCGTACACAAGACAAAATTACCCAAAGATAAAAATCGAGTGGACTAACGACCAAAGATTGTGCTGGTTTGCAGTTTTAAAGTCCATCGCGACAAATCCATCTTCTTAAATATTTCAAATGAAAGTTTTGCACATTTATTTTGAATCCATCAGGCTGAAAGTACGAGTACAGCGAGGAAAGGCAGCGAAAGACGCACATCCTGTAGAAGGTAATTGATGTTCTAACAAGCAGAACTTCAAATAAGTGTCTCCGAAAAATGTTCCATCAAACAAATGAGGTCCTATTATTTGATTTCCGACAATCCTACATTTAAGAAAACTTCTACGTGGAATCGCCTTTCACGTATTGCTTGTGGTTCATTATGATCCCTTAAACGACTGTTTCTAGAATTAATTATTACACTTCGAATACGTCATCTGCCACACGAATAAAATGACGGATTGAGGCCAAGGAAACTGTAACACTGAACAAGAAATCTATGAAAGATACGGTTGAAGAAACAAGCAAACGGTTGAATTGACAAAGATGCAAACGATAGAGAGATTACTAATACTCTTAAGAATGCATCCTTCTTTAGTCATTTTCGAATTCGACCTCTTGCTTTACACCCTCATCATCGCAGTGATGCCAGAGTCCTCCAATATGTTCAGAGAAATGTTGAGAGAGGAAATCGGGTAAGACAAAAGAAGTATAATGGACCGCGTTTGGCAAGTGTCATAGTGTAGTAAAGTGCGAAACAACAATAAGCAATCACGTACCCACAATTCATGCAATATTTCTGCTTCTGTGGACCGCTTGAGTTTTTATTTCTTTTGCTTACTAATCATTATTTGTATTATTATTATTATTATTATTATTATTATTATTATTATTATTATTAAACTTCTGTAACAAGAGCACTAGACCACGGCCGCTAAATGGGCGATGAGGTAGCAAATAGCAAGAGAGGGGAAGGGAAGAATCAAAAGATTTGTGGACGGGTCAGCTCATTAGTTTTACTCTCTCCCCCGTCCTTCTTTACTTCACATTTCCACAGTTTTCGGTCTTTCCGTTAAATGATTCTCATTTGGCAGCTGCCATCTGTGCTAGCATGGCCGTTTCCATTAGACGATGCTTTCACACTATCCAGTAAACATTGAATTTTACCATGTTTTTAATTCTTTGTTTTTCTGATTTTTCATTTCATGAGTCTCCGTACCATACGTTAAGTATTTTATATATAATTATATTTATTTGTAATTAATTATGATATCTTTCAAACAAAATTAATATGTGGAATTTTTATTTGTGGCCCGCGAACACTGTCCTCGAAACTGTTCCAGAAACTGGAATGCACCTTTTTGAAATTTGCCTGATGCTGTTTTGTTGGTTTGACAGGGAACAAACCTTCTTATGTTTACTAATGTAGTCTGTTTATTATTAATTGCATCGCAAGATGTGTTCTACCTCGCAAGTCTCAAGACCACGCAAGACAGCAGATACGATACACACGAATCAGGATCGTAAATCTTGTACACTCACGCAATTATTCTCCTTCGTTTGAGAAACGTCAGCGCGAAAAGGCTTCGCTTGAGCAAAGCGGTGATTCGGGCCCGTTCCCGACAAAAGAACACACTTTACTTATGTTTGAATATCGGCGAGTGGTGCCTCACGGAATCGACTTCTAAGCATACTGGTCTGATCAGAGGTCTTATTACCTCTTCCGGGGAGATACGAGAGCAGCCCCTCATTTAATGATTGATCAGTGGTTGTGGGCGCATCAACTGCTAGTCATTAGTCATTAGTCTAAGTCATTAGTCCCATAAGTGTAGGGCGCTTTTTATCGCTGGTGGCGGCGGTGATTTTTTCCTTGGTAATGTAGGGCATGTGAGCGTAAGCGTGTGTAAGTAATAGGTGAGGATAGAACAAGGAAGAGGAAGGAAAGATCGCTCGTAGTCTGTGGCCCGATTGTTAGGGTACTGCTCCGGCATTCGCCTAGTGTTTATCGGAGAAACCAAGGAAAGCGAACGACGCGAGCAGCCGGCCGCTACAATTCTCCTCCACGCAGCGGCTGAATTTGACCTTGCTATGTAACTAGTGTCGAAAATCCTGTCATCGTCGGGACTCGAACCTAGGAACTCCCGGTCCGAGGCACTACAGGCACTCAGATGATGCTCTGAGCCACCTTTGCCGGTGCTATATTTAACGGCAAACAAACCTCACGCGATCTTTCCGTCCAATTCCTTTGCCATCATCTCACTATATCTAGCCCTGATCAATGTCAATATCAACAGGGGCATGGTGGGGGAAAACATCCTCTCCTATACAGTTTCGTCACAACCTGTGTATGCCGATAAGGAAATGGCTTGACTGAATCTGCAACTGAGCGGGACTAAACCTAGGACAGAGATTGAGAGAATGTCGCAGTAAAAGCTCATCGCAATCTACACGACATCTTTCATCTATTCTGTTTCTCACGCGCGGAAGAACAGTCTAAATCTAATTCAAATCACCTCTTTGCTACCAGGGAAAACACAGAAATACATCGTAGTATAAACTTTAAAATGGGCGGTAAGCTAATATAGGACAAAACAATAGAAGCTGTGTGTATGCTGAAGATATACCGAACATATTGAAACTGACACGCGTGAGAGATAAGAGATACCAGGCAGGCAGTGTGTCGGGGGTTGGGAAACAGAGTATCTAGCACTGACCTCTGTACTTCACATATCTCTGCGACAGATGTCACTGAAATTTCTCCTACTGCTGGAACTAGATACTAAAGCATTCAGTACTTTTTGTTTTTGAAATATTGTACTAACAATTGTATTTTATTTTGTTATAAATAGCCGCATTAACACACCGATTGACAAATCAATACATACCTAATAACTTGAAGTTTGGAACGTACGGTTCTATTATGATGTACTAGCGGAACCCGGCAGGCGTTCTGCCCTATATCTACTCCTTTCTCCCTCTCTCATCGTCTCACCCTCTCTCATCGTCTCACCCTCTCTCATCGTCTCACCCTCTCTCATCGTCTCACCCTCTCTCATCGTCTCACCCTCTCTCAAGGAAGGAAAAGGAGGGGACATCGCGGGTCCAGTCGGGGAGAGCGCACGGGATAGGGCGGTGAGGGCGAGTGGGTGGGATGAAGCTAGGGATGGCGGAAAGGGGTGGCGACGGACGGGGCGAAGTCAAGGCGGGAAGGGAGTGGGGAACAAGGCGGAGAAGAGGAACAACGCGCGACCAAACAGGGCGACAGGGAGGGAGAGTGCGGGGAGGGCGTAGTGAGGCGGTGCGGGACAATGCGGAGTGGAGCGGAGCGAAGCGGGGAGGTAAATAAAATTTCGTCCATTTTTCATTAATGAAAGGACTCATTATTTTTCCTAATCTAATATTTAGGGACCGGATTTACAAGCACTAATAACCTAAGAAATAATTATGCATTTACGCGGTAAAAATATTCACAAAAATACACACTCAACAATATTGTCAGAACACTGTCTCATGTAATGTTCACGCTCAGAATGTCCATCACCAACTTTCCCCTTTCTGCATATAACTCAGGTAGAAATTTCGAAGAGTATATTTCCACAATGGAATGTTTGCTATTGTGAATGCACATCCTTTGCATATTTTAAAAGAATTAAACAAATAGAATTAGAGCCAGGTTTAAACACAATTTCGAGAACTCTTTAACAGCCGCATTCCTGCCCCCCCCCCAAAAAAAAGGACGTTGCCTTATTTTTCGCTTGCATTGTAGGGGAGAACACTGACGTGTGAGAGTTCAAGTCACGTGTGTTAGCTTCACAGATTAAAAAAATAGTCTCAATTCAGTTGCACTACATTCCACACATTATGATAAGTACTCGGACCTATCCGGGTTACTTCTGCTAATTTAGGACTTTAACTTAATACCCTGCCAGATCAGGTTACAGTCTCATCGGACCAACCACCGGGCCTTGAATACTTATCGATTGCGCGGCACAAATATTCACGACGAGAAACAAAACAAAACAACAACCTTCCCTATTTTCCTCGCGCTTTCAACGGCGCGAGATCAACGTGACGAAAAAAATGGAAAATTCGACAGCGCGAGCAGGCTGCATCTATTTATACGCGGTCTATTTCCCCCCGGCATAAATTTAGAGCTGGCGAACCCCTAAAAGAGCCTCACAAAAGGCGCGCGATCGCCCGCAAGCGTCGTGCTCGCGGGATAAACGCGCGTTCCCGCGCGCAATGCCGCCGGCGCGGAGCGAGCGGCCGCTTCCTGTACACCGCTGGTCTATTTTCGCTTCCGCCCGCCCGCCCGCCCGTCCGCTTAGCCTCTCTGCGCAAACACGTCGCATTCTCTTGTGTAGACACCTGCCTCTGACCGGAGGAGTATCCTGGCGGTTGGTTGCGTAGGCTTCCGCGGCCGGAGTTTGTGTTGTCTAGGCTATCCGAGGTGAGCCGCATCTCTGACATGGTGGCTAACGTTTCGGCCAGCGTATTGTGGCCTTCTTCAGAGCGTACTGCAGTGTCCTGCATACTGCAGTCACCCCGGATGGCCTAGACAAAACAATCCTAGCGGTTGGCTGCTCTGATCAGTGGTTTTTTGTGTTTTCTCCGATCAATACCAGGCGAATACCGGAGCTGTACCCTAACAAACGGGTAATAGACGGAGCGCGATATTTCCTTCCTCTTACTTTTCCCCTTCCTCTCCCTTACTTACACACACACACACACACACACACTATACTACCGCACATGCCGGGAGACCAGTGAGGAGCTTAGAGCTTGTTCCGGCTGGGCCGGTGCCCTGCTGGAGGGAGATACCCGGTTGGCGAAACCGCGAAAGCCGACGGGTAAGACGGCGCCAGCCCTCGCCATCCAGCTGTGGAAGTTCAAAAATATGCACTACACTCACGGGAACTTGACGCGCTCGGCATCACTAATCAATCTTCTGGAGACTCCACAGGTATTCAGAAGCGTGTGCAGGTCACGTTGAGCTATTTAATGTAAAGTCATATTTCTTTGTCTTTTCCCTCTTCCTTTTTTTTTCATTTTCATCCCTGATTCTTTTTTGCTTATAATTCTTGCTCTAGTTGTTTCCTCTTTCTTTGTTTCTTCTCTTCTGGTGGGAGAATGTGCGACGTTAGCTAGACATCTACATCAATTCAGCTGCTGTCTGGGCGGGAAGGAGCTGGGCGGGGGGTGGGAGGGGGGGCGAGGCGGGGAGGGAAGGGGAGGGGACTTACGAGGACGGACGGAGCGGACTAGAAAGGGACAGGCGGGCAAAGTAGACTGCTACGGATAGGTGGAGCGGAGCGAATGAAAGGGACAAAAATGGAGGGGGGAGTTGGAGGGACGAGGGGGCACGGGTCGAGAGGGGGGGGAATTGGGATGGAGTAGGATGGAAATGCACGGGCAGTAAAGTTTAGAGCAGAGGAACGAGAAGGGAACAAAGTGCGAAAGAAGAGAGTGGGGAAGGGGAACTGTAGGACTGAGGAGGACGAGATGGGGATCGAGATGGAAAGAGAGACGAGATGAAGGCGAAAAAAAATGAGTAGGGGGAAGAAACGGAACGATGCGCGAGACGGGAAAAGGACCGAGACACGCCGAGGCGGGAAGGCGAAAGAAATAGGGTGGGAAGTGAAAGGGCGATAGGGTTCGAGAGTGGAAAGCGGACGAGACGGTAAGTGTGAAGATAGGATTGAAAAAGTGGGCGGGACCAGACGTGAGATGGGACCAATTGATTGATTGGTGACTCTGGGCGCGTCAACTACTAAGACCATTAGTCACGTAAGTGAAGTGCATTTTTTATTCGCAGAAGGTAGAGGCGATCTTCCCCTGCTGAATGCTGGCGAGACCCGGCACCGACCTACACGTCAGCTTGTGGGTTTTTCCCAACCAGGTAACACCCACCAGCTGGCACATCATCAGCTGGGACAAACGCTACGCTAATATGTGTGTAAGTAGGAGGGGCGGCGAGGACAAGGATGATAGAAACATCACGTGCGGTGAATTGCCCGTTTGTTAGGGTTCTACCCCGGCATTCGCCTCGAGCTGACCGGAGAAACCACGAAAAATACATATCAAAGCAGCTGGCCGCTAGAATTCTGCTCCAGACTGCGACTGAACTAAACCTAGCTTATGTAGCTAGGGTCAAAAATCGTGCCATCGTCGGGATTCTACACCTAGGACGTCTCAGTCTGCGTCCCTGCAGCGACATCCGTTGATGCACTAAGCACCTAAGCGTACTTGAAATGGGGCCGAACGGAGTGTGTCGCGGACGGTGAGCAGTGGGTGGGTGGCAGCGGGAGATGGGCAGTGGGTGGGCTAGTGCGCAACGGGCAGCGGGTGGTGAGCAGTGGCTGGGTGGGCAGCAAGACGTAAGGCAATGGATGGGAGGGTGGTTGAGCAAGAGGTGCGAGGTGAGCACCCACTGGCAGCGGCGTAGCATGCGCCGCGCAGGGGGGCTGGGGGTGGCGAGAGGGCAAATAGACGCGCGAGACAAGCGCGTCGCCGCCTCCCACGCCCTCCCGCGCGCAGCTCGGCAAACAGCTGCTTCCCCAACGCCGCCCCGCGCGCCCCGGCGCCGCGCCCGGATGCCTCCAGGCGGAGGCCAAGGCGGCCCTCGGCAGTCGACACTTCGCAAAACGGACGCGGGAAATTGCAACTATTCTTCAACTGCTGAATTCACTCAAGAGAGTCAACTAACCAACGCCAGTAGCGGCGAGCATGGACAGCGCCTTACGGCTTGACTGATTCCAGGCGTTTTCAGACAAGGGCTACACTTGTTTCTAGGCGTCTCAAGTACTTGCCGTTTTTTACAGTCTAAAAGCACCACTATTTACTTGGCTGTCCGGGTGAGGCCGCGTCCATGGCGAAGGTGCCGACGTAATGCCATGGCATTAGGCCCTGAGGAAGGTCGCAGAATGGCGACAGAAACGTCGGCACCTTCGCCATGGACGCAGCGTCACCCGGACAGCCAAGAAAAAACTGATTCCGGCCGCGGGAGCCTACGCTCTCTTATAAGCACCACCTCCTAGAGTAAACTGTAGAAGGTGGTGCTATAAGACGCACTTTTTTACAATGAATTTCCTTCCACATTTAGGTGCGTCTTATACTCAAAATTAATATAAAAATGTCCGGTGTTTAATTTAAGATTCCCGTCAGTTTTAAAAATGACTGTATATTCGATGCTGCGCGAAACCTATCTCTCTATCTGGCAACATTAGATTCAACTGGCAGCAGCAGTGCACCGATGCTGCAAACAGGAGTTGCAATGGTTCACTAGTTTGCTAACACTGTCTCCCTCCCGCCCGCCATCACAAACGCAGAACACTGTGCAGCCTAAGATGCGTTATTGCAGTCTGTGGTGCCAGGTCCACTGAGCTTGCATTGAAAGGGATGTGTGTTTTCGGTAACAGTGCAATATTGTTGTTAATAACTAATTTCGTAATGAAAAAATAAAAGATACTCATATAATGCGGGCTGTAAATTGAAAAAAATTAAATTCTTAAAAATTAAGGGGCATCTCAGAGTCCGTAAAATATGGTATTGAAATGATTCGCGAAAGAGTCGTGAATGATCAGTGCCAGAGGCAAACGGTGTACCCACTGTTACTATCAGCCGCCGACCTTCATGTCGGCTTGTGAGGGATTTCCTCTTCCTGACATTTTCACCAGTGGAGCACCGCCCCACCTGCTTCCCATCTGGATCCCTATTGTGCATACTCCGATTTAAATGTAGTGTCTCTTCAAGGTCGCAAGCTGGAGAGGAAAGAAAAAGAAAGGATGGGAAGAAAAGAGAGCGCGCAGACTGTTGCAATACACACCGATTTAAATGAAGTGTCCTTTCAAGATCACGAGTCACAAGGAGAGGAGGCACTGTCATTCAAGCGAGAGCTTCAGTGCCAACAATTTAATTTGTAAAGAAGCTCCTGAAATATCAAGCTCGATTTTTCGTCGAATTCGTTCGATTTGCCGTGGAATGAATCTTAGGCCAATAGAGCCGTGCACGAAAAAAAAGGGAGAGGGCTCGAGGGAGTGTTACTATGGGTTACATAGATGTAGGGGTATTGGTCTTACGTTACGCTGAAGTTTTTTAAACAATTCAACGTTTGCTAAAATAATTCCATTTATTTAGTATTATACTAATGAATTAAACTATTAACAAAATGAATAAAAATATAAATAGGTTAAAGATTTATGAATGATTACTATAAATGAAAATATTTTTTCAACAACGGTATGTTGATTGAATCTGTCCCATTAAAAAAGACAATATTCAACATTGATCTATAGTGTTCCCTAGAATCTAATTGTATTGTCCCAATTTTAGTGTTTCACTAGACTTTCACAGGCCCTCGTTGGCCCGTTGGTTAGCGTGCTCGCTTTCCACGGCGCAGCCCCGGGTTTGATTCCTGGTCGGGGCAAAAATTAACTGAGTGCTTTTCTTGCAATCCGTTGCTGTGTGACGATGAGAAGGCGCACTTCTCACGCATAGGGATGACTATGTGATAATCACACGTACCCCTAATCCATGGTCGCAAGGCCGGGACACGCCTGGTAGGCCTTAGCTCGTGAAGAGCTGTTTAGTAGTAAATAGTTCGACCCCTTGAGATGATATTATTATTATTATTATTATTATTATTATTATTATTATTATTATTATTATTGGCGTATAGGCCATTACTGCACACGCTACACGATTAACGTGTGTAATTCTTCCAGGATCAGCTTTTCAGCTGTATCCTTGGATTACAACAAGGTTGTTACGCCTTGTAGTGTGACTTATGAGATGATAGGATGATGATGATAGGTGAAGGGACAATCACAAATACGACCATGTCTACGCAGGACTCGAACCTGCAGCCTCCTCGGCACAGACGACGGCTGCCGCAACCGTCTGCGCCACGGGGCCGACTATTATTATTATTATTATTATTATTATTATTATTATTATTATTATTATTATTATTATTATAATATTTGCGTAACGGCCATTTCTGACCACACTTCACATTCTCTTCCAAGGCTCAGTTATATTCTATCCCAAAGAGATTAACGTGTGTCATTATAGATATCAGATTTTTCGGCTGTATCCCATGGTAAGACTAGGTTGTTAAGCTTTGAATTATAAGGTGATAGGATGATGATGAGAGGGAGAGGAGATCGTGGGCTTTTAGAACCATCCCAGCATTCGCCTGTATGAGCGAGGGTAACCACAAAAATCCCGACCCGGATGGCCGGGCCGGAGATCGAACCCAGGCCTCCCAACTGCGAAGTCTGCGCGCTACGCACTGAGCCACATCTCTCGATCTTCATTTAGAAACAAATTTTAGTTTTCTACACACATTTCATGATTTTTACTGTAAATGAAATTCATTGAGCCATAGATGTGTTATTAAGGGGTTTTCTAATCCAAACAACTTTTAATAATATATTAGAATTATTAGAATGCTGCCATTCTTTCACTTTGAAGATCAACTATACGTAATTGGTCTTTTCGTTGCATGAGTTGCAATTGACTTATGAAACGCAGTCGACGTTTCGTAGTGCGAGCAAGCATGCGTAATAGTTAACAAAGTTTTAAAAGTTCGAAGATTTAGTGTTTTTTATAAATGTTAAGATTAATGAGTATTTATAAACGCACAGTCAATAAATCGTATGAAACATGTACTATCCCTTCACAGAAAAGCTACATAGATTATAATAATATGTGATGCATTACGTACCTACATTGAGGTGGATAACGGGATATACTACAATAGTTCACCACCACATGCATGTTACATATTACATGTTTCTCGGAAAATTGTATAAAACAATTCAATTGCAATTATCTATTAAATCGAATGAGAAAAACAATATCGCATTATCAAACATTGGCATCAATAAATGGAAAGAGAATTTCGAAAGACTGCTTCTAGAAAACAGAAACTTCCAAACACACAAGGAAGTAAAATTTGAACAAAGGGTAGATCTGACAATTAAAGATTTAGAAAAAGCACTTAAGACAATGAAATCCAATAAGGCACCTGGTCCGGGAGATATACCGGCAGAATTACTGAAATATGGTCCCTATAAACTGCACCAAATGCTCAAACACACGTTTTCAAGGTGCATGAATGGAGAAAATCCTCCTCAGGAGTGGCGAACGTCTTACCTAACACCAATCCATAAGAAAAGATCTAGAGACAATGAAACAAACTACAGAGGAATAGCAGTTATTGGATCTATAGGTAGACTGTATAGCAAAATAATACGAAATAAAATAGAAGAAGAGATAAAA
This sequence comes from Gryllus longicercus, assembly GCA_038098605.1. Classification (NCBI taxonomy): domain Eukaryota; kingdom Metazoa; phylum Arthropoda; class Insecta; order Orthoptera; family Gryllidae; genus Gryllus; species Gryllus longicercus. The sequence goes on along the minus strand of JAZDUA010000036.1, from coordinate 5,210,373 downwards.
GGAAAAATAGGAGAGGAACAATGTGGTTTTACTGCCGACAGGTCAGTCATAGACAATATATTTACATTAAAACAACTTATAGAAAAGAGAACAAGGAGAGGTAGGGAAGTTCATTTGGGTTTCATTGATCTTCAGAAGGCGTATGACAATGTACCGGTTGCTAGAGTATGTGAAGAAATGGATGGACTTCAAATCAGTGAAAACTTAATTGGAGCCACACAGAATCTATATAAGAATAACACCTCTCAGATTAAGATCTACAGCAGGCTCTCGGATCCATTCCCAGTCAGCAAAGGTCTTCGTCAGGGTTGCTGTCTTTCCCCAACACTGTTTAAAATATATCTGCATCAAATTTTACAGCAGTGGGAGAAACAATGCAGAGTAATGGGAATGACGATCGGAGAGGATAAATTGTTTACTTTATATTTTGCTGATGACCAGGTAGTAATTGCAGAAGATGCAGACGATTTGAGTTTCATGATCCGTAAACTCAATGAACACTTTTTAAAAGCAGGACTTAATATTAATATGGACAAATCTGAATACCTGGCAGTTGGAAAAAATGAAATAGAAGATCTTCTTGTGGAAAATGGAGGAAAAATGAAAGGGGTAAACAAATATAAATACCTTGGTGTACTTTTTAACAATAAGGGAAATAGCCATGACGAAATTGAGAGACGAATAGGCTTGGGGAGAAACGTGACACGAAGTATAAACTCTGTCTTATGGAACAAAACCATCACTAACACTACTAAAAGACGTCTTTACTCCTCGCTAGTTAAGAATGTTACAACATACGGTTCAGAAGTTTGGGAGATCGATAAAAGAACAAAAGGGAAGCTGCTGGCCCTTGAAATGGACTACTGGCGTAGAAGTTGCTGTTATAGCAGACGTGACAAAATCAGGAACGACGACATAACAAAGAAAATGGATGTCAAGAAATCTATCCTTGACGAAATAGAGAAAAAACAAATCGTCTGGTACGGTCATGTTATGCGAATGACAGACGAAAGATGGCCAAAACGAGTCCTGAAATGGGTGCCAACAGAAAGACAGAAGAGAGGAAGACCCAGACTTGCATGGCAGCAGGGAGTGCAAGAGGCTATGACGGCAAGGGAAATGCCAGATGACCTATGGTCCAATAGAGAGGCATGGAGACTGAGAGCGAAGAAACGGCGACAGCTGTAGAGCAACTCCGTACTATATATATAATTGCAATTTCAGAAACATGTTTAACTATGTGAATTCGCAGTGAATAGTAATTATTAGACCTGGAAATTTTAGACTTTAAAAAATATGCTTTAGGCACCTATAATAGGTAACAAAATTCTGAAATGAGGCCCAATTGGGCATGAAAAATGAGGTTTAGGCACTTAAAATCGATTACAGCGTAGCTCCTCGTCACAATATGCAATGCAGCTAATACAACACAGAAGCAGAACCACACATACACAGAGAAGAAAACACGAAATGCTTATTTTCCTTTCTAGAGGTTCAGGTTCAAGACTTGGCCCTATGTTGTAAGCTTCTCCTTTCCGACTGTAGGCTTTTGACTGACCTGTGGCTTTCCACGCCTGGATAGCGTAGACGACGGGCACGCTGAGGCGATTGGCCTCAACCGTAGAGTTAGAAATTTATCATCTTTCCTCTATGTCTCAACCTGTCAACAGCGCACCTGCACCGGGAGAGGGTGCAATTGCCTAAGAAGAGCGCTCTGATCGCAGACGAGCGTGAAACATCTTTATATTAGGGAGCTTGTGCCACCTCGAACGTTAAAGCACTATCGATCTTCTGCTCATGCGCAGTTCAAGTTTCGCACCGTTTTAGTGCATCTGCGCAGGCGCAGAAGATCGATATTGTCGACGCGTAGGCTTGCACAAACTCCCTATTAACTTGCAGAGCTCCGTATGTGCGGAGTGTTGTGTGTGATTTCGGTGCTTAATCGATCCGATAATTTTCGAGTTTCGGGAAATTTGGAACACACTTTACGATTCGGTAAAACAAGTTTAAGAAACGAGTAATTAAAATATGATAATTCTTCGATATTACTTGTTTTAGACAGCTTCAAGCAAAAAATATATTAAAACAGGCATCAACCGCCATTTAGGACAACCGCCATTTAGGCAATATTAGTTGCTTGTAGTAGATCTATTTTTTTCATGATTCGTAAACATCTGCAATTATTTTCCACAACCTCTTAAAGGAAATAAAGAGACATTTGTCCTAAAATCAGAGGTTTAGTGATTATACTCGTTTTGTTCCAGAATTTAAATACCTACCTTTTTAATCAGTCTTTGAAAATAAGTACCGAACGACCTGAAACAATCTTTGGGGGTTTTCGAATTCCCCTGTAGCGCATATGTTGTACTTTTCATTTGCAACATTTCTGCTCTTCCTTTTGTAATATGTAATCACTCGGATTCAGCTAGGTATTTGTACTTTCCTCAATCTGTCATCCACCGCAACCACGATTGCCTTTGCGTGGCGCTGGGCAAGTGAACGTAATGCGAGACCATTAAAAATTAAATTTACAGAGATCATTTTTACGTACCATTTCATGAACGCTTCCAAAAATTTAAGAAATTGAACCACATTATTATATCATCGCAAAGGAAAAGACCTTCATATCATTTGTTAATTTGTGTTGGATAAATCTAAAATTTGTTTATTTGACATTTTCAGCTGCCAAATATTAACTGTGTTGTAATTGCACAACAATAAGATAATAAGAACGGGGCAAGCATCCTCGATAGTGCCAAGCCCGAATTAGCATCAGTACATTATTTAAAATTCCGGAAGTAGCATTTGCGGATATTTCAAATAAATTACTCGCATCAATTAACCCTGTATTTCATTTCAAAATGGTGGTGCATAATATTTGGTGGTCCTGTAACATGAGGGCGGCAAACTCCATACACGTGCTTGCAGCGTCGTGCAAACAACATGCGGATTCTACGAAAGCTACGCTTTTCAGTTTCAAGTCGATGATTTGACCATGTGATTGTGACATGTTGGCTATACATACCGTCACGTATCGCAACCATACCTTGCACCATCATTCATGAGTCAACATCATACAGCGTTAATGATCACCCCACAATACTTCAGCAAATGGAAGGGTAAAGGAACACCTCAATTCCCTTTAAGGGAGCTCTAGAGTCCTCTGTGAACTGTCCAATCCAGAGACGAGATTATTTCTCTTCGTTCGTTTCTGGATGTGACCATACTGTGGATGCAGAGGCATATCTAGGTGTACAGGCGCCCATGTCAAACATAGACTATCGCCCCTGACAGGATACTTCAAATTAGGGGTGTTGTTATATGATTTAGCGGGTATTCTCTAAATAGCGCCCCTTGTGAGTGACGCCCGTGACACGTTGCATGTCTGCCATACCGTATATACCCCTCAGTGTGGATGTATCGATACTGTGCAGATGTCGATACTTTGCAGGTATCTACACTAGAGAGTTTGTGCACGAATTAGCGGGCAGCAACTGACTGCAATCTCGATCTTCTGTGCATGCGCAGGTACACGAAAGTGGTGCGAAACGTGAACTACGCATGTGCAGAAGATAGATAGTGCTTAAACATTGGAGGTGGCACAAACTCCCTATTACGAAAAGTATCGACACTGCAAAGACGTTACTGACACTGAGAAGGTATCGACACAGGATTTTCTGAACCTGGGGGAGGTTCAGACACCCCGAAGACACCTCCCGGGGTAATGCGGGGGTTCCCAATCGCAGAAAGTGCACTTGCACGCCGTCCACCTGCCGCAGGGCGGAGTGGCCAGGCCGCCGCGACAGGGACATCACTTTCCCCGGGCGTCGCCTGTGCTCTCTCGCCTGTTCCGTGCCTCGCCTCGGCCGCGCGCTTGGCCTGGCCGCGCCGCCAGCGCCAGCGCCGGCCGAGGCAATGACCCTGCGGTCGCTGCCTTCACCGCCCCTCCCCCACCTCCGCCGCCCTCGCCCGCGCCGCGACCGACTCGCTCGCTCGCACGGTGCGGCCGAGCCAGAGCGCGCGGGCGCGAGCCAGCCAGCGAGCCAGCCAGCCAGCCAGCCAGCCAGCGAGCGAGCGAGCGAGCGAGTGAGTGAGTGACGTCACCGCCCGCGCGCGGAGTCGGCTGTCAGGGCGCTCACGTGACGCAGCGCCCGCCGCCGCCGCCGCCGCCGCTCAATGGGACGAAAATAGGCACGCGCCGGCCTCTCTTTCTCTGTCTTGCTGTGTGTCGGGAGACCCCGCGGGGAGCCGGGGGAGAGGTTCCCTTCCCGCCTCCGACGCGATGCGATGCGATGCGGTGCGATGCGGTGCGATGCGGTGCGATGCGATGCGATGCGATGCGATGCGATGCGATGCGATGCGACGCGATGCGACGCGACGCGATGCGACGCGACGCCATGCGACGCGATGCGACGCGATGCGACGCGATGCGACGCGATGCAACGCGATGCGACGCGATGCGACGCGACACGATGAGACGCGACACGATGAGACGCGATGCGACGCGACACGATGCGATGCGACGCGACGCGATGCGATGCGATGCGACGCGACGCGATGCGACGCGACACGTCGCGACCGTCGCTTGGGTGAACACCTCGCGGTCGCGCTCTCCGACGCAGCTTATTTGATAACGGCCGACGCGTTGGGCGGGCGGGTCCACGATGGGGGAAAGTGATCGACAGAGGTGGGTCGGATGAAACGTTATTTCGAATTGTGTCGAATCCTTATCCTCTTTCATCTCCATTATCATCACCTTTTTCTTAGTTCTCTTCCTTTTCTTCTTAATGTAGTTTTTATTATTATTATTATTATTATTATTATTATTATTATTATTATTATTATTATTATTATTATTATTACACGAAAAAGGTAGAATAGAGTAACACTTTACATGCAACTGTTTACGGAAGTACCCTGGTACAGCAGTAAATTTTATGAAATCCCCTAATAGATTCCTTTACAATTAAATCAGATATTCACATTATATTATGTACTCCTAAAAATGACGTTACTATACTAAATAAAAATAGTGGCACCGAGTTCAATAGCAAACACCCATCCACAAGAGGGGCTTCGTAGACCGGAAAGACTCTTGGGGTAAACAATTGGGCCAAAGCCCTCCTCGACCTGGAATTCATGTAAAAAGTATAAAAATTGTGTAAATAAACAAATCATTTAAATGTTTTACGAACAATTAGTGTAAAAATAGTAAGAAAAATATTTCATTCCAAATTAGTTAGGCCAGTGAGATTACATATAATTTTACAAATTTTTGTTATTTAAAATTTAGTATTTTTGCTAACATGTTTAAGAAAAATCCCTCCCACTATCCACACGGCAGTAGTAAAAAAATGAAAATGTTCCTTTAGATAAATAATCTCTCTCTTCCAAAGGCCTCTGTGAAGGGAAATAAAAAAATAGATAATTCTAGAAAGTGTCTGATTTGTCGCTTCCGTGGGTTCCTCGGATAAATTCTAAGCGCAACAACACTTTATACAACGGATTGAGGCAGTAGCGTAACGTAATGAGTGCGAGCCCGTCCGCAAAAAGGTTATCCGGACCCGGTTTATAAGAGTGAAGAACGGGCCCCTTTACAGAAGTGGTGTTAGTACGTTAAATAATAAAAATATCTCCTAAAAATAGGCCGTCTTTTACCTGGGCCCGTCTACTTTGCGGGCCGGAAAGTTATGCCACTTCACTGAGGGATGACCTCCTCGACTAAGGAGTACTGGAGTACTACTAGTAAAGGAGGCCGTGACTGAGGGCTCATGAACCCCCTTTTCCCGACCTGCCCGCACGTGAACACCGTCGTCAGGCGAAGTATCAATCCCAAATGGCCCGTCTCTCACAATATCCCAAGATAATCTCCCGCAGTACGGCGGAAATGCGGATCGCTGGTCATAGTCCAACGATTTCACCCGGGGATGCAGCACCATCAAAAGAAGAAAACATGAAAGAGACAAATTAAAATAAAAAGGAAGGAAGAACAGGGGAAAGAAAGAAGAAAGAAATACGTAGAAAGAGTGACAAAAATATCGATCACTGCTTGTTCGATCACTGCTCTTTAAATTTTTGTTCGACTTGAGATAGTCTGAGATTCGAATATCTCAGAACATTTTTTATAGTGATGAACGTCTTAGGGTTCTCTAAGGACGAGTAATCAATGATGGATATGAAACACCTTGTGATACACGTATGAGAAACTACATTCATTAAATTTCTCTTAATTGCACTCTCCATTACCTTTGCTACAACGACGATTATATCGCAGAAGATAAATGTGGCGTTTTCCTGAAAATCCAACATAAAACAAGTAACCTAAATCAACATGAAGACCCGAACTTCAGTATGGCAATGCCTTTCCAACAACACCGACAAAAGAATAAAAAACAATCATGACACGTTTGCATGAATATTTTTTACAGGTTGCAACAAACCTTTTGAGTTGGTAAGTCTTTTCACTTGACGTAAAAGATTTCAGTGTTGAAACTTATGTATCAAAAACCAATATTGTTCTGATAGGTCCTATCTGATAGGGAGAGCTTTACTATTTACCCTATCAAAGAAAACTGTTCTTTCCCAAATGCTTCCCATCTCACTCAGCGGGATATGATCCGATATATTCACAAGTAGTTTACTCTGGAAGCAATTCGATCACAGTGAGATGCAGGACAGTCAACAACATCATTCCCCCTCTCCAAAGCAGACGTTTAATATTGTAGATGCCAGATCGATACATTATCAGCAATGTTCACTCATCAATTAGTTTCCCAGGTATAAAGGTTCGATAAAACGTTTGGAATAATATCAAAACTAATGAAAGTATACAAGAAGGAAGTAATGGTGCAACAGATGACACGATGCCTGCATTGAACGAATTACTTCCATCAACCAGAAGATAACATGATTCCCCACAAAAAATCCTGTCAATCATTACATGAACTGATAAAGAATATATATATATATATATATATATATATATATATATATATATATAATGAACCGATTCCCTTGAAACCTTACAATTTGTTCTACCGTAAATTAACATTGCTAACAATCTTATTAAAGAAATGCAACGCCTTTCCTACAGAATTATAAAATATACGTCAGAAAACTGTACATAACGCACGGGCGTAGTTGGGATGCTATCCTCTTTCTTATCCACTTTTCCATATTTGCAGGACAAGAACCTCATTCAAGTCCTTGCAATTTTGATAAAATTGATGCCTCTTTACTATCATCAGTAACAGTAATAAAACCTTACCAGCTGAACATTCCAAGTTACTCTTCCGGGGTCACTATCTAATCTCCACTGGATTCCTCAATAGCACCTGCTTGTACCACCATTCTCGCTCTCCGGCTACAAGCTATATAGTATGATGAAATGTGTAGAGATATTAGTAATTATAGAATACTGAAGTTTAAGGTTCGATGAAACGGATCGTTTGTCCTACAGATTTGATTGATTGACTTTTTGATTATCCGAGCACGTCAACTGTTTGAGTTGTTAGTCCCGTTTGTGTAGTGAACATTTTATCCCAACATGGGCAGGTGATTCTGTCCCAGCTGGGAGGTCGGATCTGGCGCCTACATATACGCTGCCTTGAGGGAGATATCCCCTACAGGTATCTCCCCCAACGGCGTACCACCACGCCCGGGAAAAGCTTTTGGTTCCCGATTGGTCTCCCGGCACATGAGTGACGTTGTAGTATATATATGTGTGTAATCCATTTCTAGATGCCCCATTTATTATTTCCACATTTTGAAAGCTTCAAATCAAAGACTTTGCATCAAAGTACCCAGTAAGGATATCTCGAGTAGATTCACATAGAAATGTTTATTGATCCAGTTGAATTGTTACAAGATAACAATGATAAGCCGCATGCGTGTATATTATTCATAACATTCACTGTCAAAACAAAAATGCTAGTTCTATTGTGTCAACTCTGCATGTTCGATTGTTGTAATTTTAATTTGTGAACGTGTACCTTGGCAAAAAAATTCCGATTCGCACCCTACTAAGAGATCTATGAATCCGTTAAGGTAAACAATTCCACAAAAAATGATGTACAACGGAGGAGAGAGAGAGTTGATTGGCGATATTGAAAAGGACGGGTAGTGAGTAGGGTGACAATTTAGAATGCTATGAAATGAATAACTTCCTTTTACGATACTACACAACCCCACCAATCCATTGTTGCCCGATTGAACCAAACCGATTGATTCAAACCGATTGATTCAAACCGATTGATTCAAACCGAGCTCTTTGCAGAAGCGGATTTCGAAACATATGATTCCCTGGTACTTTCTAGCCGGAATTCATAGTCTTCGTAGAAATACGACGTAAATAATAAAATAATCTTTGTGAAATAGGTGCCACTTTGTCAATAAGTGGCCACTTATTGAAGCTTAGTACTTTTCACAGCCCTGTAACCTTCCAGATAGGTAATGTCATATGCCTATCGCTGTGTGTCAGAGACTTGACTGACATTGTCTCGCCTCCATCGATGCGCTATCTCGTGAGGGAATTAGCATACATACAACTCGCTTTCAGAACTTAGGTTGCATTGATAAAACGAATCTAATTTGAGGTGGAGTGGCAGGTAAGGAACAAATGTTAAAAAAAAGGAAAATAGCGAAGAAAAACGTTCTTAGCAAACACTAATTTTTCTTTAAGTATTAGCTAAGAATGTTTTTCTTCTGTATGTATTTTCTCCCAAACCACAACAAAAACAAGGGAAAGATACGGAAAACGAATGCCATACTTTTATTGTCTTTAATTTATGGACTATGTTTCTGATCTTTTTACAATCCTAATGCTCTTTCTTTGCTAATCTTTATCGGTATGTTTAGATATTATTATACCATTGAGAGTAGCACATGTTAGAAAATCTAGTATTTAAATTAATTAAGAAGTCTTGTTTTTCTCCTACGCGATGCAAGTTCTAGGGACACTCGCTACGCGATTGAAAAGATCTTACGCCAGTAAAATCTAACATACCTAGATAACGCTTGTTTATTAATTTATATGGAGGTATCAACGTAATCAGCAACATATACATACTACGTATTAAGTTATATTGAATTTTGTATAATCCTATGAAAGAATGGATGAAGTGTATGTGTAGTGCAATAATTGTTGCCCTGAGCCATCTCAATCAGCCGCATTTTCGCGACTGACTTTCATTACTACTTACATGGTATTTAACCTTTTCACGGAATCCCATCCCAACTCAAGTATTCTAACCCGTAGATACTATTTTATAAATTTGAGTTTCGGGTGGTCTTTTAGACTCAATCTGCAACGTGATTTATAATTGCATTCTGTCATTTCCTCCAATTCTAGAAAAAGGTGGAAGATATTCATAATTCATAATCGAGGGAAGATATATACTATTTTACTTTATACATGCGTATTAATCTCTTTCATTCGTTAAAGGGCGTGGACAAAAAGTTCTCAAATAGCCATTATTCATGCGTAATTTGCTTTAGTCCTCGTGCCATGCACCCTGAAACAATTAAAATATTTCAGTGAGCGGCTGATCGGATGTTGGAGCTGAACGCCATAGGTAGACGAAGGACCCTGAGGAATCGTTCCTTACTCATCCACCCCTCATTTGCATTCTTAAGCCCGATCGATGGGCCGATCTCCCATCCATCATCCTTGTATGGCGCATCCTGAGATACCTGGTTGTGGAAAACCCTGAAGCCGACGGTAGGTCGCCACTGTATCTCGCCATCCAAAGGGGGAAAGATCAGCGGCACCTACAGCGATAAAACATGCACTACACTTGATAAATTCGATAAACACTTGATAAATAAATATAAATTCAGAATACTCCAATATTGAAATAAATTCACAACACGCGTCGGAGATCCGGTATGCAGCGACGAGCGATCTCAGATCTTCCGAGACACTCTCGTATCTATCTGGTGGTGAGATATTCAATTGATTCATTAATGATTCCGGGAGCGTCAACTGCAAGGGTCATTCGACCCGTAAGTGTAGTGTATGTTTTTAGGCTGGACGGTGCCTTGAACCTTCCCCTTCTGGATGGCGAGATCCGGTTGCGACCTACCGTCGGCTTGAGGGATTTCCCCAACCAGGTATCTCTCACTAGCAGAGCATCAACATGTGTGGTAATTTAGTGCAAGATGTAAGTGTGTGTAAGTAAGAGGTGAGGATAGGGCAAGAAAAAAAAAAGATCACTCGCAGTCCTTAGCCCTTTTGTAGGGAACTGCTCCGGCATTCGCCTGGTGTCGTTCGGAGAAACATGGAAAACTACCGATGAGAGCGGCCGACCGCTAGAATTCTCCTCCAGAGAGCAGCCGAACCCGACCTAGCTATGTAGCTAGTGTCGAAACTCCTGCCACCGTCGAGACTCGAACCCTAGAACCTGCCGGTCAGAGGTTCTGCAGTGTCTTCAATATTGACGCTCTGATGCATTCAGACGGTCAAGTCCGCTGAGACAGTATAGTGCTTAATTATGGCGAGATATTCAAAGTTGTTGTTGTTATTGTTATTATTATTCAAAGTGACACATTTTTATACAGGAATCTGGGAAAAACTATTTTTAGGTGGCCACTCCTCTTAACATTTTCTGGGATTATTTGCAGACTTTTAACACGTGTTCCACGGAACTAATAAAACAGAGTTACGGCACACAATGCAATAAACGACCTCGACCTGTTTTCCAGGACGTCGTGTTTCGTTCAACCCGGAAGATCGGTTTGATATTTATTCGCCTATAAATATTCTATGAATCAATTACAGTACGTAAACGAGGAAAGAGAATAACAAGTGGATATCATGCATTTCATTAGACGTGCTGAAGCATATAACAGTGCCTCACAATTGATTAATAAACTTGTTATTGCCAATCAAACACATGAACACTGTGCTGTATCTGTAATACAGAGGAAAAGATATTAGTTATACGCAAGAGTGTTCTACCTAACCCAATGAATATTATGTTCATTGTCAGTCACTAATGAACTCATTTAAAATGAGATTCAATTCTTATCTAATTTTATAATTCCTTCTACTATGAAACGTCTGGTACTTCTAGAACAAATCGCCCTATTTGAAATATACAGCTTTGTTACAGATTCAATTATTCAATTTTCGTATTCAATTATCGTATGTTTCACTCAGAGAACCGAATACTGCGATCTATCCATTGTTATAATTCAAGTTTTAAACCTGCAATCTCGGTTTTGTGTACCTCGGGGTATCGTAGAGCTCAGGAGAAGAATTTTTAACCTAGCCATGTTATAAAAGCCTCTTATTCATTGTCATCCTCGCACTACGCTAATAACTGTCATTTAACGGACTCCTAACTCCCTTTCTTTACCCTATGCTAAATACACAGACATTTTGACAACACCAATTCGCATAGTAATGAGCAGGGCTCGGATTTAGATGAGTGGTGATCTAAAATTCTTTGAACAATACCTAAAAATGACTAAAAATAAGCGGAAAATGACTTAAAGTAGAAAAAAATAACTTTAAAATATGGGGAGAATGATACTGATCGGGGAAAACATGGGAAAATACCGATCAGAGCAGCCGACCTCAAGATTTCTCAACCAGACAGCGACTAACTTCTACCTTTCTGTACATCTAGCGCCGAAAAACCACCAGCAGGATTCGAAACCTAACATCCCGGTCAGAGACACTGCAGTGGCAATCAGAGTCGTAGCTAGGGTCAGAAGCGCCCCTGAATTTTGCGCCCGGAAGTCGTATTTTCTAGGAAGAGAAACAACACAATAAGGGGGGGGGGCATGAGCGCCCCTCTGAGGGTTGCGCCCCGGGCAGCCGCCCACCCGGCCAGGCCCAGCTACGACGCTGGTGGCAATAGTTGTCGTCCTAAGCCATCCGAGGACGATCATTTCCGGTGGAACCGGATGCAAGCGAAGTGCTCGTACGTGGCAGCAACCTGAGCGAGAAGAAGCCGCCGGTGCCCCAGACTCCGAAAAGCATCCTCCGCGGCCCGGTCGCTGTTAACGGGGGCAGCGGGACGAGATGCCCGCGCAGGCGGAAACGAGAGCGAAAGCCGACACTCGCGCGGCGCAGACCTACCCGATGACTCGCCGGCGTCGACACTTGTCGCGTCGCCCCAGCGGGAGGGGCTGCTTGGCGGCTGGCCACCGACGACGAGGCTACTCTTCCTTCCAACCTTTTTCGCACACCTCAGGGCGCCTTCCCACGTCGCGACGGCGGCGGGCTTCCGTCAAGCCAAAAATGGAATTTACTTATGTGACTCACGGACACAACCGTTGCTGCTGCAGCGACACTAGGAGACACTTGATAGGAGAGATCACGTAGAACTAGCGGTCAGAGCAACCGGCCGCTAGAATTCCCATCCAGTGACTGGTTAAAGTTGACCTAGCTGTTTAGCTTGAGCCGAAAATCCGCCACCGTTGGGACTTGATCTCTAATAATTCTTAGGCCTATTGCTCACGCCGCCGCAGAAGCGCGCGAACGTCAATCATCAGGGCTCTTCGCCGACGACGGACAAAGGGACCGAAGCAGGTACCTGCTGCGGTCCCTTTGTCCGTCGCCGCCGGAGGGTCGGCAAAGTGCCCTGATGATTGACGTTCGCGCGCTTCTGCGGCGGCGTGGGCAATAGGCCTAAGAATTATTAGAGATCAAGTCCCAACGGTGGCGGATTTTCGGCTCAAGCTAAACAGCTAGGTCAACTTTAACCAATCACTGGATGGGAATTCTAGCGTCCGGTTGCTCTGACCGGTAGTTCTACGTGATCTCTCCTATCAATACCGAGCGAATGACGGAGCAGTACTACCATCAATCTTATTAATCATTTCCGTATACCTGTTACTTGTCCGATACCTGTTACTTGTTTCACTTGTTTACCTCCATAACTCAGATATTGCAAGAACTATTTCGGATGAGGTAATAGGAAATAAAAACACCAAAGAACTCAACAAATAACCAATAAGAAGAACAGTCAGTAAGAAGAGACTTTCTCCACAACTTATTGCGCCATTCCGCATCTACATTTAATCAAAAAATCAGCCAACACGGCACACGTCATGAGCTAGATTCTGATGAAACAATGATAAACGTAACAGTGGACAAAAATGAATAAACGAAGAACTTAACAGACGCTCAGAAATAAGAATTCTGTGTTTTTATAGTCACAATACGTATTTGATTTTTTGTTTGTATTACACATGTTTTCAAATGATTACTAAATGTGATCTTTCATATATATCTTAATGCTATTTAACTTATCGGTATATTTACTACTCACGTATCTGTAAAAATTCTAATTGTAGAAGTAAAGAATGTTTAATAATACGCTATTGTTCGTTCACTAGATTTACTCATTAATTCGTCCTTCTTTTCCCGAACTCACAGTTTCAAGGTCAATGGAAAAAGGGCCTTGGAGCCCTATCATCAACACGTTCTCATAAATAACCAAGACGATACCTGAATGGTGAAACAGCACCTTGCCAGTCGTCTACCTCCTTGGAACCGCGTGGCTTTCTAATAAAACATTTCCTGATCGATAGGATGACGGGCCGAGACCACCAATGAGACACGGAGAGAGGAAAGGAGGAATTAAGAGAGAGAGGAAGAGAAAGAGAGAAAAAAGAAAGAGAGAGAGAAAGAAAGAGAGAGAGAAAGAAAGAGAGAGAAAGAGAGAGAGAAAGAAAGAGAGAAAGAAAGAGAGAGAAAGAGAGAGAGAAAGAGAGAGAGAAAGAAAGAGAGAGAGAAAGAAAGAGAGAGAGAGAAAGAAAGAGAGAGAAAGAAAGAGAGAGAAAGAAAGAGAGAGAGAAAGAGAGAGTGAGAAAGAAAGAGAGAGTGAGAAAGAAAGAGAGAGAGAAAGAGAGAGAAAGAAAGAGAGAGAGAAAGAGAGAGTGAGAAAGAAAGAGAGAGTGAGAAAGAAAGAGAGAGAGAAAGAGAGAGAAAGAAAGAGAGAGAAAGAAAGAAAGAGGGAGAGAAAGAAAGAAAGAGGGAGAGAAAGAAAGAAAGAGGGAGAGAAAGAAAGAAAGAGGGAGAGAAAGAAAGAAAGAGGGAGAGAAAGAAAGAAAGAGGGAGAGAAAGAAAGAGAGAAAGAAAGAAAGAAAGAGGGAGAGAAAGAAAGAGGGAGAGAAAGAAAGAGGGAGAGAAAGAAAGAAAGAGGGAGAGAAAGAAAGAAAGAGGGGAGAGAAAGAAAGAAAGAGGGAGAGAAAGAAAGAAAGAGGGAGAGAAAGAAAGAAAGAGGGAGAGAAAGAAAGAAAGAGAGAGAAAGAAATAGAGAGAGAAAGAAAGAATGGAAGAGAGATATTAAACGTGCGAGCGAGGGATGGCGATGGCCTGCCACACGAACGAACGCGATCGCGGAGTATCGGCGGTGTCAATCACGCACTCTCACGCACAGATCACGCACTCAAACGCACGACGCGGCGATGCCTGGTACTACCAAGCGAATCGCCGTCTTTCCTTTCACACGTCACTACATCACTTGCCGATAGCACTAGGGGAATTGTACGAGTAAGACATACAAGCGGGTAGGCGAAAATTTTCAACGGCAATTCCCAGTGCTAGTGGTCGAAATGAGGTCGAAGTGTAGAATATGTTCACAGGGTTCAAAAATAGCAAGTGAAGTGCTCATTCACTAACTCTAGTGATCTACTCCACCTCCAACTAGTGACGTCTTTCCAACTAGTCAACTAGTAATGTGGTATCCGAGTTTTAAAGAAACTCAGAAAGGCTCAGCATAAGTGACATTTTTATCCGTTCTGTTTTGTTGTCATTGAAGTATAGTTTTCAGTTCACTGTTCACTCACTGATCTCAGGCATTCCCTGATGCGGAAACTCTTTTTAGGGCAGGTAGCCACACCCTTAACCCCTAGTTGCTTCCATGACCATAGTACGACGAGGAACGGACAGTGCGTGCACAGAACAAGTCAAACGGTCGCTGAATGGAGAACGCGAAAGTTGACAATCAATGCATAAATCTCGGGGACTTTTGGCACCTTCCGAGTAGGACGAAACAAAGAAGCAGACTCATGAACGGCTTAAACTGCCATGTACCCCGGGCTCCTTTGAAGGATTTCTAGGAAAACCTGTGTTCAATTGTAGATTAAATACCGATATTCAACAGTCCAACGCTATGATAGTGTTTTTCGTATTATTGAAAGATTCGTATCGATATTTAAATGATAGAAGATTGATGAGAAAATGTGACACAAACTGAAAAAAAAAAAAAAGTGAGTCACAGTTGCATGAGTTACTTCGCTATCGAGAAAGCGCACGTAGTCCCGATTTACAAGCTTCCTTCCGAGAAACGAGCCCGGAGTTTTAACGATTGCGCGCAAAAGCATTATCACTTCCACTGTTACGCGGCCACTATAACTTCCCTCCAGAGCCGATTCCCCCTCGTTTACTTAGTAATCCCCTAAATTAATTTCCTAAACTGTTGATGCTTCGAGGAAAGTGTTAAAAGGATTTTGCAGGCCATCTATTCCATTCTTTTATTGTTCGATTTGTGAAAGAAAATTTTCCGACATCTGTTCCCAGCTGTCTTAATTTATTTTGTGTCTGTGATCCCCTACTGATGTATTTGTGTTTTATACTATACAATGTGTTTTTAAAATAAATACATAATTGTAACATAAATAAATATTCAAATCCATTAATCCATTTTATTTTTCCTGCACTTTTCACAATTTTATTTTTTCCTCTAAGCCTTTCTTCGGGGTGGGGTGGGGTAGCTCCCATGCCTCTCCCCTGGATCCGCTACTGTTTCCCTCAAAAGAAAGGGTGTTAATCGGGTCCACCAAGGACGCTAGAAATTAGAGACACCAAAATTCGTAGAGCAGGTATGAAGCCATAAATATAAACAAACATGTAATGATACGACTTCGAATCTTGTCCTTCAGGTTTTTCCACTTTCCTTAAAATCGATTTGCATGTAGTTCATTCAAATTAAATGCGAATAATAAATAGCTAGAGGTGAAGTAATGATGCGGAGGAGTGCGACGACAGTCGCTCTTCGTTAGGGTGAACGTTCGAATTTCCCGTAAGGCACGTCTGTTCTGGTTAGGATCGGAAAGCGGAAGGCTCAGAAAGTTGAAATTGCTCAGAAAGTACACGTGATGAGTCCTCTGATGCTTGATTGCCTACGTCTCAACAGAAAAAGGCAAAGAGGAAAAACAGAAAGCAAGGAAGATCGAGAATAAGTAAGAAGAGAATACAGAGAAAATGTAGATACTAGAGTGGGGAAAGAAGAACTAGAAGGAGAAGTATTATGCAATGAGTAAGGAGAGGAAAATGGAAAGGAGGATATCAAGAGTCAGCAGAGGAGAATAAAGGAAGAAGAAACATCAAGAGGAGGGGATGTGAATAGGATGAAGAAGAGTCGAGAGACACAGAGAACAGAGGAGGAGAGAGAACGAAACGAATAGTAGAAGTAAGTGCCAGCAATTTTCATACCATTAAATCTGATAGTCCATCCTCTCCAACCTCTGTCACCAGAAGCCAGATAAAAGTGATTAAGCAAGCACCGCTTGAACCTCTGATTAGTAAAGGTCCTTCATCCCATCCAATACCTGTGCGTAAGAGCTTCAAGAGAAAGGTCGAACAGCGGCGAGCGCACACGGGCGCACCTTTGCTCGCGCGAGCGGACGCAATCGCGCCATCGACGGCAGGCGGAGGCATTGGGGGTGGCGGCGCCAGTGGCGGTGGCGGTGGCGGTGGCAGTGGTGGCGACGGCGACGTTGGCGGCGTCAGTGGTGGAGGTAGAGGCGGAGGCAGCGGCGACTGCGGCGACACAGGAAGGGCGGGGCGGGGCGGGGAGGGGCGGGGCGGGGCGGGGCGGGGCTGGGACGAGGGCGGGGGCGGGGGCGGGGGCCGCTACGTTGGCGGTGGCGGCCGGAGTGATGGCGGCGGCGGTGGTGAAGGCAGCGACGGAGGCGGAGGCGGCGGTGGAGCCGGCGCTGGCGGAGGCGGCAGTGGGACGCGGAGCGGCGCTGCCTCTCCGGCGATAACACAGGCCGCGCACGGGGCTGGGGCTGTGCTGGCGCTGGGTCGTTGACCCGCCGCGCCGCGCGCCTCCCACCGTGTTTACAATGAAGCGCCCAGCGCGCGGCCCGGCGGAGCGGCAGGGTCGGCTCGGCACGGCCCGGAGCGGTGGAGCGCGGCGCGCGGCGCGGAGTGGGACATATGACACCCACCGCGCCTTCATGTGTTTCCCACAAAACAACTGAATCAACATTAAAAAAGATCAATTGTCATTATACATTTCAAACACAAAATGTCGAAGTCTCTTTCTACGTAAATCATTGAAGGCACAGCCACACCTGTCACCAATTCGGTGACTTGCAGTACGTTGATTCAAAATAACTGATACATTTATATTTTTTTCTCCAGTAGATTGTTGATCGCGTATCCCTTACGAAAATAAAGCTACATAAAAGTAATGTGTCCATTCCGACAAAAAACATGTTTTTGGTACGAGCAATATTTATTTCCACGTCTAAAATCGGAGCGTCATTATAGCAATATTTTTCTTTTCTACAAAGAACGAATTACATGGCAAAGGGTTTCATCCCTTTTTTAGTGTCCTGATTTATTTTGCAGACGTTGTTCTACAAACTGGAAATTACTACAATAGTTACAAAATCAAAATTACAGTCGTATTAACTGCTGCAACTTGTAAAGCATTTATCATCTAACCCCTTCATCGCAAAGGTTAAAAAAAAGAAAGAAAAAAAGAAAAAAAAAGAGTTTTCAAAAGTAGTTGACCTGAAGACAGAAAAAAAACTGAGTCACATATTCATGGATTTAATTAAGTGCGTGTTCCTAAATTACAAATGTATAGAAAAGGTTCAGATAACATATCAAATATGTATAAAATTGAGCTAAATATCAAGAATTTCGAGATATTGAGGATACCTACCGGAATATAAATATCCGCTATCGGAATATAAATATATTCGGAATACACGCATTCAAAAGGAATAAACGAATCCGAACGACTTTCAGTCAATGGTATCAATGTTCAGTTAGTGGTATCAAGAGGTACTGTTCTGTTACTATTTCTCATTAGCATGTCTACATTTTGTGCTTCTTTGGGCCCAATGTGTCAGCGGCGCGTTTGGCACGACTCGGCACGGCACGGTACGGCACGGCACGGAGCGTCGGGAGGGGGGGGGGGGAATCTGCGAGTAGAGACGGAGCTCGGCTCCTCGCCACAGGGGCTGCCAGACTATTTCTTTTAAAGAGAACATGTCCGCTTCTTTTTCTACTCGTTTTTCTTTTCCCTATTTCTGAGCAGTAACACCCAATTGTACCTCTGATGAAAATGTCCATTACAGCCCTTCCCCCTAAACACTTCTGACGCCTTGAGGAGGTGCTCAAATTACAGAGTTGTTCAAGATACAGGGATGTGAAGTGTTTTACGTATTTGAGCAGCAAATATATGATTTAGTTTAGTAAATGCTATTCATTTAAATATACTATTTTCACTCATGATTATGTTTGTAGGAAACACTGCCTTTTGCCAATTATTTCCCTTTCTATCTTTTCCAGCTGACTTCGCAGGGGATTAGACTTGCTAACTCTCCCCACACAGTGATGTGGAGATAGTTAACCGAATTGTTCATATTAGTTTAAAAAAAAACATGTGTATCCAGGTCAATAAGTTAGTTTTTTATTTGTTCCCTGATCATATGTGCGTTTACGAACAGTGTTATTTTAGAAACGGAACATTATATATAATACCTTGTAGGCGAGCCACAGATGAGTCTTTTCTGTTACAATGAAATGTGTTCTAACAAATTCTGTTCCAGTTTTCAGGGACAGGCTCTATGGCTCGCGAAGCAAGTCTTTATTCGGCGAGAAGGTTCGATCAGTAATATTTCTTGCAATTGTTTCTCAAACAACCCTATAAACAACCCTATAAGAAAGATTAAAAAATCCCCTGGTATTCTTTCTATCTCATCTCTCCACCCTCCCTTTTCTCTCAACTTGAACATACATACATCATTTGCAACTGCTCTCTAAGATCATCGTTCATCTAGCAAACCAATGCTTACCTTCAAAATAAAGACTTTCAGGGAATTACAGTAACTGCAAAGTTGACTTGAGTGCGGGTTTTTCATCAATCAAGATACCATTGCGATATGTTACCGATTTAGGTTTCTTCTTTTCTTTAAACACGAAAAAACACATCACTAGAGGAACAAATCAACTGAATTTATAAATGTTTCACATACGGACACTTTTACGTTCATTTTATTCCAGACGCCTAGAAAATGACGCTTACTGACAAAGTATTCGGATGCGAATGATTAACATTTTTCAACACCATCGAAAATTCTTTCCGTACTAGTGCTAAATGTACTTTTGGTACTCTTGCCGCCATCAACGTATTTAAAGGTGTATTCGCAGCAGTACGTACAACTTCTTTATCTATGGCCAGCACTTAACCACCGAAATTATTTCGTCACTTTTGTCGTTGATAAAATTTGATAAAATGAAAATAAAAAAAGGTCATTTCATATCTTGAATTCTAGTTGTTTATTCAAAATTACTTTTATTAACAATAACTTCGATAACTGCTCTCTTGAAAATGAATTTGCTTGCTTGGATTTGAAAGCGATAGACTTCCTCTTTAAATGCATATACTGTTGAAAATCTATAATAACAAAACGTAAATATTATTGTAAAAACAGTACAATATAAATATTTGATTCTTGATTGCACACCTGCTGATGTTTATATTTTCAGTATCACTAAAGCATGCTTTCGGCACTGAATACCGCATAGTCGATGGATTTCATTTTTCACTCGTATCGTTAAGATCGAGCACGTCCTCCGAAACCATGCTTGCCACTCCGATTTTAACTTATGAAGCTCAGTTATAGATTTTCCGTTCGTGAATCCCCAGATTTGAAAAAAATCCCCTCCTCTGGAAATCTTATATTTCTGAAAGAAGCGCTGAGCACTGCGACAAATGAAGATCTCACGGATGTGCGTATGAGTCATCGGATGTTGTCTGTCCCGTATCTTGACTGATAGCAGGAGGTACATCAGTGACAGCATGAGAATGCTTTCGTTAACACAGATAAATGCTGATCAAACTGTAATCTTCACATCATGTGAAGTGATTAGTGCCAAGAGGCCGTATTGCAATATGTAAACTGTTTAACACTTCATCCATAAAATACTCGTACTGTTCAATACTGAACAAACAATATACATTAATATTTTATAAAAATAATTTGAATGGTTAGTATATTTCAAAAACAACACACGCGAAGAGAAAAAGTATTGTAATCTCTGAACGACTCAGAATATGGAAAACGTACTTATTGTTACGTGTATTTGTTCATTTTCAAGTTTATTAACTCTTGTTCCTGAACCTCTTGTTATTGCTGTTGGTGTTGTTAATAATCAAAATTTTCCCTTATCTCACGGTTCTGGCAGTATTCCTAATAATCCTGGAAGGGAGCAAGAGGGCGGAGTTTCTCTTAACGAAGTTCGCAGGATTACTGTTCTAAAAAGGAAAAAAATTGATGTATCTCCAAACTGAGCCTCTACTCGATACACATTTTCTTACGAGTTTCTACGAAGACGGCAGAACTGATCAATCATTGTTGTTTTCTGCGATTGTATTTACATGAGTAGAGAGTAATTTTACATTCAAATTTCAATAAACGTAAAAACCTCTGAATGTTCGAAATGTTGATAAAATTGTAAAAAGAAAATCGATTATTGCACTGTTTCTGCATTTCTAGTGACATCTTTGACAGAATGGGCCTGAATCACTGAATTAATACAATGATTTTGTTTTATATAAATAAATAATTCTAAATGTGTATTTATTACAAACTAGCGGAACCCGACAGACTTTGTTCTGCTCTTCATCTCCGTCTTTCTCGTCCCCCCTCCCTTTCTCTCTCTCACCGTCTCTCACCGTCTCTCCTTTCTATTCGTCTCTCTGTGTTCCTGTCAGTCGGTCTAACTCTCTCTCTCTCTCTCTCTCTCTCTCTCTCTCTCTGTCCCTCCCATACACATATAGTTGCAGATTCTGCAAGTCTCAGAGCAGAGGGGGGGGTAATATAGAGAACGCCGGGCCAGCAAAAATGTAATATAATGCTCAAGAAGATCTCATCCTGTACATTGCGATGTGAGAAAGGTTTGTTTGAGGTTTATGGCTTCATCGAAAATTTAGTTTTTAATACCATAACACTCTTCGTTTATGAGTTATTTAACGATACAATTTTTAAAATAATCCTGCGGAAAGTGTTGCGGGTTACATTTGACCTGAATATTTGGTTTTGTTCTACAGCGCCATCTGGTGAATTTTTCGTATATTTTAATAGTTATTCTGCTATTCGGGGTGGAGATGAAACCAGCAAATTAGAGATAATTAAAATTGGTGCAGCAGTTCTTTAGTTATAAATGCAGTAACTAAACCGACATCTTTTTATTTAAATATGTTAATGCCCAAAACACTCAAACTAATTTGGTACATGTTTGTTAATTTGCTAATTGCTTTTATTAGTAGATAAAACGTGAGTTGTACATGTATAGTACAACAGTGTTCGTTTTATAGAACATGAAGGTGTTGACCCCCGTTCAACGAGGAAATGTGGGTATCCATAGAAGTTTAAGTCTCGATTTAGATTCGCAGGGAAAGACAAATAGGTCTTCGAAAAGCTCGCCAACATTTTTAACCCAAGCCAAGATTAGGTTTGTTTTTCTTCCATTTCACAGTGTGATTTTCTCCTCGTACTTCTCTACGATCACTGACCTCTGCTTTCGTTGCGTACACGATATATTGACATAGTACATTACGAGAAAAGAAGTCCAGTTTGTTTCGATGCAGTTTTTTAGCTGAAGAAATTTCCTCTATATTTGCCTACACATGTTAAATAAGTTAAAATCGAATACTTTCACAAAAGAGGCACATGCTTTTAAAAACATTTTCTCTAACATTTTCACTTGCTTCCTATCCGAACTTTTGCTGTTTCCTATATGAGTGGGACAGCAGAGTGAAGGATAATCACTCCGTAAAGATTTGCCCCCCTTGAAAGGTCCTGTAGCCAAGAAAGAATTACGTGATTGATTGATTGATTGATTGATTGAATGAATGATGAACCCATACACATAATCTACATAGATATTGTTACAACTTCGGCATATAAAGTTAGGTCATATGAACAATTTTTTTTCACGGAGATGAATAAAACTGAAATACCATTTTTTTACCCTAAGCAGGAATTTTATGAATCTTTTGATGCAGATTCGAGAGTGAGTTTTCACAGTCTCAGACATATGCCCACTACTACAGTATGAGGTATCTGGTCTCATCCTAGTGGGTGACGAAGGAGAGCAACACATACATTCGGGGAATTGAACCGGCTTAGGTGGCTCAGGGTCCCAATCGACGTCAGTGTAATGCCTCTGACCTGGAGGTCCTAGCGTTCGAGTCCCGACAGTGGGAGGATTTTCGACACTAGCTAGACAGTTAAGTCGTCTTCAGCCGCCATCTATCAGATAATTCTAACGGCTGACTGTTCTGATCAGTAGTTTCCCGTGGTATCTCCGATCAACACTAAGCGATTGCCGGCGCAGTACCCTAAAAAACGGACTGCGGACGTCTCCATCTTTCCTTCCTCTTCCTTTCCCCATCCTCACCCCCTTACTTTCATGTCGGGAGACCGGTCGGGAGTTTAGAGCTTGTTCCAGCTGGGCTTATGCCCCGCTGGTGGGAGGTACTTGGAGGGGGAAACCTGACAAGCACACGGGTAGATCGGCGCCGGATCTTCGCGGGCAAAGAGCACGAGTACCACCTGCGATAAAACATGCACTACACTTACGGGGATAAGGACCTTAGCAGTTGACCTGCCCGGAAACTCTAATCAACCAATGAACTGGAATTATAGGAAATACAGGACAAATCATTACGAGAATCTCCAAGAAGAGCTGCTGGCATAATACAAACTGATTTGTAGTATTTATTTGCAGATGCACTTCCTCAGTTCGCATTTCGACTTTTCCCAATGAATTGTGATGTAAGGAATAACTGATGAACATGGAGAAAGAAGCAATAATGGAGAGAAGATATAGAGGAAAATGGAATCTATCCATGCTGGCAGATTACTGTTGGACATTATCATATTATTGTGCCGGAGCAATTTACTATAGGCATGCCCAGAAGCTGTGGCATCAGTTGGTCGTGGTGCTGTATCTCCTAACAAGCGCGAAGATAGTAAAATAATCGTCATAAGTGAGAATTCATTAAATAATTTGGAATATTTCGATTCAGATATAAAGTAAAAGCTGGCTTTTGTAGAGCAGTGAGATCGTGCAATGCTTTATTCATTTCGTAAAAATGCCAATGTTCGGTAATTTTGAGAGACGTTGATAAGCGTTTATAAGGGATCATAAATTATTAGAATACTTGTGTTCCAATAATACTGATTACCATTGTTAATAGTGGGAAATGCACTCGTACTATTAAAACACATATGTTCTAATTACTCGCATCACATTATTGATGTCAAATTCGAAAAGTTTGACTTAAGAGCTAAGATGAAGGGTCAGCTTCTACAATGTTATAAGCAAGGGATCAAAAAGTTTGTATTATGTCCGTTCTGTGTCATCTATATGCGTAATTGCAATAAAAGTAAAATAAATTTAATATCCATGATCAACAGTGTAACCATTGAGAGATTTTGAACTATTTGTTACGTATTTCTACTCTGAACTCGTTCTCTGGTATTCTGTCAACAATATTGTTCAAACCTAATCAAAATATTCTTCCAGGAGTGTTTCACTGTTCAAGAGGGTGAGTTGCATTTACGAATATTTTCCTCTTCCAGAGGGGAACGTCCTGGCTAAAATATGTTTATGATGTTCAGTTCGAATGCAGAAGATCAGTAACCGTACATACGGGTTAACTGTGCACTATTCACACAAAAATTCGAGGATTTATTTTACTTCCAAGAGATTAATTCCTCAAACCCCTTATGACAAACCTTTCTTATGGCACGGTGACTGTTCTGTATCAAACGAATGATATACCTACAGTTTGTTCCATTGGCATACCTCAGCTGATCTTCAGAATTTCATTTTGCATTTGCTCTACTTTTCTTCATTTTTACCTCATCCTTAAAATAAGCTTTTAAAAATTTGGTTAATTCTAAAATTCTCCATAGCCAACTTCACCTAAAAATTATTTTTTAGATAAGAATGTGAACTTTTGTTGAGCTTCCAGAACTTTTGAGTTGGATATTCGCGATATTTTTGCAAATATAACTTGTCTTTTTGTAAAAGTTAGAGCTGCTTTCTTTTACGTAGTTTCAATATTACTTCGTGTATGTAGTTCCTATGGCCCAGAGGCACAGGGGCTTGGAATTGATGCGCCCAAATTCTCGGTCACTTGGGATGTGGGTTCGACTCCCGTGCAAGACTATCTACTCTTCGTCAGAATCCTTTCCTAATCGGTTGCCCTTACCAGTAACGCGAAGAATGACATGGGAGATTTTGTGCTCACTGAGAAACTGGCTTTGTAATCTCTAAAAAAGTGCAAGCAGGGCATGTTACCTTGAGTAACAATGTCTATACAAAACCGACAAGACACCTTGGCGTGAGGTCTAAGGTGCTATACGGGCAATCGGCTGAAGAGATCGACCCGGGAAAGGATGGGATGCAGCACAGCACCACAGGCTCGTACGGATAGTAACTGGGAGGAAGCCCGACAATCTCACAGGAGACCAGTCTATAAAGAAACAGGTCTCGAGTATTCATTTAATTATTTAACTCTAAAAACCAGTTGAGAATGGGGTAATGTACTGTAGGAACGAAGGCCGATTGCAGTTCACGATCCACATCGTACACACAGCTCCAGCAGCAACACCCCAAAACCGCACGGAATAATGTTGCGACTTCAGTCTTATTACTTAGTTAGCTTCCATGGCGAAGGAATTTGAAGCGGTGCCCAAGAACACGCAGATAAAGGATTGAGATCAGGCCTCATGTAGGGTATGAGTGTTTTCATCACGTGATTGAAGCGTGGTTGTCTATGTCATCCTCCAACGTATTCTTCTTAGTCATCATCCTGTCCGTAATTATTCTCCTGTCATTCGCATTTACCTCTTATAGTCCCCTTTACGATCACCCTTCATGTAGAAGGCAATGGCTAATCACCAATGTGATAACTACCCATGAAAAGCTTGAAAAGAAACACAACGACGAAGGGGAAGGAGTTTGCGCATGCGCACGCACGTCAGTTCTCGCTATTTATTTGCACCCTGTGCATTGTCACCTTACAGTTTCCTTCCGGTCTAAGGAGAAATGGGAACATAACGCTGTTCCAACAGTGAAGCCCTTAAGTTATCCGCGCCTGCATAGCCAACTTAACATCTTCAGAGGCCCTAAGGATAAGAATACAGTTTGCTGTTTAATCACTATCATTTGTTCCCAGAATCAGATCACCCCTTTGTCTTTGGATCAAGAAAATCTGTCCCCTGCTTTATAATACTCCTTCACCTCTAGATAAGGAATATTTTTCCACTGTCTTACCCTCTGATATTTGAATCGTGGAATTCCGAGCTGTCGGCTCGTGGCGGTTTTCATTTATTGTTGGTGGACACATAGTTCAATTAGTTTATGATTAACTTAACGTATAGAATGAAGACTTCCTAATTTATAACTAAACGTTAGTTTATGCTACTGGGGTCTTGAATGAGGCAGAAACGTAGTTAGGTATTGAGAGGCCCATGGCAAGCACAGAATTTGCGCCCATGTCAGGAAACTTCAAATTAATAAGGTGGTTCTTATTTGTTTTAGCGGTTATACTCTAAATAGTCCCTCTTGTGACAGACGTCCATTAGATACGCCTCTGCATTCAAGTTCAATTTCGGCGATTTTTTGTAAAATATGTTGCAAAGATAACTATTGTTGAGTGTTTGGGGTTAAAAATTTTTGATTTATGCCGTTTGGGGTAAATTACAGAGAAAAATGTGACCAGATATGTGACACAATGTTCTATGCCTAATTGTTCGTGACAATAGTTGCTGAGAAACCACGAGACACTGGATACGTTCTGAGGAAGTGCTCCTAAATGATTGGGAGGTGGCGGTGCCGGAGCTCCCGGGCCCCGACGCGTGGGAGAGAGCGGCAGTGGGGCGCCCGACCAGCCTCGCTCTGTTCCCAGCGAGCGGCCTTGGACCGTGGCCTTGAACGCCGGGGGGCGAAGCGGCGCGGCCGTGTGAGCCGTTGCAGTTTAAGACACCGCCGGCCCCTGGGATAAACCTATGCGTCCATGAGCAAGCCTCTCTGGACGAGCCTGCCTCACGCCCGTAGTAAGAGCCCCTTCTCACGTTGACACAGCAGCGCGCTTCCGAACGCCGCGGCTCGTAGCAAGCATTGGTTTAAATGAAGGCCTTCCCACATGCGGCGGGTTCGCGTTGTGGCATTCGGCGGCGGGTCTTCGTCACGCAAGAGGGCGTACGCATCAACACTTTTTTTCATTCCCCGCTCCAGTTGCCCTGGATAGGCGGCAATTTATTCAATTATGGTAGGTTCAGACTTTTCGCTGCAGCCGGTAAGGCTTTTGCAGCAAGGGGCGGGTCTATCCTAAATTAACTTACTGACTAATCTTAAAACTAATGCAAATGGTCTCTTTGGGTCTATTCTAGTTTACTAAAGAGAGAATAATAACTCTTCAGAAGTTCATTCACAGTATCGTTTATTCTCAAAATATACGTACAATCACATTCACTCACTCATTAATGCAACAACATTCCACTTCACTATTTACACTGTACTCTTTTTTTTTCGCCACGGCGCCGACTTCACTCGAGTGTCCGTGGACGTGACGTCTTCATCTTCAGCCGGCACAGACCCGGCGAAGCGCGTTTCCGCGCCGCCCGCGCTGTTTCCGGTTTCCAAGAGCTAGCAGAACCCAGCTTTAAATGGTGGTCTTCCCATTGCGCCGCCGGTTGCGGCGTTTAACGTGGTGCGGTCCCATTGCTCATCGTCGGTGAGGAGTCGTCGAAACCTACCCCTGCAGAACCCACCCACTTGCACGGCGGGCAGAGGTGCGGCGCTGGCGTGCAACGGTGGCGGCGTGGGAAGTGTCCTGCCGCTTATCGGAAGCGGGCGGCATTGGGGACGTCGGCCCTAATTCTGCCGCCGCTATTACCTACTGCATTGTTCACGCAATTGGGACCATCGCGGCGGCCTTGGATCGTAACCTTGAACGCCGGGGGCGTGGGGAGACTATTGCGGTGGTCATTTGGAGTAGAGCTAGGCACCCAGATGCAAGTCTCGCTGGACGAGTCCACCTCGTGTCGGTTATCAATCTATAGTCGCGGCTACCTGCTCCATTGTTTGCACAAAGCGGAGTAATGTGACAGCGAATGATTTTCAAGTCATACTGGTGAACGTGACTTGTGTTTAGGGCTCTTAAGAGCATAACAGAGACAAAAGAGCAAGATTGCCTGTCCGATGCATGTATAGTCGAGCTCGATGTAAGAACTTCGGAACGAAGTATACCTCCTAGCATTGCAACCAGTAAGTACTCCAAGTCTGAGAGAGGATATTAAAAGTAGTGAGAGACGGTTTTCGATTATTCTCTAATCGGTTAACAATTAATCACGTAGAAAAAATATTCTATTGCCGACGACTCGAAATTTCAAACGATGACACAACCTCCAAATACTCGTCGGCTGCCGCCAGCCAACTTTTCCTCCGACAGTCAACGTGATATCGCCACGCGTTTGGTATCGGTGACAATTGATGCTCACCAAGCAGGTCTGCATCACAAGCACCGAACGCCAATCGCCAATTCGCCCAAGAAGCCTCGAGCCTCAAGTTTCCTATGTCCAGCGTGCCCAACACAGCGTCAGCGACGCCATATTTTGCTAGTTTAAAATATTATTCAGCTACAAACGCTATTTAGTACGTACGGTACTTGCACTGACACTACATATTACTTAGAATTCTGTGGATGCGCCCAATCGTGATTTTTTATTAATAATATTTTTTAATCAATCGGCATCTATCTCGTAGGTTGAGTTGAACGTAACCTGTGAGCATGTGAACCATCTATCTCACCATAAATACCTCACTGTAAATAGATAACAAGAATAGAATAATGGAAGATAACGTTGAGTCATTTCTCATTGTCATGATGTTGCATGATAAAAACACACAAAACAACTATACTAAAATCTATGTTCCAATCGGTTGACCTCTCCTGGAATACTTCGTTTTCGTTTTTCAGCATTATGTCAAGCACGTGCCTTACGCAGCTGAGTTCGTTCCTACGTTCCAATGATCTCGCTAAACATGATACACAAGACGTATACTCGTATACAGTACATCATCATTAGCAAGAGCTCTGATTTGCAGAATTATTCCTCATCTCACTGATTTCCACAGTGCCCCAAGTTGCGTAGAATGAGGATGCCGAAAAATCTTGCCCCTTGAGAGTTGGATGCTCCCCGCTTAACAAATATTAATTTTTGTCAGGAACACAATTCTTATTTAAGCTTCGCATTTATTAGTTACAATTTTTTAAATGTTCAAATCATGGAAGATGGAAAACTTGTCGAACAGTATGTATAAGATTTATTGAGACTGTGCGAAGAAAATATAGTCCAAAATCTAAAAAACTCTCTTGGCATCAAAATCGAAATATATGAAATATGTATTCAATTAAAGGTTGCAAGACAATTTCTTAATATTGCTGATCTTTATAATATGATCTGAATTATTGTAAAATTTATTGTATTTGAAGTTTCTGTTTTTTCTCATTTATCAAAATTAGATGTGAAGGTGTAAATCAATAGTGGTTGCTAATGACCTCAGATGTTTTTAAAGAAATCTACAATTAAAAAAAAAATTAAAAAATCTTTGATCAATTCATCAATTTGCCGGTTTGTCACTTTTTATCCTATACAGTGTATTAAAAAATATGGGTATGCCTATTCGCAGAAGTGCATTGGGCCTTGGCATAGTACTAGACGGCACAAGTATGTGGCGTACATTCAGCATTCGTAGAACCTAGTTAGTAAATAAATGAAAAGGCTTTTTTTAAAAAAAAAATATTCTTACCGAATCAAGAGTTTTAAATATAATTTTGTGCAACATTTTGGGACGATCCTCCAGTAGTAAGGGTAGTAACCTTCATCAATGAGATATAAAGAATGAACTAATCCTATAGAATTTTGTTTTTAACCATTCACAATAAGATTTAATATTATTTATAAAATATATTTTTTGTATACTAGCATTATAAACGAACTTTTCTGTTGCAAGAAATCGTTCACAAATGGGAATTTTACGGCACAAATGATGATGTATTGGCATTTTACAGCACGAATGATTGCGTCAATATACATTCAGTTAATCGCAGCGAGAGAACCGTGGGGAAGCTGCGATGAACGGAACAGTCGAGCACATATTTCTCGCGCAAATGTCAAATACCAATCACAAGAATTTTTTTTCGCAAAATTAAGATTCTCTTATATATTATAATGCTGTTATACAAGAAAATAGCGTATGCAACTCGTTTATAACGTTGCTTTATTGCATTCATACAAATTCTCGCTCCCAACGTCGGTCGTTTGCAAAACATGTACTCATGCAATAAAGATTAATATTATAAACTAATAGCATAAACTACTATTTTTAGTTTATTGAGTTCCTAATGGTCGGAGCAAATCCTTTGGATATCTTGAACGTATACAGCAATTTTATTTTACTTTACAGCCAAACGTATTAGTACAAGATGAAGATGAGACATTGGAAACGTTTTTGGTTTGAGTTGATTGAAATTGATTAATTAATAATTAAGAGCGCGTCATCTGCCGAGGTCATTATTCCCGTAAGTGTAGTACATTTTTCCTCTGGAAATGGTGATCTACCTCCGCTTTATATCGAGATCCCGCGCCAACCTACAAGTCAGCAAGCGGGTTTTTATCCCACCAGTTATCTCCCGCCATCGGAGCACCGCCACAGCCATGACAAGCTCTAAGCTCCCGATCGGTCTCTCGCTACGAGTTGTAGTGTAGTGCCTGTAAGTGTAAGTGTGTGTAGGGGTGAAGATGGGACAAGCAAGAGGAAAGAAAGATAGCGCGCGATTCGTGGCCCGTTTGTTAGGGTACTGCTCCACAATTCGCCTGGTGATGATTGCAGAAACCACGGAAAACTATAGATCACAGCACCCGTCCGCTAGAATTCTCCTCCGGAGAGACTTTATTCGACCTAGCTGTCTAGCAAGATTCAAAAATCCTGCCTCCGTCGGAACTCGAACGTATGACCTCCCGGTCACAGGCCCTGCAGTGAAAATCAACTGAAGCCGTGAGCCATCGCTCTCGGTTTGAAATCGATGAAAACGCTGATTTCGTCATGTATCTTCTTAGCATTCATTTATTTTGAACGCTTTCTTCCGGAGAAAATTGTTAATACGCACTCTGTGATGCCGGCTCCGAGTCGACTCAACAGAAGCCAATACAAAGCCTCCTTCGAGCGCGGGGGAGAAGCGCGCGGGCGTGCCTCCAGCGCCGCCTGCCGCGTAATTGGGGAGCGCAAGAAACGCCAATCAAGGAAACAATGAGATGGACGCGGCGCGGCGCGGCGCGGCGCAGGACGGAGTGGGGTGGGGAGGGGTGGAGCGGGAGAGAGGGCAAGCTGGCCGTCGGAATGCGGAAACGCCATGGGTGGTGGCGCCGCGCGTGGTCTACCATGGTGGTGAATGGCGCTCTAACGGGGGCGAAAGTTAATTTAATAGTGATGGCGACTTTAGTGGTAGTTTAATGCTGCTGTTGTTGCTGTGTGTTGTTGTTGTTGTTGGTGGTGGTGGTGGTAGAGGCGGCTAGAAAAGTGCGATGGTTGTAATTGTGGTAGTGGTGGAGGCAGTGATGGTACTACAAGAAGTGACGATGGGAGATAATAGGTGATGGTGATGGACGTTCTGATAGCCATGATCCTGGTGGTCATGGTAGTATTTGTTTTGATTGTAGTGATAGTGGTGGTAGTTGTGCTTGTGGTAGTGAAGATGATGGAAGTAGTGAAATGGGCATGCTGATAGTGGGGGTGCTTGGGAAAGAGATGGTGATGGTGATAGTGATAGTGGTGGAGGTGGTGGTGTTGATGATGGAGGTTTTGAAGGAATTGGTAGACATGGTAGTAGTGACAGTGATGGAGGTAGTGGGGCTGGTGGAAGTGAAGGTGGTGATGGTGCTAGTGATGTAATGGTGGTAGAGATGATATTGAGAGTGGCGACAGTAGTGGTCAAACAGGTGTTGCTGGTAATCAATTAGTATGTAATACGAATCATAGCACACGGGACGAAATTGACACGATGAACAAGCTTAGTGGAAGGCTGTCAAAAAAAAAAGAAGATTGCGAATGAATAAAAATTTGATTTACAAAATACATGTTCTCGGAAAATGCCACAACAATCCCTGATCCACTCTGTATAAATCAATCGTTATTTCTTTCGAAAGCATCTTCTTAAAAATCTCCCCTTTTTAATTTTTTTCATTCTTCCTGAGGATACGAAATATTCGAGGAATTGCTGGCGCTGACTCGTTCTTCACCTCTGTCGTGGGGGTAGCTAATAGATACAAAGTAATCAAATATCATCTCGTAGTTCCAGGGAGGCGACACCTCCTTAGATACAGTTTCATGAAAGATATTATTATGTTCATTTTATGGCCATAAACACAAATGTTGAGTTTTCAATATTTCATGGTACGGAGTCATGTCATTGGAAAGCGATATCTTAAAATATAATGTATATCGTTAAATTAACTTCAAAGATATGGTGGCTTCAACCTACCACCAATTAAAAAAACCGCCAACTGGTCATTTGGCTAGTGGGCATCGATACTTCTTTTAAAATACTAATAAACAATATTCAAATAAAATGACGTGTGTTTTAGACCAAGTTAAATAATTAGAGTAACATTTAATTCAAATTTTCATAAATAGATGTTAATCCAGTATAATTTGAGACAATCCTAATTTTCTCAGTTCCTTTACGTGTCTACAGTACATTCAATAAAATATATCGACCAGACAACTCTTTCAGAGAGGTAAGAGTAATATTCTTAATAAGGCGAGGAATTCCTGTCCTACGCACTAAAGCACACCCTCATTTCGCCTTGTCAGGTGCTTTGTGGAGAGACGTAAGCGCTGCACTAGCGAAAGATGACTCGATGACTTTCAAGTATTTCGATCGTTGTGTAATTAGAATATTGCATAATTAAAAATTGGAATAATGTTGCGAAATTTAAAATTTTTATAAATCTAATTTTGAAAAACCACCAAATTTTTGTTATTTCAAATTCCTCATCTCAAATGTGATTTAATTAAAACTTATTCACACGATCTCATTTTTTATTTTCCAATAAAATCGACATTTGACATCTTTCACGCTTTCATGGAGATTCAGATACCTACCGTTTCGAATTTACTTTACAGTGAATGCCCATGTTCCTAAGACTGAATCGATCAAAGACTTCGGGACTGCGAGTATAGACAGCTAGGGTAAGGACGTTTGTATGAAAGACTGTTAATGTAATATATTATTTAAGTAATTCGAATTATAAACATGTCGCCCTCTAGATAATTCGATTTGATTATTAATAATTGCATGATTCAAACTTTTAATCAATTAATTGATTCAATATTTCGATTTTCCAGACGCGTCAATCATTAGTTCAGGGCTACAATCATTAGTTCCGTAAGTGTGGTGCAGGCTTTTATCACGAGAGTTGGCGGACTTCTTCCCCTGCTGGGTGGTAATGTCCTATGTCTTACGGAGTTTTCTCCGTCCAGTGCCTCTCACCAGCCGCGCACCGCCCCAGCTGGGACAAACACCAAGCTCCCCACTGGTCTCCAGACAGTGTGGAAGTGTGTTGCATGCAAGGGTAAGTATATGTAAGTGATGAGAATAGCACAAGGAAGAGGAAGGAAAGATCACGCGCAGTCCGTGGCTCATTTGTTAGGATACTGGTCCGGCATTCACCTGGTGTTGATAGGAGAAACAAAGGAAAACTACCGATCAGAGCAAGCGGTAGCTAGAATTCTCCTCCGTATAGTGGTTGAATTCGACCTAAGTCGAATCTAGTTAGTGTCGATAATACTACCACCGTCGGGACTTGAACCCTAGGATCTCGCAGTCGGAATATGTGATATCATGCCATGCGTTGAATAAATCAAGTTTGCACATTTCAAATTCTGGATAAATCAAATTTTCTTAATTCAAATTCTGGAGAAATTAAATGTTGCGTAATTTAAACTTTGGGTAAATCGAATTTTGCTTAATACAAACTTTGGAGAAATCGTATTGTGTAGCCTGTAATTCAAATCTTGGTTAAATCTAATCATATCATTCAAACGTTTGATATTTCTAATTTGGCGTACATTCGAACAGTCCAATTATTGTTCAATTGAAATTGTGTATAATTCTAATTTTCACCCCCCACTCCCACGTGGCCGCGGCTGCTCCGAGCAGGGCCGCAGGCGCTTGGGCGGTGGAGAGCAGCGGCTGCGACGACGGCGGCGCGGCGGCGGGTCCGCGCGAGCATTGACCGGAGAGGGAGAGGCGGGGCGGGCCGCGGCGGGGACCGGAGAGGAGGGGGCAGTGGCGGGGCGGAGCGGGGCGGGGCGGGGCGGGCGGCGGCCGAGCGAGTCTCCGCTCCACAGCCAGTCTACACCCGCCCACCCGCCTCGGCGGCCATCGTCCACAGCGGAGAGGGCTGGGATGAAGGGCCCCTGCACGCGAGCGTTGCGTCGATGCGGGATAAGTTACGCGCGTTGTAGAATAGGGAGGTTTGGCAACACGAGTGCGACAGCGACGTTAGGCACTACCAGTCACGTGACGTAGCGTCTTACCTTAGGTCTAAGGCACGACCTTATACCTTCATAAATAGTGCACGCCTGTGGGAGTCTCTATGGTCACCTTACAAACGGCTGCCTGAAAACAGGAAAGGTTGCATTTCCAACTCTAATAAATTAATTCTCGAATCTGAGGCAAACACAATTATTCCTTACCAACTCCACAACTCTGGCAAAGAATTAACGGATAATGTTGGCAAAGAATTAACGGATAATGTTGGAAAAGGTGTCAGGAAAGAAATGCGCGAAAAATAAGTCGGTATCTTACCTTCTTATTTGGTTATGTCTTACGTTCATAAAAAACGCTATTATTATATATTCCCTACATTCACAAGAAAAGTCAATTCAAAACCCCGGATTGCGTACTCATCATGCAGGGCCACAAAATCTAAAACTCTTTGCTTAATGGAGATTTGTTTACTCTTGACTCGTACCATGGTTTCAATGACTCACCACTTGCATACACTCTTTTATATATTCCGCAGCTTCTTTGTTCGACGCTTGAAATACTTCTTTTTTTGTAAGGCATAACGAAAATAACTGCTAAAGCTATTCCATACGTTGTTCCTTATGACCACATAACGTCGTTAGTCATGTGATCAATAGAATTTAAGGATATCTCCTTACGCCTTCCACTCGAACATCCTAATAACATTGTCTCTTATGCGAATTGGCACACGAGTACTTAAGTGAGAAAAGACTACATACTGAACTGTATGGACTTAGCAAGTTCACATTAAATGACATGGATGAGTGCATTATGCCAAAATGCGATATTGTTACTGAGTTTCCCAGACCAAACATATAAAGAAAAAAACCACTTTTTCTCTGTTGCACTTTTATCACATTGTAAAACAGTCAATAAAACTTATTTTACACTAAGTTCTCAAAGCAGTATTTATCCCTGTTTAGTGTATTTACTACCAGAAAAACCGAAGACTAATAATCATAAAATTTGTTTTGATGCATATTTGTGTGTTTCTGTTTCCTATTCAACTCGGACATATTTCAATATTGCCAGAGGCTTGAAAATAAATAGGTGGCATTGTTTGACCTCATAGGGGTCATTGCCCTTTTGCTTACTTTTCAAAAATAATAAAATCTTCCAAATTATGAAAGCTGCGACTTCAAATTTTGAAGAAAAAAAACCCTTAAACTTTAGTGAAGGATTAAATCGTCAAAACAATTATTGTGAAGATTGATGCAATAAAGTATATGTTCAACATTCTGGATAAAATAAACGTTACCTGTGTTGAGAAGCGACAACGGAAAACTTTTGTGCAAGAGGCTAGTGTGTGAGAAGTTCTAATTCCCAAGCATAGGCGGAGAGGGTGTTAAGAGACGTCCCCTTTACTGGTTAGGTGATAACAGTAATGGTTCGCTTCTAATGGGTGGATGATAGCAGAGGTGATCATGAGGGCTGAATGACGATGAAAGATGAAGGATAACGGATGGGATAAATGGTTTAGACGTGATTCGAGGGCGAGCCACAAAAAGTGAAAACGCCCGTGCCTGAAGAGGGATACGAACTCGCATCCTCCGGCTTCACAGGGACACTATCCCACGCCCACGCGCCACATAAACACGAATGAAAGGGTTTCGAAATTTAGTTTCAGAATCCTGATAGGAATATTGTACGTTAGGAATATTTTTTTAGAAGGAGGGGGAATCTGAAATTTTGTCGAATTCAAATCGAAATTTTCTCAGACACCTCGAGACACGGATACACTTTGAGTGATTTTCAGATTTTCTCGTAGCCCATACTTTATCTAGGCTTGCAAAAATGTCCTTTGTACAAACACGAAGCAGCGCTGATAAACTGCGGAATTGGTACCTGGAAAGACGTCCTGCAGGTCCAGAACTTTTGTCGCAGAAAATACCGACAGAAATTCGCTTTCAGGGCTGCTCCAACAAATGTTGGGGGACCCAAACTCTTACGGGGCGCGATCAAAAAAACACTTCCTATTTTTCTTATTTACTCAAATCTGATTTTTTTTAAATTTAATCTACATTTGTGATGAATAAAAAAAATCACATTAGCTAACAAAGTTTTAAGGAAGTGCACAAAACACTTTGTCTAAGGGCATATGATATCAACTTTTCTTTCCTTTCAATGACATGTAACGTTATTTTTAGAGCGTCAGCTGGATTCTAGGGTATATGTCTTAGGCTAAGGTCCGAATCTGGATAATTCAACAATTTAGTGTTCACATTATCCAATATGGGAACTAAGTCCGAAGTATAAACAGCATATATCGCACTTTAGCTGGATGATATGCACATTAGCTAACACAGGGCGACTAGGAGAGGTGAATAATGTACGGT
Source organism: Gryllus longicercus (assembly GCA_038098605.1). Lineage (NCBI taxonomy): Eukaryota > Metazoa > Arthropoda > Insecta > Orthoptera > Gryllidae > Gryllus > Gryllus longicercus. Next base: position 5,174,162 of record JAZDUA010000036.1, on the reverse strand, counting down.
AATGAATAGCAGTACAATGTGTAATTAACATGGATGAGACTGATGTAGAACGTTGTTAGGGCTAGTGAGAGTTAAAGTGGGAAGCTTTGAGTTACACTGAGTCAAATTGTAAATTTCTATTTACACGTAACTGTCAAATCCAACCTAACTGCACTATTTATCTCGGTTGACGCTTCGCTACCCATTTCCCCGTTGCAGCGACTAAGCTCAGACTTTCTGCTATGCGATTTGCATAAAACAAACTTGAGTGAGCAATGAGTTATTTCCAGTGCATTTTTATGCCAAACACTTCTCGCGATCACATAAGACGCCTCACTCTCCGACGATCACGAATCATACTTTAGCCAGCATTTTGTAGTCATGCTAATGACGGATGTCCAAAATAATCAGACCATCGTCATTCAAACCAATTTATCCACACCGACGGGTTTGTGTGCGCTTTAACCGATTGGTTAGCGAATTAGCCCTATTTCGGAATTTAGCTGTAACATATAAACACCAGTTCCCACAATTTTCTGATAAAGACTTCCAAGGGATTCCAAAACCATTGCCAACAAGTTCGTCAATCGAAAAAGATGGCTTGAATTTGCAATTTATCTCTCTCAAATTTCTCGGTAAATGAATAAGCGTGGTTATTGAGGCCGTGTTAGAATTGAATAAATAAAATGAAATCAGCGTTCCAGATATAATCAGTGCCTTATGGGATACATAGTCAGAGTTCTATGCCAACAAACAAATTCATGACCAAAAATATACCTTAGTCGATCGAAAGGTCTTAGGTTTGTATCCCAGTTACGATGGATGTAAGACACTATCTAAATAGCAGGGTCGGTCGTTGCCACTGCCTGACAAACTTCCAGAAGCCGGTTGATCTGATCTGATCAGATCAGATCAGACGTTCACATGGACTCCTCTTATCCCTTTTAGGAGGATTCTGGAGCAGTTAGTGTTATAAGTTGTTTCTGCATTTTGTTAATAATTAGTACATCTGTGCATTTCATTTCTTAAAGTATTGGCAGCCTCTAATGAAATGACACAATTAAAAGAAGGGAAATACGCTTAGTTTTTACTGACACCTTATAGCTTGTTATTGTCTTCGCTACGAAGATCGATATATACATCATAACTTACCTAGATAGAGAGGATCATGGTTGAGGGATATATGAAGACAGTTGAAAGATGCTACATGCTCTCGTATGGAGGCAATTATGGAAGGGAAATATAAAAAGACAACCAAGTCAATTTAAAATCTAATTAATTAGTAAAAGAGTAAACCTGAATCAATAAAATAAAAAAATTAAATGATGTTACACGGGCGTTTACCGGTTCTGATGATCTCGATATCAAAACCCTGAGGCCAAAGGCCCTCTGGCATTTTGTCGCCGGTCGATCATTCGAACACTTGTAACGCCCTTGGCGCATACATAACTATCTGTATGACATAGTAAGTTAATTTGATTTAATCTTTTGATGACTGATTTTAGTAATCAGCACTCTAGGGAAGAACTGTCGAATGAATTGCCAAGGACTCCGCCAGCGTCCGGAAGCCAACCTTGCAGGACGGCATTGCAGTCGCCGGGTTGCGAACGCACGAATTCAAGTTCAACGACCACTCCCACCCGGCCACTCTCCCCTCCCCTCCCCCTCGTGCACCCGCGCCTCTATTCACTCCAGGGGGCTTTGCTGCGCAGAACACGGAGGAACGGCAGAACGGTAGGGCGAATTAATATTAAATATTTGACGATAAACCAGTGTCAGCGTATGTCATGACTCGGAATATTTGTAGTTACAACACATAAAATTGGTGTAATGAAATAGAAGTCCAAAAAAAGGACCCAGCTATAAATTGAACTCCAACAAACAAACAAAATAAAACAATACAAAATATTGTGTTTTTTTTTCACGATATGAGGAAAGACATTTGAAGAGAAGGTATTTGATTGATAAGGGATCCGGGCGCGTCAACTGCTACGGTCATTAGTCCCGTACGTGGGGCGCATATTTTATCACGGGCTGGCGAGCTCCGGCGCAGACCTACGTCGGCTAGTGGGTACTTTTAGGAAACTCCCACCAGCAACTCTCCCATCAGGAAACTCCCACCAGCGGAGGGGCACCGCCCCGGCCGGAGCAAGCATTATGCTCCCGACCGATTTCCTGGCATGTCTGGCAGCGTAGTGCATGTAAGTCTAAGTAAGGGGTGTGTATAAGATAAGGAAGAGGAAGGGAAGATCGCGCGGGATCCCTGGTTTGCTTGTTAGGGTACTGCATCGGCATTCGCCTGATGTTAATCAAAGAAACCACGGAAAATCAACCGATCAGAGCAGCCGGCCGCTAGAATTTTCTGGCAGACACCGGCTGAATTCAGCCTACTTGTGTAGCTAGGGTCAAAAATACTGCCATCGTCGGAACGCGATTCCTAGGACCTCCTGGTTAGAGGCACTACAGTGACATCAGCAGATGCCCTAAGCCACCTAAGATGCCCTAAGCCTAAGAGAAGGTAATGGACAGCGAGTTGTACGAGTATGAATAAATGCTCATTCTCTCACAAAGTTATTCAATCATGTTCCGTTTATTCATTCTGGCATATTAACAAGAGTATAGACGAGGTTAGCAGCAGGAGCCTAAAAAACAAAACAATAGCAATACGCGCATGCGAGGAGCGGAAACCTCACTGGCCGAACGAACGAGCAGTATCTTTACCCGAATCGCGTGATTTTGTAACAAGTGGTGTCGTATCAGCACATACGTTTTTCGAATTAATTCTAATTTTTGCAATTTTCGAAAATTTTGAGAGTTTCGCAAAAATTAATACTGCGTCATTTTTTAAGAATCCCCCTACCCTTGGAAAGACATTGAAACTATGTTTGAGAAAAAAAAATAACTTCAAGCAGAAATCACGTGATAACTACTAGCAAAAAATTGTAATTGGCCTTTTTAAAATATCTACTTTTTAGAATAGATTTAATTTAAGAAATATATATTTCATCAATATTGTACTTTTGCAATGTTCATTTTGTGTAATTTTCGAAAATTCAGAGAGTTCCCCGAAAATGGGGCTAGCATACATTTTGTACCGTTCTTGGTTCTATCTAAAGAAAATTTGTAGGGAAAAAAATTGTTTAAAAATTGCCGGTATTTAACAAAAAATTACACGAAAATGTACTCATATTTTCGAAAATTGTGAAAGATTGTGAACACTGAAGATCAATTTTTGAACAACTGATTTCCATGAACAAAAAAATATCAGTCTTCAGTATTGTAGTTGCAAGATGCCGAAAACATTTTAACTTTCGCAATTGTCAAAAATTCAGAGATATCAAGAAAATGAGACCTGCACCAATCTCTTTACCTATGCAAGGATAAAATTTAATCAAAAAATTTAGTGCCAACGATCACACTGCACAACAGAGTGATGCACACAAAATTAGCACAACGGAGTGATGTGTGGTGCATCATTAGATAATACTTATAATAAAATGGAATGTTGCTGGTTGATGCGTTTCAATTTCATATTGTACAATTCAATAAAAAAACTATTTAATACGTGGTATTTTTCAATGTAATTATAAATCTGTGATTCAATAATTATACATATATATATGTTAAAATTTTTCTTTGAATAATGTTAAATTGAAACTCAAAATATTTAAAAAATACAAAATACTAAGTGAATTAACAGGTTTTTTTTCAGCATCAAAATTGGGGGATTGATGAACGTAAGAATATGGTCCCTCAAATTAACATAGGCCCAAGGGGCTCCAATGCTGTTAATACGCGATGCCCTGCAAACGGCGTATAAAGTCGAAAGGGTGAAGTTGAAAGACACTGCAATGACATGTGCAACTTAATGCTTCACCACATCGTGTCTCCTTGTCGTTCAAAGGATCTGAGTACATGCTTAGGATTTGTACTGCCGGTATTCACCATCAGACGAGAGAACATTAGGAGAAAAACATTCGTAAGAAGGGAATTTTAAGGAATTTGATCATGAAGGAAGAACATCTTAATCTGAATTTTCAGCTAAAACAGCAACATAATTCAATACGAATCTCAACGAAACCTCAGTATCTATATGTCTTCAATAAACTACTAGTTATACCCATTTCTGGAAACACTATTATAGTAAAGATTGCACCATTACAGTTCACGAGACTTGAACATGCTCAAATGCAGGCCCAGTGGGAAAAAAAAAAAAAACGTAATAAGACTTAAATCGGACTAGAAATGCACGCTCATTGTCTTGAAGGGTGAGCAACAGAGGCGTAACGTTGGGATCCGCAAGGCTCGCAGTGCAAGCGGGCTCAGGTAACATGGAGGGCCCACTTTTTGGCTGAAGGTTTTGCGATTGTAATAAATATTATTTACTTTATACTTTCTCTGATACCTGGCGATAGTTGATACAATAAAATTTAATTTAATCGTTTTTTAATTTACATTTTCTTATACAGTGAGGCAAGCGCTTTAAAAGAGTGATTAGAACTGTCACTTAGCGTGCGTAGTATAATGATCAATCGTGTGAAGAACAAACTCTCTGTGGAGGTGCTTGTTTGATACGTACCAAGGCGCTTTGACGGCAGTGCGAAGATTTTATTTTGGAATGTTCGGACTGTTTTACGTACTGAAGGGGCAGCTCCTCCCCGGACGTGCATAAGAAAGTATGGGACGAATGGCTGTTTTGTAAAGTAATAGCGAGAGATGTTTTAAGAGCTGACTTTTTGTTTATTAAAGGATACAATTTGAAAAGAATGCCTTATTATATTTATTTAAAATTTATGGTTTCCAAGTTAATTCGGTGTCAAGGCGCACTCCTAAATATTTTATCGGTTTATTTGGAGGATTCCAAGGAACGTTTTGATTATTAATATAATTATATGAGTGGGATTGTTGATGGGTCGAAGAGTGAATATTCACACACATCTGGATGGGTCTCCATGAAGATGCCCAACTCTGAAGAATTAGTCCGTTTTGTAAATGATGCATGGCGGACGAAAGATGTGTCCGCTGTATAAATGACTGTGTCGTCAGAATAAAGCGCCGTTGTGTGTTGGTCTCGGGAATATCTGAGGTGAATGTGTTAAACAATGAGGAAGAGAGCAAGCCCCAAAACTATCCCCAATACCTTTGCTAAACCCCTGGCCGAAAGCCTCCTCTCCCCCAATATCCCAATCCCAGAAAGTGTTCCTTGGAACTTCCTTGAAACCCCACACCTACCACCGGACCAACAATAGACATGAACGACGAACGACGTTGAAGTGAAACAAATACTTAGGGCGATAAACTGCAGTAAATCTCCCGGACCCGATGGAGTCCTCCCATCCCAACTTACCCATCAAAAAACGCAATAGACCTGATTACCCTCATCCTAAAGTCCTGCCTCAGACTGTCCTACTTCCCTACCGTCTAGAAGATCGCTCGAGTTACCATGATCCCAAAACTTGGCACGGATCATCGGCTCACATATAACCACCGTCCCACCTGCCTATTTCCCATCCTAAGTAAAGTATTCGAAAATAACCTCCTCCGCCTAACACCTATCTTCGATACCATCATAAACACCACACGATTTGGTTTCCGGGAGGGTGGCTCCGAGGCCCTCAAAACCCAACCTATCCCTAGCCATAGCCACCCCACTCCAAGATAGAAAACAATTCCCTGCCATTTTCACCGACATTACCAAGCCTACGACACCGTCTCCCCCTCCTATATCCCCGATCATATCCACACTCTACTACAAAGTTACTTAAACCATAACTCCTTCCACCTCCGACCCCAATCAAAAACCTCTCCAACTACCCAATCCAAGCCGGCATACCGTAGGGCGCTGTGCTAGCCCCTATCCTATTTTCCATTCATGTAATTGACGTCCCACCCACACCAAGAGTACGAACCTTCCTTTATGCCGATGACCTTGCCCTCCTAGCATCCTTCCGTTCCCTAAACCGATCCTTATCCTACCTCCATGAATCCCTACAAAAGTTCCACCTCTGGGTCTCCCAAACCTCCATTACCATAAACCCATTCAAATCCCAAGCCAACATGTTTTGCTACAAAACATATCCATCCAACCCCCCTCCCCTAACCATTGCAAACAAACCTATCTCCTGAACACCAGAAACATCCTACCTCGGCATAACCTCACGCAGGCTCCTGTGGTCCCATCATATCCACAAAACGACTGTCAAAGCAACCAGGATAACCAATAGCTTATACCCTATCCTCACTAATCCCTCCATACCCACCAAGAGAAAAATCCAAACCTACAACTCCTACATCCGTCCAATTGCCACCTGGTTCGCTACATGCCACACCAACCGCACAAAATTAACCCGCGTCGAAAACCACAACATCCGCCCTCATCTTCAGCCCCCCCATGCATACCTTCTACAATTCCATACGATCCCAAAACTAAATACCCCACATCCTCACATACCTCCACAACTCCGCATAGCCCAAATCCAAAAATACATCAACAACCCCCTATTCCGAAACCTTCCTCATCTCCATGTCCTCAGAATCTCACCCCGATACACCCGGAAAAAGCATCCCTTAGACATTCTTCAACTTTGCCCTTCTATCACCTAAGCCAAAGGGCAAAGACAAACAAACGACTAACGAACCGACAACAAACTGTAAAATATTACTGATACAGCTCACGACACCGTCGACAACTCCGCCGCCTCCTTTCTCCACCCCTTGCTCACATCCTCCCCGCCCATCCCCGTCTCTCCCCAAAATCCCGTCATCCAAAACTGTAATAAAACAACCCTTCTCTCCATAAACAAAATAAACCGTCTACCAACAACACAGACTCCTGATCCCCGTACGGGGGAGAGAAGTCAAAAGCCCAAAAGAACAACCCACCAGAAGCCCACAGTTCGAAGAGACTCCGCTAGGGGTCAGGCGAACATCTCTCAGGAGACGTTGCGGGACCCCAGCAAAGATTGTTGAGGGATGTGAAATATTGTTTAATTTGACTGAGAAAGAGCGATGAGATGAAACTGTGTATTATGTTGAATAAATAGTTTGTTCCAATGGGGATTTCCAATGTGTCGTTATTTGTAAAGCCTTTGTACTAGACACAATCAAACGCTTGTGCGAAATCTAAAAAAATCAGCTGTTAGGTATTTCTCATTATGAAAGGCCTAGGCAATGTCCTCAGAAATTCTTAAAGATTTGGTGAACTGTAGAATGGTTTGACCTGAATCCAAAACTAACAGGAAGGGATGAAACTAAAAGCGAGAAAACTGTTTAGTCTAAATAGTATTAGCTTCTCGAGTAACTTCTTGTGATTTGTTAGGTTTTAAAATTAGGATGATTACTGCTTGTTTCCATATATTTGGAATATAACCAAGTCTTAGGCACCCATTAAAGACGTCTGTTGAAGGCAATGCTGCGATTGGAAACAGTTTTAAGTGCCAAGACACAGAAATTGTCAATTCCCGTGGATTTCTTGTTTTTCGCGTTTTTTGATTAGTTCTGTCACTTTGCATAGAGTAATTTAATTAATTGGCACAGGCACCGACGAGTATTGTTTGCTGAGAAAATGAATGATTTCGTTATAGAATGATAAGTCAGTAATAGGATTCGGTTTTACATTATTAGCAAACTAACCTGGTAATATTTTTGCTTTTTGTTCAGTTGTGGTTGCTCTTTTGTTGTAATCTATACCAGTAATAGCGCACGGTGTACTATTGAAGTGTCTAGATTATTCAAAGGTTAAAAGAAATAGATAAATTTGTTTGTTGAATTGTTTACTAACTATAATGTCTAGTATATCGGATGGTATGCGTTAATTACATGAATAGTGAGTAGGTTGGAGAGGGGCTATTATATTACAATTCCAGTTCCGCGCAAAGTTTACCAGAACTTTTCCGTTGGGTGAGTTTGTTCTACAACCCCAAGCTAAGTATTAAAATAATCTATAGCTAGGGCAGGGTGGGTTGAGCGAAGATTTTTTGTAGTTTAGTAGAATTCTAGCAGAATATTGGGCGGTTTGTACACTGCCGTAATTGTAATGAACTGACAGGATTTGTCCTTATGAAAACTAATATTTTCTAGATCGGGGGTGATTGCTTGCGGGCCTTTGCCATGATGCATATTCTTTTTGATAATTATTGCCACTCCACCAGAAACTTTCGCAGAGGTGCGGTTTGAACGATAAACTTTGTAACCTGGAACTCGACAATTTGCTGAAGGTACTAAGTAAGTTTCTGTAATGACTGCTAGATCGATATTATGTTCTGAGAGTGTGGATCTTAAATTATCTTTTTACACGTGATGCCATTGGCATTCCAGTTTAATATAATTTATTTCTTAAGTTTATTTATATCCACGAACTTGAAAGTAAAACTTATAGGAATTATGATAAGACTGAAAACATTATTGCATAAGGATTGAATTATAGGGATTAAAACGTTAAGTAGGTAGTGAACGTAGTGAACCTTTGTGAACGAGAAAGCATTATGTACAATAGAGTATGAGTATGTAGTGTCAGGATTGGGGAGAGGAGTGTTTTGGGAAAGATTGTTATAAGCAACATTTGCCCTTTTTGGGAAACGGAAGTTCTTGAGGGGTATTTTGAGCAGGTTGTGACAAAATTATTGTTAACTGAGTTAGCGTAGGAAAATGGAGGGTAATTTCTACGTTGGAATGACTTTTGCCTTGCAATATAGAATAGGCATTTTTTAAGTGAGGCCAAGTGATCACCGGTACAATTGTAACATTTAGGACGCTTGCTTCCTAGGTTGCAGCTTGCTGTTTCATGATTATTTCCACAATATAAATATTTAAATTCGGCTTTACAATAGTGTCTTGTGTGTACCACTTCTTGACGTTTGCATTGAACTAAATCACTTTTTTTCACGAAGTTCCACTGAAACATTTGAGTTGAACAGTATGGTAATTTTAAATAGTTTTTCAAGTCCATATAAGCCATGGAGTTCTATCGCGGAGCGGCATTGGGTTTTGTCTTGACGAAACAGACGTGTAACCTTCATGATGTTAATTTCGTCTGCTGTAAGTTCCTTGCCGATTTCACTTTGGGACTGGTCAGTTGGGATATTACGAGTGATAGCACTTTTTAACTTACTATTTGGATCACGAAATGTGTGATACTGTTAGTTATTGCCATTTAGTAGAGTTATCTTCCTGTAGTGTTCTGGGGAAGTGATAAATACTCAGTATTCTTAAATATAATTTCAGAATTCTTTAATAGAGTGGTGAAGTTATCACCAATAGAATAATGAATTTCACTACCAAGTTTTTCATAATTGCCCTCGTGAATGAAAATTGGGGCCGTTTTCTTATGAGGGCTGCGTTTCATTAGGAATCATTTCTTCCTCTGCTTCACTGCTGCCGGTTTGCGCTAATACCGCGAAGCAGTTAGGCGAAAAAAGGCGGCCCGGACAAAAGTTTTGCGGGCGGGCCCGCACTCATTTCGTTACGCCACTGGTGAGCACTATTTGCTATTTGGAGAAAACGCACGAGATTCCTTTCCCCTGCGGGAAGCTGTGCGCTACTGCACGAGTCCTTTCTTCCCGAGAAAAGGCGATTGCCGAAAACTCAGTCGCTACGTGCGCCGTTGCATGCGTAAAATTTAATGACCAGACGCGTCGCAGCTTAATGGGTTTAAATAAAATAAAAATTAAATATTTTCTGCTGCATTACGGTTTCTACACAATTAGAGACTACACCGACCGTAAAAAAGAAAGATATAGTGTATTGTTTTAAGTCTATTGTATAATTAAAAAATGGCTTAATATGTATATGTAATACGTAATGTACTTAAGCTTCCGGGTCAATGGTCCCCATCTCGATCAGATTTTTGTCTAGTTTCTCAGATTCTTTGAACGAATGCTGGGATAGTCACTTGCTTTGCCTCTGGACATAAATGTAGCTTCACTTTGCGCACATTTTGTTGAGCTTCAGCAGTAGGAGTGGAGGAGGTGTGTTACTATTTCGTTAGCAATACAACAAAATCGAATCTGCAGTTCGTTTACCCAAGCAAATACGTTTTCTATAACTTTGAAGCGAAAACTTCTATTTTCAAATGTTGCTAACCTAGCTTTTTTTGGAAGTTTTTATTCATCATTCAACTATTTATAGTTAAAATGTTGGGATGAGATTGCAAAACATGTTTATTGACGTGTTCGATTTCAGTATTGTTTATAAAGGGATTTCGGATCTCTTATTGGCGGAGGGGGAGAGCAAATTTGGAGCAATATAAACATAAAAATATTTGTCTATATTAATGCTTTAAATTAATTGGGCTGCAATTATACATTTTCAACAATATTAATTATTTAATTATTGAATGTTGTTAGATTAATTTAACACAGAGGTGACGATCTTCATTGTTATTTGAACGGTCCGAACTGTTAATTCAACAATGTATTTTTCTCAGTGAATCATATATCGAAAATGTTTATTATTTATTATGATCACAAATCATTAAACATAATAGTAGGATACACATTTAAAATCTACATTAATAAATTCTTTTATTTAAAACGTAATCTTGGGTTTATTGCAAGATCGAAAGTATTTATAATTTTATTTACATTTATAGTCTGTAATCAACTGAAAATACTCTTTCTTTTTTGAGAGTTAATTTGAGTGTTACGACTCATAATTTTAGACTCGAAACTTTAATTTCTATGAAAATAACGTTTAAAAGCAAAATATAATTGAGAGAGGATATATTAATTAAAGGATATTCACAGTAACGTTGAATATTATACAACGCGTTTTATAATACTGAACTGAAGTTCATCAATGTATAATGTATAAATGTAAATATATAATAATTATTAGAACAGCTTAATAAAATTACTGTTCGCTTAATTATTTCTTCTCAAAATACAGCAGATTTTTAAATAATATAAATGTGAAGATCCGTGCAATGAAATGCATATTTGTCCCAAGATTGGGGGGGGGGGGGCAATTGCTCCCTCTTACCCCTCCACCCAGAATCCCACCTCTGACAATCATGTTTCGCGATATTTAAGTCCAGATTTTTATGAGGAAAACGATCTAACTTGGGCGCTTTTCGACTATTTATTACGTATCCATTTTTTACGAATATTGTTACGGTTTTATGAACACTCATTCCAATAATAACAAACGATGAAATCACTCATAACTTTTTTTAAAAGGCAACTTTTATATGTTTACTGAAGCCGTTACATCGCCCTGCCTCCGGAACTTTCGCTGACTTTCACTCTTTCTCACGCGACATAGCGGTCGTTCCGAGTAACCAGTGGGATTACTCACCTACTGGTTGTGTGCTCGATTTCAAGAGCACATGACTTCAACAACGAAAGACGAAGTAAAGAATAAAGTAAAATAAAATAAAGCAAAAAAAAAAGATCCAAAACCATCTTCCTGCTTTATTTTGGGTAGCTTCATTATTTTTCTTTTCCGCTGTTTTCTTTCTCTGCTTTGATTGCTATAACGCAAAATAAATACGATATATTTCTTTAAAAGCACTGGATACGTTGCAAGAAACTATCGAAACACGCATCATCAATTTATTTCACACAAATCTATTAACATCCTCAAGTCAACCTTCTCTCAATTTAATCCACCCACTCCCAACTCTTCCGAGATCATCAGCCTTCCATTAGCAGAGATTGAGAGGAGGAGATTCTGAGGTCAAGGAAGTTCGTCGCCCCAAGAAAGAACAACGAGGGTCTTATGAAGATTCTTGAGTGCGAGGTGCTTCCGAGCAACCTACCATTTTTAACATGCATGATATTAAAATAAGAAAGCTGCTTCTCGTAATTCAAATTAAGATACGCCAGCTCAGCATCATCGTTATCCATTCAATGCTGAAATAAGGGTGTGAAAATGGCTGATGTTGGATTTGAAGTGCAACGTCCAAAACTCGTATGTAATAAATCAATGAAATTACGTGATGGAAGGCAATACGCTTTCATGAACAATTCCGTCTGCATGTATATTCACTAACATGTTAAAATTTATTTGTCCACCCACAAACTTGCACAATTAGTTAATGTAAAACCAATCCAGAGAGGGGAAATATAAGCTTGGTGCAAAAGATTCCTGTTAGACTACTCTCTCCAAATGATTAATCAAGTTCGTCGAATCGAAGATTAATTGAAGAAAGCGCTCCTGAACGGAACTCCTTGAAGAACGCGATGTGTGTAAAGGATGAAGCAGATTCCTTTTCAGAATAACTTTGCACACACGAATGTAGAATGCTAGTGGATGGGTGAGGAAGAAGAACAAACGAAGACGTTCAAACTTGTAACAGTTTCTATAAGCTTAGCTATTAATTTAAAAATAATGCCCCCTTAGCTTAAAAGTCTTGCTTGTAAAAGAAAATGATACATTAAAAAAAAGGACTTCTGTATTCATCAAAACATCATGTTGCGCTAATAAAAATATACATCAATGTGTAACAAACCACGAACAGTTCGTATTCAATATTCCCTACCGAATATAAAAGAAACTAATTTAGTGTTAGAATCCATTCAAGATGCGAATCTACATATCTTCAATATTCCACTACTACATTGGAAACACAGTGGGCTGTTTAATTGTGATCCCAACATCGGTCACTGAACCTTTTGAACAACAACAAAGGAATGTTTTGCTCTGTGTGTATTTATATATATAATCTGAAAAGTGGGCATTGCGCGAATTAAAAACTTTTCGATAACTTCCTCTGCGATATGCAGTTAAAGCAAGTTTTTTTCGAGTAAGCGTATACCAACACTCTTCACACAGCGAGGAATTTGTGACATACACAAACGTACATTGTTTCATTAGCATCACTTGCTCCATTATTTACGTGCAGAGATTACAACTGTAGCATTTCGAAGTTTCCATCTTGATGCCTTTACGAACAAATGAACACAATCACTGTCACTAATACGAATACGTCATCATACACTAGTATTTTGAAATTTTGAACATTGGCTATTTTGGTACATTAAAGGGTTGTGAGCGACGCGTCGCTCTTTCACAATAAAATAAAAAAAATGCTAACGAAAATATAAAAAACATTAAAGAACGTTTCATCACGAGAAATGTTCCTATACAATCTTGAACGAAAAAAACGCACCAGTACGAAAACCTATTAAATAGTTTATATTAACATAGTTGTTTTCATGCATGTTTGCAGTCTGTAAACACTAAAATACAATGAATTGTCTCCTTCTAGCTTTTCATCTTATTCTGTATTCACATACTATGAATTTTATTGGAAATAAAAAACATGTCTGCCTGAAGATTTCTATGAATATTTTTGAAAATGTATTCCTACCAACACTATTCAGAAATAAAATAATTCAATTTTAATTCCCAATGCACAGTTGACAGCAAATATTTCAAATACCAAGCTGATCATTGGTAAACTTGCAATTTAGCTTAGTCACACGTGACACATGACCCGATGTGACCTCTACCACAAATATACAATTTTTCATCTTCATGGAAACCTTTAATATCCACAGTCTTCAGAGATTTATTACTCAAGGCTAAAAAAACAACATTCTGTACCCGTTCTCGGTGACGCGCTCAAAAAAACTCTTACCGACAGAAACAAGTGAAAGTGGTTCAATGCCCTCCTCAACTGACATCTTTATCTTACAAGGGATCCCATAGCATCATTTCGAAACTAACTCGAAAATACTTCAAAAACTCATTAGAATTTAATACTGAAAGTAACACTGGTATCAACTTCTTGTTATTAAAATAAACAAGTCTAGATACCTTGAAACGAAAAAAATGAATACATAAAAAGTTTCGATTTTGAATTTCCAAGACAATCATTGCATACTCGAAAGCGAAGATTTTTTTTTTTAAAGATTTACAATGAAATTGAAACAAGAACATTAACATCAGTCAAATTTCGTGTCATCACACCAATGTCAACATGAACGTATCTCAATACATGCCATTAGTTTCATTTCATCTACCACATGACATTTCAACATCCACAATTCGCTAATATCATTTTCACCAACTACCCAAATAAATGCGCTGAAATTGCTGTTCTTACTGCATGCTTCCCAAGGTCATTGACATCAAAACAACGTGATGGGCGCTGTTGATTTTTTACTTACCTCCAGAAATATGTTTAGTCCGACACAACTGCAGCCACTAACAACTCAACTACGGCAATCCACTTCACATCGAAGCACGCACAATCACTGAGGGTTGTCACTCGTTTTCGACAATTATTACACACTCCGCCACAAGAACAGCTGAAAAACACTCGGCGTTCACCTCGCGCACGGGTCAGGCCATAGGCGACCACTGGCCGTGCCCGCCGCCGAACCTCCTCGCATGCTGCCGACGGCACCCGAGCGCCGGCGAACGACGCGAGAGCATGTCGTAACGGTGACGTCACATTTTCTGTCTCCCTCGCGCGAGCCGTCGCCTCGCCGGTTAAACACACACCTTTGCTTGCATCTCGTACGCAAATATTCAACTAAATCGCTAAAACTGCATGATGTTGCACGCACTGCGTGCTGCCAGTCCGTCCGGCGCCGGGTGCTGGACCGGCAACACGCTCGCCCTTCGGTCGACTTCCGCGGACGAAGATGCCGATGACGTCACCCAACTTTGACACTTCAGTCATTCACCTCGCGGCCAGCGCCCGGTCGCTAAAGGGGTGGTGGGAGGGGGACCCGGGGTTGCTGCCCCGCCGCCGCTCAGCTGTTCCAGAATATAAACGTGTCGATACTGCCATTACTCGAAAGAGCATTGACTGATTACGCGAGGAAGTTGGGGGCTTACCAACTCTTTTGCCTCGTCATCGAGATCAATACGGAAGGAACAAACGAGGTGTGCAATTTTTAACAACTCAAAAATTAGATTGCACAACTTACAAGTATACAAATTGTGAAATTGAAGTATCTGCCGGGCACAAAACAACTTGTGTATCTGAGGTTCAATTACATAGAAAAATCTTTATGAGAGCAATGGACTGCTATTAATAGAAGAAACTTTGCAATAATTGATCAAAATAGGGTTAGCAACCTTAGGTTTTTTTCAAAGAGTAATGGCAATATGAAATTATGTATAATTTAGAGCTGATTATGTCAATCTATTTGGACTGGGGTGGGGAGTTTTGTGGTGACAGCCACTGCCGAAGGATAGTAAGTAATAAAAGCAAATTATAAAAAATTTCAAGTATAATGGTTTGTATACATGTATTCTGAAGTAGTTTCATTTTTTTCACTAAAAAATGAAATTCAAAAGAAATTATTTTAATTCTTTTATGTCACTATATTTAATCACAAGTTTTTTAGATATTTACTGAGATAATATTATTTTTTCTCAATATGACAGATATGAATAAACTTTCGTAATCTAGGCATCAGTGGTGTTTATTGCAATACAGAAAGAAGAAAAAATTGTGAATTGTACTCTCTCTGCATTACCTACCCATTCCCTAATAAAAATTAATTATTGATTTGTCCACAACACACAAACAAATATCTACAAATGTCAATATTATTGCTCTGAATTCCTTCACGCAATTCATATGCATGACACTTACAAAATGTCACAAATGTAAAGTGTGGCAAAAATATAGTGTGTTCCAAAAACACAACCCGTAAAAACATGTGCTACAATGTCTTCCCACTCATGCCATAATAAAGCATTTTTCTTCATCACTTACTCACTTGCAAAACAATAACACACTACCATTTACAACAATTAAGTGATTTTTCTGCACTTTATAGCACCCTCTTAAAGAAGTATTTCATCACTGGGATAAAAATATCTTGCAATTCACAAACACAATCACACAAAATTACTCCTCTTGCATGTTGTGCAGCATTCAGATTCGAACTTTGTATTTTGTACTATATTTTATCTCACCTGAAAAAAACAAAAAACAAAACATTTTATTTGAAATAGGACTAGTATATCACAATCCACTTCCCCCATTGTTGTGAAAATAACACCTGGTATATATTTAATATATGAGAGAGGACAATAACTAGATTTTCATGTCCAAAAGCAAGCCAAGGGACTCTCTCAGCAATTGCTCAATGGATTACTGGATGCAAAGCTAATGGAGATTGGCAAGTGAATCTGAAGCTGTAATCTTAATACAATTATTTTAATAGTGAAAGTGATACTTGGTTTGAATTGGGCACAAAACAAGGCCCAGGATTTTACTTTTATTAATTAAATTTCGTATTAATTTATTGTCAACAAACAGTTAAAAACTGTGTGAGATGTACTATGATATACTGTACTATGGGGAGAAGTGTATTCTGTGCACATAGATAAGAATGAAGCATTGCAATACACACTTAATACTGTGCATTTCCACAGAACACACAACATATATAAAAATAATTTGAAAAATCTTTCTGTTTTCTTCACAAAAACAATATAGAATACATTCCAACTGACCGCTATACAAATTAACAACAGTGACAAACTTTTGAATGGATTGTGCACAACCAAAATAAGTTTATTTTGCTTTCAAAATTAACTCTTTCAAGAGAATTCTTGATCTGTTCACAATTTACAGGTAGCAATAAATAGCATTTTGACCACTATTTCAGCATTGTGGTGCCTAATGTTTTCCCCATCTTTTATTCTCCCAGGAATCAAGAGGTAATTTCCACTTTTTAATATATTTTGTATTTTTTTGTTCCATTTTGTCTAACAACTTCATTTTCATCTTTCACTAGGTAATCATTCTAATGATAGTTCAGAAGCCTTTCTTGATTCAATCATTTATCATACTTGAACCATGAGTTGTCCTTTTTCAACTTCCACTATTATGTTATGTTGCAGATCGAGATCTCTGAAACTATTTATAATTCTTTCCTTTCTAGATACATAGGCAAATCTTTCGAAGGTGGCAATTTTGAGAACTTTCTTTTTTGCTTTTCTGAAATTTTATTTATATTATTTTTATTTATTATGTCCCATTGCTTTATAATTAGCATTGATAAACCTTAACTGCACCAAAAAACACCTTGTAAAGTTCTCTCCCTTTTGTCATTTCTTTTGCATCACCCAGGTTGCCTCATCATGCCCTAGGTTCAGTCACATGGTCAATTATTTTGACTCTCTAGCAAGCCAAAACAAAATGGGGCTGGAGGTGGGAGTGAGTAACCAGTAGAAATGATTTACATTCATTTTGCAATTGTTAGCTAACTTGTACTGGGATCAGTATTACACCCTATGGTTTTCTTCTGCCAATGGGGGAAAGCTTGTTTGAACACAATATTTATTTATACTGCTTGAATTCACGGAAAATACATTTCAAAATTTCTATTTGAAGAAATGGGATTACTCTGTGATTAAAAGTTACTATATCAGAGTTTAATTGAATACACAATAAAAGTTAACATAATGGAGTCTTTGATTACATATATGTGATTGTGAGCTGTCTGCTTACCTTTAATGTGCATCATTACGCTTAAAACGACTACTGGAGGACTCCTTTTAATATTCCCAAACACTTTCAACCATGATTTACATCAATTCTCAGAATCTTTTTAAAAATATTGGAGCAACATAAATCATTCATTACAACTATCCCTAACCTCAAGTGGACTCATTACATTGACACTCCTGAAGCATATCAGTTGGCACAGCAGTCCATTTAACTGAAGAAAGAACATTATTCATAGAGCAATGCAGTTTTCAGTAATGCTCTATTGTTTCAGAATCTGGAGAAAACTAGTGGGAATGCATGCATACCAAAACTTTTCCTCCTCTGCGTTATTATTCAGATTTTTAAAAAAGTGCATGACATCATCTAAAGATCTACAATTCAACAAAGTTACGCAGAAAATATTGACACAAAAAAATGCATACCGAAAACGAGATACGTGTGGGATATAGTTATAGAAAAGTCCTGTATCTTCACTACATGGAAAATAGAAAACCCAAAAAACTGTTTCATGTTGTTCAGTAACAAGTGGGTATTGATAGTAAAGAAAACCTGCTGTTCCCCAAACCTGTACCTGAAAAACTTAATGGTCACATATTATTATAATTGCTAAACCTTATTTGTGAAGGGACACACATTTTAAAAGATTGCTTGAAATTGTGTTTATATACACTCCGCAATTGTCGTGACTTAAAAACACTCAATCTTTGAACTTTGAAAAATTCACTATATTCAATTTCCTAACTCTAATAACTCCAACCTAACTTGTACATGCTCATGGTAGATTTGGGTGTTTTTGACAACTAAACAATGCTTTGAACAAAAGATGGCTGATAAGAATTCATTCAATTAATTTTAAGACTCTACTAAAATTAAGTGTTTATACTATAAAAACTGCTAATAATAAAAAACAATAAGACATCTGAGGCTTATTACTTTTCATTCAAAGCAAAAATCGTAAAATTTTGATGAGTGCAAAGCTCTAACTTCTTTCCAAACAAACCTTTAAAAGTTTTAAATAGAAAGATTTTTGAAACATCCTAAATGTAACTAGGTTTTGATGACAATTAGAACCATACCATGCTTAAAAATTAGACCCTCTTGTATTTGAGTAAACATTTTTCAGCAATTTCCCAGAAAAGTTTGAAAATGCCATAGACATCATGTAAAGTACCCTCCAAAATTAGAATATCTTAATGATCTCCAGAATACTACAACAGATCATAATACTGCTGTATTTACAAAGATTCAGCTCAAAAGCTTCCAATGCAAGACACCTCCATTCATCCACCTATAGTTCCAGCATCCAGAGTTTCTGGTACAAAATTGCAGGTATAATTATAAGTGATTAAGAACTAGATTAATGTTGTACTAAATTTGATTTTGTTCAGCTTCAATGTAATTGTCTTTACCTGGGCATATCAACTAACAAGGTCATTAGTCCTATAAGTGTAGTACATGTGATTGCTCAGGAGGAGGAGGCAGTAGTGGGTGGGTGGGTGGGTGGCGGCCTTACCCTGAGTAAGGCGAGAGATTTGGAGTCGACCTACTGGTGGCTAGTGGGGTTTTCCTCGACCAGATATCTCCCACCATCCGGGCACTGTCACAGCCGAGACAATCTCTAAGCTCCCAAATGGCCTCCCGGCATGTGTGGTAGTGTAGTGCATGTTAGTGTAAGAGTGTGTAAGGGGTGAAGATAAGGCAAGGATAGGGATAGGAAAGATCACGTGCAGTTCGTGGCCCGTCTGTTAGGGTACTGCACTGGCATTCGCCTGGTGTTAATTGGAGAAACCATAGAAGAACCCATCAGAGCAGCTGGCCACTAAAACACTCCTACAGACAGTGAGTGAATTCGACCCAGCTGACTTATTTCTTAATGTTCTTTTGTTCTTAAGACTTGTAGTAATTTATATTTGTTTTTATCCAGACTGATTTGATCTGAAGATTTGACCAAAATAGTCACAAAATGTCGAGTTATGTGACAAGGAATAAAGTTTCCTTTTATGGAATAACAGTTGTCATTTTATTAAAAACAAATAATACCGGTTATCAAAACAAATTATTATTAAAACAATTTTAATAATAAATATTTCTCATTATTTGCAGGGTTTAAGTTTTTTAAGAGTATAGGCAGCAATGAGAGCAATGGTACAAATGTAGAAAAAACTGACTAGCACAGAACAACTGTAGTATTCTCTTTGAAGTGCTACACGTCTGATACAACCAATATTTCTCAGAACTTTAAATGTAAGTTAAAAAAACACAATGTCAGAGTTACTTTCCACTCCTAGAGTTAATATTCTCAGTGCTGTTACACACCAGACATGGTACAGGTAACTAGGGCAGTGTGGACAGAAGTTAACCCAAACAGATTCAGCTTCTTCAAGTGGGGCATCTCAGGCAATTCTGAATTAGTGCAAGAAAAAATATGCCAATACTTAAATAAAAACAATTTTCAAAATTAATCCAATATTTTATGGAAATAATTTCAAGAAAATGTGTTAAAAAATACATAACATAGTAGCAAAGTAAGTAAACTATGTATTATAATTCAGAAATGTACCATAATGAGAAATTTGGATATTTTGTTAGGACGGCAACAATTGCCAAGATCACAATTTCAAACACTGTACAAAGAAAACAAAAAAACTACATTCATAATTACTTATGAATCCTGACTAGTCATTACCCACAATAACTAAGACTTCATATTGTACTTTATCTGACATTTGATAACACACAGCCTAACAAAACTTTTCTTCCTCTTTGTGTTATTACTTAGATTTTTAAAAAAGTGCACGACATCATCCAAAGATCTACAATGGAAGAATTGTAGAAAACTCAATACCAAAAGAATCAATATGGTTAAAAATTGGTTTGGAAAGGTCGAACTTATCTTAAAATTTGAACAGCAAGAATGCATATCCAAAATTAGATACGTGTGGGATATTGTTATGACAGCTGTCTTATTAATGTTGTTATAACATATTTATATATCCTCTTCTGACCCTGCGTAACCTGAAGATTACATAGCTTATCTTTTGTTCTGTTCTGTGAATTTCTGTAGCATTGTTAGAAGCGTTTGCTATCTCCCAGTTATAAATATTCATCAATTTTTTAAGAATTGTTATCACTATTGCATCACAACATGATGAATGTAATTGACATAAGATTGATTCACTACCGTGAAAGTAAATAAAAGAATTGTGTAAATATTCTAATTTATCTGTTATTTTACAAGTCAAGCTAATTTTAGGGAAACATTTTAACTAATACAGTTTATTTTTCCAACTTTCATTATTTGGCCAAACAAGATTCTTGTTTCTATTCATGTAACTTCTGGGTTACACCGGGTCTCAATTTTTGTATATATGTATTGTGATGTATACAACGTATATTAGGCCTAAACTAGAGTATGCTAATGTGGTTTGGTCCCCTTATTATCAAAAAGATAAAAAACATATTTAAAAAGTACAAAGGCAGATTACCAAGATCCCTACAGAACTACATTAATTGAATTAGGCAGGATGATGATGATGATGATGATGACGATGATGATGATGATAATAATAATAATAATAATAATAATAATAATAATAATAATAATATTTTTAATAGGAAGGTCAATCACACTTTTAGGGGTGAATACAAAAGAAATATTAGATCTCATCAATGATGAGTTGGATATTTCCTATCTCACTAACAATGACTGATAGAACTTATACTAGTCCTTTCATGTCTTTTCGTTGGGGTAGTGAAAACAAAAATCGAGCATTGGGACAATTGAGATGAAATTGGAAATGAAAAACTTTTGCATCATCAAAGCATTTGGCAGTTGATACAAGTTTTTGAACCTGTTCCTCTTGCACCCTCTCGGGAATTAGTTCTTTGTACAGAAATGCTACCTTTTTTGTCCTGATTTCTTAGTTATGTGGGAAATGAAATTGTTGCATGAAAAACTCAACTTGTTGGATCTTCGAGAAACAGTAGCATATGCACTTATGAATTCACTTCTGAAGAAGGTAGCATTTCTGTACAAAGAACTATTTCTGGAGAGGGTGCCAGAGGAACAGGTTCAAAAACTTGTATTGACTGCCAAATGCTTTGATAATGCAAAGGTTTTTCATTTCCAATTTCATCTTAATTGCCCCAATGCTCGATTTTTTCACTACGAAGTTGATGACTATAAGACATTTGGAAGAGTGTTTCCAAGAATAAAAACTGTACCTCGTTTTCCTGATGGCAGCCTACATAAAAGAAAAGTGGATAGTTTGCCCGAACAATGTCAACCTGTCTCTCTGCCATATGCTAGTGTGTCAGCCCCAAATGTCTCTATTTTTTCATCATGTAAAGTGTTTCTGTGCCTCAACAGAAATAGACGTTTTATTATCTTAAAGATAGGCTTCCGCAGCCAGAGTCATGTGCGTAATCTTGGCTGTCCGGGTGACGCTGCGTCGAAGGTTGTGTTGCCGATGTTTTGACCATCTTGTCGTGGTCTTCCTCAGAACTGGGCATACCAGCCCTGAGAAGACCACAACAAGATGGTCAAAACGTCAGCAACACAGCCTTCGACACAGCGTCACCCGGACATCCAAGATCACGTTTTAGAATCTTTTTCACAAAAAATAGTTACCTTTGAAAGTTGGTTATACATTTGTATTTTATAAATGTAAGTCTTAATTTAATTAATCCTTTGTGAGTTTTTCGAAATAAAAATTTTTTGTAGTGCATTCCAATTCACAATGTTGATTGTTTGCCGACATCCATTGCAACTTAAAAGTCAGATAGTTTTTTGGGAGTAAAAAAAAAAAAAAAAAAAAAAAAAAAAAAAAAAAAAAAAAAAAAAAAAAAATCTTGCAGAAATGGATTACATTGCAATAACAGATATGATAGAAATTATAATAGAAATTAACCTTGCATGTTTTGAAGGAGTATGAAGTCTAACTGTACTCAATATGAGTAATGTACACTTTACCCATGAACACCAGATTAAAATTACAAAGAGCAGGTCATGAATTGTACAAGTTAAAAGACTGCTCAGGAAGTACAGGTTGTGTAGACATTTAGGTGATGAAAAAGAAAATACTTTCTTCAAAAGTTCGCAGACCCAGATTCCTCAACTAAAATGCAAAAGCAGATTTCCAAAAGAGTAAAAAAAAATAAGTATTTGAAAACATCAACGGTCAATTCTTATAACCACGTAAGTCTGTTCTCAGTAATTTTATAGGAGCGCCTAAAAGCAACTTGGAAGACAATCTCTTCTTTCTAATTTTTGACCGTTGAACTTGTGATTCCTTTTTATTTGCAAAAGTGCAGAGAATGAAAATTTCAGATATTTCCCTCTCATTTCCTGATTTTATTATTACGTTGTACGTCAGACAGAACAGTTTTAAGAACTTCTATATTTTCCTTCATTCTCTTGAACGGTTGTAGTATATCTTGTTTGTGCCCATATTTGTGAGAATAAACTTGCCAATTTCTGAAGGTCTAAAACAGAATTCTATGAGCACTTATGTAAGAAGAGTGATGCTTCATGTCTGCAATGTTCTAAACATGTCACTTATTCGTTTTTTCTTACTGGACTTAGTTCATTATTCAGGAAAAAATGGTATACACATGTACTTGTTTCATTTGAAATTTGAATTACAAAAGAACTGTTGAATAAAATTGGGAGTTTTAATGTAAGAGGTGTATAAATACTGTTCATCAATGTATTGATTACTTTTCTTTAACATATTTTTAAACAATTTACAAGAAAGAAAAGGTTTTTTTTTTCCATCTACAAAAAATGTCATTTTGACACATTACTCATTGTAGGAATGCTGATGAGGTGTTGACATTATTAAAGGATGAAATAATTTAAGTAATCTTAATCAACTTAGATTTTTTCAGAGATCTGACTTTTGACAATTTTGCCATCGCCATCATCATCATCATCATCATGTCTTGCTACACATGGCGAGTCGAGAGACAAACATGACTAATTATTTATTTCAGTGCAACATTTATTTATAGATACTTTTTTGCTGCAAACATTTTCCATTTGGGAAGCTTTTTAATGTTTTATACACTTTCATATCTCACTTCTTTTTCTTCCACTTATAAACAATTATCCATAGCATACACTTTTCCATGCTTGTTTCTTTCTCCTTACCATACAAGTCTGTTTCATTGAAGTTTGTATTCTTCCCCACTCATTTCCTGGAACACATTTCCAGACTTTGCTGGGATTTCTTGGCCAGAATGTTCTTGGGATTCACTCCCCTACATAGTTAAGTTTCACTTTGCCTACGATGCTTCTGCTCAGATATTTTTAAGTCCTTTAGTTCCAAAGGTGAGATTGTACCCGTAAATAGGGAAGTATGTTCCTTAACCTCTAAAACATTAAATTTTAAAAGCAAGTTATTTATTTTATTTATTTCTATTATTAAATATATTCATTAATACTATTTCATTTTGCAGCATAATGCATATTTAAAATTGTTTTAAAATATTTTTTTAATCCAGTATATTGTCACTGCTGTTGTCCCTAGATGTGCCTTTAGTCATTGTATGTTCAAATAGATAACACAAAACACTTTGTGAAAAATTATTTCAAAGTTAATAAAACCTTGAATGAATTGATATTGATAAGGCAATAAACCCAACTATACCCATTTCTCAAGTCTTCTTACTGCTGCCTCGCTTCTATGCAATATTCTTTAACTAGGTTTGCATGACACCTCTAGCAAGTTCTTTCAGGTTTAAAAAGTTTCATTTGTGCTTAACAAGTTCGTATTAAAAATAAAAGTTAAACATGTTTCAGTTGCCTAGCAGTTCCATTTTTTTTATAAATTTGTATGCTAACAAAAGTTAAAATACTTGTTTAAAAATTTTCTTTACCAGAAAATTATCACTGATTTGAAGAATTAAGTTGCACTGATTCATATAAATGCTGGAAAGGAGGTATAGTAATTCACAGTGTGGTACAAAGGTGCATTGAAACTATCAAAAACATGATTTCTAGAATTCTTCCCATAATACCCTATGGGGAGTCAACCAAGAATTGAGTCAGTCAATTTGTCAAGTCAAAAGGAAGAAGCTATGAGTCACCTAAATTGTGATTTAGTTACTTAAGGAAAAAAGTGTTTCTTAGATAAATTAATGGGAATATTTTGGATGGATCCACAAAAGTAAGATGGAGATTGAAATGAATCGAATGACGCCTCACTTGTTTCAAAAAGAGAACCGAAAGGAGGTCTCTCAGAGAGCTACCCAAGAATGGAAGGTTACATGATTACTGAATACAGATCATTACCTCTATTAGAAAGGGGAAAATTACTAGTAACCAAGAGCAAATATTTGCATAAGTAGATTATTAAATAATAGAAACCTACATCAACTGGAGAATCTCTATCGTAGGATACTTCCATATCCAACTCCTCATCATCTTCATCATCGTGGCTATCACTGTCATCATCATTGTCATCTTCTTCTTCATCATCTTCCTCCTCCTCTTCCATCTGCCAACAAACAATATATAATATTAAAATTATAATTATTTATATTTAAAAAGACAATATAACCACTAAAATAATGAACAAAGTTTTATTGGTTTTCAGGAAGAGCTGATTTATCAATCACGATACAAGGGAGAAAAAGCTTAGGGCAAACAATAGAATTTATCTCATATGTGAAACCAAAGATTCAAAAGATCAAGTTGCAGACTGATGCAATGACAAGTTGCGTCTCCACAAAGTATGAACTCATCATCATTAAGTAAAAGCAACACAAAAATTTTATCAACTTTACTTGTATCGTTCACAATATAAAACTAATGTTAAAATTGTGTATTCTCATAACAGTTCTTTACTTTTAAGATATTACGTCGAGATCATATGCAGAAACTGCTAGTACAATAAAGTATAAAGCATTACCAAATGAATAGTAGTAAATGTAATGTTAATAACAAAGTTAAACCTCTTGACCTCCAAGAAGATAAATGAGACTGAATGGAAAATTGTAGGAGTAAGCACTAAATACCAAGTGTTTGAAGACTCTACCAAGACAAATGTCTTAATGAAAACCTGAAAATCATGCAAAGCGAGCGATGGTCATAAAAAGGTTTAAAAGGGGTACTTCACAAAACCCAAAAATTTAATATGGAAATTTGGTGGATTGGTTTTGATTTTTAAGACTACGTGTAACCACTTTTTTTAAAGCTAATTCACAGCTACTTGAAGCTTCACCTGATATATTAATTTCAAAAACTGACATTATTTCGAAGTGGCAGTGAATTAAATATAAGATCATCACGGTCCCCAAGAATGTTATGTTACACATAACTTAAGACTGTCATGGGTAAATGTGCATTAACATAGAAACAAATGATAAGATTCACAGGAATATAAAACGCTTAAAAACCACTTCAGAAACCTTTCATACCTCAACAAATACAATTACTGAGTCAAAATAAGGCTACAAAACAGACATGTTCACACCTTTTCCAGCGTGAAGCAGACATACATCAGCATGGCAACAACAGAAACTTTTATTTTTCACAAAGCAACATGCAACTTTCATTCTGATGATTGGAGAAATTCCCTTTTGAAATAGAACTGGTTTTCAGAAGTACGGAATATCCGTTTCCTTCGCAGAGACACAAGAAAGGTTCAATGTGCTAGAAGAAGGGAATAACACACACACACACACACACACACATGAAACGTTTCATTCAAAAAACTGACAAAGGCCTATATTTTTGAGAATATAAACATATCTTTGGACACATTTTTATTTTGAATCTTAAATAGCAATTATATTTTTGGAATTAATGTATCTTAGTTTTGTTTTTACTACATTACGGGTTTGAATAACCAATGCTAACTTGGCCTTTCTAATCAGGTCAGAGCAATAACTAATCAGTACAATCACTTTTAAGTTTCAGTAACACGAAGTTACACAAGTACTAACACAGATCCAGAAGAATATACCACTTTAGAACAAATAAGATATGACTATTACAATTTGAATACTCTCTAACTGCCTAGATTGTTCCTAGAACTTAGTATTTGTGAATTGCAAAATTTATAATTTTTACTACAAAGCAAAGAATTATTTTGTGCTGCTACAAAAATAGTTATTAAATTTCAATCATAACTATTAAATATTTTGCTTTCCACAAACGATTCCTTTCAAATTTTAATTTTAAGTAATATCAAAAATTGTTTGATTCAAACTTTCAACAGGTAAATTTGAATAATTAAAATTTTGTGTTTTAAACAAAATAATAAATCCTAATATAAAGAATATTTTTAATTTTTGTAGAAATGGTGTTTTTAAGAAGACATTTTTGGTGATGAAACCTCAATTACAGTTTGAAGGTCATAAAACCTAAATTACAGAAATATTCTAGACCGGCTGTAGAAGAAACAGTGACTATGAGGAATTATGGAGAACATGTACATGTTTTTGAACATTCAATAAATACATAATACTTTTATTTTGATTATTATAAAACTCTTAAAAGTGAATTGAAGAGATTTCCATAAATGCAAAAGCCTTTTCCATTTATTTCCATAAATGCAATCTGCTCCTACACTTGAATACTGACTTCATAGATATGTGCAGAGAGTATTTACGTGCATCATGCCACTGATTTCAGTGTTTTCCAAGCAAAAACATTGTTCAGAAATAGTTATTTAAGTAAATGAATATTTATTCAATAAGAAGCACGCATTCTAGTCTTCAGATAATTGTATGTCACATAATTTACCACTACAATACAAAAACAAAAGCTATTTTAAAATCATATTCCTATATTCTCAATACATACTTCTAATGCAGTTTTTCCTATAGGCAGAATGTCACAATCCTCTTGTGCTATGTTGGTCATCTACAAAACATCAGGAGAGCATATGAGCTTACTTTGAACAATAAGATATTACAATTCATTAAATTATGAAATTCAGGTCATGCTAATGAAAAATGCGTTATGAATAATAAGTGTGAAGTAATTTCTTGAACGTTCAGAGAAAACTGCCTAAAACTACAAAAAACCTACCCTAACATAAGCCACAGATAAATAAAAGAACTACATATATTTCATAAATTCAAATCAATTTACGTACCCAGGTCTGTTGTTCTTGTTCCAAGACGGCGAGTTCATTTTCGTCATCACAAGGTCTGTCTATACTGAACCATAAAGGATCAGTTACTTTCGGCATTAACGTAGGGAATAACGGTATAGGCATCTTCTTCTAAAACTTAAATAACGACGAATTGAAATAATTACGCACAATTACAACTACGCAAAATTGAACTACATTCATACGTGAAGAACTCGCAACCTACCAGTGACAATATTGCGCACTTTGCCATACTCTTCAAGCTTCAACTTCACTGTCACCACGAAAACATTATCGGAAACAGTATTGTATTAAATAAATTACTTACTTTGTCATAAATAGTACTAAATTATAGATTAATAATGTTCCTTACTAAATAAAACATGTGTTAAAACTATCATTTTAACAAAAATAAGAAGTATAATAATGTATTTCAAAATATATTATCAAAACAATCATTTCGTAGGTTGGCAACTTACCAAAGTATTTTTAACACGCGGTATTTTAAACATGATTGAAGGATTATAACAAATTCAGAAAGCCGACAACCTACCGTTGGTAAACTGAAAATGTTTAAGCTTTCAAATACGAAAGCCTTATATATATATATATATATATATATATATATATATATATATATATATAATATTAACATTAATTCATTGTTTTATATCAAAATATAAATTACATGTAATACATAAAAGCAGTTACGTTTCGGAAATTAATTATTTCCATCCTTAGGCTTAATGGCAAAAAAACATTGTATTGTTATAAAGCAGTTAATTTATGTAAATATTCTGTCTTTAAATTAAAGGAAGTACAGTCTGACTAATTTGAAAAAAAAAATTAATAGAAAAATAATAATCTTAAAAACACAAGTTTACTCTCGTTTTCTTTAACTAGCTGTCAAGAATCCAATTCTGAAATGCATACCATTCACATTTTTTAGATCAAGGTAATATCTTATTGTTCCTGTTATAGACGTTGTTCTGCCCTTCATATACAGCGCTCTCTCTTCCTCTCATACATATTTAATCGCAGATTCTGCGCGTCTCTAGCGCAGGTGGGGTAATATCGAGAAGCGCCGTACCAGAAAAAATGTAATCGAATGTTTTAGATCTTTCTGTAGATTATGGTGTGAAAAACGCGCTTGAAAATTGAAAATACCACGGTTAAAGTGTTGTTCACCTCCACACGAACATGTTATTTCACCAGTGCCTTTCGTTCGCATATTAGTATATTATGAATAAACACTGATATAACCAAAGAGGTAGAATATTCTAACTCGTTGGTTATAACTTTAGACAAAGAGATCAGTAGCTATCAGTGATCGCAACTATATAAAAATAGAGCTCATAGTAGCTATAAAAAATAAAAAGCTTCTGTGCTTTGCATACAGAAGTTGGTGACCATGTTGGGAATCCCGAGTTCAACTAGTAAAACGACGCGCTATCACGTAACTGTACTTCAGGTATAGGCAGGCAGGTAGCCATTCTTCAGGTTCGTCAGGGCGTACGTTTCTATCTTGGAAAACGAAGTTTTGATTTGCGATTTTCTCTTTGTATGTAATGGCAAATATTCATTTTCTTCATTGAACTTCAACGTGAGGTTGGTATATTGAAACGAGTGATAATGTATCATTATTTCGTCAATTGCAAAATTTATATTTTTCTTGCAATATATTTGCAGCACAATTCTTCTTATATCACATTTCACTCTCATCTATCATGAATAAAAGTTGTGTAACAGCAAAATTAATTGTGGGTAATTCATTGCATTAATTTGATTCCTGAAGATTTGCTGTAAAAAGGTCCCGAGTTCAAGGAATCTGATATGTTGTTCGGAACTTGTATTCTCAGTCATTTTAATTTCTTGAAAACGAAACTAACTAAAACATCTTTCATCTGAGGTGCTTAACCATAGCAGTGAAGTGAAGTGAAAAGAAACAAAAAAATTCAAAGCCTCTGTTTTTCACAGTAAGAATGTGGTTTTTGATTTTACTTAGAGTACAAAATAAGAATCTGAATTGAATAAGTAAATTTGATTGTATGATTATTGTCTATTTTACTTGCTCAGTCACTGTAGTGCATGCTTCACTGATTCTGTTCAAGCAAATAGCAATAGGAATCTCTTCTCTT
This sequence comes from Gryllus longicercus, assembly GCA_038098605.1. Taxonomy (NCBI): domain Eukaryota; kingdom Metazoa; phylum Arthropoda; class Insecta; order Orthoptera; family Gryllidae; genus Gryllus; species Gryllus longicercus. The sequence continues at coordinate 5,144,520 of JAZDUA010000036.1, read as the reverse complement.
TGAGATACTGATCCAGTGGAAACAAAAAAGTATTCATTGAGAATTAGGCTAATTAAATGTACAAGTAGTACCTAGCCTTGTTTGAATTAGTAGTGTTGAATTCATATTGAGATGTCAGTGCTCTTTCTCAGTGAGAAATGTGGTAAAGGCAGGAATGTTCTTTTGTAATAATTCTTTTCAATTTTTCCACTAACTCTTTCTACTGTCATGTTTGTGTGTCCTGTGAGTTTCTTTTATGCTATAAGTTGTCATGAAATAATTACTCATTCACCTCTTTTTATGATTTGACATCTGATGACTGGTGTCTTCTGATGGCTTGATATGAAACATGTTCATCAATATGATGAGTTTTTGGAATTTAACAAAATTACTAATTTTGCAGTTTTCTTTTTCTTTGATAAATAGTTATTTTTAAAGTTGTTGAGTGATTTAAATACATTTTTGTAGTTATTCTATGAAGTATATTTTGATCATTGCCTTTACTGTAATGCCTCCACACAATACAATTTAGATCACCAGCTCATAAATCAGTTATAACATTTTTTGATGATATTTACTTTGAATATCCTTTTGTTTTCAGTAATAATTGTTATAAATAAATGAAATATCATTCTTTTCTCCTCACTTCCTAGTCTGGCATTTCATCTCTTATCACAATCTTATCACCTTATTGAAATATTTCCTCAATTTGGTTGATGAAAGTGAGTGAATGGTACCTATTACTGCATAAATTTCTCATTACACATGAGATCAATTTATTTTAGATGTTTCAGTTCTCATCCTTAGATATTTTTACAATCCCTACTATTAGGATTTCTCCTGTTAATAAATGCTATCAGAGTACAAATGTGTGGTTGACAAATATCAGGAGTGTAATGCTTGATCAATTAATTCATGACTTGGTGAACAACTAACATTCTATATAGCATCGTAGGCTTCAAGTCGAAATCAGTGTCAGTCAAATGTTTCTGGGCAGGTAGGTCATGGTCTACTTGGCATTCAAGGTCAACTGGACTGCGACCTATCAGCCTGGAAACTTTTTCTGAAAGTAATATTCTGTTTGTTTTCTTTAAATTTGTTTCTATTTATAATTGAAAATACCTAAAACATACTTTTAATTCTGCTATTTCTGTGTTTCTCTAGTTTGAATGCCCAAGATATTAATATATTACTATTGTCCACATCTGTGAGATGCTGAATTGTGTTGTGCTGGTTTTTTACTCATGTTTCATGTACTACATGTGAGTAATATTTTTGTTTGATTTATTTAAATGTATGTAATGAAGGATGTGTGTGATTCTGTATGTGTGTGTGATTCTGATGTGTGTGTTTTAAGTAACAACCATTTATTTTTACATTATAATGTAAGCATTACAATTAACTAATCTCAATAAATTTTGTACTAATATTGATAGTCATTTTCGTCATTACTTAATACTTACAAAGTGCTTCATCTCTTTAAGTAAATTAATGCCTTATTCAATCATGCTCCTTCTTTTAATAATTTTTAATTAAATTACTTTAATATACTATTTAAATTACTTTAATATACTAATTTCTCGTTTCCTGAAGGACTTGACATTCATTTATCGGGAAATATTTCTATATATTTCTAATATATACATAAAAATGTACATATTTTACTGATAAAAGGAGACATTTAAAAAGTACATTAAAAAATTGAAGTTTTTCTAAACTTCCCTCTCCTTTTTGTAATAACTTGTAATACTGACACATCCTGAGATAAATTACTACCATTTTTACACTCTCCCTACATCCATTTTATGAGTTAAACATAAGTCTTAAAAGTTGGATGAAATTTCATATTAAAAAAAAAATTATAAATTTAGTCACAAGATTCATGTTTAATTGATTTTAACTTTTATTTTTAACTTAAAATGAATATTAAAATAATTATTTCAAAAATGTAATGATTAAATATATTTCGTCTATTCACGCCTTCTTAAAAGAGAACATGTGACACATAATGGTTTTTCCTGATTATTTAGAACTACTTTTCTAGATAAGGATGTAAATTTTACAAGAGTTTTGACTAACATTATTTTAATTCTAATTATTCACATCTAATTAGCTAGGTACTAATGTTTTAAATATTTATTTATAAATGACTAAAATTTTAGTTGTAATTCAAAATGTCTTTTCCAAACAAATGGTGTGTGCTACAGTAGTTAGATTTATTTGTCAGTATTGTTTATCTGTAAGCCCTAATTATTGATCCTCAAAAGAGAACGACAAATATAAAATTTTGGACTTTGATTTGTTCTTAAAAGTTTTTTTTCTTCTTCCTACATTGTTTCTCCATGTCTTAAGTTTTTCTAAGACAGTTAAGCCTTTTATGAACTTTTTTTCTGATGGCTTTTATGCATAACATCTGTAATAGCTACCAAATTTCTACTTTTCATATTAAAAACAAAATGTGAGAAACCATAGTTTTGTTATGTTGAGTATGCTACACAAAGGACTTAAATTTCCTTTGCCTGGCACCTTCTATTGGTGAGAAATATTTTCTTATTCTAAAGTTATGTGAAAATAGTGTTACAAAATTATTGGTGTGATTTTAGTTTATGATGTCACACAATTATTCTAATGGACATGGGTATCCTTTTCTCTTTTTCGACAATATTCAATTTTTAGAAGAATATTTTATTTGTCATATAAAATTGCAACACAGTGTTTTGTGTAATTCTTTTATTCTTCATCAAGAGTAAACAATAATATTTATAGAGTTGAGCATGGAAATCAGTATGAATTTTGGTGAGATAGATCACAAAATTGTGATCTTTTAAAAACTCAAATCAAATCTGAAACAATTTGTTTGTATTAAAATTACAGTTGCACTATTAAAATAATTTTTAATGGTTTATTCATGGTTTCAATATAGGTTTGAGGCCTTAATTATTATTCCCATTATGATATATGTCCACTAAATGTTGTGAGCCATTACCACACTTCAGCCAGTCACACATTGCAATCTATGTCCAGGGCGCATTTCATTTTTGTGATTGATTCTAATATAATAGACAAAATGCTGAATGAAGTACAATAATTTGCATATTTATCTTTCTGAAATTTACATTGACATTTTCTATTATGATTGAACATATTTAGAAATCATGGTGTGATATAATTCAAATCCTTGGAGAATCTTACGTTTCACATGTACTACATCTGATTTTCCCCCCCTCTGGTATGTCATTAATAAAAGAAAAAGAAAAAAAATTATTAATATTACTTCATAAAACCCATAATTTTAAATTCTAAAAATGTATAATTAGGCTTTTAAAATTATTGATTTATGTTTTAATAGGTTTGAAAAATATTATTTTGTGAAAAGGCTTAATTGAAAAAACAAAAACAAATGTAAGGCATTTGTATTTTTTTATTTATTTGCTTTGCTCATTGTTAATTTTTCTGCCAATTGTGCTTCTACATTTTAATGTTGCACCATCTTACAGAGCTTTCAGAGCAGTGAACGATTATAATGACAGCTTCTATAACAGAATAGCATCGCCTAAGACAGCGCCGCTCTCCACTAAATATTCTTCTGCCAGTCAGCTGAGTTGCATTCACAGCTGGCCGCGGTTGACTGAATTTTGTTGTTAAATGTAATTTTGATCACGTGGATGTTAGAAACAGTTTTCATGAGAGATTCATTTAATTCTGTATCATTAATGATGAAAAATTATACAAAGTGATTCAAAACATTTCGAAATACTGTTGAGAATGTGTGATTGATTGAATTAAGTCATCAGATACGAGAATGAAATGGAATATACTGCAAAGCTCCCACGTAGGCCTTATAAAAAACTATCGGAATTCTGCCAGTACTTTTCGATCTTGCGTGTTCAGAAGATTAAATTATATAACGATTTCATATAACGTTTATAATAACGATTTCATTTTCACGTTGCTCATCTTATGACTGACAGCCAGTGTAGCAATTATTGATCAGTGACTTACAGATATGGTTAGTTAATTGTAAATTCGTTGTAATAATACTTAAATACTATAATTTGTTCAGTGATTGACTAATAAAACAAGGCTTAATTAACATATAATTAACATAAAACTACCATGAATTTGCTATTTTCTTTTCATAATTTTGGCTTCTCCTGATTGTACAATCTTGGAAAATTTTCACACTACATTCAAAGATTTCTGTGAGGAAAATGGTACAAGTTAGTAGATATTCTGGAGTAATGTTTGGCAGAATTCTCAGTTAATTCAATTGATCAGTAACTTCAGGTAAATTTCTTAAATATGGAAATCAAGTCGGTTCTTAAAAGTAAGATAAAAACGGGTTAAAAACTGCTATAAATTATTGTACTCACCTGTCATTCAAAGGATATTAAATAGTATATTCAAATTATTGAAAGATGAATGGTTTTTCATGATCACTGTGCAAGTTTTAGCCTTAGAAATGAAAATTGAAATGTTTCATACCTTCAATAACTTTATTACATAATATAAAAGTAAATTAGAAATTAGGTGAAAGGTAACATAAAAAAGCAAACATATGAGTGAAAAAATAATTCCCTTTATTTGCATGATTATTTATTTGAAGGATACAACATTTCCACCGAATCCATTTGAAGTTCAATAAATTTTATCCACTTAGATAATTTAAAGTCCAACTATACAAAATCAAAATGAGTTTCCTAAGTCCTTTTAGAAAATATTCACAACATACTATTAACATCTCCAGCCTCAGCCCCCCACATTTGCCAGGGTGAGGAGTAAAAATTTTGAAATAAAAATTATACATTTGAATTTTTACCAAGAGGATAAAACAATGAACAATGTACGTATTGTATCTTCTTATATGACAACACTTTATTGGTTATCAAAGCAGTCCTAACAGTCGATTTTGATAATTTTAATAATGTATTGCATTAAGATGTACAATACGAGAATCTAACATACTGGTGAAAAGATAAAACTTTTCTTTTCACTGAATCTGCATTTCTGATTCTTTTTTAATAAAAGAACTAATTTTTCTATTACTTGAAGTTAATTTTTGATGAGTGTGAATGAATGTTATTCAAATATATTTTCAACCCATTCATTCACAATCAAATCTTTTCTTCACATACTTTCATTCACACATAATTTTATATACCTGATTCATATACATAAAAAATTAACTTCATATAACTGAAAAACTTCTTTCTTTTAATAAAAAAATTAAAATTATACAATAATTACTAAAAAGAATTTACAAAGGAAGTTAACATGTGCAGACATAATGAAGTGTCTAGTTATATCTTCTGAGAAGTACACCTTAAAACAACACCTACCCATACGGAGGGCTAAAAGCTACATTACTTCTGGGAAGCAAGCAAAGGAGCATTTATTTCAAAGGCATATTTATTTCAGTAAGCCAAGATCAGCTTAAAAACAATAAAGATTCACTATTTCACCTGGAATGTAACCACTTATTTGCCCTCGATGGAATAATACAAACTTTTCATTCTGCACCTGAGAAGAACAAGAGTTATGTGGGTGATCTGGGCTGTCCGGGTGACGCCGCGTCAAAGGCTGTGTTGCCGACGTTTCGACCATCCTGTCGTGGTCTTCCTCAGGGCTGGTATGTTGGCCGCATACCAGCCCTGAGGAAGATCACGACAGGATGGTCAAAACGTCGGCAACACAGCCTTTGACGCGGCGTCACCCGGACAGCCCAGATCACCCACATGACTCTGGCCGTGGAAGCCTACGACTTCATTTAACAAGAGTTATGTCAAATCTTTTTTCAAACCTATGAAGTATACTGCATCAAACATGTAAATATACTGACCATATCTCTCTTACGTAGAGACACCAGAGACCGGGCATGGGTACAGCATGAAGAACGTTATCATCAGAGTCATCCTGAATATTTACTATGACAGAAATCCCTGAAGCATCCTGCCTAACATCTACTTTCCAATGTTCTTCTATGTGTGTCGTATAATTCTGTGTGTTTTCTCTATGTGTGTCGTATAATTCTTCCAACTAAAGCAATGTACAGAATGAATAAGTACTTTATATTAACAAATTTTCTGCAAACAAAACCTCTAGACAATATTTTGTTTCTTCAATCATTTCATCTACAACATATCTGCACCCACATCAACTGATATGATTTTTCAAATCATGAAAACATTGTATCAAAATCATGCAAAAAATAAAACTGCCTTATTCTATGATAAATTCAACAAAACTTATGTTTAAGAGTACCTTTTCTGAACAATTACTGCAGAAGTTTTCAAAAGAAGACTCTTAAAGGTATGTTCAGGTCTAAAAGGTATGTAGTGCTGAAATAGAAAATGCTGCAGGTCACCCTTGCAACATATTGATGAAGGCCTTTTCACTTTCTAAAAAATTGGAAGTGACAAAAGGATGTTTAAATATTTTAGTTATATTCAAAGACAACATGCATTTATTTTCATTCTCTCTATAAATACATATAAAACATTCTACTGGCGAACTTGATGTTCTCTAAGAAAAATTGTATTACTGATATAACTAAAATCACTGAACACCATTGAATGTAATAATTTTTCTATTCCGCGCTTTTAAGTGAAACATCAATTTTCACCACTGTGTAGTTTTAATACTCGTTTTATAATCAGGTATTTTTATAAATGAATAAATGTATTATTTCAATGAATATTTTTCACATTTCTAAAACACAATTGATAAAATGTCACTCACCAGCACAGATTGAACAGGTGCATTGTCCATTACAATAACTGATGGTTCTGCTAATCAAGGTAATAATTCTTCTTTCATCCACTTTTGGAACATCTCTGCTGTCATAGTTCTATGACAATGACATTCATCTACTTCTTTTGTCTTTGACGGAAACAATAGTTCTGCATCTTCGATGAAACCATTTGCACCTCCTGCATGTAAGACTATATATCTTTTACCTTCATCTAAATTTTTGCTTGAGCAACTTTCATTTTTATCTTGCCATGACCGAGAGGCATAAGCTAAAGGATAGATTGTTAAAAACAATTAGTAAAGATCTACTGAAATAAAATCATATTGAACCACTATGTAAGTGCTTCAAACTGGACAAACAATATTCATCATACACATAAGTCATTACACACACTGCTATTTCTCAAAGGATGCATTTCATTACATGCAAATCTTGCCTTCTCCATTCCCTTATATCTAGAATTTCATAATTTTCAACACTACAAAATTTAGTAGATTTTTTGCTTGCCTTTTGAATAAAACCAAGTTTCATCCAAAACCACAAATTAATAACCTTCAGCCTTCAGTTTCATATATTTCATCAAAAAGTCAGATCTTTCAATAACTATTATCATTTCTTTCCATGGAAATATAAATAAATTACTTACCATTTTTGTACATTGAATAAATAATGCGCCTAATCAAGCCCTGTCCAAAATCATCCACTACACATGTTTTGTTCCCTTCTATTCCTGGACACTCCTTTCTAGAGTCTGAGCATATCAGGATCTTGCTTCCAATATCTGTAAAATTAAATTCAACATTATCCAAAACAATTTCACCTGACACTTTATTGACATTTTATTGACTTTCATATGACACTTTATTATGATTTTTCTTACTTTTGAACAGTGTGAGTTTTCAGCTTCAATTCATGGGCAGTTTTGTCAATAACTGAAGAAGTTTCTATATTGCAACACATCATCAGCTCTTCCACAAATCTTGCAATAAAAAAGATGTCTTCTTGGCACTGATGCTGTGTCATTTCTCCTTTCTGCGGTGGACTCATTGCTAAAGTTGCTTAAAAGCTATTGACTACATTTAATATTTAGAAAAATAAATATCTACTATAAGAAATAAAGTAATTAAAATGCAAGTAATTACAAATTAAATATTTTATAAATGGCTATTATTGGTATTAAATTGTTAATTTAACTTATTAGTATATTAATGTTATATCTAATATTTCAATGAATTAAATATAATATAAATATTAAATAAATAACGGATATTCTCCGAAATATGTGGAGTGAAATCGTTCACGTCTACTCTCCCCTGCGTCGACGATCTCACAAAGGTTCAACAGGTTGAGGAGAAGGGCTCGGCCAGCGCCCCTCTCTAGGGGTGCCAGGCCAAAATACACAAAACAGTCATAAACATGCAACTGTCCTTGAAACTCGGGCAAAAGGCCCGCCCGGGGCCTGCCAACATAAGAGAACTCATGTTAGCTGCACCTCTCTTTTCTGCAGTGAACTCTCCAAATTTTTAACTGAACACAGTATGCGTAAATTATTAACTTTTAAAAATAGTAACCTTGAATGTAGTTTCAGAATTCTTCAACGATGTTTTATCATTATAATAAAATATTTTTCATTGAACTTTCTCCTTTGTTGGAATGACAATACATTAGGTTGTGCCACAGCGCCACAACATGTTAGCCAATGTTCGTGAAATGAAATCGAATCATTTCTGCATGTTAATCACTGGGCCACGCCTCCAGACATGATCCATGTGGTATGGCATCAGTGGCTGTCAAAAACCCGGTCACATGACTGAACGCTCTGGAGGGGGAAATATCTGAGAACCTTTTTTACAGATGGCTGGTTACAATTAATCTTCAAACCACTGTAAATTTGATTAATTAATTAATTTGTTTACTTTTATATAACAAAAAACAATTGCAGCAAAACAAGCTAATATTTACATATCCCAAAATTAATGTATCAGATCTTCAGTTACCTCATCAGTTGTCTTAATCATGTTATTGGTCATCACACCATCCCATTCCTATCAACTTCAAACTATTCAAATCACAGCTATATCCAATAAATGAAATCATAGCTGTCACATGACCTCCATTCATTCATCTCCACAGAAACAATGGCCCAAAGTAGCCTGCTCTTGAATTTATTCAAGGTCTCTTTGTTGACTCTTCTTGCAGAGAGAGCATTCCACTCATTTGCAATAAAACATTATTGATGATTCTTTCTTATCACGCCCTTTTACAGCTTCATATTCATCATTATCATGAACGGACCAGAAAAGAGGCTTTGTAGCCTGTTTGTATTGGTTTATTGCAGTATTCGTGGTAGATTGTAAATCTTCCAAGAGTTCCTGCTGTTGACACCTCTTTAGGGGTCCACCTTTATCTCTAATCCTTCGTGGTTTGTACTTCCTAGTTAATTCATTACATGACACTTTGATTACCACAGGCATCAAAGTGTCATGTGAAAGAAAACACAACATGTATAAAATACTAATAAATAACAAATGTAACTCAAACTTCATTTCATATTAAAAAACATATAATTCAATCCTAAAAAAAGTAATCAAACAAGTAAAAATTATAACAAATAAGTACACTGCAAATGCACGTAATAAAACGAAAGCTCTGTGGGACATTATTAAAAAGACTACAGCACCAACTAATAATAACAAAAAAAAAAAATATAGAGTTCCACTACAAAAATCAAACTGTACAAGACCCACAAGAAATAATAAATAATAATAATAATAATAAATAATAATAGTAATAATATAATAAAAACAATAGTAATATAATAATAATAATAATAATAATAATAATAATAATAATAATAAAAAAATGTATTTCCAAAAGAATTACATTGACAGTGTACAAAAACCATCACCATAAAAAACAATAAGAAAGAATACCAATTTTGTTTGACTACTTTACATACATTATACATCCTGTTTAACCTTTCGGTATAAATTCTGGTCTTATCAGGTTTAAATTTTAAATTTAAATATATTTAAATATATTTATTACATTTATTACATTTATTTTATCTTATTCAGTACACTTCAAACCCTCTCTAAGTACTTTACTTGTCAGAAAGGGGTGTGTTGCATTGTACGCTTGTTTTGTTTTTTTTTTTTTCTTTTTATCTTTTTTGTATTACCATTGTTGATTATTGTTCACTCATCATCAGTACTGTTTGATGTGAATTGTTTTTATTGGAATTTAGATTTTTTCCAAGGAATCTCAACAGGCAGGAAGAAATCAAAATCATCCAATTATCTAGAATAACAAATAAATTGTAAATAAATAAAAAGATATGTTAGTTGGCAACTGGTTAATATGAAAACTAAGTTATACTTAATTACCATTTTGAAAATTTGTAGTGACTAATCAACAAGCAAAGCGAAATAAAATTATTATCTAAATTAACAAATCAGGAAACAAATAGAACTTCTGTGGCAAATGGCAGCTGATATTAACTTGAGTTAAATTGTTAAATTATAAATCATTGGAAATTATATAATTGGACTCAAAAACAAAAATTAGTCCATACCGTGAACCATTAACGAAACTGAATGAGAGTAACAGGAGCATTATACAATTTTTACAAATTATTATCTTGTGTTAACCGCTGTTTATAATATGAAGATTTGTATTAATTAACAACATATATAATTAACAAAAGATCTTGTAATGACAAAACTCAACAGGCAAAACGAAAACAAAATGATCCACTTATTCTCTAACCTAACGGATTGTAAATAAAACTAGATGGCAATTGGCAACAGGCAAAAATGAGTATTAAGATGTACTTAATTAGCATGTTGAAGACGTATAGTGACAAATCAAATCAACAAATAATAGGACACACAAACAAAGTGTGGTCTATATAGAGATCAATTAACAATTGACAGAATTACTTGTAGACAAATTACAATCAAAATATTATGTAAATTATAACAAAAACAAACAAACAAATAATGAAACTGAATGAGAGTAAAATATACATTATTTTCAAATTATCATCTTGTGATAACTGCTGTTTACTATATGAAGATTTAGTTGTACATAATTCACAACATAAAATCTTTCATTGACGATTCTCAACACGCAGAAGAAATCACAATCATCCAATTATTATCTAAACTACAAATTAATTGTAAAGCAAAAAAGTAATAATAATAAAAAGAAATAATAAAAAAATAATAATAATGATGATGATAATAATAATAATAGTAATAATAATAATAATAATAATAAATAATAATAGAACAATACATATCAATTGGTAGCATCTACATCAAATTTAACAATATTAGTACATTCTATATTGTGGCGTCACCGATTAATTAAATATAATTTTATTATGGCATCGCCAATAACCAATAATTCCTACAGCTGGAAATAGCTCGCGCCGCGGCACAGAAGTGGGTCACGCGACGCCACCGCGACGGGTTTCTTTAGGGCCCCTTCCCACGTGCAGCGCGTGGCGCGCCACGCAGCAGCGGGCCGTGTAGCAGAGCATTGGTTTGAATGGAGGCCTTCCCACGTGCAGCGGGTGGCGGCTGCTGCGGCAGCAGACGCCGAACTCCGGCCACCAGAAGCGCACGAGGGGCCGCGCGCCACCGCTAGCAGAACACAGCTTTAAATGGGAGCCTTCTCACTGTGCCGCCGGTCGCGGCGTTCTACCTGCTCGGGTCCCTTTGTTCGTCGTCGCCGTAGGGTCGGCGAAACCTACCCCTCCAGACCCCACCCCCTTCCACGGCGGGCGGCGGTGCGGCCGTGACTCCGGCGGTGGCTCCGTCGGAAGAGCTATGCTCCTTGAACGAAGCGCGCGGCGGCCGCGCCGTGTGAAGCGGCCCTTAGTTCCGCATCGGGCCAGCCCCAAACGCACCCAGCCCCCTTCTGAGAGGCAACCCCGTTTTATTGCCCCCTCATAAATAGACATAAAGGCCCAGGCCGAAGACCGGCCGAACAAAGCGCCACCCCCGCGTCCTTTCTCCAGCCGCGCGACCGGGTGGTGCCAAACCCCGAGCGAGCGAGAGGCCGGGTGTCAATTAAAGGCGACGACGCATTTACGACACGTCGTAAGCGAGACCTTTTTTCAGCCGTCGACCGATCCCCCCTTCGGACAATGCCCACCCCCGCACCCGCTTCGGCACGCGCCTGGGCAGGCACCCGAATCCCTGCACGGGCCATTAACAAATTAAATACAGTAGGCAGTCAATTAGCCCATGACGGTCCGGGAATCCGTGAAATGCGCTTTGACGCGCGCACGTGTCCAGACAGCTGCGATCAGCTTCTGGAACAACTGACATAGGGAAGCGAGCGAGAGAGAGAAGCCAGCGAAAGACAGAGAACATTTACGGAAAAATACAGAAAAATCGACACGAGATTGGTTAATCAGATTTCTGCGACGCAGCCACCCTCGGCCAATGGGAAGCTTCGCCATGAGGGAAGGGAGGAATTTGGTGTCAGGAACATTTTGGGAAGGGGAAACGGAGCTCTTTTATAAACGCGATGCACAGTGGAAAGAGGACACTTCTTAGATTTTTTTGGCGGAGACTTCTTAGATTTTTTGGGGGGACTTCACTTGTAAAATTTCTCCGGGGAACTTCGAAATTTTCGTTACCTGAGAACTTCACTTCTAAAAGTTTTTTGGGACACAGCTGCTAAGATTTTCGAGACTACTTGTAAATTTTTGTTACTACGGGAGAATTCCAAGATACTTCTTGGTAGCCAAATGTGCTTAATTATTTAATTACTTACGATCGGGACGCGAGTTTGGGAAAAGACTTTCCCACAGCCGAATTAGTCAGGACGCGACTCGTAGACTTGTTGCGGAGAAAACTCGGGCGGGAAACTATCGGACCCCGCGCCGGTCCCGCATCAGCCCGCCAGCCTTGCCGTCTACCGTCCCGGGCCCAGTGACAGGCCTCTCCGTTACGTCAGCGCCCGTGGACACTCGCCCCTCTGAGCTTGTTCGAGCCGGCGACCGACGCGCTGCTACCTGCCGTGAGAGTAGACGCACCGCAGAAGATCAACGACCCGGAGCCGCTGCCGCCTTTGCCTCGAGGCTGCCGCCTCGGCCCGCCCACGAAGACCAGCAGCCATTGGTGAAAACTATGAGACGATGCCGTCTCACTGAACAATTGTAACGGCGAAAAAACTGCAAGTGGCCGCGCTCAGGCCCAGCAGAATTAACCACTTGTAATTAAGTCACAGAATAGTTTTAGTGAAAGACTTGCGTCGCCCATTGCGACATTGTAATTTCCCTGGCAGCTTTTTGGTGCCAGGAATAAACAGTTGTTTGTCACAAATGACTCAATTGCTCATTCTTGACCTCCCAACTCTTCCATTCAGTTACATTTCAGGAGCTGAACCTGGCGCCCTCCCCCGTGCTCATTAGGTTTGTTTACATTTGGCTTTCCCAAGTGGGGCTCGATTTGTATTGTTAAATACCCCAGTAAGCGACCCCGAGATTAGGAAGTCAGATTGCTCATGAAATATTTTGTTATTAACTTTTTTTGGTTCAGCTCCTTCAAAATTCTATTGCGACAGCTTAAATCACAAGTTACCGCAATAAATGGATGGAAGAAAGTTGTAAGAGGGTCAATAATTTGTGTACTCTGATGTATTTGTTGTTTTGTGTTTTTGTGTTTATTGTTTTTGTACTGTGTTGCGTGTGTCGGTGTTTGCGTGTGCGGTCTAATAGTAAACTTAGTGAACAAAAGAACTCAGTAAAAATGCTCGACGAATCAGGTGTCGATCTAGCAGGCTCAGACAGTTCGAGTGACCCACCGGCGCAGGGCGACAGTCAAACTATTATGGCGGAAATTCGAAAATTTATGGAAATTCAGGCGGCGCAATGGGAAGAAGAATGGAAAATTCAATGGGAAAAAGATAAGAAAATTCTTAGGGAGCAAAGGGAAGAAGATAGGAAAACTCGGGAGGCGCAAAGGGAAAAAGATAGGAAAACTCGGGAGGCGCAACGGGATGAAGATAGGGAAATACAGGAAGAACATTTTAGAGAATTAAAAGGGAGTACTCAGGAAACAAAAAAAGAGCTTAATGAGAGCATTAATAAGATTGATAAGGAATTAAGCTCGGAAGTTAGTCAAACACAGGAAGAAGTAAATTCTATGGGAAATGCGTCAGAGGAATACGCGATGGGAAACAAATCTGAGATTAGGGAAGAAACAGACCGGAATGTCAAAATTTTAGTGCAAGAGCCTTTAAATTGGGACGGAGAAAACAGCGTAGGAAGCTCTCCCGCGGCTGAGGCAGGCTTGCGATTTTCGTGGGCACCCCCACAAAACCTTTGTTTTTCGGGATCTCCGGACGAGAACCCGAAAGCTTTCTCAGATCGAGCCGAAAATTCTATGGCTCTAACCAAATCGGTTCCCTCCTCGCTCAAACCCAGGTTCATGCCGGAGTTGCTACGCGGTAACGCCGCCCACTGGTTGACAGCAATCAATCCGTTCACGAGCAGTTATGAGGAGTTCCGACATCGATTCGTGGACAAATTCTGGGGGGAACAAGCCCGCTACGAGTTCGAAAAGAAAATTTTGGAAGGTAGATGGGACAAGCGTGGCAAGTCAATAATGAGAGGCGACCGCCTTCAGAACGGCCCGTGGGGAGACCGGAAAACTCGACAGAGAGAAACGGCTCCAGTACTAGTAGCAATAACAATGTAAGAACAAATCCGACAATCTAGAACCGTTTGGGTATCTGGGTCCCAAACGAATTGTGGCAGAGATACCATTCGATGAAACGATATCTGTAGATTACGCCTTCCACGATTTTGGCAATGGGGAGGCTAATCAAGTCAAAGAGCGTGTCCGGAAATGTCCTGTTTTAGAATTTAAATTAGATAGAATTCCTGTCCGTGCATTGGTCGACACAGGTAGTGAAATCAGTGCCATTTCGTTAAAATTATTTTCTCGCCTTATAAGTGAACATGTGCCCGTGCCAACACTGCCCACTGCTAAGTGTTATGTCATCGGGGTAGGAAATAAACGAAGTAAGCCAATTAATAAACAGGCCCTCATCTCGTTTCAGGTACAAGAGCACTTATTTGACGTCCCTTGTCTAGTTGTTGAGGATTTAAAACACGATATAATTTTGGGGGGTTAATTTCTTAAAAGAAAATGATGGGGTGATTGACTTTTCTAGAGATATTATGAGTTTTGGTGGGGGTAAGGAAATTGCAATTACGGATGATGTTGACGGCGAAATAGAACCAAGTACACTGTGTGCGTCCTGGAGTCGGGGAGATGACGTGAGTGGGGTCATAAGCCCAGTGAGAGCAAAAAAATGACTTTATTGACCACGAGCGCTCCTAGCTAGAACGGTTGTTTTTTTAATTTTCGAATGTGTTCGCGCGTCCAACTCATCTTGTTAAAGAATTTTTTTTCGGATTAACGTCACTGACGATACCCCTTGCCGATCCATAATTATCCTGCACAGTAATCACTTAGGGGACAAGTTAATGAAACTACTGGGGGGAATGATTAATGAGGGAATAAGAGAGAGAAGTGTCACGGTGTATTTAAATCCTATTGTTGTAGTTAAAAAAAGAAAGACGGGAGTCAGAATTTGCCTAGATGCGAGGCACATCAACGAAGCCACTGTACCTGAGAACGAGGCGCCGCAAAATGTAGATGAGATTATAGAAAACTTAATTGAATTAATAAAACAAAAATATTTACGGCACTAGATTTTTTTAACTTGCACAGGCAGATAATCACCCATCTGGACGACAGAGAATTTATTGAATGACGGGTTGAAGACTTTTTCGGGGATTATGACGGGTTATGGGGTTCGGGGATTATGACGGGAACGGGGTTATGACAGGTTGAAGATTTTTTTAATTTACGATTTTTATTTCAAAGAATAAGTAAAATATCATGTTTCAAAGAACTCTGCCCACAATTCGCCAGAACCTGCGACCCATACGACACTAGTTGTCACGATTAGAAGTAAGCATCATAACAGTAAGGATTTTAATTATAGAAAATTAGTAATGTAGACAGAGAGGCGCAGTATCCTAAGCCTCCAATTAAAAATTAAATTAAGCATTTCTTTATCTTAGGTGACACCACTGTTATTTTTTTCGACGATTGAGAATTCTCGCCCTTTATTAGAAATTAACAAAGAAACTCGAATTATCAATCTAGTGGGAGGGGGATGCTAATGTGGCGTCACCGATTAATTAAATATAATTTTATTATGGCGTCGCCAATAACCAATAATTCCTACAGCTGGAAATAGCTCGCGCCGCGGCACAGAAGTGGGTCACGCGACGCCACCGCGACGGGTTTCTTTAGTTCCGCATCGGGCCAGCCCCAAACGCACCCAGCCCCCTTCTGAGAGGCAACCCCGTTTTATTGCCCCCTCATAAATAGACATAAAGGCCCAGGCCGAAGACCGGCCGAACAAAGCGCCACCCCCGCGTCCTTTCTCCAGCCGCGCGACCGGGTGGTGCCAAACCCCGAGCGAGCGAGAGGCCGGGTGTCAATTAAAGGCGACGACGCATTTACGACACGTCGTAAGCGAGACCTTTTTTCAGCCGTCGACCGATCCCCCCTTCGGACAATGCCCACCCCCGCACCCGCTTCGGCACGCGCCTGGGCAGGCACCCGAATCCCTGCACGGGCCATTAACAAATTAAATACAGTAGGCAGTCAATTAGCCCATGACGGTCCGGGAATCCGTGAAATGCGCTTTGACGCGCGCACGTGTCCAGACAGCTGCGATCAGCTTCTGGAACAACTGACATAGGGAAGCGAGCGAGAGAGAGAAGCCAGCGAAAGACAGAGAACATTTACGGAAAAATACAGAAAAATCGACACGAGATTGGTTAATCAGATTTCTGCGACGCAGCCACCCTCGGCCAATGGGAAGCTTCGCCATGAGGGAAGGGAGGAATTTGGTGTTAGGAACATTTTGGGAAGGGGAAACGGAGCTCTTTTATAAACGCGATGCACAGTGGAAAGAGGACACTTCTTAGATTTTTTTGGCGGAGACTTCTTAGATTTTTTGGGGGGACTTCACTTGTAAAATTTCTCCGGGGAACTTCGAAATTTTCGTTACCTGAGAACTTCACTTCTAAAAGTTTTTTGGGACACAGCTGCTAAGATTTTCGAGACTACTTGTAAATTTTTGTTACTACGGGAGAATTCCAAGATACTTCTTGGTAGCCAAATGTGCTTAATTATTTAATTACTTACGATCGGGACGCGAGTTTGGGAAAAGACTTTCCCACAGCCGAATTAGTCAGGACGCGACTCGTAGACTTGTTGCGGAGAAAACTCGGGCGGGAAACTACCGGACCCCGCGCCGGTCCCGCATCAGCCCGCCAGCCTTGCCGTCTACCGTCCCGGGCCCAGTGACAGGCCTCTCCGTTACGTCAGCGCCCGTGGACACTCGCCCCTCTGAGCTTGTTCGAGCCGGCGACCGACGCGCTGCTACCTGCCGTGAGAGTAGACGCACCGCAGAAGATCAACGACCCGGAGCCGCTGCCGCCTTTGCCTCGAGGCTGCCGCCTCGGCCCGCCCACGAAGACCAGCAGCCATTGGTGAAAACTATGAGACGATGCCGTCTCACTGAACAATTGTAACGGCGAAAAAACTGCAAGTGGCCGCGCTCAGGCCCAGCAGAATTAACCACTTGTAATTAAGTCACAGAATAGTTTTAGTGAAAGACTTGCGTCGCCCATTGCGACATTGTAATTTCCCTGGCAGCTTTTTGGTGCCAGGAATAAACAGTTGTTTGTCACAAATGACTCAATTGCTCATTCTTGACCTCCCAACTCTTCCATTCAGTTACATTTCAGGAGCTGAACCTGGCGCCCTCCCCCGTGCACATTAGGTTTGTTTACATTTGGCTGGTCCCAACGCGGGGCTAGTTTAGTGCATCATTAGGTATTATTACAATATTTAAAACTTGAAATGGTGAGGAGGCAAGTTATGACCAGTTTTTTTCTTTTTTCTACTTTCAATTTGTACACGTAGTCCAGAAAGAAACAGAATTGTTTTTTCTTTTTTGGGCATTCTCCTTCTACTTCACAGGATGCGATATGCCAGTTCATTTTTTCTTTGCTTCAGCTCGAAACAGTTAACATGAAACAAAGTCTAATGGGATGAGAAATTCTTATTTACTTATATTTTTAAGGGAAATGTAATTTGAATATTCCTTTACACTGTAGAACATGTTAAGCAGTAAAGCTTTCAATTTACTTTTAAATGTATGAATTGTATTTATGTCTTTAATATTGCCTAGTTTGTTGTAATGTGTAATGCCCTCTATTGGGGTACTTTTTTGATAAAGTGTAGTTTCAGAGTGTAGGTTATCCTTTTGTCAGACATGTAGGTTATCCTTTTGACGGGTGTTTTAGTTGTGTACATTGGAATTTAAAGTAAATGTGTCTTTGTTTTCCATGAGAATTTTCTTTGTGAAGACCACTATTTCAAATATATACATGCATGGTAGAGGAAGAATCCTTAGTTTATTGAACAAGGGTTTGCAAGATTCCAGCTTATGAGTGCTGGTCATTGTTCACAATATTATTTTTTGGATAATAAATGTGTGAGTGCTTTCAGGGGCATTTCCCCTGTTTCTTCTTCTGACCTCAGCCTGAGACCGCTTTTGCATTACTTCAGGTTGGGGCCTTTCCTGATGGATGCCTCTTCATTTGTTCCGTCCTTATACGCTATTGCTTAGACAGCCTTCTTCCATCTTTGCCCACAGAATGCTTTCTATGAAGTGGGAAATTGCGTTCCAGGACTTCTCATTTCTTAGCATTGTATCAACAATATTCTCTGACGTGAGACTACCTGTCGTTTCCACCAGTTTATCGAGTTTTTCTTTCTGGTTTGTACACTGGAAAAAGGTGTGCTCGGCAGTGTCCAATTGATTTCCACCATTTATTATTATTATTATTATTATTATTATTATTATTATTATTATTATTATTATTATTATTATTATTATTATCATTATTATTATTATCATTATTATCATTATCATCATTATCATTATTATTATTATTATTATTATTATTATTATTATTATTATTATTTTGTTAGTTTGAAGGCTTGGCATCTAAGGCCTTTAGCCTTTTTACTGATTGATGTTATGATTAATCATATATTAAATCTAAATTTTGAAGAAAAGATTGGCTTCTTTCAAGAACTGTATTGTTTTGTCAGTTGCTGTCTTGTCAGTGCCGAGATCTATCTTCATGTTGCCTCTCATGCCGCATCTGTGTCTAAGTCTTGAGAGATCTACGCAGTCTGTCAGAATATGTTTCACTGTCAGTAGTCTTCCGCAGCTGCAGATGGGTTGTTCTTCATTTCTTAACATGTATGAAGAAGTCATTCTTGCATGGCCTATTCTTAGTCGGGTTATGCACACTTGTTCTCGTCGAGGGTAGCTGACATTTGGTGACCATTTACTGATATTTTGTTTAATGGGGTGTAGTTTCGTGTGAAGACTGTTCCACGTGGTCTGCCATTCTGTGAGGATGTACTTCGAGACAGTATTTCTTGCATCCTGAGGTCGTATTTCAATATCCATTTCTGATTGGATGATCCCGGCATTTCGTGCTGCAGAATCGGCTTCTTCATTGCCTAGGATACCCACGTGTCCAGGGCACCAGATAAACGTAACTGATGCTCCTCGCTGCTCTAATTTATGGCATGCTATGAGAATCATTTGTAGCAGTGGATCTACAGTTTGGCGCCTGTCTATTGCAGTGAGAAGACTTAGAGAGTCTGTGCAGATGACGAACCTTCCTGAATCGAGAGTTTCACAGTGTCGCAAAGACTGCAATACTGCATATAATTCAGCAGTGTACACACTTGCTTCAGGTGGAAGCGCCCAAGCCCTCGACAAGTTCTCAGTTACAAATGCGCTTCCAACCTGATGTTTTGTTTTTGAACCATCTGTGTAGATTATGATGTGATTTGCCATGTATTCTTCGAGAACTGATTGAAACCTAACTTTTAAATCTATGGGAAGGCATTCTGTTTTCTTTACACTGGTAGTATCGAGTCTTACTTCTGGCATTTTCAACATCCAAACTGGAATTTCATATGGTTCGTATTTCAAAACTGGTGGTAGGACGATGTTGTAGCATTTGGCTATCTCGATTGCGCGGATGTTGGCTGGACGAGTAGCTGAAGGTCTTTGATCGTAAATATTTACTAGCTTAGGTCGAGTTATCAATGAGTGGTTTAAATGTTTCGGTAGAGACAGCAATTTTGATCTATAGTTGAGTAGCATTGTTTGTCGTCTGTGATGTAGCGACATGGTGCTGGTTTCACAGTAGAGGCTTGAGGAAGGACTAGTGCGGAACGCGCCAGATGCATATCGGAGGCCTGCATTGTGAACGGGGTCTAGTTTCCTTAAACTTGATTTTCTGGCTGAGGAGTACACTGCACATCCATAATCTATTTTGGACATCACCATGGATTTGTACAGGCGGAGTAAGATGTCTCTATCTGCTCCCCAATTTATATGGGAAATGCATCTTCTTACATTCAGAGCTGTTTTGCATCTACGCAGGGTGTATTCTATATGCTGTTTCCATGTTAAATGCCTATCAAAAATCAAACCAAGGAATTTTGCCGTTTCATTGTATGTCAGTTGAACACCATTCAGCGTCAGCTCTGGATCTCTGTAACTTTTTCTTTTCCTACTGAAGTAAACGCATTTCGTTTTGGCTGCAGTAAATGAGAAACCAATGTTGTTTGCGTTCTGTACTAATTTATTGATGGCATTTTGCATTTTGAATTTGACCATTCCCAGTGATTTGGCTGAGTAAAATATAGCAATGTCTTCTACATACATGCATTTTCCTATTGACGCTTCTATGCCGTCAAACATCCTGTTAATCGCTATGATAAAGAGCGTGCCACTCAATGGAGAGCCTTGCGGTACACCGTTCTCTAGTGCGTAGCTTTCTGAGATAGACTGCCCAACGCGAACTTTGAAAGATCTGGTACTAAGGAAGCTGGATATGAATTTTGGTAGATATCCTCTTATTTGCCAGTTATATAGTTGTCTCAAAATGTTATGTCGCCAGGTCTTATCGAAAGCTTTTTCCAGGTCAAAGAATACGGTAACCATATGTTTTCTTTTGATGAAGGTATTCTGAATTGCATTTTCTAGATATATTAGCTGATCGATTGTAGAGTGATGTTGTCTGTATCCGCACTGGTGTATGTTTAGGAGGTTGTTTCTTTCGAGACACCATGTTAGCCGGGTGTTGACCATTTTTTCCAATATTTTTCCTAGACAGCATGTCAGCGATACCGGGCAATAGTTTTCAGGATTTAATGGATCCTTGCCTGCCTTTAAAATTGGAATTACTATCGCTTCTTTCCAGACTTTGGGGTAATTACTTTGTGTCCAAATGTTATTGTATATATTTAGCAGAGTGGACAGTATTTTCTTCGGTAATCGACGTAGTATGCTGTAAGGGATATTGTCTGATCCTGCTGCGGTGTCTCCAGCTGCATTTATGGCGTCTTGCAATTCTCTCCATGTGAAAAGAGCGTTATATGGCTTATCTATATTGGTTGTAAAGTCAAGTACTTGTTCTTCTTCTTCTTTCTTTTTGTCGAGAAAGTCTTTAGGATAGCTATTTGTGCCACTGGCTTTGGAGTATTGGGTCGCTAATGCATTGGCTATTTCGTCAGGGTTGCATATTAGTTGTCCTTCGTGTTCAATGCATGTTATTGGACTGAAAACATTTTTCCCAGCTATTGACCTGATTTTCTGCCATATTTCCGTGACTTTGGTCGTCCGAGTTATGGTGGTTACGTACTTTTCCCAGCTTGATCGTTTTGCTGTTAGTATTTTTCTGCGAGCGAGCGCACGCAGACGCTTGAAAGCAATAAAATTGTCTTGGGTTGGTGCACGTCTATATCTATTGAGGGCTTTTCTTTTCTCCCTTATTGCTTCTTTGGTCTCCGTATTCCACCATGGTACTGGAATCCTAGATGAGCGGCCACTGGTCTGTGGAATGTATTTTACAGCGGAAGATATGACAGTGTTGGTAAACTCGGTAACGTCTTCCTCGGAGTTTCCACTGACATTTATTGGTGGTATATGTCTAGTGAAGCTGGACCAGTCTGCGCGGTTGGTACACCAACGTTTTGGTAAGTGTACTGTGTTCTTTGGCATGTTTGATGATATCAACAGAGGAAAGTGATCGCTCTGATGAAGATCTGGCAGTGGTTTCCATGTCAGCCGAGTTGCAAGATTTGGACTACATATTGAGAGATCTATGGCTGAGAATGAGCTATTTCTAGCATTAAAATGAGTGCTTGCTCCTGTGTTTAAAAGTACGTATTCGTTGTTAAGTAGCAGGTCATCGATTCTGCGACCGGAGTCATTTGTCCTACAACAGCCCCATGTGGTACTGTGGGCATTGAAGTCGCCTAGAATTAGAAATGGAGTCTGTAGTTGATCGATCAGGTCTTGTAGATCTTCATTTCGCCATGAGGCATCGGGTAAGTATATGCAACATACCGTCATCTTCAATGGCTTGTACAGGATTACAGCTACTGCTTGTAGAGGTGTGTTGAGATCAAGACGACTAGCAGGATGAGTATTGCTGATCAATATGGCAACGCCACCTCTAGCTCGTCTATCAGGTTCTACGTCACTGCGAAAGGTTTTATATCCTCTAAAATTGAAACGGTCTTCTGGTTTAAAATGAGTTTCTTGCAAGCACACACACATTGGTGTGTGATTGGCCAGTAGCAATTTCAGCTTACAGTAATGCGAGATACAGCCGTTGATATTCCATTGAATTATATTTTCCATGGTTGGAATGGGGTTTTTCTGCTGTAGGATGTGTAGATCTTGCTTATTTTCTTGGTTTTCCTTTTGGCCATCCTTTCTTCTTTCTCTTCTTACGCGGGGTTTTGTATAGATCGATGGATTGATAATCATTATTTTCAGCACTTACCATCGAACTTGTCTCAGAGCCAGTGGTCGTGTCTTGATCATTGGTCATTGATTTCATTTTTTGTTTCAGGAAGTTGTCCTCGGTGTGCTTAGGAGAACGAGGCGATCGACTTCGATAGCCTGTTGTCGATACTTCTTTGCTGGGTATGTCTGCAGGCGCAGCTACTGGATTTCTGTCTGCCTCATTTGGTGGGGGTCTTGATTCTTTTTCATTTACCTTTTCACTTTGAGTGTTTGTGGTTAAGGCTTCTGTGTTGATTTTGTTATTGTGAATTTCGTTGAAGTACTTTTCTATGCATCGGGTTATTGCAGGCATTAGTTCTTTCACTACTAAAGAAGGTAAATTTGTGTTTTTAGTAACTGCTTCCACGTATGTAATATTTCCTTTATTTTCGGGACACACACGTTTTTTTGCTTCAGGATAGCTGATCTTCTGTCTGGCTTTAACTTGTTGTATTGCTGCCTCCTGCTTATATATAGGGCAGTCTCTCGACCTCGATGAATGTTGTCCACTGCAATTGATGCATTTGATAGGATCTAGGCATGGATCATCACTATGAAATGGCTTACCACAATGGCATACTTTGATTCTCGCACATCTAGATGCTGGGTGTCCAAATCGTAAACATTGGAAACACTGCATTGGTTGAGGAATGAACATTCGTACGGTTAGACGATGAATCTGTGATGAACCTGCTTTAATCTTCTCTGGTACGGTTAGACGATGAATCTGACGATGAACCTGCTTTAATCTTCTCTGGTAACGTACAACGCTTGAACGTCAGGACATGGGACGCAGAAGGAATTATCTGCCCATCCCGCCTCATTGTTAGCCTACGACAGGCAATGACTCCTTGAGAAGCTAGTTCTTGAACTATTTCCTCTTCACTGCAGTTTAGTAAGTCACTACAAACTACAACACCTTTGCAGGTATTCAGTGTGCCGTGAGCACTTGCTTCTACATCTATGGTGCCTATTTTCTTCAATTCTAGTAACTTTTTACCTTGATTGTCATTAACTGTTTCTACCAAGAGTCCAGATGAAGTTTTCTGTATATCTTTTACGGCAGATCCAGCGCAGGTACTAATACTCCTCTCTATTATAAACGGGCTCACTTTATCAAAATTTCCTTCAGTTCTTTTTACTGTAAGGTACTTTAGTACCGCTGCGGTGTTCTTGAACAGGTCATCATAGTTTGTTGATTTTCCAACTTTCATTCTTTTAGCATTAAACTCCGGGCTTTTTTCTGGACGAGGGTTTTTAAAGGTTCCCTCAACCCTAGGTTCGCAGACTTCCATACGAGTCCCGCGAAGCTTGCTATCACTCGTAGCACTATCTGCCAGCGGTGCCGAGTGATCCGCACCCCTGGCATTGCAGTCGCTGGGTGACGACGCCCGGTGGCCTGCTTGCGCACCACCGACCGCCGGTACTGGGGCTCCGATCCCCTGCACCGTAACTGTTGATCCTGACAGATCCTCCATCTTGGGTTTTTTCTTCAGGGTCACCTTCCCCTAGCGTTTTTGAGCTACCGCCAGCTTAAGGAAACGGAAGGAACAAGGGGGGACAGAGAAGACAGAGTTAGAATAGAAGGGTAGAATGGAAACGACTCCCTAGCCCTCGCAACCTAATAGCGTCGGGGCGGAAACACAAGAGTTGGCTGATACAAGATTGGCCTACAGGACAGAAAACAGATGTGTGCCACAAGTAAGTGGAAGCAATGACACACAGAGTTTGTGGGAATGACGGGATGTTTAGGGGAGTGACAGCGGACAGCTGCTCCGATTAGTCGCCTTCTACGACAGGGGGAGGTCCCGTGGTGCTATTCTACTAAAATCCCCGACATCACACGGGGAATTATTATTATTATTATTATTATTATTATTATTATTATTATTATTATTATTATTATTATTATTATTATTATTATTATTATTATTATTATTATTAGCGGCGGCGATGGTGTGACGGTTAGCGTACCGGGCTGTTATACCCAACCTCGCGGGTTCAAACCCGATCGAAGCCGTGGATTTTTAGGGCGACAAAATCCTTCGTACGCCTTCCTTCGGAGGGGAAGTAAAGTCGGCTGTCCCATGTTAGTAGATTTACTTGCATGTAAAAGATCCTCAAGCCTAAATGACGCCTCTGAGCTAAATTCTAAATCGCCTGTTTCTTGCCCAAGAAATACCTCATTTCTCTGCTAGATGAAAGGAGCGTAGCGAAATTTGCGTGGTCAGACGGAAGAGCGGGCCTGATGGCCCGAGTCTCGCCATGTAAAATAAGGCAAATTCAATTCAATTATTAATTGTGGCAATCTGTTGCTCATTCTCTGTAAATGATCTTTCCCTCTCCTTTGAGACTGTCCTATCTCTGCTACTAAGCCTTTCATTTTCAATTTCTTTTTGATGTCTTTATTTCTCATTCTGTCTCTTCTTGTGATTCCCATGAGGTGTCTTATAAATCTTTTGTGTGCAGCCTGTAGTTTTTGCTCTCATTACCCGTGCTTCAGGGCCGTACGTGATTCTAGGTTTAGCAACTATATTGTCGAGTTTCAGTTTTGTTTCTAGGTCCTTGACTCTGCCAAAATATCTCTTGATTGTTCCACATATTCTGTTGTAGTTACTAAGTTGTTTTCTGTTTTCCTGAGTTTGGTTGTATAAACTTATGATATTTCTAAGGTAGGTGTGCAATTTTATATACTTGCTCTATTAATTTTCGATTTATTTAGTTTCCATTGTATTTATTCAGTTCCCATTTATCCAGCTTCATTTTATGTCCTCTAAGTCTCTGATCTGAAGCTCTTGTGATAAATTGTAGAGCCCCAGTAGATCTTGTATGTCTCCTCTTTTCCTCGCTCTAAAGTCAATAGAGACATCATATGTCACCTTTCTTCTTATGAAAATGATAATATTCTCTGGGGATTTAGGTCTAGGTTCAGATAATTTTCAGCTAATAATATGAAAAAATAGTTTTAATTTTGCACGATATTATTTTACAAATATTGATGGGTTTCATAGAGGCCTTACAACAAGTGATATTATAATTAACTTGCCTACGAAGTTGATCAGATAGGTAATGCTTTATTTTTGTTATTCCTATTAATATCATTTATCATAACTGAAATATTATTTTCCATTACTTCATATTTTTTCATATCTTTTAATTTTTAATCATTAATGAATTTTTATTGATTTGTGCAGCTATGCCCAGTTACTGATTGATGAAAAAGAAGAAGAAAAAGGAAAAGAAATTGAAGGAGAAGCAGGAGAAGAGAGAGAAGAAAAAGAAGCAAATGTGAAAGAGAAGCAGGAGGAGAGAGAGAAGGAAAAGGAAAGAAAAAGTGAAAAAGAAGCAGGAGAAGAACGAGGCAAGGAAGGAAATAGGATCGATGGTGAAGGAGAAGTAGAAGGAGAAGAACGAGGCAAGGAAGGAAAAAGGATTGATGGTGAAGGAGAAGTAGAAGGAGAAGAACGAGGCCAGGAGGGAAAAAGGATCGATGGTGAAGGAGAAGTAGGAGAAGAACGAGGCAAGGAAGGAAAAAGGATCGATGGTGAAGGAGAAGTAGAAGGAGAAGAACGAGGCAAGGAAAGAAAAAGGATCAATGGTGAAGGAGAAGTAGAAGAAGAAGAACGAGGTAAGGAAGGAAAAAGGATCGATGGTGAAGGAGAAGTAGAAGGAGAAGAACGAGGTAAGGAAGGAAAAAGGATTGATGGTGAAGGAGAAATAGGAGAAGAACGAGGCAAGGAAGGAAAAAGGATCGATGGTGAAGGAGAAGTAGGAGGAGAGAGACAAGAAGGAAAAAGAGAGGAAGAAGTACCAGAAAACAGAGAAGAGAGAAGAAAAAAAAGGAGGAGAAATACAAGAGCATAGTAAATATACCTGGAAAACAAGTTGTAAGGGATTAGAAATGACTTTAGTGAATAATTTATTGTTGGATTATGATTGGCACAGCAACTATGATAATAATGAAGTCTATTGCACAGAACTTCTGCCATCTTCCAGTGAATATGTATCAGTTTGTGATAAAATTACAACCACATTAATATGTAACATAACTCGTATTGACAGAATTGAAAATCCATTCTTATTAGGATGTTATCTTTTAAAAAAACAAGAATATCTAGCAAAAGGTATTCTTGTGGAAGAGAGAGAGCTTTTTCACTGTACAAGTATATTAAACATATCAAATATAGTAAGGAATAATTTTGATTGGAGAAAAACTGTTCGTGGAAAATTTGGACGCGGTGTAAGTTTTTCTCCCTTTGCCAGATATGCTAATAAATTTGCAAATGATTCAATTGGAAATAGGAGAGCTATGATTTTGACAAAAGTTCTTATTGGTGATGTTGCAAATGGCTGGTACTCAACTAAGATACCACCATTAGGTTATGATACAACCTGTGGAAATAACGATCGTGTTTTTGTAAAGTTTTGTGATTACGAGTTTTATCCAATGTTTGTTGCTTATTATTCATTATAGTATTCTTTTCTTGGACATACTTCAAATTTAAGTCCTGTAACAGCAATAAAGTTAGAAAATTATCAAACCTGGGTTCTTTTCCTTTCAATGTACTTACTGTATGTATCTTTTGTGTCATAAGGACTTCACTTTTGCAAGATACTACTTTCTCACCATTACTTCATAAGAAAAAAGTATTGTAATCATGCCCCAGAAAACAGTGGATTTTTGGCAGTAAAACTCTTATTGCCATCCCCTGATAATCGAAAAATACATAAATGATGTTCCTTTATATAGTAAATTATTACCTCTAACATGTTTTGTGGGTCCTTGATTCCAAAAAATCAATTGATCAATGCTAGTGCCTAAACTGTTGATAAATAAAAATTGATATTCCCTAAATGATTTAGATGTATTTGAGGGCCTGAGTTAGAAATAGATTTTTTGATTTTGGGGGTACTTTAATACATGAAACCAAATCATTTTCAGTTCTTTTTCCAAAATGTCTGTTTTGTTTTGCTGTCAATCAATTTTTCGGCAAAAGATCCACAAAACATGGATTCTGATTTACATGTATTAGAGGAAGTTATTTAGTATATGAACAGGACTTTTTTTAATTTTCATGACCAGGACCCATCAGCAAAAGTTTTTCTGTCGAAAATTCGTCGTTTTGCGGCGTATTATTTCAATACTTTTCTTATGATGTAATGAAGAGAAAGTATCTTGCAAATTTGAAGTCTTTAACGATGAAAACACTGCATTTGATTGGGGGTTTGTAGGCTCAACAATGCTCGATAGTAATATCACTCTCCCCTCTTCTGTAATCATTCTCATGAATGTATACTGTAATTTCCTTTTTCAGAATTTATGTTGGCATAAAATATTGGGAAAATAAGCAGCCTTTCAGTAAAATACTTGTTAACATTAAGTTAAAATAAATTAAAAGACAACTAATTTAGTTTTACAACTGCAACAATCTGCCAAAGATAAGGACTCGTGTCAGTGAAGTTAGAGAAAATGCTGAAGTATAGTATACGGTACAACTTCCGGAAGTCGTTTAAACCGGCACTACGCGCCTCCGGCGGTAACTGCGCAGTTTGAATTCTGGAGGCTTTCTTAAAAAGTGCTGTCTTGTAAAAGTGAATTGGTAACTATGCGGTGGATATACTCATGTGTATTTATAGTGAACGCGAGGTCCGAAGGCCCGAGTCTCGCCGTGACTTGGATCCGCCGAGCGAAGCGAGAAAACTTTTGCCGTTGAAAGTAAATTGGCATTACAATGCGGCGGGAACAAAGTGTATGAAGGGCGAGCCATGAAAATTGCATATCAATAAGATTTATTCATATGTATCAGGGCGCGTAGCGTAATTTGAGGGAGGGCTTAAGGAGACTTAACCTCCTCGCTTCTCTGAGTGTGTACCGTGTACCATACTTTAATCAAAGAAAAAAACAAAGCCATCAAAATCCATTTCCATGTCTTTTTGAAAACTATTTTGTTAATTGGCAGCATTTTCAAAATCCTTGTGATGGAAACAACAGAATTTTATATTCACAAATAGAAGTTTTGAAACGTTGATGTATAAATCCATAAATATATTTCAAGAGTAATGAATTTATCACATGTGTCAGGTAATACACCCCCATCCCCATTCTTTGTGTGTATTTGTTAAAAAGTCCAGGTGGGTATTCTTTACTTGTTGGGGGACGCAGCGCATTGCACTAATCTTTTGACGAGATACCAACCTGCGAATACGTAATGTTCTGCACCATGCACCATGTTACCGACTGAAGGAAACGTTCATGTTTGTATTCACGTGAAAAGAAACTAACATAACCTTGTAATATAAAGTTATTTTCTCTAACCTAAAGCAAAAATGAAGTAAAAAATCATACAGGGTGCTTACAAAACAGTAAAGAATTTTAAAAACCAACAACGATACATGGAGCTTTACCCATCGTCGTACAATTTCAATATTAAGCGAATGATTCACACGTAAATAAAATTATGTTTGGTTAGTCCTTGGTTATCTCCTTCACATTTGATGTGAAGGAGATAACCACATGATAGTTGTTTGAAGTTGCGCATGTTGAATGGGTAACAAAGTATTAGAATCCCTTCTATTTCAAGGGCAAATTTGCAATCTTATATAGTTTCGCGATCAACGGGGCCAAGTTCCTATTTTCCTCCACTAGACGACCTCTGTTATACTTTCGTCTAATTTTTTACTCGTCAATTTCTACGACCGAGGTAGGTCCGACAACTATCGGTGCTTGCAAATATCTTCTGTCCATAGCATCCATGCAAACATCACGCAAAAATGATTTCCACTTCGCAAGTCTTGTGCGGCAATTTTTTCCCTTCGTCGGAACTGTTAAATTGACTCTTAAAAACTACACTGCATTTCACTTTTATTTATAACAAAATACATATACATAAACTCTTATTGAACGGTCTTTTACAAACACTACATTGCTGCACAGTAAGACAAAAGGACGAATGAATATGATCATTCGTTTACATACCAAAAACAGATGACAGTGTCTGCGCGTTCACAAACCTCAATCTCTCAATATAGAGTACATTTCCAATAATATACTAGACGCAGATGGCGACACTGTCAACATGTTCACAAACTTCAACCTTACAATATAAATGTATATTTCCAACACGCCTCCTTACATTTATATACATACTATCTTAAATTCAGTTAATATTCATCATATTCCTAAAATACACAAACTTGTCTTTACACAAAGCTTTCGTGAAAATATCTGCCATGTTATCATCAGTATTTACTTTGACTATATCAATTAAACCATTCATATACAACTCGTTGACAAAATGATAATGGACTTCAATATGTTTTGAGTTTTTTGTAAAGTTACCATATTTAGCGATACTCAATGCTCCTGAGTTGTCTTCGTACATTACAATCGGTTCATCAAAATTCAAATCAAAAATTTTCATTACATCTTTTAGAAATTTCACTTCACTCACAGCATCTGATAGCGCAACATACTCTGCATACGTCGAAGCTTTTGTTACACTTGATTGTTTGCGAGACTTCCAAAATACAACATTGTCAAACATACGGATCACATAACCTGTCGTAGATTTACGATCTATATTGTCACCTGCCCAATCTGAATCTACATAACAATCAAGAACTTTTGCATTTTCGTTTTTACAATAATTCAATTTCAGGTTTCTTGTCAAATACAGATATTTTAAGATTCTCAGACAATACTTATAGTGTGTGCCGTCATAACAATTCTGAAACCTGCTCAAATAATTAACAGAATAACTGATATCTGGCCTTGTTCCTGAACTAATATATAACAACGCACCAATCAAATTTCTATACTTTATATCATTACGCAATTCCTGAGTTGGTTCTAATTTCAAGTTAACTTCCATCGGTGTAGCATATAATTTTGAGTCTTTAATCTTGTATTTTTCGGCTAATGAATTAATATAATTTTCCTGACTCAAGCTCATTTTGTTTTTCTTGTATTCGTAATTTATATCAATTCCTAAATAACTTTTAACCTCACCTAAATCTTTCATACTAAATCTATTTGACAACAAATTTTTGATTTCTTTAATTCGACTTTTCTTTACACAACAAATGAGCAAGTCGTCAACAAAAATTATCAAGTAAATCAGGACATTACTTTTTCGCAAAACATAAAGGCAATAATCATATTCACTTCTTTGGAATCCTAAACTTTTCAAGAAAGTATCTAAACACTCATACCAAGCTCTCGGACTTTCTCGTAAACCGTACAGTGCTTTCATCAATTTGCACACTCGATTTGTGCCGTCTTCGTAGCCTTCAGGTTGTTTAACATAAACTTCTGACATGATTTCGCCATTTAAAAAGGCTGTTTCTACATCCATTTGTTCAATAATTAAACCAAAATGACAACAGTATGACAGTAAAATCTTCAAAGTTTGCATTTTAGCTACTGGTGCATATATATCATCAACACATTCCTTTTGTTGAAATTCCCTAACAACTAATCTTGCTTTGTACCTATTATCAAACTTTTTAGTAAAAACCCATTTAACATCTATAAGATCTTTGCCCTCTGGCTTACTAACTAACTCCCATGTGTCATTTTTCTTCAAACATTCAATTTCCCTATCCATAGCTTGACTCCAGCTTTTCGATTCATTGCTATTAATCGCCTCCTCAAAACTAACCGGGCTATCTGCACTACATACGTTAATATAAATAAAGTTACTTGTATTATCATCCCTATAGCGTTGTGGAGTTTTAACCACTCTACCCGACTTTGTTGTTTTTTCCTTTAGCGCTGCTTTTGGAGATTCGATTTCGACTAACCTTTCTTCGTCCTCGCTGTTATCTTCAGACCCAGTTTCCCAATTTTCACACCCAGATTCATCTAATCTTTTACTCACGGAACCATTATCCTTTAAACCTACACATCTAATATTTTCTTCAACAACCTCTACATGCATGGCCACAACAATTTTATTATTTATGAGTACCCTATATCCAACGTCACTGTAACCTAACAGAACTCCCAAATCTGCTTTTCTATCCCATTTTGACTTTCTCAATTGTTCTGGCACCCTTACAAAGACTCTACTTCCATACAATTTTAAATGTGTGACATTAGGCTTTTCTCCAAAAAATATTTCATAAGGAGTTTTCAATTCTGCGGTATTTGCAAGACATCTATTTTTCAGATACGCGGCAGCACAAACTACTTCTGGCCAAAACCTATTAACTTTTGCTTCGGCTAATAAACATCTTGACATGTCCATGATTGACCTATTGAACCTCTCAGCAGTTCCATTCAACTCATGCACATATGGCGGGCACGCATTTAAAACAATCCCCTTTTCCTTGATGTATTGATATATATTATTATTCATGTATTCTTTTCCATTATCACACCGCAATTTCTTAATCCTTTTCCCAGTAAGATTTTCAACCTCATTTACATACCCAACTAAACAATCATATAATTGGTCTTTAGTTTTAATTGTGTAAACGCGTGCAAGTTTACTATAATCATCAATAAAAGAAACAAAGTATCTTTCACCATGCATACCTACTGTTGAATGTGGCCCATTTAGATCTGTGTGAACAATTTCTAGGATTTCTTTAGCCTTATTTCTGTTGTTTTTAAAAGGAACATTATGCATTTTATTTTCTATGCACACTTTACATTTCATAGGTTCAGACTCGACGTTTTGAGGGATTCCATCTACTAATTGATGTTTGCAAATTTTATCTAAATAATTGAAATTTACGTGCCCCAGTATCCTATGCCACTTTTCCTTTATTGTCATATTTTCTTTATTGCAGAAGTTTACGTTAAATTCCCCTTTGTTGATCACACTTGTCACTTTATATAACCTATCTTGTTTCCATGCAACTGCAATTAAACCCCTATCTTTACTAAAAACTTTTGCGCTGATGCCTTTTGCAATAATATCATGTTTCTCTGTGACTCTTGAAAAACTAATTAAATTCCTATCTAGATCTTTAATGTAAAATACATTTTTCATTTCAACTCGTTCTAATCTGTCAAACACTAAAAAATCGCTAATTACATTACCAACTTTAGTTGCCGTTAAAATCTTTCCGTTCGCGATTTTTACATTAATCGGTTCTTTTAACGTTACACATTTAGAAAAGTATTCCTCGTTATTAATTATATGATCTGTACAACCGCTATCTAACAACCAATTAATTTCAATCTGACCTGAATCCTGTGTTACACTGTTTACTTCCTTGGCGAAGACCTCTGTCACGAAACTGCTTGCGCCACTTACATTCTGATAAAACTGTTGTTCTCCACGGTTCCTACCACCATGGTCGTCCTGTCGGTAATGTCGGTCTCCTTGCTCGTTCTGTCGGTAAGATCGGTCATGACCATAGCGACCGCCTCTGGACCCACGTGGTCCTCCTCTGCCTCCGCGATGTCCATTTTCATAACTTTGGTTGACATAACCTCCATAGTTACCTCGTGCTCTTCCGCCACGTCCCCGGGAACCTCGATGATTCTCAGTTTGTCGACATTCCCTCTTGAAGTGTCCTGGTTTACCACATCCGTAGCACACTTTTTGGCCGCTCGCACTAGGTCTCTTCTCCGAGATGAATGCATTTGATTTTACGCCCTCACTGTCCTGGTTCTCCTTGATGCTCTTCATCCTTATTTTTGCCTTCACGTACTCCGCAGTCCGGTCTTCCTTCTTCAAAACATCCACTAGATCTCCGATATAACTTAGTGACTCGGGCAGCGTTTTGAGCATGTAATTTAGTTTCTCTTCTTCGCTTACCTTGGCCCCGGCTGACTTCAGTTCGTTTATGTATTTCTCAAACACAGTGAAGAATTCATTTATGTCGCTGTAATTCTTTAATCTGAGTCCATCTAGTTTGTTCCTGCAGACAATCTGCAACGCTGTTGACTCTTTGGAGTATAGCTCGTCAAACTTCATAACCTCGAAAGCACTTACTTTATCATTCACGAACTCTAGCTGCTTGTTAGTAATTGCACTAAAAATGCAATGCATCGCCTTCAGGTTCTGTTCTTCCCATTCTACGTCCTTGTCTTCTTCTCGCTTCGACCTCGTGGTCACCTCATGGCATTTTTTTAATTTCAAATAGATAGTTAACCTCGTTTTCCAGTTTGCGTAGTCCTCTCCATCAAAAGCTGGAATGTTCAGGTCGTCCATGTCGCAAACTTCCTCGAATCGACGGACACTGGGCTGAACTCCAATATAACCTCTTCAGCAATTCATCTGCATCCGGAAACCACGCTCTGCTACCATGTTAAATTTACTCTTGAGAACTACACTGCATTTCACTTTTATTTATAACAAAATACATATACATAAACTCTTATTGAACGTCTTTGACGGTCTTTTACAAACACTACATTGCTGCACAGTAAGACAAAAGGACGAATGAATATGATCATTCGTTTACATACCAAAAACAGATGACGACAGTGTCGGCGCGTTCACAAACCTCAATCTCTCAATATAGAGTACATTTCCAATAATATACTAGACGCAGATGGCGACACTGTCAACATGTTCACAAACTTCAACCTTACAATATAAATGTATATTTCCAACAGGAACACTGGATCACAGTACCTTAGTAGGAATATTTATATGCGAACAACTAATAAATCGAAGAGGTTGTCCCACAGTTAATTTCACATTTGCAAAAATGTCACCAAATCCCTTTCCTCTGTTCCCAATAACGATTAATAATGCCCCACAATCAGGACGGCATTTCAGTGGGAACGAGTCGATGTTCATGACACCACTGTATATTGCTCTGACTGCCTCATTTCTTTCAACTTTCATTCAAAGATTTCAACGAAAATGAAGCCGGTGCCATTTTCTTAAGTATCAATTGGGTTATTTGAAGAGAAAGTTAACTCTAAAATATTTTGAGCGGTTTTGAGGAAGTATAGATAACGTCGAGCCTTCATAGAAATCACCCGTAAAAATCAATATACGTTTCAAACTCGCAAAGCTGCACTCGTACTATTTTGTATTTAGGGGGAAGAAAATTGTTAATTACTAGCGTACCAGAGCGAGAAATTTCGCTCGTTAATCCCCACCCTTTCCCTATCCATTTGACTGTCCTTTCCATTAAGAAGGAAATTTGTTAATAAAAAGTGTTTATTTGTTAAAATATGTATAAATGTAGCTTCGTATCAAAATCAAACAAAAATTAAAACAATTCAATTTATGTTGTTGGCAATGGGCGGCCAAATTAATTCAAATTTGGCGCCACGCTTCAAACAACTAAGTAACTCCTTGAAGGCATTTATTAAGTAAAGAACATCCATATCAAACATGACGCTTTTGAGATGTCTAAAAACGCAAATCCTCTCACAAATAGTGGAAAATTTGACACAAGATCTTTGAAATCGATTATCAACTGCTTCAACTGGTTCGAAAAGTCACCGATAAATCGCACCTGCTCCTGGGCGCTGCCCAGGATTAAAAATGATAAAAATAACACACACACACACACACACACACACACACACACACACATATATATATATATATATATATATATATATATATATATTTGAGAGTTTAGACTTCACTTCCGTATATGGCAATGTTCCTCTAACGATTTTTACGTATTGAATATCTTAGCGAACCGACACCTTAAGTTTAAAATAAATCGGTGTTTAATTTACAATAAGAGTGCATTGCATTGATGTACAGACTTCCAGATACCGCCAATGTATAGAGTGTCTGAATTGTGATAGTTGGCAATGTCGAGTGACTTGCGCTATACTGTCTATAATTTTAAATTACTTAACAAGAAACGTCTTTACTGTACACCCACATCTCTTCACAGTGAGGTAAACAGCACTTGTAGACCTTGGCACAACGTTAAATAATGTTTTCACTACGCGCTTAAGAATCAAATCGGTATCAAGCAACTATTAATAGTACTTCTAGTGTTGCTGCGAGAAAGAATCTTGAATTAATAATTATGCAAATAAATCTCGTCAGTCTGTGCAAACCACGGTATACACAGAAAGCGCGAATATTATAAGAGGAATCTAAGCCTTCTAAATGTGACGTCGCGAAGGAGTAAACATCAAATTACCTAAAAATGTACGTGGCATTGATAGTATTGATAAGTACCGAACCAGAAAAAATTCAATTGATTTTCGAAGAATATCTCATCCATTATAATATGAGAAACGTTTCTTTGCGGCCTTCCGCTTCAAAGTTTTAGTTTTTAGGCCCTAGAGAGCTTCGTTTAGGAGTTACAGTATTTAACGATATAACTGACTGGATGCTGCGGGTTGCATTTACATGGATATTTTTATGCTTTTTTTAAACAAATACGTCACATTTTGAAAGTCAACGTGCAATTCGTCACATCTCTGTGAAATTCTCTTTCTTTAGAAATCTCATTTATATAGATCGGTTGCGTATGAGCGCCGCAAAGGTATGTATACTACTAAAATAATATAGGAGACGATAATCCTGATAAAAAAGTTCTCGAGAAATAATCTTTCTAAATTTTTTAAGATCATTAAATTCATGTTTTTGTTTATCAATGTGTTTGTGATATCTTTGCTATTTTTGCACTTCCATCACAGTACCTTAACAGGTATCCCGACCTCTCTGAGCTGTCCGGCAACCACGATGACTTTCACTATGTTTATAGAAAAAATGTGGGAGTGACATTATGCACAATATTTATCAAATTTTTCGATAACAGAGCCCCAGAATGCGAGTTTTTTGTCGAATAATCGCCAATTAATGCCGCAATATTACAATAGTTTCTCTTTACTACGTAAGAACGTAGTAAGACGAGAATGTGAAAGTATGTTGATCAGAATTGATATAAAATCTACGTTTTAAAAAATTCATCCGTTTAATGTAAAACTTTTTGTACAAAGAACTTGAATGAGAAAAAAAGAGAACATTGATCAAAGATTTCTATTTAGTCCTTGTTTGTGGTTGACTACAATTGACAGGTTTTTAATGAAAATTGAATCTTTCATCGCATTATTGAGCACATTGATCAATTAACTTTACTGTATTCGAGCATAAAAAAGCTACTTTGAGAATACCTTGTCTGCGTGGTTTTTCAATTGTAACTATTGTATTTACAATTAAACAATGCTGCTTGTATTTTCTACAAGTTATTCTTAGGTATTGCATTCTTTAAACAGCTAATGTTAAAGGGCAGGTTTTATTAAGGAAAATACTGTATTTTCAATAATGTAGTCACAGAACGACTAAATAGTTGACTGATTAGTGATTTCGGGTACGCCAACGGTTAATGTCATTAGTGCCATAAGTGTAGTGCATACTTTTTCCTCGGGAGGTGGCGATGATCTGCACTGGATGATGAGATCGCCGACCTATCTGTCGGCTAGCGGGGTTTTCCCCAACCAGATACCTCCCATCACCCGTCCCAGCCGGGTGAAGCTCTAAGCTTCCGACCGGTGGTCTGGCATGTGTGGTAGTGTAGTGCATGAAGTGTGTGTAAGTAGGACGAGGAAGGAAAGATCACGCGACATTCGTGGCCCGTTTGTTAGGGTACTGCTCCGGCATTCGCCTGGCATTGATAAAAAAAACACGGAAAACTACAGATAAGAATAGACTGCCGCTAGAATTTTGTTTCAGGCAGCAATTGAATTGTATATTACCTATCTAGCTAGGTTTGAAAATCCTTTCACCGTCGGGATTCGAACTTAGAACCTCCTGGTCAGAAGCACTTCAATAACATCAGCTGATGCCCTGAGCCACATCTCCCGGTTCGACGAAATAGTAATTTACGTCACAAGGACAGAAATATAGCCTTTTTTTTTGAGGATTGAATATAGCGACACGAGGGCATTAGCCGGAGGGTCGCAATCATATCGAGAGAAATTATGGAAATTCCTTCAAACATTCTGAAAGTGCCAGGAAAAGCGGTGGAGGAATTAGTTCTTAGCGAGTCCTAGAAAGACACAATATGGAATACGATTTGTTTAAGAAATGGTGCAGAGAGAATGTCGAAATTTTCAACGATGATGTTTTGGTTGCTTCTCATCGAAGTCAAAATCTGTGCAGGCTTCGATGCTTTGGTTGATTTATTCCATTGTAAAATGCATGCTGTAAGTTGAAATGAACTTGGACATTAGCAGTGTTAGAACTCGTTGTATAATCAGCATCTTAGTTTTGCACACTCGGCTTGAGTTTAGGTACCATTTATATTTTATGTGTTTGAATTAACTCTCTCGTCGGCCATCGAGTGTCGCCACCTCCCGGGCAGCTCAACTCTGTCGAGACACCGCAAACATCCACCTGCTCGCCAGCCGCAAGAGCGTGGGAAAGTCGGCTCCCCTCGCTTCCAACCAAACGACTGTCGTACTGCCCGTCCGCGCTGAACGCCAAAAATCAGGTGCTCCCTGGCTGTCTGCCTCAGGGTAGGGAAACTTGGCGGTCAAAACGGAGTAACGATTTTTGCGCCATCTACAACAGTTCCGTACTGAGCCGAACTAAACGTGTGACGTCATGCAATTCAAAAAGCTGGCAATGTAGGCGGTGTTTATTTTTCGTTACGTGCAGGCTGCAAGCAGGTAGGTGCTCTTTATTATCGATTTTTTTCAGCATTTTGTTAGTATGTAGAATGTCATGTATTGTAAGTAGAGTGAATTGTGTCGCGATATTTATTTGTCATGTCTAAAACTTTGTTTTCAGTATTTTGGAAGATATTAAGAAAACTGTTGCTAGACAAGTACATTACAAGGATTTTCACCCTACCAGCACTGGAGGTATTTATAATTCATTTTGGAATCTTGTTGCATAATTGTAATTGATTATTTCATTTGTGAACATTTACACCATGCAAATTAGTCTTAAAAATCCGTAAATCCATGTAGTATAACCTAACCTGTACATGTCATTTATTCTGTTCTATTTGTTTAAAAGTATTGTAATTATATTATTTCGTATGGTATTGGACAAGTTTTGTAATATGTCCATTGTATATCCATATATCCATTGTTTGCAATACCCTGGTATTCAAAATGTCTCATTTTCAAATATACATAATTCATTATTGAGAGCGTAGGCTTCCGCGGCCGGAGTCAGTATTTACTAGGCTGTCCGGGTGACGCCGCGTCCATGGCGAAGGTGCCGACGTTTCGGTCGCCATTCTGCGACCTTCCTCAGGGCGTATTGCAATAGGGCAATACGCCCTGAGGAAGGTCGCAGAATGGCGACCGAAACGTCGGCACCTTCGCCATGGACGCGGCGTCACCCGGACAGCCTAGTAAATATAATTCATTATTGTTTGCATTTCTAGAATAGGTACACTCTCATTAGTGTATGATGAAAATGTAATTAATTTTATTTGCTTAGGTGTACGAGTTACGTTTCCATTCTGGAGGTGATCTTCGAGTTGCAGTATGATAAATGGCAAGATATAAACGAATTTGACTTCACTAACATTAGAAGATGGAATTGTATCAACAGTGTTTCCTACAAGCCCAGCCCTCTTGTCTTCTCAAAGAACATTTCAAGAAAGTCTTATTACAAAGTGTGCCAGTGAAATCTTTTTTTCCCTTGATGCTGAAAGTGCTGCTAGTCTCGATGATATTGTAGACAAATATATTTTTTCAGTCATATATGTATATATCAAATAATAATTGCCTTGTTTAGAAAAACTTGCCTAACATGCACTGGAAATATATTAAGAAAGAATCAAAACAATTTTGAATGTGAACAATTAAATAACTTTTAATTTATTAACAAATAATAAATGTTTTGGAATGTGTAATAAAAGAACTGTGTGTAATAAATAATATACTCTGAATATCTAAAGTTTATTTTAAAAATTTAAAAATATTCAGATAGGTATAATACTTTTTTGGATGTTTCACATACTTCCGTGCTTCAAAAGGTAAATATATTATAGATGATTTTTAATTAAATGTAGCCAAATTTGAATTGGTAAATGAATCATCTAAACAATAAATCCTGTAATAATATTATTGATAATTATAGTTAAAATCTAATCCAATTTTTCTACATATACCGTCAAAATTCTGTCATCCGTAACAATTCAGTATTGTTCTACCCATGTGTAGGTTTCAATGAGGATAGTTTGTGTGTGGACTTTGTGGAAATATTGTCATGATGTGCAGTAACCAATCAGATAGCTATAGAAAATGATAAGTCCTGTATTGCAGCCTAAACAGAAGAAATCTGTGCCAATTGTTTATTTTAAAGATAGGATTGCCTAAAACTTGGGAGAAAGAGACCAAATTAAAATTGTTATATCTTCCACAAATTTTCATTTCATAAAAGATTTTTTTGTAAACAATGCAAATTCCCTCTTTAATCCCAGAACACTAAGCATATTTACTGGTATGTTATTACTAACTACAAGACGAATCAACTTGCCAAATATAAAACTACTATAATTTATAAATTTGTTTCATTTTCCTTGGTTTTCAAAGACAACCATAGGTACCAATGATTGATATTGTATCAAAATTACAATTCTATTTTTTGCTAAAAATTGTCACGAAAAATTAAGGCTGGTATGATTTCAAACATGATTTAAATCAAATGACAATTTTTTTAAAATAAGTGATTTAAGTTATTTTTTTCAAATATTACAATAATGTAATGATCAATTTAAAACTTCGTTTTCACTTTTTTATGCTTTTAAAGTAATTAAGGATAAAAAAAATAACTTTACAATTTTGGTTTTAAGTAAACACATCTAATACAATATTTAAAAATATTATTTAAATCAAGTTAATCTGAGTCATAAGAAAAGCAGATAATACTCTTGGATATTCCGTACACACACCACAATTAATTCGCACAACCTTACTTTGAAAATGCGCGCCAAAACGCAACAGCTGCGTTATCTGCACCAGGCCCGTGACTGAGGAAACAAACTTAGTCCCCCGCCTTTTAACATTGAGTGAACCGGCCCTGGTCTGCCTGTACGGATACGCTCTGGGACGCTCTCAAACACGCATTGTGCATTTCTCTACAAAATTCGCTAC
This sequence comes from Gryllus longicercus, assembly GCA_038098605.1. NCBI lineage: Eukaryota > Metazoa > Arthropoda > Insecta > Orthoptera > Gryllidae > Gryllus > Gryllus longicercus. The sequence goes on along the minus strand of JAZDUA010000036.1, from coordinate 5,103,781 downwards.
AAACCAGTTAAATATGTGGCAACGATGAATTTTCTGTATAACAATGTACTGTAACATGCATCACGCGTGTTCGTGCTTAATCATAACCACGGAAGTGATCGCGTCATAGAGAAGCAGCCACATGTATATGTCACTGCTAGACATGCAATCGCACATTCTTCCACAGCTCCGCAACAATCCAGTTAAGGTGGTCATGATAACCTCTTTATATCACAATGCATCGTAACGCACATCATGCTGATCGCTCACGTAAGTGCATGCTCCTAGCATAAACTGTTCTCTGAACATGTGCTGCACGTGATCATATCATAAGCAGAATCAATCTCATGGTGGTTGTGCAACGGTGTCCGCTTCCGCGGCATTCAAATAATTTCCTGCCCTTACCAGTTATGATTCACGGGATTCCTAGGCTTCTAGTTGCCACCAGGGCTTTCCAACCGTCGCCCCATCCCCTCTGCAGGCGGTCCACAACACGCGCCTGCGTACGCGTGCCATCTTCAAGTCTACGTTGTATTATCATGATTCAGTTTGAATTCAACGCACTATGTTTTCAATTTCAGCACTAGAGTACTTTGCTCTGTTGCATATCTGAACTCGCGTTAAGTGCTAACTACAACCAACACAATCTTCAACTATAAATGTCTACGGGTATTCTATCCTTTAATGTCAACTGCAACCAAACCAGTAAACTGTGTATGTTCGCAGCCATTGCAATCTTTCAATGTTAATTGTAACCAATTGAATCAGTTTTCAACTGATCATGACTATAGCTATTGCAATGATTTAAATGCTCTCAAATTAGATGTAATCATAATTGTAATCAGTGTATTTAACTTCTAATTACATATTTTTCTCTCCAATTATTACATGCCTACTGAATTCTCCCAAAGTAATAGAGACATTCTCTGTAGATACTAACATTTACAGGGAGTGCGTCCGCGACGCATTAAGTGGTGGTCCTTCGAGGTGATGACAAAGCTGCCAAGGTAAGTTGGAAAGAGCTGGCAGCTTTCTTTTTCCGAGCCATTTCAAGTCCACTGCCTCATCAGTCAGCTTCCAACAAGCAGGCTATTTATTTTATTTTAAACAACAAATATATTAAGTTCATTCAAGGGTGACGACGGTGAATATTGTCAAAGACAAAGCATTAAATATAGCCAAAAACCTAACTGACATTCCATCAATTGAAGTTCAAATTAATACTTGCAACAAATTAATACTTGCCACAACTTTAATATTAATCATTCGTGTTTAGGTATATTTTACGAATAAATTTGTTCATGTTAATTTTGTTATTTGTAGGACTGTATTTAACAGGTATTAAATATAAGTATGTCTATTATGCATTAATTATTATTGATTGCTCAGTCTTAGTTCGTATTAAACGTGTTTTCTGTAGGACTGTTAGAAGCGCGTATGCGGAGATGCTAACTACCGGTTCTCCTGACAACTAACTGACGACGAGACGAGACATGACGAACTTAATGGAGGATTACTCCCGCGCAATTAACGGAGGATTAATTACTCCAAGCGAAAAAGCGCCCAACGCCCCCAAGGAGCGTTGCATCTCTGTAGACGCAACAAATTAAAATAAAATAAAAATAAAAAAAGAACACTGTTCGTACTTTCCTCCCTAGAGAGGCAAAGACGGGCTTACCGCTGTGAAATAAAGGTAGCATAGGTATATTTTGTAAACAAGTATGACGAAAAAATTTAAACATATGCAAAATTATTTTCGAAAATTCATATAGAATGAAAATCGAAACTGTGCCATCTTATCATAATCCAGAAAGTAATTAGAGAATTTTTGGACCTGGAAGCGTTACAGCAATCGAACGCTCTATCGATATTTTGCGCATGCGCAATTTGAGTTTCTCATAACTTTTGTGCATCTGCGCATGCGCAGAAGATCGCTAGTGCTATTGATTGCTGTATCGCTTCGAGATGCAAAAACTCTATTTACTGTATCCAAGAGCAAGGAAAAGTTCACTTGGGTTGAGTGATTGAACAGGAACAAAACATACACATTATTGAAGAGAAATGTAACTTCGCAAACCATCATCTGGTATGATATGAAGCGGATGTGAAAAATGGCATAATTACCTCTGACAGTGTAATGGAATTAAAACATGGGAGCCATTAGTAATCTCATCTTTTATTACATATTAGTTACATATAAATAAATAGTGATATATGGAAAATACAATACCATATATGGTATTGTAATAATACAAGTTTACTCTTTATCATTGTGTCGCAAGTAAAACATCACTTTGTATACAATGACAATGCATACAATGTAAAAGTTTGTAATTGTGTAGATAGGTATCTAAATTTCTGGATGTAAAAACAAGCAATAAAAATCTCTGTACGATTTTCAGAAATAAGCTTATCGAAAACTAAGCTTATCCATTCCCCTCTTTTTTACAGAAAACATATCCAAACTATGAATTTCTCAACATTTACTTCTCTATCGTTTAGACTGTTGATTATTTCGAGATGACAGACAATATTTTCAGTATTGTCCAAGGAAGTATGGATGGTTAGATAGTTCTGTTGCAGATATTTGAAAGTCTTGATGGTTGATATTAGCTCCTGTTGCTTTCGTACATATTCTGATGTCTTGGGAATAGTTGCACTAGGGATGGAGGAAAACCTAAACATCTGTCGCCGTACAACTCTATAATAACATGGGAGGGGGGGTCATCATCAGAGCAGACGAGAGAGGGGCTTCCTCCCAATATTTTTCGGTATATTGAGTACATCTGTACATTAACAATTGATTTGCCCCTATACTTTGGTGCTGAGTCGCTCAGGGATAGTAAGATCTAACAGATGTGTAAGATGGTTGGTTGGAAAAGCAATGAGGGATTGACGGAGAAAACTGCGTAGTAGCTGCGTCATCCAAGGAAACGAAATGATGTGTTTTCGATGGCAAGAACGTATAAGCTCTCCAGCTGCTCTCCACAGGAATTAAGGACCTGTGAATTAAGTATGATTGCTTCTTGCCTGTAGAAGGCGCCACAACTGGCAAATCTCGTAGTGCAACAATATGTCGCCGTACTTTATAAGCAGTTATTTCCGAGGACATGATTGATATATGCCGGAGGTGAGTCGCTGAAGAACAAGAGTGATTAAATGGATGAATGGAGAGATCAAAGAATAGCAGCAAGGCTAAGCTATAATGCTACATGTTCTCTGATGACGGGAATTATAGGAGGGAAATATGAATAGACAAACCGAGTCAAGTAAAGATCTAGTTAATTAATAAATAAAATCTGAATCATTCAAATTTAAGTAAAAAATAAAATCTTATATATACCACAGACGTTAACTAGTTCTAATGATCTCGGGCAACAAAAAGTCCGAGGACCTTTGGCCCGAAGATTTTTGTCGCCGCTCTATCGTTAGAACCCCTTTTCCGCCCTTGGTGCATAAATAACTATTTTGCATATTATCTTGTAGTATGCATTTCTTTAAACGGTGTTACACATGGGTCATTTGTTCTTGGTTGCTAAGCAACGTCTTATGCATGCATGTTCGGCAGGTCTCTTTCTGACGCTTTCAAGGCGATTTCATGAGCCTGCCGAACATCCGCACATGTAGAACTGCCCAACACTCAGGAGCAATTGACAGTGTAACTCCATCACGAGAAATTTCCCGCCACATATTCATTGGCAGTACGTGATCATTCTTGACCCATCTGCATGCCTCAAAAGGGGGACCGCAGGGACCAGCTAGCAACTACAGTCTTGACACCAACTGCAGCCTGGTGCGAACCACTAATAATCCTAGAACTGGCGTCTAACCTCCGGGGTGACGTCATCTGGCCACACGATGTCCTCCAGCCACGGCACGAAATACGACACGCGCGTGTACACGGACGGTGACAGAGTGGTCCCGCAGGCGCCCTTGCCGAAGGACGTGATGCCGATCACGCTGTACATGCAGTACGGGTTGCTCAGCTTCACCTGCAGCGGCCCGCCCGAGTCGCCCTGCAAAGAATTCCGGTTCATCAGAATCAACAGCTCACTATAAAACTGCACATATCATGCATTACTAATTTAGTGTAACACATTGATAGATATAAAACAATTAAATTTGATACACACATTAAAATACAAAGTGAAATCTTATCTGATTCACGTCAGTTTGTATTTAGTTAGAGGCTAAACTGAATAATCAAAATCTTTATTTTATTAACTCCGTAAATGCATTAATTACCATTTATATTGTTTAGTTCTAAAAAAATACTAAATGTGTATGAATCAAGTGTTGTACTTCAGCTTCTGGGTCAATGATTCTCCCATCTCGATCAGGCTTTCGTCCAGTTTTCTTAATCTTTTGAGAAAATGCTGGGGATCTGGTTTTATTTATGAACATAAATGTAGCTTTCGATTCTCCGCCTGTTTTTGCGAAAACACGTGCGTACGTGGGGAATTTACGTATTTCGTTAGCAGTACAATTTAGTGTCCTCCATGTTCTCGCGGTAGAAAAACTACTTCTTCTCGATAAAAATCTCGATCTGCAGAAAATTTGTCTCGTTTTTCAATCTTCTCTATTAAACGGGAACGAATACTTGTTATCAAATTTTGCCAAAAACATTCATACTTACCTTTATCATTAATTCAACTTAGTATCGTAAAACTACGGCATGCACGGATAGACGACAACTTTTTGCCTACACGTCACGTTCAATATTAATTGATTTTTATGATGATAAATAATTAAAAAAACAAGAAACGAGATGTGCTACATCCAAGGAATATTTATACATCATTTAAGGCGACTGACTGTCAGTGGGGTAGCGAGAGAGGAGGCAAGGTAGGCACTGTCTTACAGTAGAAGAAACATACAGGGAAAGATAAATAGAATTGGCATATTTTTATAGAACATATTTCTAAGCACAAAGGCATGGTAAATGCAAATTACATTTAGTGTATATTGATTGAAAAGTTACAGTTTGCGGTAGGTTTACGGCTGAGTACCACTTTGCGGGACGCGAGTATTTCATATCAAAAGCCTGTTTTACACGATCATTTTTTCATCATTTTTCGCCGGTACAGAAAAGATACAGACCAGACTGTATGTAATTTGTACGAAAGCATGCTTAATTTTTCGGTACAGATTTCATCCAGTTTGACTACCGCGCTCCTAGCGGCACTTTACGGGACATTCTCTGGTTTGTTATGCGTGTGGAGCGATATGTTTATTTGGTAGTTGCGTGAGAGCGTCCTGATGTGTTGAATTGTAATGTGAAGTGGTGAAGTAGTGAGAAATAAATTATGTACTGTATTCTAATATTGTCGCATCCGTACTCGGTCCTAATATAACCTAACTTAATTTGTTACCACAGATGCGATGTTCAAATGTTTGAACTTCAGCGCTATATGCGGCGTCCGGAGGAAGTATTTTCTTCATGATTACGTACAAAGACGAAATGACCGTGTAAAACGCTGGAATCACTCTCATCCAGTTTCGACACCGAAACATACTGCGTAGAAACGAACGCCCTTTTTCCATCCACTTTCTGTACAGAAAAAATGATGAAAAAAGGATGCAAAAATGACCATGTAAAACAGGCTTAAGAGTTAAAGCTTATGGATAAATGGAACACTTGCAGAATGCCCGTATTTTGTAAAACAGAATTACTTCAGTAGTAGTAACGCGAGGCAACGGAGACAATAGAAGCCGTATCAGTATTTGGGTGTAAAATGCATTGGCTGCACTCAAGGATGTTTTATGTTAATCACGGAATCTGCTGACTGGCTCTTCGCCATCGACCAGGTCCAAGAAATGCGCAAGAGAAGCTGGTTCGTTTCGGTATCAGAGTCTCTCAGATACGCTCAAGATCTTACGCATAGGCATCGTGGTCAAAATTCCACTGCTTATGCGAGTAAAGTTCTTTTATAAAGTTGTTAAAGTCATTAAGCAGTAGGGTGCAATAGGGTCCACATGTATGATACGTTAGCGTTTAGAATATATTACTAGTTGAGAAGTAAAATGTATTTGACACACATCTACACATCTTTAAGACTCTCGATTTTTGTGTGCGGAAAAAGTACTAAAAATAGTAATTCTTTCCAAAAAATATTTTTGTTCTCTAACGATTCTGTGTTTTCAAATACAGCGGGATTCTCTTGAACCTTTTAGTGTGTACAGATCTCTTGTCGGTCATTGGAAAACGAAATCACAAAAAAAACTTTAAAAATGCCCTGGCTGCAAAAACAAACGAGGGCAATTATACTACTTAACTTCCTTAATTTTGAAGAAAAAGGAACCCCAAACACATAGGAAGAACCAATGCCCAAACTGGTGTTTACTAGTGTTATTTATGTGTTACATTTTACAGACATTTTTATAATGAAAGAAAGAAAATATACGTGTGTTTCAACATAATCTCACCCTGCACGTGTCTTTGCCTCCTTCCGGCGATCCAGCACACACCATCGACTCTTCTACGATGCCGTTCCTCAGCCGGAATGTCGTTGCCGCAGTTTTGTAGGCGTAACTACAAATGTCCGTCTTGTAAAGATGCAGGTTAAGTTTCATAAGGAAGTCGCTATTGTCTGGATCCGCTGAAAATGAAGAATATTGCAGTCAACTGATGTAATGATAGTTTCGGTTTAGGTAATTTGCATTAACAACAGCTGAGATGTTTGAGGGAGGGCAAAGAAAGCCGCATTTAGCAGGACCAGTAATGGGTACTTCAAGCACAATTTGAAAAATAAGAACAGGAGTCTTTTCAATTGCTTCAGACTTGTAGCACATGGAGCTCACGCTTTCTAGGAGTAAACTTATTTCTTCCTTTCGTTCCCCTCGGTATACATGAGTCAAACAAGATTTTCTCCAGAAAGGTGCATCATTACAAATGAGTCCTCATAGTGTTTCGCTAGGTTTTCACTGGGATTGCAGAATTTGGTAGACATTAAATAATACCAAGAGTTTTTCTGACAGTACCAATAGAAAATGTCTTTTGTGCATCGTATTACAAAATCAAAAGTGTGCAATCATCTTAGTAACCCACTTAAATTCACTAGGATGTCGAGGAGGGGAAAATAGCCTACAGGGCATGGGGTACACCGAATTTGGGAGACATTAAATGAAAAAAATGCCTGAATTACTTCTGAGAGTGTTAAAAGGAAATGTCTTTTTTTAATGCGTCAGAGCGCACTTACCCCAATGGATCAACCCCCAACCGCTTGCGATGCCCAAGGGGTCGGCGATCTCGGGCAGCGTGTGGATGCAGGCGGGCCGGATGGCGGCCGTGAAGACGACCTTGCGATCGAGCCGGAGCAGGGCGATGTCGTTGTAGTGGATCCCGTCCTTGTAGTCCGGGTGCGGGATGGATTCCGCCACGCCGAAGTCCTCGTGCTGGCTCTCCTCGGCCGTCGTCAGATCCAGCTCGCCCAGACGCACCCACTTCGGCGCGCCTCTGTGCAACACGCCATTGGCATTGCCATTATCATCATCATTATCATTATTATAATAATAAAATTGGTTCACGAGATTGATCTGTATGGGTATAGAAACAATTAGTTATGCCAACGATTCGAAATATTTAATTTCTTCATCAGGGCTAGAGCATAAAGACAAATGAACAATGCACGAGGACAACAAACAAATTTAAATAAATTTATTTATTAATTCATGAATACTACACAAACAACAAAAAACATTTGTAAACTAAGACAAATAAAACACCAAAATATAGAAGGTACACACCTTACTAATACTCATTAAGGTCAAGCCTCATTTCCTCACACCGAACTCCATGCGGAGTTGTTAAAGCACGTGGGTGTATCGTGCGACAAGTCTGAATCGGGCAACGGCCCGAACCGAAAATGAACGAGAACTGGTTGAATTGAATGAACCACGCGCTACAGTCACTCCATGCCCCGCCACCATGTGTTTCCGGTCCAGTTCATGTTAAATTAGCTATATAACCTGACAACAACATTCTGTGGAAAACTGACGCAAATGAATCAAAACTAGACGTATTGACCAAAATTATTATTATTATTATTATTATTATTATTATTATTATTATTATTATTATTATTATTATTATTTATCAAGTTTAAGAGAAAAATTAATATAAATACAATGGCGTTCTTCCTGATATATTAATTATTTAAAATTAAATAATATTTTTTTTATTTTTTTTATTTTAGGAAGTAAAATTATATATTTATTGCCCCGTTAAAATTAATGCCCCCATCCACCTCCCAGCCCCCTACAAAACACATATCCACCATCCATTTTTTGTGAATTAGTTGGCAATACTTTTATTTCTCTCATTCATAATTATACACTGCTTGGATGATGAACCCTGACATTATATAACCCTGACACACACACACGCACAAGCACGCACACGCACACGCGCGCGCGCGCACGCACGCACACACTCACACACACACACACACACACACATATATATATGTTAACATTTAATAGGCAATTCTATTGATTATCTTTAATTTTAACAGGCCAATAAATATATAATTTTGCTTTTTAAAATAAAATAAAAATTATTATAATAATATCGTACTATATGCTAATATTGGAAATAACTAAAACTAATCATTTTGTTTTATGTAAGTTGTTCTCTCGTCAAAATAACCTGTACACTCGTATACTCACCCTGATGTTATAATGCAATGGGCCGCGGTCAGGACAAATCGGTCGCTTATGAGAGAACCTCCGCAGTTCCAGCGGCGATTACTGGTACTCGTCCCGTAGCCCAAGAGCGCCTGCGAAATGGCAAATGATAATGATAATAATGATGATAATAATAATAATAATAATAATAATAATAACAACAACAACAAATCAGCAACCCTAGCAATACGAGAGTACAAATGGTGACTTCAATTCCTAAAGGGGGGGCTCGTCGAGTTCACACGTTTAACTCTTACAAAAGAAAAGAAAAAATATATATGTTATCAAGAATTAATATACTCGTATTTTCTGAACACTTAGAAACATAAATTTCTTCAAGGAATTCACTATTAATCTCAAACTGATACATTATACTCCCCTCTTCAAGCATCTTCCTATTTTCCATTCAGACAACCTTTCTGACGTCTCGAGTTAATAAACAAATGAAAGTCGTATTCTTATCGCCAGTCCTGTACAGAAGGCCTGAGCCCGTTCACATACATACATACATACATACATACATACATACATACATACATACATACATACATGCATACATGCATACAGGACTTTCTGGTCAGAGGCACTGCAGTGACAGCAATTGATTCTCTGAGCTACCTAAGACAGTAATACGTATCTGAGGATAGTGTGTATGGCATCCACACGTTGAAATGTCCGAAACAATAAGTTTCAATCAAGAGAATTGGGGAAAGAAAACTACCCAAAGAACATTCTTAGAACTTATTCAGACTGTGATGTGAAAACGAAGATGGTCTTCTTTCACTCAATAATTCGTCTATTTGCTTCCCCCCCCCCTCTGGAGCAAAATTGTCAGTTCGCAGGTGTTTAAATGCTAAACTTACCATGTGAGGAAACTCGTGAACGCTGGCATTTGAGCCTCCTATGATGAAGGGCACTTTCTTCATCACACACTGATCACACTTTCTCACCAGCGCTGGGTTTCTGCGATCTTTTACGTAGCGAAACACTGCGCTGCTGTACACCGAACACACTGCAAGTGACAGAAAACATATTGGGTAATCAATGGTATTCGTTTCAGAACAACAAGTTAAATATTTAAGCTGATTTGACAGCCTACGGTGCGCCTAAAATATGTTTGAAATTGACTCGTATGTATGATTAAAATTTGAGAATGTTATTGTAAAAATTAACTTCCACACACATGAAATTGATTTTTATAGAAAATCATATTTTATGTCAAAAATATTATTTTTAAATATTGTAGACGAAAAAATGTGTTATTAAAAAAACTTGAAATCAATACTCTGTCAATGAACCTAAGTTTATTGTAGTATACAATGTCATAATTGTTATGTATTTTTCTCTAATTCGCACGAGATTATATTTAACATTGTGGTGTATAAATTCGGATTTCACATACAATGTAATAAAAATAGAAGTTAATCTACACCATTGCGAGAGAGATCATGTACTAATGAGTTATGATATTCCTAATACTTTATTATGGCTCCGGCAGCATAGAACTTTTATGGGTGATTATAACGTGATACAATTTATATTTATATATTATATGAACTAATAGAGCTTATAGAACAATTTCGCACCTACAATTGTGGATATAACATAGTTTATCAAGTCCTGAAATGAAGGCATATATATTTCAGGTCTAAGAGAGATATTTGTTTGATCAGAACTGCTCTGTATCTTGTTAAAAATTGTTATTCGTGAGTGCACAGTTAGAGTGGGAAATGGTCTACTATTTCCCAACATTCTACTACTATAGAGGAAATATTATTTGAGAAGTCTGTGAGTAATTTATAGTGTCTTAATTCCCTTGACTATGGAAGTAATTCCTATATATTACGATTGTGTTATTTTCGAAAATGAAGGCAGTTTGGTCACTTTATTTTATAACGATATCCAAACACATTTATTCCCCTTCCTCTAAAATGTTCTTGAGGCATGATTAAATATATTAAACAAGTTAAAAATTCATCGAAAACGGCAATAAGCCGATATATTGAATGAACAACGTACCAAACAAAACCAAATCTTATTAATTTGTCAGTTATATTAAAACATATCAAAACAACTTTTTCACCTTCTATTTTTTTATTTGAGAATTACATTTCAGTGACCCGCCCTAATTACGGGATCACTCAATATTTAATTATTTGGATCTAACACAGAGGTTCGAATCGAGTCTGCGTGTATTGTGTGCCAGTGTGCTTCGTTATTAGTGAGCAGTGTTGTTTGGCGTCCCTCAAGGCTTCATCGGTAGGCTGTGCATGTGGGTTTCCGATCCCTCGAGTACGTTCGCGTCGTACTTTGTGCTGATGTTGGCGGCAAATGACTCACTTCGGTTGTGAAGGCTCTGTGCTTAAGGGGGACGCCGCGTCTAGGGCATTGATGTCGACGTTTCGGCCATCCTTCTTCAGGGCTGGAGTGCCAAAGCAGCCCAGCAGTCCAAGATAGGATGGTCGAAACGTCGACATCACCGGGACAGCCGAGAGCCTTCAGATGTGTGGGGACGCGGAAGCCTATGATTGCGTTTCCGACTCACTTCGGTTGGCCTTGCGGGCGCTGGGGCAGCACACGATGGGGGTGGAGTTGTTGTAGGAGCACACGACTGGCGGCACCCCGTCGCGCACCATCTGCGGCGCCTCGGGGCACAGCTCCACGCTGCGGCACAGCCCCGCGCGCCCGCCCTGCATCAGGCACAGGTCCCCTGCGAACACACACGGCACGCGTTGCTCTGTGGCGCCATGGAAGTAGAGAGATGTTTTCTCCTTTTCTATTAAGAAATTCACTTGAAAGAGGAAAATATAAAACCATCCATTTAATTATTTCTTTATAGCCGATGATTCTACGGTATATACTGGTATACACCATAAATTTTACGGCATACACCATAGAATAAATTTGAACTTACTGAAATATTAAATTAAAAAGTGTTCAAATTTAAAATAAAATACATTTTTTCGTAATAATAACAACAAAAAATCCACAAAATTGTTTGCGAACTAATACAACATTACAATACAAGAACAATAATTTAATTATTTTAAGAATTTTCAAGAATAGTACATAAGTTTATCTTCTTCACTTTCCAAATTACCAAAAGTCCTTTCTTTAAGTCTAATTCCCCTCCCCCATACTATCGACTCTCCCAAATATTCTAGTTCATTTACTTTTTCTCAATCAAATATACCGCCAATATCACTTTGCTTTTCTGACCTGGTGCTGGTCTGGTTATGACCTAGATGTTGGTGCGACCTTAAATAACAACAAAAAAGTGGCATAGGTCCAATTTTCACGGTCAGCTCTGAATTTTCAAAATTTTCAAAAGATGATTTTTTTCGGCGTCTTCCTACTACATAATTAAAGATAAAGATTCATACTTTAATGACATTTGTTGACCATAATTAGTTCTTTAATAAAGGTCGTGTACATTTTTTTAACATTTTGGAATTTTTCTCGCAATATTGCGTGCAATATTAGCAATTTAAAAAAATAATAAAAACAATATTTTTTAAAAAACAGCTCCAATTTTTTTCTTCTTGGATATGGATAGTGCTAAATGAACTCTATGAGATGAAATAAACGCGATATTGCTCTATTCTTTTGCTCTTTAAAAAATTACAATAATATAATATTATTGACTTGCCTTTCACGCTAATATTTACATTTTCGGCGATTTGTTCACCGTATTGTATTTAAGAGTACGTGTGCTTTAAATAACGTCATATAAAGTTTCTTGAAAACATCAATTTTCTGTGAAAATGAGGTCAAACGTCCGCATTTTCAGAAACGTTCAAACGCCATTTTCTCACAAATGGCTCCAAATTTGTTCTACCAACTCAAAAGTTCAAAGCTTTTCTAACAGATAGTGCTAATAACACTGTTTAATATAACATAAATTTCATTTTGCTCTATTTTAAAAAAAGTATACTAATGTAATTTTTTTAAAAATATTTCTCACGACTTCATTGTGAACATTACCAGCAATTTGTAAGCACTATTGATTTTTGAGTGTTTTTAATGATTTCTAATGAAGTTTTTCGAAAACTCACAATTTGTTTATGAAAAAGAGCTTCAATTTTTGCATTTACAATAACGATTAATGCCATTTTCTCAAAAGTGGGTCCAAATTTTTCAATCAAAATATCTATTTAGAACGAGTGTGGGCATATAGGCGACCTAATAAATTCAAATTTGGCGCCACGCTTCGAGCATATTCAGTTTCTCTACTCTTTGGTCTGAGACGCGGCAAGAAACAGAAAACATGAATGACGTGACATTCGTAAGGAGAACGTTTATTTTGGTCCAGACAGAGGCAACCTTGACAATCTCTTCAATACTTAATGATTCTTACTACAAAGTAATAATCTTTGTCAATTATGTGTAGTGTGTTCACGTCGTCTGACGAGAACACAGCAAGGCGATGCACAAACGTCTCTCTTCAGAGTTTCTGCAAATACACTCCCAATCATCTAAGCTATATTTCGCAGCCTCAACTACGAGGTTTCACTCTTCTTTAATATTATTAGAATAATATTTTGCTTCTGCCGTTAGGATACAGAAAAATTGAGAAAACAAATATATATGTCAGCTTGGCAAAACCGAAGAACTAGATCAGACCAAAGAAATTAGAAAACTAAGTAGTACGAGAAAGTCTGTGCCATTCTGTAGCTCCACTGTTTTCATTTATGCCGAATTTAACTATTATTTTCATTTTTGATGTATTACTATTTGTATCGTTTTGAACTGAGGTATGGCAAGACTCGTTACTAAAGAAAATTAGTAAAAAATTATATTTGTGAATTTGAATTTCGATTTCTGGAATAAGGGCTGCAGCCCCACGAGTCTCCCCACGCGGGTGCGCCACTGTTCATTGAGAACAACTACAACAACAACAACAACAACAACAACAACAACAACAACAACAACAATAATAATAATAATAATAATAATAATAATAATAATAATAATAATAATAATAATAATAATAATAATAATAATAATAATAATAATGCCGATCAGATGGCCGAGATCGCTAAGGCAGTAGTGCCGGAGTGGTTTCGGACCAGAAGATCGCGGGTTCGAGTCCCGCCTCGGGCATGGATGTATTTGTGTATGTCTGTATGTGTTGTCCTTTCACCCCCATTATCATCATATCATCATTTCATCTTCCATACCCCCAGGTCTAACAACCGTAGGGGATAAAAATCGGATCCAGCTAAAAATGCTGGTCCCCCCAAAAAGTTGTTGCAACCACCTGCCACCGCGATAATAAATAAAAACTGAGCCACGGTAAATGCAGGATGCTTGCATGCGTGGTCCTAGTCGGCCGATTAACGAAATAATAATAATAATAATAATAATAATAATAATAATAATAATAATAATAATAACTACCGTGCGTTTACATCATACAAAAAGAAAGACTGAAAGAAAAGTTACGATGATGCTGCATCCTAGAGTAATTTCTTTCCAAACAATAACACATTTACGGGGTTTTATTCCTTATAAATGTTGCAAAACTTTCATGATTTGCGTATTGTAAATAAAGGAATAATGATAATAATAAAATAATAATACTAAAGTAAGTATGAACTTGTTCAAAGTCCCAGATCGTTCCAAAAATTCATAGAAAATATATCTTATTTATACGATTATTCTTATAAAAAGGTGATATTTCGAAAAGTACTCAACGGTAATATCAAGACCAATGTCACAAATAATGAACTTAGTTGGTTATAAAGTTCAGTCGCCATCTCAGCTTACAAGTTGCAACCTCTTTCGTTTTTGTTCAATATTGACCTAACATTGACTGTCAACATTTGCGAGTCATTTACGTTTAATTGATTAATTTCGTGTTTCCGCGCTCCCCAAATTCTATGAACATATGTACCGTAAGTGTAGTGCATGGTTTACAGGAGGTGGCGGTGATTCCTTCCCCGCTGGATGGTTAGATTAAGCGCCGACCTACCGTCGGCTAGCGGGGCCTTCCCCAACCAAGTATCTCCCACCAGACTAGCCCCGCCTATCCGGGACAAGCTCTACGCTCTCTTCAGGTTTCCCAAAATGTGTGATAGTGTAGTGCATGTAAATGTAAATGCGTAAGTAAGGGGTGAGGACAGGACAAGGAAGAGGAAGGTAAGATCACGCGCGGTCCGTGGCCCGTTTGTTAGGTACTGCTTTGGCATTCGCTTGGTGTTGATCGGCGAAACCAAGGAAAACTATCGATAAGAGCACCCGGCCGTTAGATTTCTCCTTCAGACAGCGACTCAATTTAAACTAGCTACCTAGCTAGCGTCGAAAGTCCTGCCACCGTCGGGACTCGAACCCTAGGAGCTCCCGGTAGGAGGGGATGCTTGACATCAGTTGTTGCCCAGGGCTCCTTTTTACGTTTATGTATTTCTCAATGAGAAATTTTTGTGAACTCAATGTGCTACACACTTTTTTAACAAAGGTGATTCAGATGCATCATGTTATCATGTCCAAAAACCAATGGTAACACACTCAGATCACCTATGTTAGACCTAAGGAAGAAAAATGATATCTACGAAGAGGAGGGAATCGAACAAATCCTCGGAAGACTCGCGACACCAACCCATAGAGAATATCTTATACGCTCAGTAAGTGGCCAAACACTCCATTCTCAATTAACCTACAAATATGCTCTAATCATAAAAATAATCATATATTATATTTAATACTTCCCCCAGAGACTGGAAATCTGTAGATGCCGAAGATGCCTAGTTTCATATTGAAGAAAGGTGATTCACTCCAATCCTTTAATAACAATAGATGCTTGAAAATATATTCATACCAAAGAAGTGTGTTACAGTTATTTCCATTAAGTGTCAACACACTAATAAGCTGGTACAGTTTGTTTCCCACAATTCATCGGCTAGCTAGTGAAGTAATTGCTTTTTTACAATGACATTTCATACCCGGAAGGTTAAACGGGCATATGGCGTGGTTCAGAGATGGCTTTCTCTTCCTGTGTGCCACTGATCTTTCGCGAGTCACGCGCGTGCGTGACGAAGCAGTTCGAGGAGACACCTAACAACGTTGGCAGCACATTTATTATCTTCTAAATTAATTATAAAAGTACGAATTATATTTATTTTTAATTATGCTTTGGGCAAAATAACAAAATTTGTGAAAGAATGACAAAATACTTAATTATATTGAAGGTGAACTGCACTGTATGTTATTAAAACAATTATTATTATTATTATTATTGTTATTATATTACCATTATTATTATTATTATTATTAAACTTTCACTTGAAGTAAATAAATTAATTTCACAACTTTCTTAGTAATCGAAATATCTCTTCATTGGATATTGTAGAAGAGAGACCTTTTTGCAGCTCAAATAAATTTCATGGACTACGGTGAAAACTATCTACAGTTTTACGTGGATTCTGCAAAATTATGAATGCAAGATAACAATTATTCAAATAATTTTTTTCTTATCCAGCAGATTCATTAAATACTATATTCTGTTTACTTTTCACTGAATTACATATTTCGTGCAATCAAAAAAAGTATAAATACTGAAAATGAACAATAGCTTAATATAATTGCATGTTTCGTAGCATTTCATATTTCGTGCAATGAAGAAAAGTATTGCATGCAATTATATTATGTTATTGTTCATTTTTAGTATTTATATTTTTCTTTATGAATAAATGTGTTTTATGATGTCTCATAAAGTTTCTCGAAAACTAAAAAGTTTTTTACGAAAATGAGCTCAAAATTCAGGATTTTCAGAAACGCTGAAATGCCATTTTCTTGAAAACGGCTCCGAATGTAATATTTTCTTTTTTGAACGGATAGTGCTAAATGTATTGAATAACATGATATAAATGTCACTTTCGAGTATTCTATTGTTTTTAAAAAAAATACCGAATTGTGATTTTCTGGAAATATCGTTCACACCTTTGATAGTTACATTACCTGCAATTTGTATACATTATTAAATTTATTAGTACAATTACTTTAAATATTATTTAAAGAAGTGTCTCGAAAACTCAAAAGTTTAGGGGAAAGTGAGCTTCAGAATGCGCATTTCAGACACGATCAAAGAACATTTTCTCAAAAACGGCTCCAAATTTTTCAATAAAAATTTCCATAAAGGACGAGGTTTCACTCTTCTGTAATATCTTAAGGATATTACAGAAGAGTGAAACCTTGTCCTTTGTTTCACTTCTGTTCAAGCCATGTTTCACTTCTATAATTAGGGGACTACACAATTGAGAAAATTAAAAATAAAATACTTTAGGCGGCGAAGGGTAGCAGCCAAGAAGAGGATGTTGCCAAGCCGAAAAGCTAGCTCAGACTAAAGAAATTACAAAAATAACTAGTATTACTCGCGCAACTTTTCTTGAACGATGACCTTGATCCCCCTCCCTTGTGCAATAAACAGTTGAAGGCAAAAGCTCGCAGCGGGCACTGATGACAACCTTCCAAGCATTAAAACTTCGTTGGCGCGAAACAGAAGCTAGTCAAAGCCAGTTGCTTTCATAGTGCAGAACCCCTGTTCAGATTTATTGTCAATATCGAAAGAAATAGCTGAGTCAGGTCCAGGTCCTTCAAGGGAGTCACCTAAAACTCCCAAAAAAGTTAAGCACAAGATGCAGTTTTGACTTTCATTTCACAGACGTTGGCATTACTTAAAATACTCTAGTGGCGGACTTTGTAACTAATACCCCCACTCCACCCGAAATCGTCAATCCATCGTTCAAGAAAAGTTGCCCGAGTAATACAAGAAAGTCTGTGCACGTCTGTAGCACCACTAGTTCCTTCGTGTGAAGCCGTATGATAATCAAAGTCTTGAGGAAAATGCCCAAGTTAAACTTCAGAAATTCATGCCCTAAAGTCCAGCGCAACTGCAAAAACATGAATGTCCACGTGCAAACATTATTTACTTTTGAAAATCTGAAAAATTTGTTTCATCCACTTACATTATTTAAGGTGAAACGAGATTGATATAATTTTTGAATTAAGAATCCTTATCCGTTAGCCGATGTTGTGTATTTACAATTTCAAAGGTTCATTTTTATTACATTACCCGTTGTAATAAGGGTTTTCTTGCAACAACAATTTGGAAAACAATATGGCGCACAAAAAATACTATAATCATAAAGAAAGATACATATCTAATAATGACACACGACACACATACTATTGTATAATCCACAAGTATAATTTTACTTATTACTTGTGTATTATTTTGGTGGATAGGGATTGTTATTTTGCAATTCGTACATTTGAACTTAAAGTTCTCGAGATTTAATATATAATGCATGCTGTATTGGCACTTACTTTCTCTGTGAATTTGTCTATTATGTCTTTGTATAAGCGAGAATTACATTTTATTTTCTACACTCCTTCAAATGTCTCTATTCTTCATAGTAACGTTCTTTGAATTTGACAGTAATTGCCTTACCTGGGCCTAATTCCAACACACTCCGAAATTTCTTCCATTTTCTCCATTGTGTCTGTTTCTGTGAATGTTTGTACACATGCAGGAGGCCATGCAATTCTTAATTACCGTCTCAGACAATATAAAACTCATCATATTGGTAGAAAACATGTCACAACGTTGAAAGAAAGATCGATTAAGATAAAAGGCATATCACACATGGCAAAAAGACCATTATGTGTTCGTGCCATTGTACTCGTGAATAAAAAAATGTCTTATACGTAATTGTCATTTTTGTCACTTGTAAAATAAATTACTAAGCAATATTCTAATAGGAGGCAATGTTCTTAATAATCCTAACGGCCTTGAATGATAATTGAAAACTGGAAATGGGAAACGCAGAAAGGGCCGAACTAACTTTGAAGAAACAGATTACCTGGTGTTGATTGGCGAAACCACGAAAAACTACTTATCAGAACAGTCGGTCGCTAGAATTCTCCTATAGACAGCGGCTGAATTCGACCTACCTACATAGCTAATGCCGAAAATCTGCCATGGTTGGGACTCAAACTCGAGGATCTCCCAGTCAAAGGAAAAGCAGAGACATCAATTGATGCTCATCAGTCATCAAGGCCGGTGCTTTTTTGGAAAAAAATAATCTTTTATATACAATTTATTTAAAAATTATTATACTACTTATACAAGCAAAAACCTTTCCCTTTTGATATCAATGATCTAAAAAAATGTGTTTCTGTCAAAACAAGGGCACTTTCTACTGTTACACCACGTGACTTCTTTCCTTCGAAGGATGCAATGAAGCAAAATTGGAAATATTATGAAAACTTTGAAAATATCCCATGGGCTTGAAATGAAGTACACAGACAAGTTAAAAACTCCGTTTTAAAATTCGCAGTCTCGACTCGGGCCACATCGATCGGGGATATATATTTTGGAGAAAATCCTGTGCACGGTTGAAGATATAGTTTTAATATCAAACTGACACAAAACAACGTAGAGATTTTTAAAATGTGTTCGTCGTCAGTTGCACCCAATAAAGGTATTTCTATTTAAAAGTGGCCGTGGATTTTTTGCAGTATTACAGAATTCTCTACACCACAAAAATGAGATAGCAAAAACTTTCAGTTCTAATCATTATATGGTATCGCACGATTACCGCACCTTCATCCAAAATAAAAGTCTATATTAGGAGAGGAGCGTTGATAAAAGAACATGAGAAATAATAAAATTACAGGTGGCCCTTTGTTTTTAATAAAAGCTTGCAACACATTAATGTCTGGAAAAAATTGAATGCTTATATATATATATATATATATATATATATATATATATATATATATATATATATATATACTCTACGCTGAAGGCGCAGAACACGTTCGATAAAAAAACTCTTGTCACTACGTAATTCAAAACTACGCAAAAACTACTAATATTCTGAAAAAAATGTTCACATGGTAAGTGATAAAATATGATAAAGAAGGATTTATAATTAAAAATAGATTGCATTAAGAAATAAATATTTAAATCCATATGTGTTGGAAAGGCTTAAAAAATTAACCTATTCAATTTTGAATTTTTTTAAGGTTTTAATGGAAATCGGACTTATGCCATATTTGACGCCGTTACCGCATTACCGTGGGCATGTATAATTTTTTTACAGCGACACCTTCGGCCGACACGCTCGAAGTATACACGTAGCTATCGTTTCGAGGGCCGACTGCTAACGCGTGTTCACATTAACTATTGGATGTCAACGAAAGTGCATTTAAGGTAATTTATCTTAAAAATTTAGATTACTCACTTTATTAATCACAAATTAAAGAAATTATATTATATTTAGGAATATAAGAGTGGCAATAATTGCTATATTGGGGGAAATGAATACAATAACAAAATGCATATATTATTAACTTTATCATGGAAAGGAAACTACTTAATTAATTGAGTTGCTTTTAAAAATGAATGCTGGAAATGAAGTAATTAATTAATTTTTAAAATAATTTTCTAGATGATTGGCGGAAAACAGTATTGGTAACATTTACACAACTTGTTATTCAGGTATCTTGATATGGGCAAAGGAATTATAAATTTAATTCTAAATTAATTTTTAATTTTTAAAGTTATAGTAATGAATAATCTTGCTCTTTATGATACACACACACACACTCATACTCACATATGCAACTCAGTCATTCGATTTTATTGAGCTTACCGCGGTGGCATACACGTGAGGGTAATTTGAATGTTCTGAACCAGCGCCAAGTGGTGGTGTAATCGTTGCCAACTTACTTTGACTTTGACATTGGGTGTACGTTGTTCGGTACGCATCTTAAAGTATGAAAAAAAGGCCACATCACCCCTACCAAAGCAAATGTATAAATCAAGCAAAAGGATTTCTCTTTTATGTTAGGATCTATTAACATTTGAAAACAGCAATGACGCACGCACACAGGAATTTTTAAACAAGATATGAGATTTTTGCCTGTCATTTTCTTGTGAGATAATCGCTAATTGTGGTCGTTTAAGTAACGCAAAAGTAAATTACAAATTTATTGTCTCGCGCGTATTCAGTCTCGAGAGCCTGTACGTGCTTTGCAGGCCTTTCCTTATTCGCATTCTTAGCGTTCCAATGCTCGCAGCTGAGGTTAGTGGTCAGGCGCCTTCAAACCGGACTCGCCTTCTGACATCATCTCCGAACTCACGAAATTGAGGTTTTTGCCTTCGGCCGGAGGCTCACAAGTGGACCAGGTGGATCGCTTTTGCCTTGAACTTTAAGGTCACCAAAACACACGTTCGCCGCGTATGATAAAAATACTGTTTCCGTTACAAATCCCCAATATATGGTTTTGTTCTTATATTTCTACTCCACTACTGCATTGAGAATGCTCTTTTATTCCTTTTATGTAAGAGAGGCGTCGGAGCGCTTAGCCGCGTAGAGGTTGACCAACTTTCCATTCTGCCCGTGCAGGCACATTTCATATTACCTAAAAAATCTTTTTGTTTAATATGAAAATTCGAAACGTAAATTATCGGAAACCGCACAGCCAGCATTGCCGCTGACTCGACAGTCGCTGTGACAAGGGGAGGGATAGGGTTCCTGAACCCACCAACGCTGGTAGATATGCACCACTACCTCCACAGCTAGGTCGAATCCAGCCATTGCTTGGAGAAGCATGTTAGGGGCCAGCTGTTCTGATCGGTAGTGTTCCGTGTTTTGTTTTTCTGATCAATACCTCGCGAATGCCTAACAATTGGGCCACGGGCCGCGAGGGAACGTTCTTTTCTCTCTTCCTTGTCCTATCCTCTCCGCACACGTGCACGTCCACTTACATGCAAGACACTACCACACACGCCGGAGACCAGTCGGGAGCTTGGAGCTTGTTCCGGCTTGGGCGGTGGGAGGCTGGTGGGTGGAGCCCATAGGGGGAACCCCCCGCAAGCCGTCATGTCGGTCGGCGCAGATCTCTCCATCCGGAGGAGGAAGTAGCGCCGGCGCTATGCATGGGCAGACCGGGTGATCGCACGGTGCCCCGCACGGCAAGATCAATGGACGAAGGGACTGAAGGGGAAAAATTAGTTACACATTGAAACAGAAATTAGGACTCGAGAAAATCGCCAGAGTAGTTTTATAAGTCGCGGGACAGTAGTCTGATATTTCATACAATTTTCAATTAATTTTTGTACCTTAAGTAGTTATAATCATTACTTGTAAGGGAGAACTCTATCACATGAAGTAAATGACGCTAACATAAAAATAGGTTCTACTGAAATTCAAATTTATTATTTCATATGATTTTAACAAGTGATTTTATTAAACACTAACTTAACCTAACATTTGTCTTTGCGTTTTAAGCACACCGTGGATATTGTATTATTTGATTACTAAACACTTTTACTTAAAAATATTATTTAAAATATATTAATTTTTTTCTAGCTTAAACGTTGTATTTTTTGTTGTTTATTGAAATAAAATAACTCGCATAGTTTTTTGACACAACTTTCACTTTTTGAATCGGGCGGTTGGAGAGCTACGTTTCACAATTGTCCCGCGCCCAAAACTGTCTAGCTCAGGCACTGGAGGGGGAGAACAGTGTGACCTCCATTCACAACAGCACAGTAGTTGAGATTATGGGCCACAGCAGTTGACGAGCTCGGAAACTTTAATCAAACAATCGAAACGAACATTGACGGCACTTAATACACACGTGTTCACATCTAAAGTACACACTACTCAACTCAACAATTTAATTTCTAAAACAAATAATTTCCCGCCCCCTAAAAATCGTGGAAAATATTTGATATTTGAAATGAGTTCACGATGCGCAATGCGATTTAATATCCCAAAGATTTGTGTGAGGACTGTTTCTCAAAAGCAATGCCAACGGAGCGCTAACCGCTGAAGGTCGACATTCCGGGCGTGATGGCACGGTACATTTTACACGAATATCTTTCCATTTGTACGAGTAATCCACATTCTTACAACAATTATCCCGCCGGGACGCTTGTCCGCGTAAATGTTCGCCGGCGGCTGGCCGACATTCTGTGCGTGTTGGCAAGATACATTTTTTTATGATTATCTTTATTTACTATGAAAATTCGAAGCGCATATTGACAGTACTTAATTTACACGTTTTCACATCTAAAGCACACAACACAACAATTTAATTTCTTAAAAAAATGTTGTTCCAGCCCTCCATAAAAATGTGAAAAATAATTGATGTTTGAAATGAGTTCAAAATACACAACTAGCAATTGAATTACTAAAGAATCGTGTTTGGACATAGTTTCTCAACGGCAAAGTCAAAGAAGCACTTAATGCAGAATATGATTGCCCTCTCGACCTTTCGGGCGTGAAGTCTCGTTACATTTTACAATGATCTTTTAGGTTTCCACGAGTAATCCTGTCAGTTTTCACCTTCTGAACAGCCATGAGCCCTTACCGGAGGACAGGCTGGTCGACAATCAGCGCGTACGGGCACATTATATTTTTTATTAATATACGATTCCGTATTTTCTGTTTATATTATAAAAATTTGAAACGTACATCGACGGCCCTTAAGTAATACGTTTCCACAGCTAAAGTACACAACTCAACAATTTAATTTTAAAAAATGTGAAAACTTGAAAACTAGTTGATGTTTGTAACGAGTTCAGGATACACAAACAGTCAATTTGATGTATAAAAGAATCTTGTTTGAGAATCATTTCTTTTTAATTGTGTGAAAAAATTTTGTTTCTCGTCAGCAATGTCAACGGAGCGCTTACCGCAGAAGGTGTTTGGACACTTGACCTTCCGGGCGTGAAGGCAGTTACATTAGACACGAATATCTTTCCGTTTCCACGAGTCAGTTTTCACCTTCTCACCCGCCATCGTCCCGTCGGAGCGCTTACCGGAGTAGAGATTGGTCGTCTGCCGGTCCACTTTCTGCACGTGCAGACACGTTGCATTTTTCTTTAATATCTTTCTGTTTACTATGAAAATTCGAAACGAACATTGACGGCACTTCATTTACGCATTTCGCATCTAAAGTCAACATTTAGTTGCTAAAAAAAAATCCCCCCCCCTAAAGTTGTGAAAAAAGTTGAAATTTGCAAAGAGTTCATACACAAGCGTTTTAACATCCAATCCAGAATCGTGTTTGGATTTTGTCAACGGCAATGTCGGCGGAGCGATTATCGCAGAAGGTCGACCTTCCAGGCGTGAAGTTACACGAAGTTACATTTTACACGAATATCTTTCCATTTCCAGTAATCCAGTCACCATCCCGCCGGCGCGCTTACCGGAGTAGAGGTTGGCCGGGTGGCGGTCGGCCTTCTGCGCGTGCAGGCGCGCCAAGAGCGCCAGCAGGGTGAGCAGCATGGCGGAGCGCGCAACTGTCTGCATGGCGTCGTAGGTCGCACTGACCGGCCTGGCCTGGCCGGCGGCGCGCGGCGCGGTGCGGCGCGGCGCGGCGAGGTGCGTGGCGAGGAGAGGAGAGGCTCCGAAGAGGCGCTGGCGGCGAACGTCGCCGTTTCCTGGACGCCCCAGCCCCGCGTCGCTCGCGGCGACTGCTCTGCCCCGGCCCACCCCGGCCCGCCACGACGCGGCCACGACGCACTGTGGGTCGGGTCAGATGGAAGTGGACCAAAAAATGTTTTGTCTGCTGGGATTGGCTTAAATGGAACTTTACTCTGTAGGACGGATTGGCTGGAAGCAGACCAAAAAGTTTTGTCTACTTGGATTGGCTTAAATGGAACTTTACTCTGTGAGACGGGCTGGACGTAGACCAACAAATTTTGTGTCTACTGGTATTGGCTTAAGTGTAACTTTACTCTGTGGGACGAATAGGCTTGATGTAGGCCAAAAACGTTTTGTCTACTTGGATTGGCCTAAGTGAAACTTTACCCTGTGGGTAGGATGGGATGGAAGTGGACCAAAAAAGGTTTAATCTACTTGGATAATCGGTTAATCTTGAGTTACCCCTTAATCATTACCTCTTTTGTTACTGCCATGGCTTCCTTTACTAAAGTGTCTTTCGTTTATCGCTGAATCTTTTGCGGTGAAGTATATAAACAAATTATTCATAATTTACGCAATACATTTAAAATCTCGTTTTATAAAAATTCTACTACTTTAAAAGTATTATTACTATTATATTACCACTGTTAATAATATATTTGGCACTGCCGTCCCCAAACGCCTGCCGCCATTTACACAATTCTGAAAATGAAATACTGATGTCAAACTTAACGAAGCTGAGATTATATAGGTTCGAAATAAGAGTTATTTTAAACCAAGTGTTCTAATAATTCACGCCCATCATGAACCACAATAAGCAGTTTCTTAATGTCAAAAACATTAGAACTAACATTAGATTTTCACTACCCTTAGAGCCAATATTCGCTACTCAAGACCTCATATTACCTAAACAATTTGTCATCTTTCGCTGTATGAATAGACAGATTTAAACGAAAATTATATTTTATTGGAATATTTATGAAATGGATAAAAAGTTGTTTGATATCACACGTCGGCCTAACGGACTCTTTCGTTAATTATTATTCTTCAGTCTCGTATTGTATTAAGCTGTCTTACAATGGTTTTCTAGTTTCCAGCGTCTGTTTTGCAGCGTTCGCCGTTTCCAGCATCCAAACCACTAGTTCGTTAGGTCCCGTATATCCACGTCTTCCATGTGTCATCACTCGCAGACAGCTTCTCTCCAAGTTTTTCTCAGTCTTCCTCTTTTTCTTCTTTCTGCTGGCGTCCAGGCCACATTTTCAGCGGGCATCGCACCTCTTCTATTCTTATTAGGTGCGCATAACACATCAGTGTCTTGTGTTCTGTAATGATATCTCTGATTACATTCATTTTCTTTTATATTTCTTCATTTGGAACATCTTATAATTTGGAGATCCTGCAAAGTCTCTGAAGAGCATTCATTTTTAAAGATTAAAATTTTTAACTTGACATTATTTTCATCACATGTCTTGCTACCGTACGGGACAATTCCTTCTACAATTCAATTCTGCCTTGCTTCATAAATTCTCTTTTTTAACTATTCTTATTACTTTTGCTCACTATTTACCATGTAGTTACTTGGCAGCCATTCGTCCTTGATGTACGATTTTCAACAGCTCATTCCCAGTTGGCCTTCGCGTTTAAAATAGCCCCAAGGCATTTAAAATCATGGCATGCTCTTATCATGTCTCATTCAATAATCAAATCCCCCACATCCGACACAATGGGCAAGTATTTTGTGTTGTCAACATTGATCACAATCCGCCACAGCTCGTACTCTTCCTTCATTTTCCTTATCATATAGCTGGTAAATTCCTTGTTTGCAGCAATGATAACTTGATCTAAGCACACATTAATGTATGCAGGTAAGATTCATTTATATTTACTCTCATATATTTACATTTTCTTGTCCGTTGTTTTAAGGTCTATAACGGATATCTTGAACAGAGTTGATGATTGGCAGTAAACACGTAACAGCCCTTCCATTGTAAATATCACTGTGTCATCTACACACCCGTAAATAATTAGTACGTGCTCTGTATGAGTGGTAAGAGAAAACAAATACAATATGATTTATTTAAATTAATTTACATGATTTTAATTGAATTGAATCCAACCATTCATCTTGATAAGTCAACTTATTCCTTCTCATTTGTGAAGTGTCAGGTCTGTCCTCAAAGAGTGACCAAGGCTTCTTCAGTAACTGTAGTTGAATATTCGCGGCGACCTCGTAACACAATTTGGCAGTGGCGAACGAAATCAGCTTTGCAGGGCATCTTCCAGTCCGCCCTGATGGCATCGAAGCAATGAGTTTCGGGCGAACTGAGAAACCCAAGAGTAGACGGCGTTCGTTATCGAACTTTTATATTAACCTACCTCTCTTTCTCAAAGAGGTAATTGCCGGGGGGAGAGAAAGTGTTGCTGCTTTTTTGTAAGTAGGAGGTTAAGTTCTAAGGCATCACTTCAAGAATCAAATTTGCAAGTTTGGTAGAATAAATAAATGTTAAAAAACGTTTTTCAAACATACTCTTCTCTTGATAGAAGCCTCGCATACAACCATGTGAGATTTGAATCTAGCTCCCTGACATACGAGAATTAGCCAGTTTTGAAAAAATAAAATAATTTTGCCAACTTTCCACATTTTTGAAACGACTGTGCGATATTATTGAAAGGGAAAGCTGGAATTAAGTAAACGGGACAGATCTGTAAATTAAATTTCGCTCACTATGTGTGTCTTCTCATTTAGAATTATTATTGAACTGTTAGTTTTCAAGTCACTTAGGAAAATTAAAAACATATTTTGTCTGGTCTGTAAATCATTGAAACCACGCGCGAGTCCTTTTAAACGAGATGTCTAAATCACAGGTAAATTGGCAGGTCGTGCACAAGGCTTATTTCTTTTATGAAGTACTGTTTATCTAAAATATTTTTCAATGGATTTATTCGAGTTTTAAATTATTTTTCACGACCTATATTTTTTATTTATGAATTTATTTATTTATTTATTTATTTATTTATTTATTTATTTATTTATTTATTTATTTATTTATTTATTTATTTATTTATTTATTTATTTATTTATTTATTTATTTATTTATTTATTTATTTATTTATTTATTTATTTATTTATTTATTTATTTATTTATTTATTTATTTATTTATTTATTTATTTATTTATTTATTTATTTATTTATTTATTTATTTATTTATTTATTTATTTATTTATTTATTTAGTTCTCCACATCTTAGAATTTTATGAATCTGCGGCCTAGTGGACAAAATTGAAAAATAAAATAATAATAAAAAAAAAAAGATACAATTTGGTCTGCCTGTGGCGCCGCTCGGCCCACCGTCGGGCGCCTGCTTCCACGTCGCGCCGCGGGAGGTGAGTTGCGTGACGGGTTGCGCAAAGGGGACGCGTACGCACCGCTCTGCGGCCTTTTGCCTCTCGCGCCACATTGCGCCCGCTCAGTCCTTCGGGCTTCTTTCTCCTCTTGCTCCTCCTCCTTTGTATCAATTTATTTTGCCCCTTCACCTTCTTCACATACTCCCTATTTTCTTATTGTTTTCCATCCTCGGCGTTAGTTCCTCATCCCCCTTCTTGGTTTTCTTATTTTTCGTCTTCAATTTTGTAACTCACCTTCTTATACATTTTCTCTTGCGTTTTTTCTCCCCTATCTTCCTTCGCCTTTTCTTTGTTTTATTCGTCTTCATCTCTTCACTTTCCCCCTCATCTCTTTATTTTTTCTCCTGTTCTTCTTTACCCTTTTTTCTTTATTCTTCACATTTTTTCTCCTCTTCTTCCTTTTCCACTTCTTATCCACTTCCACCTCCCTATATTCTTCGTGTTCATCTCCTAACGGGAAGTTAGTGACTGAGTAACGTTGACCTGAGACTATGTCGATCAATTATGAAGATAAATGATTTTAATGATATGACACCACGCCATAATCGTACGGTAAAAGCATTCATATCTTCAGCGGGAACCGAAACCAGAACCGCAATGCAGAGCAGATATTGTTGCGACACCTGCACTATTTAGATTCGTATCAGTTATATGCACAACATGCTCACATTTCCCATAAATATTTTAGAATTAATCATTTTTATTGTTAGATTGGAATAAAAAAAAGGAAATTTATAATGGGACTACTTCTTGAAATGCAGTGACCTCCGACTCTTTGCAGGTGAACATTCCCAGGTAAGTAGTCTTGTAGAACAACTGAGCGCCTGTTTGGGTTTTCCAGGAGTCACACATTATACTCGTACATACAAGTAACCCGGAAGGAGTCGTATTAAGCCACAGCTCAGGTAAAACGCAATCACGCGTAAGTGATTTAATTTCATCATGCTCTGAAAAACTATTTCCATTTGCCAGTGTCCTGGGTGGACACTGCAACACCGGACAGCGCACAGCCGCGATTATGACTCTACAACATCATCTAAACGCACATGTAACCAAAATCTCCTAGTGTTGTTTTAAATTCTTGTCATTGAATTTGTTTTAATGATTGTTTTAATGATCCAATTTAAGTCAGGTAGTCCTTGTTTCTCTTCTCTCTGACGCACCCTCCCTCGCTGGGCCCCACCCTGCCTTACTTACTAGTATCATGGTTCCTACGGGCTACTATAAACCGAGGCTTTGATACATACACCCAGCAAACGTCTAGTAAAACTTCACCTTCAAATTATTCAAATCCTAATTGCGTTAGTGGATTGCATTAAAATTCATTTAGTAAGACATTTTATAGAACTTTAGAGGTGTTTAATTCACTTTCGTGCATTTCTTTTCTGTTTTCAAAATGCGACCCAAAAACTGAAAAAGTACACAGTTATATTTTGATTTAAGGTGTAGGAAATGGAAATGGGAGCAGTTTTTACTACATATCCAGTACATCTAAGTTTCCTCTGTTTTGAACGTCATATGTACAAAATTTCATTTCAATCGGAATAAAAAGTAGATTCGAAAAAAACAATGAGCCTTCATCTATGTATTACAGGAAATCATTATTTGAAAATTATTATAAATTATGTGCAACAAAATTCTCTACCTTAACAGACAAACAAAAATTGTGAAAAAAATTGAATGCGTTTCTACATTGTATACTATTAGAACCACGAATATTATTCTAAAAAAGTCATTCCTATCTTGAAATGAATTGGTTTACACTAATTTGCTTTGTTATTTGAGGCGTTCGAGTGTTAATAACTATATTTTTTAGTTTGGTCGAAATCGAGATGATTGCCTTTTTATAAAGGAGAAAGAACAGCTCTCCCTATGTTACAAGTAAATTAAATAACAAGCAAATTATAAGGACTATTTCGCTCACATGCTAAGTGTTCAAAGGTAAGAAACAATTTATTGGAATTTCAGCTAATCTCAGCTATCAGCAAAAAATAATCAAAAGTTTCAATTAGTGCGCGCCTATTTTTCACTCATTAGTAAAATTTGTTTACTCCCTGAATGTGCACATTGCATTCTTCTGTGAAAACAAACGTAGTATTGATATTGTTGAAACATGTCGGCGAATCTTAACGTGCAGAAGTACACGAGAAAATAAGAAATTGAATTGATGTGAAATAACAGGAGATGCATTATGAAATAGTGCCAGAAAGTTTGCTTTGAAAGAAATTATGAAGTTTCATCACGTACTTGATATAAAGAGGTGCCAAACATACTGAATGAAAGGCCTACAAGTAATTGAATTATAATAATCATTCATTTAATTAGTTAATGTTCTTTTTATGTTTCTTTCTGTGTGTTGTTTTTGTATGTTTTTTATTCCTAAATATATATTTTAGAATATAAACGACACATTTTAATTCAATTTTTGTCTGCAAGGAATCAATCCACGAGACTGTAATCTTATGAAGTTTCGCAAAAAACTGATGCAATAAAACTACAATATCTATTTTTTCGTCCTATTTCTTATATTAATAGTTTAGTTTGATTTTATAAACATATACCAATCATGCTTTGGAATTTCTTATAAGTCCACGAAGCTATCATATTAATTATGATAATTTTCTCGAACATCACGTCATGCCTAACTAGTTCTGTTTATAAACGCAGCATTCTACTACAAAATGTGAATTGCCGTACACCAGTATATTTACTCCCTCTTTCAACGCATTTGTAACCTTGTGCGCGCCCTTTCGCGTTTGAAAACGAGCTCCGCAGACTTTCACTCCCGACGCGTGTCCGTCTTCCGAGACGCACGTAGGCTAGAGGGGAAAAGAGGGAGGGGGCGAGTGGGCAGTACCTGCTTCACCAAGGCCCAGTGCGCACGCACAATTCAAACTGTTTTCCTCCGGCGCTAATAGCAGGGCGGGCGCTGATAAACTCAGACGTTCGGGCGACGTAAGTGCTTGCCGGGAAGAGGAGGACGGAGAGAGGAGATGTGTTCAGAAATCGCACGCATGTCGTCCAGATCGCAGGGATGGTTTAATAACGCAAGACAACTAAGCACGTGCTTAGAGTCATCGCCGGCTAGGAGCCCAAAATAATTCTCAATTCAATGTTATTCATAAAAAAACATTAATATTTAAAATAACAAAGGTTACAGTTTATTTTCACATTCATTTTGATTCATTCTCTTTAATTTGTGAATAATATGACCCCAATGATTTAGATATGTGCTGGTTTCCCGATTGATTGATTTAGGGCTAAAGTAATTAGTCCCGTAAGTGTAGTGTATGTTTTATTGCAGCAGGTGGTGGTGGTGGTGGTGACGATGATCATCCCTCGCTTGATGGCGAGTCCCAGCGCCTACCCCTACACGTCAGTATGCGAGGTTTTCCCTAACTAGGTATCTTCCATCAGCGAAGCACCGTTCCAGCCGGGACAATCTCTGAGCTTCCAACTAGTCTCCCCATGTGTGGTAGTGTTGTCTGATTTTCGTGAAGTTTGTTATAGTGAAGAGATATTGAAATTTTCTCCAAGAATATATTGTTCGCAAGGAAATATAATTTTGAAAATTTTGCAAAATATCTCCGAAAAAGTAGTAGACTGAGCGTAAACAATTTGTGAAAATGTTTGATTTACAACAATCATAAATCCCTAAAAAAGGTATTAAAAATCTTAATTTTTTAAAAATGTTCATTTACAATGACTGAGATTTATTTTATTTGCTTAGTGTATTTATTTTACAAAATATTTTGGATGAAAATGCAGTGAAAATCATGATTTTTACTCACTGAAGGTTGTTATAAGTTAATCGTGGAGGCCAAAGGCTGGAGTTTCGTCATCAACGGGAACGCCAACTGGACATGGTGAAATACATTTCTACATTTAATTGCTTCCTGTTTGACATGGGTCTTTGGGTTTGAACGATATGCTGTAGTCTATTGGAAAATTCGGATCATTGTAAAGTACCACACAAATTGAGTGGTCTCCGGATTTGCCTTATCTATATTACTATTTTCCTATGTGCACAGAAATTTAAAAAAGGCAATACAACATCCGGCTACATGAGGGGTGTTCGTGGTTTCGTTACACACCCAGAAAGGTGAGAAAAATACAAAAAACATCTATATTACCAATGTCGAAGATCGCAGATATTGAAAGAAAACTATGCATCCTCTGTCCCTGAGACGGCTCTTCGCCGTAGTTTAAGAGCATAATGCCTCACATACAATTGTAGTCATTAAACTAATTTGTAGAGGAACACTAATGATTGATGGGCATTGCGTTTATATGCACTCACTCGTCTTTGCTTTTAAAGACACTCTGTCTTCAAACTTTAAAATCCCTCTGTCTTTGCTGATTACGAACACAACCGTTCTCGAGGCTCTTTGGACTATATTGCTCAGCTGCATGTGTACTCAGAGCAGCCTAGAACTTTACCCACGATTTAACGGGACGGGTATCGCTCATCCCGTTACGAAAGACATAGATACTTTTTCTTTCAATTGTTTAAACAATAAATTCGAGTAAATATTGAAATTTATACGTTTTCATCAAAAACCATAAATTCTCACTACAACTTCCATTAAATACCAACTGATACTGTTTTACTGCGTCCAATTGACAATTTTTCCGTGATGCTCGCTCACCCCTGCCCTCTGGGATCTTGTCATCGGCTCACGGATCATGCCGCATGTGCGAAGGCAATCGGCAGGTCACTGGCACGCCCTTCGGCCAGAAGCTCAGAGATCGTCGCTATATATTTCATTGATTGATTGTTAGTGATTTCGGGCACGTCAACTTAGAGAATCAATATTCACGCAAGTGTAGTGCTTTTCTCGCGACATGGCGTTTGCCTTCCCCTGTTGGATGGCCAGATCCGGCGCCGACCTACCGTCGGCTAGCGGGGTTTTCCCCATCCAGGTGTATCCTACCAGCAGGGCACCAATCTAGCCGGGACCAGCTAAAACTCCCGGCCGGTCTCCCGGCATGTGTGGTAGTGTAGTGCATGTTGGTGTAAGTGTGCGTGTATGTAGGGAGTTCGGAAAGGACAAGGAAGAGGGAGGAAAGATCGCCCGCGGTCTAAGGCCCGTTGGGTTGGGTATTGCTCTGTCCTTCGCCTGGTGTTGATCGGAGAAACCACGGAGATCCCGATGGTACGTAGACGCCACAATGGTGTAGAATAGGCATTGGAAAACGGTAGGCCGACAGAGGAAGGCAGTGGAGCATTGAGGGTGGTGTAGCCCCTTGATTTTACTCAACATCTCAAATATCTAGCATCTCAATCTGGAGAGATGGCTCATGATCCGCGAGCCTATGACAAGATCCCAGAGGGCAGGGGTGAGCGAGCATCACGGAAAAATTGTCAATTGGACGCAGTAAACCAACCGATCGGAGTTGCCGACCGCTAGAATTGTCCTCCAGACAGCGAATGAATTCGATACAGCTGACAAGCTACTGCTGAAAATTGTACCACCGTTGGGACTGGAACCTAAGACCTCCCGGTCAGAGGGACTGCAATAAAATCAGTTGATGCCCTGAGCCATCTCTCCAGATTGAGATGCCAGATATTTGAGATGTTGAGTAAAATCAAGGGGCTACACCACCCTCAATGCTCCACTGCCTTCCTCTGTCAGCCTACGGTTTTCCAATGCCTATTCTACACCATTGTGGCGTCTACGTACCATCGGGGTTTCAGTACATGAGTGGATCAATTTCCCTTAATGAGAGAAAATCTTGTTAAAACAACTCACGAGAATAATTTAAAAAATTAAACATATGCATATTGCATTCATTAAATATATTTCCACTTCCAGATAAGCACATAAGATTTCTATGACCTATGATCTCTGATATTTCTTGAATAATAACCAGCACAAAATAACATGAAATTCAGCGTCATACGAAATGCAAGTCCGGAAGTTTGTGGTGCCCCGCCGGACAGCAGAGCGGCCACCGAGCCGCAAGGCGCGGAGCAGCCTTATCGACTACACCGGTGGAATTTCCCTTTCAAGAACTGTTCCGGGGAATCACTCGAAATCGCTCGCAGGTTGCAATAGTGGCGCTGTTCAAAAAAACACTTATTTTGAGTAAATTCTCTCTCCAGCATTTGAAAGCCTTGATTTCTGTGTGTTTATTAAATTATAGTGTAAGCTAGCGGATTATAGTGTAATTATAGTGTAAGCTAGCTGTAAGCTAGCGGATTGGGAGAATCGGCGAATGGGAGATCGTGAATTTAATCCAGAACGGATGTGACGAATATCATCACGTGCGTCGCGTCTGCCGGGACCGAGTTTGTTGTTAGAACGCTTTGGTTGGTGGTTTTCGTTCTTTCCCGTTCAGGCGAATACCATAATTCTTAAACAAACGAGCCACGGACCGCGTGAGATCTTTCCTTCCACTTTCCATCCTTGGCTCCCGATCTGCAGTGGAGCGCCGTGGGAAGAATACCTCCCACACCGACACGACACGCCGCTAAGAGATTCGAAGGCTCTATCATTTATTTTCATTCATTTATAGTATAAGCACAAAAATGTGTTTATACTATAAATCTCGTGAATAGTCGTAACATTTCTTAGTGCCCACTACCTTTCATTTAAAGCTAAAATCACGAAATTTGGTTAAGTGAAATGCTGAAACTTTTTTCTAAACGAAAAGTCTTAAAGTTTTAACTAAGAAAATCTTATAAATCGCAAAGGTTTTAGTAAAATCGGAAATAAACCATACATATAAATGCACTTTCTTCAATATGAACAAAACATTTCAATATGTCATATCGCTGATGTGATTCCATAAACGTAAACATTTTATCAGCTCATAATATGTAGGTATTTTATGTAGGTAATTTAGCTAATTTGATACATAACCGTGTCCTAAGTGCAACCTAAAACTATTTCATTTTCAAAGAACTCTAAGTGACAGCATAAAAAGCGTTGTTGTGTACAAGGAAGAAGAGGAAAATAAGTCGCCTGGCAAAGTTTCCGCAAGAAACTGGTCCCACCGGATACAGATATGTTTAATCTCTCTGCTACAACCACGTGACTCTACATCATTACTATCATCTTCGTCCAGTCTTCTCTTAAGTATCTATTTTCATTGCCACTTTTTAGAAACCTTCATTGCTGCACGGCAGTTTGCCGTCTGTTTCTGTTCTTCCACATTGCCCAAAAGTTTCTCCTTAAGGTGTGATGAATGAATAAGCAAAGTGCTTAATATCAGTCAATTCAAAAGTACTTCCAGCCTATACAACCGAAGAAAATCGATTTTTTTGTGAATTGACGGAATTAGATAGTGTCAGATCTCTTTGAAGCGAATCGCGACAGCGTTCTGTGAATGTCACAGTCCAGGAACTGTAACGCTCGTAAATGACGATTAGCAACAGTTCTCTTTGCAGATGATACAAATATTATTTGAAATATAGAAACCGTAAATAGTACAATATCATATTTTTCAAATTAGTTCCGTATTAACAAATTAATAGTAAATGAAAAGAAAACGGTTTCAAAGCTGTTTTCCATTTCAAATAAACAACTCTGTCCTCCATTGAAAATGTACTCTGTGCGCTCTGTGCCATTGACTGACGTTAAGGTAACAAAATTTTTAGGTCTTCCACTTCAAACAAACCTTAAATGGAAAGTCCATTTAAATGAATTGAACACTAAATTAAGTTCTCTATGTTAAGCTTTCAGAATTCTGTCAAATTCAGTCAGCCTCCATACTGCTCATTGTGTATATTTCACGAATGTTCATTCTCGCCTGAGATATCGCATAATATTCTGAGGAAATACATCTTATATCTCCCAGACTGTTAGATTACAAAAACGAATTGTACGAATAATAAGCAAATCCCACCCACGTGATTTTTGTAAGCCTCTCTTTATTAATCTAGGTATTTTACCATTACTGTGTCTCTTGGTATATGAATCAGTGTTGTTTGTCCAATATGACTTGTTTAAGGGCGGGAATATATTTTCAGCAAACGTTGATGTCTATTTCTATAACACTCGACGTAGTAATCATATCCATCAGGTGACAGTATCAACAGCTCACTACAAAAATTCACATACAATACATGTATATTATTTTACACCTTGCCAGATGACATTAAACGATTAAATTCGATACAAATGTTTAAGCTCCAAGGAAAATCTTTTCCGCCGCACAACCATTTCTGTACAATTAGAGACTACACCGAAAATCCAAAAGGAAAGAAGTATTAATTTTAACAATGAAATTTAATGAATTATTTACCATTTGGATTGTATAATTCTAAAGAACCTGTAACAAGTATTGTGCTTAAGCTTCTGGGTCAATGACCCTCATCATGATCAGGTTTTCTCCAGTTCCCCGATCCTTGAGAAAACGGTGAGATGACCCCTTGTTTTGCTTCTGGACATATATGTAACTTTAAATTTACTTCTCTCTATCGCACGTCACACATTGTTTTTAACTGTTTTTGGCGTAAATAAATAAATTACTTGAGGTTGTGTCAACTGAGGTGGCGGTTCCTTGGGGTCGGCAAGCTAGAAAGTGCTTTCTCCGATGAATGTGTACTCTGGTGGAAACGTAATATTTCGCGACGAAAACGTTCAAATCTGAGAACTTGGAGACAATGGACCACCCTTGGCAAGAGCGCTATCTATCAAGATTTTTAAAACATGCGATCTCTTTTAGCACTAATATGGCTAAATATATTATGAGAGAGGGCATTTAATATTTTCTTGTCAATTGAAAAAATAATAGCTTGTGAAATGAGAAAATGTGACCACTTTATGATTCTTGTCTGTAGACTGAAAAGACATTACATTTTAAAGAAAACGTTTGATTTTGTATAACGTTATCACGATTCCGTAATTTAGATATTAAGATACAAGGAAACAGTTACAGTAGGAAATGTTCAGTGTCAAAATGGCCTAGAGTTTGTGGAATAGGGGGTACGAGTCGATTAGTTTTATTCATTCATTTATGAAAAAATCAGCATTTATTTTACCAAAGTTATGCATAAAGGCAGGCTACATTAAGATGAATATATGTATTCAGAATAAATCACACAGTTGAAAGCTTGGCTATGCTGTGTAGAGTGGGTAAATTCCTCACACCCCCCTAGCTAGTGAGAGTCTTTTTACGGGAAAGGGAATATGAATTTGGTAAAGGAATTCATACGGCGTGAGAGAGTTTAAGATATAAGCGTATGAAAACAAGAAAAAAAACCTGGGGTTAATAGCGAGGTTGCAGCAGGTTGTTGACCTTCACTGATGCTATCACAAGAAAGACCGGCTTTCGCGCCACTTTCGCGGAGATACAATGCTCTCTGTAGGTTTATGAAAATTAATAAATGATATACAACTTTTTAATTCTGACCTTAGGAAAATTACAAACCAGAATGATGCAAATTTTGAATGTTCTATTCAATGTTATCTAAAAATATAATTTAAATGGATTTATTGCATTAAAAAATTAATAAGCCTAATGGATCTAAATATATAACATCATTGTTTCAGTATTATTCCAGTAAACAAATCACCATTAAAAAACGAATTGAAACATAA
The DNA here is from genome assembly GCA_038098605.1 of Gryllus longicercus. Lineage (NCBI taxonomy): Eukaryota > Metazoa > Arthropoda > Insecta > Orthoptera > Gryllidae > Gryllus > Gryllus longicercus. Next base: position 5,066,720 of record JAZDUA010000036.1, on the reverse strand, counting down.
ATTAGACTCCTAACGGCAAGGTTCCAAACTCAAAGATGCCACCGCGTTAAGTGCTGGGAGGAAGATAGGTGGAGGACAGTGGGTGTAAATAAGTATCATCGCCATCAGACAAATCAGGAGAAATTTTGTGAGGTTTGTCGAAAAAGGCGGTAAATTACAATACAAATCGATAAAGAGATACATTATCAACGACAGGAAAATATTACTTCTCGAGAGACAGCAGAAGCCAGTAAGGTATCTCTATCGAGTAGATAAAAATCTTTATTTCGTCAAGAGTAATATTTTATTTTATTGCAATTTTTAGTAAACTACGAAACAGAAAATGTTGGGTTACGCCAGGATAAATAGTTTTCAGCGATTCCGCTGCGAGAAGCGGAAGTGCGTGTGTCAACCTTCCTAAAGGGCTAAAAAGGTACTGCAGCAGCATATGGCCATTGGCCATTAAGAAGTGACTTTTACCTCACGACAAAAATAGATTTTTAATTTGCACAGAAATAAAATGACAAAACCTGAATTATGTTGAACTGGAATTTGATATCAAGTATTTTCTAAATAAGAATTCAAACTTATTTATTTTATTAAATTAAATGGCCGGCTCTGTAGTTAAACAAATAGGCGTGGACAGTATCCGCTGCGGAAAACGCTCATGAATTGTGTTGAGCATTTATTGGGAATATTCATTTTCCTAAGACCTAATTCAAACGATCATGCCTTTTCTTGTCTCTCCTGGTTGTATATGATTTCATACTTTGGTAGCACTATCCGAAAATAATTATTTTTATATGCGAAAAGTTATTGTTTTTGCACAATAAGGTCGATTTAAAAACAATAACTGCACTCAAGAAATATAAAACACGTTTTATACGATTGTATAAAAATGTTTCAGTTAAGAATCGTAATTTGTTTTATCTCTTTTCTTCAAGATTTATTGAAACGGTACGCCACCTTCGTTAAGGTTTGTTTACCAGGATGCCCTGATTTCACGAGTTAATGAGGCAGTGTTGTTTCATACGAGTTCCACTTGTGTAAATTAAACAGACTGGTTACAATTACTACATTTAAAAAGGTTAAAATCAATAAAATAATAGTTTAATATGTGTTAACAGTTACTTACAAATGATGTGTTAATAGTTAATTATATGTTGAAAGTTATGGAGAAGATTTTAATAAAAGTGAAATTAAAGTAGTTTTGCCATTAATTTGTGCTTTATTTTCTTACTTCTCTTATAAACTACCAACCGTGCGTATAAGATTTATTCGCACTGTGATGTGACTGTGGAAAAATAGTATTTTACGTAACAAGGACGTGAAACAGGTGATTCACGCACGAGTTAAGTTTGGAAATCACCATTTTTAAAATTTGTTGCGTTCTGTATTTAATTTTAATTTGTTGCGACGAGACATCTCTCACTCATCTTGCGTATACTATATTTTAACACGCCGTAAGCGAAACGCAATGCGTCAAGTAAAGATGTATAAATTAATTAACAAATAACTAGAAATACCTTACTTGTACAAAAGTAAATGGATTCCAGTCAGTATCGTAACACTATTGTTTGTAAATAACGAACAAAGGCGTCGTCAAGAGGAAAGACAATTGCGAATCGTTACATATGTTTCGCCCACGCTTCGCCATGTTTGGCACACCGAAAACAAACACCAGAAACAGAATTTTGCGCACGAGTTAAAAAAGTCTTCTACGCCCGGTGGGTTTCAAGAAAAGACTAACTATACTAACGGTTCTTAAAGAACAACGTTGGGTACCAACGTTCTTCAAGAGATATAAGATGGTTGGGTCATTAGTCCCGTAAGTGTAGTGTAGTGTTTTGTTGTATTAGTGTGTACTTTTCCTCGTGAGGTGGCGATAATTATTCCCACCCCTCTCGATGGTGAGATACGGCGCCGACCTACCGTCGGCTAGCGGGGTTTTCCCCAATCAGGTATCTCCCACCAGCGGGGCACCAGCAGATTCGGAACAAGCTCAAAGCTCCCGACCGGTCTCCCGGCATAGTGTAGTGCATGTTAGTGGGTATGTAAGTAAGGGGTGAGGACAGGACTAGGAAGGGAAGGAAAGAATGCGCGCTGTCCGTGGCCCGTTTGGTAGGGTGCTGCTTCGGTATTCACCTGCTGTTGATCGGAGAAATCACGGAAAACTACGGATAAGTGCAGCCGACCGCTAGAATTCTCCTCTAGACAGCCACTGATTTCGACATAGCTCTGTAGATAGTGTCGAAAATCCTGCCACTGTCGGGAGGCGAACTAGGACCTCGCAGTCAGAGGCACTGCAATGACGTCAGCTGATGCCTTTAGTCACCTCTCTTGGTACGAGGTGGTGGAATCAATTGTCTTGGGCTTGTGCTGCGAACCCATGACTGATTAAGTGCTCGCGCGAAGTGTATTTTCGAGACCCTTTCCAGAACCCATCATGACGTTCGGGCGTACAAATGCCGCTTGCACATCCCATAAGTATGCGATTTGTAACCGACGCGAGTCTATTTTCAGAATATATTCACTTCTCGGCGCTGCAACCCTTGGACCACGAGGTTATAGAATTATTTGCGGTCAGCAAAGGCGTTTCACCGCCGTCGAACAATGGGTGATTGCCGCTTTAAAGCTGTTTTCACTTCAAAAAGGAAAACAAAACCGCAGTCAGTGCAATTTCAATACTATATTTTTCAATCACAGTAAATGACAGTTTTGTAACGCAAAATAGACCGGACCGTGTTCAACTTGCATAGTGGCTTTTTCGAACTAGATTTACTTACGCAGCAAAACAATGTAACAAGATAAGTTGAAAAGTCTTCCTTTTTCAGATTGTTTCAGATCTGACAAACTGATGGTAATAATTCTGCAATATTTCTCTTTTATCTACTACGTTGTTTCCCTGCACTTGTTTTCCAAACTACCCGAGTCGGCAGATGAAGCCCGGCAGTGGCAGTGAAGGTTCGAACTGCAGAAACTTCTTAGTACGCCATGCCACGCTAGTTGCATGTAAATGAACGTTGGGTAAATGCCCGGCAAAGTTTAATTCTCCAACAATTGCTCTCATCGCATCGCAACTTACGCAGCCAGAGAATGACTATATTTACGGGTATGTGCGAATAAGACCTTTATTGTGACTATCTCTGGCGCTGAAAATGGGCGACAATATTGCAGCGTTGGAAGACCATGTAGTGCCACGAAATTTCCAGCATTTCTGCTATGTTTGGTGAGGTGCAATGGACACTTTGCCAGAGCTCGAGCGTTATGCAAAACATTCAAAAGAACTTCAAACGCGAATGAAGTGTTTTGGTAAATGGCATTCGCAGTCTAATCTAGAATATTTAAACAAAAAATAACTTTTAATTTATCAGTATTTGTTTTTGCAATCCAGAATCTTTTATTATGTTTCTGGAAGGGAAACGGAGAGATAGAGAGAGGAAGAGAGTAAAGAAAGTGTGAAAGTGAGGAAAGGCAAAGGGAAAGAAAGAAGGGTGAGCGAGAATATGAGAGAGAATAAGAGAAGGAGACACTTCATCAAAGTTTTATATTTGACAGACACATCAAAACTTCGATTGGGACAAACAATGTAGGAGGAAAGTTCAAAGATTTCGCACGATCGAAGTTTCCGCCTCAGTTTTTTTAATATACGCCACACGCAAATTACTCTGAGAAAAACGACCTTGGCAACGAACGTTGGACCGACATCATTAGGAGTTCATTTGTGCCAACCTGGGTGGCCGAGATCGCTACGGCCTTCATAGCAGTCTCGATTAGGTAGGAAAGAATTTTCAAATCTCGTCTCAGGCACAATTTGTTGATTGTGTTTTGTGATTTGGGGCACTCAACCCTTATGCGTTACTTCTGTATCCTTTTCCTTCCTTTTCTGGCCGGATTGGTTGGCGCAATGGACATTTGTTCCTGAGTTTGCATTACATTCAAAATGTGGGTTTGAATCACGCCGTAAAGACATCGGTGTTGTGTGTTGTGGAATGGTGTGTATTTCTACCACGCTCGGAACTAAATATTCCTCTTAATTCAGACTGCACATGCAGTGCTATCTGTGAGTCACCCTAAAGAGAACTTGGAGCGCTATTTCAGAACACCAATGTAACTGGTACGTTTGTAGGCGCATGGTATGTTTGTATGTACTAGGCGCAACAGCCCGTGAACTGACTCAAGCCTACCGGCGACGTTCCTGCCTCGCGACCCTTGGTTAAGGTACGTGTGGTTAGCACGTAGACATCCCCACACAGTATTTCGGTTTTCTCAACCTGAGAAGTGAATTTTGTCATCGTCACAAAGCAACATGTACTGGAGCCCTGCAAGGAAAAGGCACACTATTATCTTGGCTCGACCAGGAATCGAACTCTGGGCCGCGTAGTGGAAAGCGAACACGCTGACCAAGAGCTAGCTACGAGCAATTTAACTGATAATAACTACAACCACCTACAAAACGAACCGCAACTGTTTCAGTGAATTTTCCCCTCTGCTTCCCTCAGATGGCTCATAGCTCAGATCTCAGAGAAAGAACTGAAAGCCGGGGCCAACGCGACGAGAGGCTACAGGAAACAAATGCGCACCCGCTCCCCACCCCTTCCCCCTCACCCACTTGGCCAAGAGGAAAGTAACCCCCCGTGCCCGACGCCAGACGCACTCTTCCGGGATTGTGCCAATTCCGACCGCCACGCTGTGCAATTATTGCCACACGGAACAGCAAGATTGTACAGTGCGCCCGAAAAGGCTCTCCGCACCCAGCCGAATCGGGGCTTCCTATTACAATTTGAATTTATGTTGGTAGCAACCAGATCACTGTGAAGCAAGTGAAGGGAGAACTCTACCAGTATCTATTATGATTGTGACGAGTACGCAATTTACGTTTTCTTTTGTTACAAGCTGCAGCTCTTGCTACCAACATAATTTCTGTTGCAAGCACTCTCGCAAGAAAGGTGCCACTGTGGAGACTTCTTTGGCGCTCTGTACTGTGATGTCAGGAGACGGTACAACAACATCTGAGTTACGAGAGCCGATATACGAAGTATTGATTAAACTACCTTGGCTACTTTATTTGCAGTCAGCTCTGGTATGTGAAGTGTGTTATAATTTAACATGAATTTAGTAACGATCAATTTTGGCCACAACCTGATGAGATACAGTTCTTTTGCTAACTTTCCAAGCTCATCCATAAAAGAAAGAGTTTGAAAATATTAAATAAAACATTTATTCCAACACATACAGAATTTAAAAGAAGCGAGATCAATTTTTGAACTCATTGACACTGTTTCAGAAGCAGTTACTTTCATACGAAGTACAAGTAATTGAACGGTAATAAGCGTACAAGAAACAAAAATAAAATTTAATGGATATTTTTCACTTAAATCCAGTTAGTCGAAAGTGAATTATACAATACAACATATTTTTCTCGCTACAGAGCGCTTATTCCGTTTCTTGTTTTCTTGCAATAGGCAAGCCTCAGCCGAGTACTTGAAATGAAGCAATGCGTGCGATGACGTCAAAGTAGTTGGTAAACAAATCAGTAACGACGCATGTCGTCAATGAAATGTAAAAGTTCATTCGGGAAATACTCTGCGTAATTCTGCGATTTATGAGCGGGAGCTATCTTAAGATTGGACTGACGCTCCTCGTCGTGAGATCTTCATTTAGACTGATGAAAATCTTAAGTATCTCGTAAATCTTAAGAAACCCTCAAACACCTTTTTCCCTAAAACGGATCCAAATGTTTTCTTGAAACTTTTTATACAGTTAGTGCTAAATACAGTGTTTAAAATGATATTAAAATCATTTTGCTGTATTTTGTGTTTTCAAAAAATACGGAAATGTTTTTTTAATATCTCCCACGTCGTCTATATTCACATTTACGATTGTGTACATTACTGCATTTGTGATTGGAAGTGCTTGAAATGATTTCAAAAGAAATGTCTTGAAAATTCAAAAGTTTTCTGTGTAAAAAGAGCTTCAAATTTCGAATTGACAATAACACTTAACATACATTTTATTGTAAATAGCTTCAAATTGTTCAACGAAAATTTCCATATATGTCAAGGTTTTACTCTTCTTTAATATGTAAAGTATTGTTTTTGTTCTACCATTAGGAAACCAAAAAATTAAGAAAATTAAAAAAGAAGTACTTTGGGCAGCGATAGACGGCAGCCGGCAATTGAATGCGGCAAGACCGAATAGCTATCCCAGACCAAACACTTTAGAAAATTAATTAGTACAATCGTTTACCGATGGAAACAAGTTTTTAATATCTCGTGAGCGAAAATGTGTAGTTTTCAATCTTAGCTAATCTAATTTTTTTGTACTTTTATTCTATAATCAACTTCAGAATAGGAAAAGGATGGGGAAGGAAGATTATGGACCTCAAGAAAACGTAAGCAGATTATACTTCTCCCACCTACGTCTGTTTCTACTGTTTATTGACGAAAATAGAATAGATCAAACGTGATATTATAAAATAAAAATAAAATAGAATAAAATCAAACGTGATAAAGGAAACTATTTGATATTGTCTCTTAAAATTACTTTAAAATGAAGCTTCCTTTTCGACAGCTGAACGTGTACGTCTTAAGCTTTTCACCTGCACGCACGCTGCGTCGGAGCGCTGGGCCACCGAGGCAGACAGGGAAAATCAATGGCGGGAAATTACGTGTTGCTTCCCGAAAAGCCGAATTATGTAAACGAACCTTTGTGGGTCAATGGATTGACGCAGATGGTTGTGCCACCGTCTAGTGGGGAAGTTCAGGTATTTTTAGTGCGCACACTGAGTTGCCTCTGGCCGCACTACAGATACCGGTAGCCACGAAGATGTGTTGCTGCAAGTGACATGGAAATATCCTAATTGACAGGAGTTAGAAATGCAGAACGGAAAACCCGACACATCAGAATTTCAAGCATGTGTAAGAAATTATTATAAAAAATAATATGTTGGTTAGAAATTCAGGACACGGAGACTGTACTTAAGCAGGTAGTTCCGACAGCTAAAGTATCTCTCTAGCAAAGAGTGCCAAAAAACAGCGGTGCAGTGTGTTAAAAAGTATGCATGCTTAAGAAGCACGACATAATGTACAAGTATATGCGAGACGAAAAGGAGGATATATCGCTTCGAGTTCAAGTATAGAAAAAAAATTATTAAAGTCTCCATTTTGAAAAGAACGTATTACATTCATTGGTCCTTTCAGATATATCTAGAAAACGAAGATTCTAGAGGTATGGGCTTCAAAGAGGCTATAAAGTGAAAATATTAATTGAGAAGGGGAAATAAGAGGGATAAAAGTGAGGGGAGTAGGAAAGAATGCAACACCGATAAGCCTAGTAGAGCAATCCTACGTGCAGAATAAAATAACCTTAACCACGTTTGTCAAACACAAACGTGGTAAAAGTTTGTTTTATACACGCATACATTACTTAATGATATTTTAAGGACAGCAGTAGCAGATGTGGCAAGAGAAAATAATTTTTCTTTGTTGTATTGACAAATTTATCTAAACATTTAAACATTCTCTCATTTTTGTACTGGAGCTGACTAGTGGTGCTACAGAATGACACAAACATTCCCGTTTTAATTTTGTTTCCCTTGGACCCGGCTAGTTATGCAAACTTTGCCACATACGCTTGATAGCTGCCATCTCTCTCAACCCAAGCACCTTTTTTAATTTTTTTAATTTTTCAGTTTCCTAATAATGCAACGGAAATATTATATTATAAATATTTAAGAATAGTAAAACCTCGTCATAAATGGCAATTTTCTTTGAAAAATCTGCAGCCGTTTTAATAAAATGGCCTTTAAGCGCTACTGTAAATTCGAAATTTGAACTTCTTTTTCACAGAAATGTTTTGAGTTTACGAAAAACTTCATATAAACTCATTTGAAGTACTTTAACTCACAAATACAGTAGTGATTACAAATTTCTTGCAATGTGCATATTAACGGTGAGAGATCTATCAAAAAATTACATTTGTGTAATTTATGAAAAACAAAAAGTTACCCGAAGTAAACTTCACGTCATAATAAATAGTGCAAATAGCATTATCCGTCCGAAAATATTAAAGAAAAAAATTGGAACCTTTTTTTTGTTGAGAAAGTGGCGATTGGGCGTTTATGAAAATGCGGAATCTTGAACTAGTTTTCACAGAAACGATTGAATTTTTGAGAAACATTATCTGACAAAATTTAAAGCACATTTACTCATAAATATAATAATGTGAACGAATTGCCGCTAATATAAATGTTAACGACGTGAGATACAAGTCAAACAAATTACATTTTTGTAATTTTTGAAAACAGAAAAGAATACAGCAATATAGCGTTTATGTCATCTCATAGAACACATTTAGCAGTATTTCTACCATGAGTTTAAAAACAATGTTTGAGCCGTTTGTGAGAAAATACATTTTTTGTAATTTTTTAAAATTTCACATATTGCTCTCAATATTGCGCGAAAATTACTATTTAAAAAATGTACATGGCCTTAATGACAGAACTAACTATGAAGAACAAATTTCATTTGAAAGAAAAATCTCGATCTTCAATTTTACTTTCCCGTATACATACGTATATACGGAGTAATATACATGGTATAGGGAAAGATATGTAGTGGTGCGCGAAAAAGGCGGATATTTGGCAGAGAGAAGAACGTCGTCGGGACCTGATAACGAAAAAGTGGATAAATCCAGTTGGTAAATTAAGAATACCTGTTTTCTGGGTCCTGCTTCCGAAAAATAAAATGAAATCAAAACGTCCGTCTGTTAACATTACTAGCGCGTAAACCATGCGTAGGATTTTTTTTTCAAAATGAAGGAGACCCATGTCCATCTGGCTCGAGACATAGCTTCAAGATTTTGAAAAAACATTCTTTAAAATTTGGGGATACTTTGCATGAAGCCTACTGGACGTTTTCAAAATTTTCTCAAAACCGACTCCAACATTTTTTCTTTAAATTTCTTGTGAGAATAGAGTAACATTCACTTATAAAAGAGACATATATCCAATTTTGACAGTTAACTCTGAATTTTCGAAAATTTGAAAGTATGAATTTTTTCCGCTTCTTCCTTCTACTACAGAATTGGAGATAGAAGTTTTTCCTTCAAATTAAATTTGTCGTCCATAATTAATTAATGAAGTCATATACATTTTTAATTTATAATTGTCATATAATGTGTCTTGAAAACTCAACAGTTTTCTTGCAAAAACTAGCTGAAAATTTCTCATTTTGAGAAACACTCAAACGCCATTTTGTGTACATTAATGCATTGTTTAATGTAATGTATTGTAAATGTACTTTAATGCACTGTAAATGCAATGTTTATTGTGACGTATATGACATTTTCGTGTATTTTTTGTTTGTTTTTTCTAAATCTACACAAATGTAATTTTTTGGGATGATCTCTCACGCCTTAATATGCACATTTCCAGCGATTTGTAAACACTATTGTCTATGCGAGTAAAATGCTTCAAATGACTTCTAATGAAGTTTTTCGAAAACTTAATGATAGTTCCGTTCAAGTATTAGGAAACCGAAAAATTAAGAAAATTTAAAAAAATGTACTTCGGGTGGCGATAGATGGTGGCAGGAAAGAGTATGTGGCAAGTCCAAATAGCTAGACGAGACCAAAGAAAATAGAACACTAATACGGGAAAGTCTGTGCTATTCTGTAGCACTACTAGTTAAATATAAATCATTGCTTTTTGGGAAGGGCTGAGGCGCTTTGAATTTCTTCCCCCATTAAATGCGCCACTTATTTGAACTTTTTATTTTCAAAACATTAAACACATTTTACTTTCCTGTATACGAAGTCTCTCAACTATATGGAACAACTTATTTATGACAATATTATGTATGATAATATTGACTTATATATGATATTTATATTATTGATATTTTTTTAACAATACGAGGCATAAAGGAGCCTTATGTGTTAGCGATTTAAATAAGCGACAGTGAAGAAATCTTTGGTTTCGTTTTAGTTTACTAAAATTGCACAAAGATATAAGATTGATAATGTCCACATAAGCTACAGGTTTTCTTACAAACGTTAGTAGTATTGTAACACCGTGTTAATGGAAACAATGTTATATTAATATCTAAGAACCAAAACAAGTATTGATATGTATTATGTTATGAATTATTCGACTTTAGTAGCAAAAAGCCCCCAATTTAATGATTTAAAAAGAAATAATATCTAAACCCAAAAGTTCGTTTTATAGATTTTAACATCTAATGCAATATTTTAACGGCCATGGACTCGTTGTTTATATGGTTCGTTGTCATAGAGTTAAATGCATTCATGAACAATTTCCTAAACAGCTGTCGGCCGTTGACTGTGGATTTTCATTCCTCTGAGTGCGTTGAGTCTATTTAACATAAATTATTTCGGAAAATAACGATAAGAAAAGCAAATTGAAGACTTATTGGTAAATATATTCAAAATTCATTGTTACCAACAAAATCATATCACCAAAATATTTTCTAAATTAATATCATTTTTGCGACATCTGTTTCTTTAATTTAAGTTTATTATTCATGAACACTTTCCCTCAACTGTCTTCCTCTTTTCTAATAGGGAAGAGGCAATATTTGGATTTCATCTGCTCGCTTACGTATACAGTAATCGAATCGATTTTTTTTCTTTAGAAGGGCGTACATGCAATTGACTACCTTTTTTCATAACTCGCGTTTTTCTAACCCCATCATTAAGACCCAAGGTTTTTCTTTTCCGTGACAAACTAAGAAAGATACGTGCAAATTCTTTTTGCTTTGCATCATTGCTAATAATATATAAAACGCCTTTGATTGTCATCAAACTGCGCTATAAATATTACATTACAAGGCAATATAAATTTTTATCCAAACTGGAGGTGCTACAACAATACGTACTTTCTTGCATGATTGTAATAGTTACGAAATATTGAAATATTGAAATTTCTACCATACGAAAAACTCATAAAGTTTTGATGAAATTATTTATGGCAATATGTTTATCAAAAATAAATTTTTTTATGAACAAGGTCTTAACATTTGTAATTGTTTTTGTGTTGTGTATTAAGAACTTTTATGAATGATTGTGAGGGATGGCGGAATTACAATTATTAGTTGTATATTGATTTTTTCAATAATTATAACAATTTTGTAAAACCATTATAGATTCTAGAAGTCAATCTGCGTTTTATACTTGTTTGGCTATTGTCTAAAGTACTTAACATTCTTTTTATACTGCGTGCATCAGAATACAACTTGTTTAATCGCAACATATACAATTATTACAGACGATGCGTATGTGACTGCGAGTGCGTTTATGATTCTCTCCCATATGGTAGAGGAACATGCCCATCGGCTCTGTGTTGTCTGACGTCCTTGGACTACACGGGAAAGCACTCCGTCTGATGGTCTCCCGGCTCATCTAGTCGCAGGAGCGCCCATCTCCTCTGATTTGAAACATTTGAAAGGGGCGACTCTCATGGGCAGTTGGCACCGCTGGAATTGGATGCTCTCGCACTTTAGCAGCGGGGGAAGCTTCGTTGCCTGTGGTTAGTAGGCATCGGATTTTTCGGCGAAGTACCATTTTATTGGAATGGCTTGGTTCTTAGTCAAAATTAATAACGATAAGAAGGAACCAGATTTATAACGCTTATTATTTCACCATTAGAGCTTAAATAAGCCTACTCGTTCTGAAAGTACTCTTTGTTGTAACCGAAACTGTAGAGAAAAAACTCAAACGTGTTATGGTACGGAAAATGAAACTGTAGCTAAAGTCTTTGATAAAAAATATTACGGATTCTCCTGGCTACGCTTTCCATTAAGAGAGAAATAATCAGGGCACCCTCTTATTTCAACATTGAAATGATAGCTAAGTGTGGCGTCTCACTATGGTATGTTAAAACGAATCCTCATATTTGTTTATTAGGGATTTTTTAATTAGGTTAGAAGGGCACAAACAATGAACCGTAAATCAAACGAGTCAAATTATACCTCGCTGGCCCAAAACGGAGGGGAATAGGAGGGGTGTGGGGGATGGGGTGAGTGAGCCACTGACAGGCGGTGAGATTAGACTCTAATTTCTAGGATGCACATACACCAAGAATTGAACTAAAAAAAATAATTTTATGAGGATAAAACGATTCAGTTCTAAAACGTACATCGTAGTATCGTTTATATTTCTATGTTTGCTCCTTTTAATGTGTGTTGCTCGTGGTTTTAAAAAGGAAATTTTTAATAAAATAAAATGCAGATTGAAAGGGTGTTTCCATGTTTACTTACATTGCAAAAAAGTACAGACTACAAATGATTTCTAAGAGTTTATTTTAAGTGAGTAAGGTATGAAATTTTGGACTCTCTCATGTTTATGAACTGAGAGCGTATTGAAACCGGAGCTGTGAGCCGCTTCTATTGCATACGTAGAATCACTAAACTGATTGTATTCAGGTCTGATGAAAGACTGTGAATTTTTCAAATGCAAATTTCAAAAATTTGAATTTTGCTTCAACGGTCACATTTCAGGCATTAAGAAAACTACGAAGCCATTATTAGTAATTCGTTAATTTAACAAAATGCGAGTGAAACATTTTTTAAATAAAAACTATGATACACATATATTCTAAAAAAGCGCATAGCATATGATAGCCTAAAATGCTTATAGATCCTATAATATCACATACTTTCTACCATTATTAGTAACTTTGGCAATTTTCTAACATTCAGAAAGTTGGACGTAAATGAAACCTTTGTAATTTGTAATTTGTATGCGTGTGCTTTACTCCGCTCGCAAAACAAATTAAGAAAACTTTTGAAGGCGTTTTTGAGATATTTTTCAAAAATTGTCTTCATTTCAGGGAAAAATTACGCAAAAGCTCTTCACGTTTTCTACAAATTTTATTTGGATTGATTCAGAGGTGTAATTTTTATTTTTTCCCTTTCTACGTTCTTAGTAAGGAGAAACTATTGTATGCTGCGACAGAAGTCGATGACTATTAGACAGAACAACGGCAATGTCGCTGTGTGTTGCCAATAGATTGATTTCATCTGTGTACAACGCTAGCTTGGAGTCACCCTCAGCGGGGATATCGTAGGTAAAAATTTTGAACAGAATCGGAGATAGTACCGTTCCTTGTGACACACCTGCAGCAATTGTGTGCAGGTTAGAGATCGAAGAATTTTACAGTAAACGATATGTTAGTGAGAAAACTTTCGATAACCTTCTGTAAGTATTCCGGAACCTCTAGTTCAGCTCCTAATTTAGCTATCCAGTTAGAAATCCTACCACCGCCGGGACTCGAACCATTGGACCTCTCGGTCAGAGGCTGAGATAACAGGAAACATTCAGATACCCTCTCTGTAACACGAGATTTTTCGTCGGAAAAATTTTGTTTTGTCTATTTTATCCGCTACCCCCTTGACAAGCTGGCGCTCTGTTGTAGAAACGCACTTCAGCTGCGAGCGTGATACATCTCAGTGCAGTTCTCTTGGGTGCCCAACAATCGATCGGTCCCACCGCCGCTACCGCCTCAGCTCCGTGGATTGGGATTCAGTCACCCCATTGTTGCGGCCATCACCACCAGATCATTCGCTCCGGACTCCACCTCCTAACTCCCGGGCACTAACACCACATCATCAGTTACGGGTCAAAATTACAGTATAATCTGGATAAAAAAATACAAATATGACGCACATAAAATACACGGATGAAATAAATATGCACTGTCAAGAAATAGAGTGACCGGTACGGTCACGGGCACCAGTATTAGTGATGTACACTGCAACTATAAACGTGATAATAATAAGATTTTCAAAGAGCGAGAGGCCATTTGCATGCAATCTCTGTGTCGTGTGTGCCTTTAACTTTGCAACCCCGGAATATGAATAGCCCTGCAGTGAAAAAAAATCTTTTTCGGTATCTGGCGACCCTGAAACGTGAATTTCTGTTGAAAGATCGAAATCGATTTCCCGCTGAATTACGTAACTTTCCCTATACTACGTATATTTCTCCGTATATACGTACGTATTCAGGAAAGTGAACTAGTAGTGCTACAAATGGCATAGACTTTCACGTATTAGTCTTCTATTTCGTTTGGTCTCGGATAACTATTCGAACTTGCCACATACTCTTCCCAGCTGCCACCTATTGCCGCCCAAAGTACATTTCTTTGAAATTTTATTAATTTTTAAGTTTTCTCATAACAGAACGGAAATATTATTTTAAGAATATTAAAGAACGTGGTAATCTTTGTCCTAAATGGCAATTTTCTTTGAAAAAATTGAAGAGATTTGGAAGAATTTGGCAGTTAAGCGCTACAGTAAATTCAAAATTTAAAGCTCTTTTTCACAGAAAATCTTTCACTTTAAAAAAATTCATTTGAAACATTACATTTGTGTAATTTATTAAAAAAATAAAAAAAATACCTCAAAATGTACTTTACGTCATCTTAAAGAGTACACAAATATAATTTTATTGAAATATTTCTCACGTCTTTTATTATGCACATTTCCAGCGATTTGTAAACACTATTGCATTTGTGACTAGAAGTTCTTGAAATTACTTCATATGAAGGTTTTTGAAAACGCAATAGTAAAACCAGCTGTTTCATAGAGCCGTGGATTTTTAAGGGCGAAAAAATCTTTTGTATACCTTCCTTCGGAGGGAAAGAAAATACGGTCTGAAGCACAATTTTAGTAGATTTACATCAAGAAAAGAGCCTCATGGCTAAATGAAGCCTCTGAACAAAATTAAATTTGGCTGTTTCATTGTCCGAGATGGTTTCCGTGTGTCATTGTCCGTTCTTTCTCCGCTAGATGGTGAAAGGAGCGTAGCGAAATTTTCGGGTCCAAATGGAAGAACGGGTCTACTGGACCGAGTCTCACCACGAAATAAGGCATTAACTTACTAACTCTCCAACTAACTAAATAAGTCTCATTGAGCCAGACAGTGGACACTTCGTCTTATCTATTTAGCTGGTAACGAAAAATTCGTCCCTGATTGAACTCAAACCTTGAATTTTCCGGTATACGAAGATTGTGCTGTGAACTCGAATCTACAGAGAAGTTTCACGCCGCCAGTAGAAACAAAATTTGAGCGCGCACGAAAAATTGACTTTCGTATCACCTTTTTCATGAAGATAGTAAAGCAGGCGTTCGTGAAATGGCAGCTGTAACTTCATAACAGAGCCCAACAGGGATTTCTCATTTGCATGTCGGCACACAGTGAGGTCGATGAATACAAAGCGTGCTCTGCTACATAAGGGTTATGCAAAGTGTGGTGAAATTCGTATTTGCTTGTGCACTCCTCATGTAAACGTGTACGCTATAATGAGAATACTCATCTATTCAGAATGCAAATCTCCAGTTTCGTTGAGGTGAACATATGTTTACAAAATGATGAAATATAATTACCATGAAACTGCACTTTCATGCTTAGGAAACTTATTAGACATAGGAGGAGAGGCTAAATTTCGAAAAAAATGCCTTGTGTAGTATGTAAAATAATTTTCTTCTGCTTACAGAGAAACTGATCAGTATGATTGACAGGTGTTTTGGATTTAGAAACGGATAATAAATCGTTTCAATTTTAAACGCTCTGTTTTTTGACATTCATGTAAAAATAATTTATAGATACATTTGATTTGCGATTGGTAGCAGGTTATTACAATTATTAAAAATAAAGCGAATCAACACATTTAGAAATTACAATAATACTGGTAATAATAATGATAATAATAATAATAATAATAATAATAATAATAATAATAATAATAATAATAATAATAATAATAATAATAATAATAATAATAATAATAATAATTGCATTGAAGTTGGTATGCACACTGAGATTCAAGGTCTTGAACCAGGCAAAACTTACAAATATCTCGGCCTGAAATCTCCCTGAAACAATACAAGAGTGGGGATGACAAAGTATTTAGTCAGTCATCAAAATGACCCTCTAATGAGACAAGTGATGAAATCTGACCGAAGAATGGGAAGCAGAGGCATTGTAGAATGTGTAGCAAGAAGCATTGCGAAGTAAACTATGCAAGACACGCAGAATAACACAGACACTGAACTTCTGATGTTACTAAACATGAAATGTCAGACACAAAAAATGTTAAAGAAACCTTGGAGAGACATACCAGACCTCGGACAATATCTAAAAAGAATGGACAAGGTGCAGATCAATAAAGTTCAATCCCTCATGGCGCTTAAAAGGGGAAGAATGAAGCCAGAATCGGTAGCAGCTCTAATAGCTGCTCAGGATAAGGCCTTGAGAACACGATATTATGATAAAGCGGTTCTCTAAATTTCCCAAGTTGATAAATGCCTCATCTGCCAGGAACAAGTGGAAACCATTGATGATATCGTCTCAGCTTGTTCCATTCTAGCAAAGTACGAATACTTAAAAATGCACGACTGGTTGAAACCTGGAGTAGATTTTATGTTCAGCCGACTCAAAATATAATCATCATTAAGAGGAAGAGTAATAATAATAATAATAATAATAATAATAATAATAATAATAATAATAATAATAATAATAATAATAATAATAATAATAATAATAATAACAATAATAATATCATCCGGATAGCTGAGATCACTAAGGCAGTGGTGCCGTGGCGATCTCTGAAGGAAGGATTTCGGGTTCAAGTCCTGTCTTGGGCATGGGTGTATTTGTGTATGCCTGTATGTGTCTGGCTGTATGTGTGTGGCTTCCTTTCATCTCTCGCTATCATCATCATTTCATCTTCCATACCGCATGGGCCAACAATCGGATCCAGCTAAAATGCTGATCCCCTGATAGAGGTACATACACCTGTCACCGAAGTAACGGTTCTGAGCCCCAGTAAATGCTGGGTGCATGCATGCGTGGTCCAAGTCGGCCTATTCGCGAGCAAAAAAAAATCAGTGAAAATAAAATATTAATTATCACTTTTCTTGTAAACATAAGATTCTCTCAGTTTATATTCTTACATTGCAAATTGAAGCTTTTTAACCGAGAGCTCCTAGTTTGAGTCTTGGTCGAGGCACAATTTTCGACGTTAGATAAAATAGTTCGGTCAAAACATACTATTAACTCAATGAGCATGGCTGCTCAGATCGATTGTTTCCTTTTTTCCGATCAATTTCAAGCGGTTGCCAAAGCAGTAGTCCAAAAATCGAACCTCTTACTATTGACGATTCTTCCTTCCTCATCCCGTACTCATTCGCAAAGAGCCGAGCGACGGAACGATGCTCCGCCCTTGTTTCCCCTCACTGACTCCCTGATACAGATTATTGGTACAAAGTTAGAAAATGTAACATCTGGCGATATATTGGCCACAGTGAAGCAAATCGGTGCAGCCCCAGTTCAGGGTTTTTTATGACTGCCCATTTCCCCTCCTTAAAAAAATTATTTAGAGAATGTTTGGAGTGCTGAGAAGCCTTTGCCTTATCGTGAACAAAATTTCTCTGCCCAGGATCCCCCTTCACCAAGGTTTAGTCAGAATTTTAGGTTGGAATATGGTCAGTTTTGTGTTTCGTTACCATTCATGCGTCCTCCACATTTATTATGGAATTCCCATGATGTAGACAAGCAGGTTTTGCTTGCTTCAGAAAGAAAATTTGAAAAAGATAGACAGCTAAAAAGTAATTATGTCAAATTCAAGCAAAAATACATTAAATTGAGGCATAATGTTGAATGCGTGACGAAAGTGGGTCTTCCTTTTTACTTTTTTACCTTATTTTTGTGTGTTATATTCACAATCAAAAACACGTCTTCGCGTGGTCTTCAATTACAGTGCCAAATCCTTCTTGGCTTAAGTTTAAATGATTTGTTGTGGGATGGGCCTTCTGTTCAATCAGAACTCTCGGACATATTACTCAGGTTTCGATTGTTTAATATTTATTTTATTACAGGTATTGAGAAAATGTATAGAATGGTCAGGGTTCGTGAACCAGATACTAAGTTTCACAGAATTTTGTGGAGAGAGAAAACCCAAAAAACTCATTAAGGTTTATACACTGAAAATGGTACCTTAGGGTACGGCCTCGTTCGCATTTCTTAGCACGATACGCTTAAGGTAGCTGAAGAAATGTAGAAGAGCGACTCTGAAGTAGCTTTAGCCATTAGGCAGGGCTTTTATGTAGATGACTTGCTTTTTGGTGACGAGTATACAGAGGAAGCTGCATCATTGTTTCAAAGAATTGTGGTGCTCACAGGAACTCACTTTAAATTGAGGAAAGTCAATGACAATTCTGCATCTTTCTTGTCACAATAAATGGCACCAAACCACAATCCTTCATGCCTTTATTCTCTGACTGTACTCACAGAATAGTTAGGTTGTCATGGAACATACACGATAACACACTAGACATTACACGTAACCAACACTCCAATCCTGACACTCGAAGTTCCCCATGCCTAACCAAACGAGTTGTTTTGCGTGTGATAGTGTCTATCAATGATCCTTTAGGTTTTTTAAACCCCTTCCTGTTCAAATTGAAGCTCCATTTACAAACCTTGTGGTCCTTGCATTTAGAATGGAATGCACCAATTGATTCTGAACTTGTTTGTTACAGACAGTCCTTTTTAAAATGAAATTTTTGGAGTACCATCAGTCGTATTTACGTGCAAGCGTGCTCCCCCTTCTGTGTATGTAGCAGAATTTTGTGATGCCTCTGAGAAGGTGTTGTATTATGCACTATGAGATCAAAAGTATCCGGACACGTCCAAAATGGTGTTATGGTGTGGTCGTGTTCTTCACGGAGGCTTGCACCCCATGTTGTTTTGAGTGGCACTACCACGGCACAGGCATACGTAAATGTTTTAAACACATTTTTCCCACTGTTGAAGAGCAATTCGGGGATGGCGATTGCATCTTTCAACATGATCGATCACCTGTTCATACTGCACGGCCATTGGCGGAGTGTTTACACGACAATAACGTCCCTGTAATGGACTGGCCTGCACAGAGTTTTGACTTGAATCTTATCGAACACCTTTGAGATGTTTTGAACGCTGACTTCGTGCCATGACTCACCGACCTACATCGATACCTCTCCTCAGTGCAGCACTTCGTGAAGAATGGGCTGCCATTTCCCAAGAAACCTTCCAGTTCCTGCTTGAAAGTATGCCTGCGAGAGTGGAAGTTGTCATCGAGGCTAAAGATGGACCAACACCCTGTTGGATTCCAGCATTACCGATGGAGGGAGCCACGAAGTGGGAAGTCATTTTCAGCCACGTGTCCGGATACTTTTGATCACATTGTGAATGGTCTTTGTAAATGTTTTTACCCCTCAACTACCAGTGCGCCGATGCTGCAGTGAATAGCTCAAAGCTATTTTAGTGTCGATAGCAGAGAGTTTTAATTGATTCGCATTTTTGTTTATCTTGGAGGTTGTTAATAATTCTTTGTAATGTATAGATAAATATAATGTCAGGTTTTACTGCCCAGCCAATGGAATATCTTCAGAAAATAAATGCGAGGATTGTTCTCGTTGGAATGTTCCTATTCAATTGTGTTTCCTTTCTCATACGTGTTTTGGAAACAGTTCAGCCTTTTGGTTACAGAACCAAGTTAATTCTTTCCTTAATCCCTTTCTTCCTCTTAATTTTCAATTATAATTCTTCCTTCTTTGACATTTTCTCTCCCACAATTTTTGATATTCATTTGTCCTTTTACTTTGATTATTCTTTCTCTGCCTACTTTCTCTCAGTTTTCCTTTTCTTTTTCTAGCATTTTTTTCTTTTAACTCTCTTTCTAAATCTCCTTTCCAAAATTCTTCTTCTTTTATATTTTTTTCAAATATATTCTAAGTATTGCGTCCATGTTAAATTAAAATATTAATAATTTTATCCTAAGTCCAATTATTCTTCTGTAATTAATTTCTATCTAACATTCATAGTTTTTACACTCCGCTGCTTGCTTCTGTAACGACCTGAAACATTTTCCAGGTACAATTACTTCTCTTATTTAGTTAATTTTTGAGAGCACAGACATCTGAACAAAAAGTTTTAATGGCCGTCCACCTGAACCTTTATCGTACTACTTAAAAGAACGAAGGTAATAAGTGCACCAGGAAAAGGTGACCAGAAGCACAATGCGAAAGAGAATGTAAGAAACATTTATCACCAATTTCTACAAGCAAATATTCTGAAAGAAGTACTACTACTTATCTGTTTTTCCCTCTTAATTATTGATTTCATATCTAGTATTCTTCTTTGAGATGTTAATATTACCTATATTACACTAAATAATACTACATACTGAGAACGTTTGTGTAGTTTTTGAGTCTGAAGATAATTATCGTTTATGTTTTCTGTTATAGTAAGGAACAACTAATTAATATGATGGAATTTAATTTATTAACCCACAGCTACTTTCCCATACTCTTGTGATCTTGTTTCAATAGGAATTAATTTTCGGTGTTAAAGGTTCATTACTATAGAACAATTACACTTACATCATCGACTTTAAATTGAAAATTAAAGTAGCAGGTTCGTGAATCAATTTTCAATTACAGTCTATAAACTTTTGACCGAATAAATTGTAAAAGTATATGAAATGTGTTATGTCAGCAAAGCATTTGTGTCTTAATTGTAATAACAATTTTCCTCAGAATTATAGTTTGAGAGGGGGTCTTAATTCTTTTGGATTAAAATGTTCTCTTTAAAAATTAATTTACATTTTGTTCTTTGACATGATTGAATTCTCTGAAATTCATTAACAGTTCTTTTTCCCGCTTTATGTGTTACATATTTATATTTTCAGCCGTTGCTGCCCAAATCTCTTGCCTTTTAATATCCGCAAGTCTATTGGAAATCAGCCGTTCTATCTCACGGGTTCCCCTATCTCCCACCATTTCCGGAGAGATGTCTCCCAACCCTGCGCGGTCAAGTAACCGTTTAATTTTGTACGCCCAGTAGCGATGGTCGCTTCCCTGCCATTGCACTCTAAAGCAACTATGTATAAGTGTGTCACCCTGTTCATCTGCTAATTTAATCCAAAGTTTAATAGATTTCATTTTAAAATTTCTCCAAATTCCTATACTACCGACCTCTCTTAAGACTCCGGCATTTGCTGCGCATCTAGAAACTCCTAGAATTAATTTGAAATAATCTGTTTCGATACTTTCTAGTCGATCTATCCTATCCACTCCCCAGATTTCTGCCCCATAGTTCATAGCTGGGAGAACTAACGATTTGAACATTGTCATTGTATCGCACACTTTTACCGGCAATTCCGTAACCCTTTTTTTTTCCTGAGCCGTACCTTATGGTCTCTTTTCCGCGGCTTTGATGCGATGGAGAGACCATTTGGGGTGAATACCAGAATTCGAAAGATTAGAACGCGAAAGGATGTAGGTATTGTAATGGCTTAAAGGCCTTAGGCCTAGCCACATAGGATCAAGTAAGCTAATTTGTTTGTAATAATTACCTATTAAATAAATAATAATATTTATATTTTATTTAATAAATTGTTGAATACAGTTCTTATTTCTTTGGAAATTAAACTTGTCGAAAAACAAGAAGTTATTTCCAATCTCCATTGTTTGGTGAACTAGTCATGCTAGGACAGCACATACTTTCTCGCCCCTTACTAACGGTTATGTAATAATGTTATATCGCATTTCTGTCTATATCAACACATCTCATCCAATGAGCGCTGACAAAGCGCGCATGCAGCGATGGGCGCTGCCAGCATTGGGCACATTTTTTTTTAAATTCTTGCTAAAAGCCCCATTTCTGTCATAAATAGAACTGTTTTTCAGTTTGCATTTTTGTGGTTTTAAGAAAGTTCTTCCAAGGTTCTTTATGGAACACTATGGCTTGTTTCGAATTTATACAATTATTTCAATATTTTATCTTTGCTGCCAAATTCGTACGTTGGTGTGTGAAAAAAAATGAATTTGTAGTAAACAAAGGAAGCAGCACATCATACAGACAAGCAAGGATAATTTCACAAACAATTGGAACATCCAGAAAAAAATGCCATTAAACATTATGAATGCATTCAAAACAACGTCCATTCCTTATAGAAATGTTTTATTTTCTCATTGCTTCAAACTATTAATTTTTAAAAATAATGTAATAACATTCTAATGTTAGTCACTTAGAAACGGAGTATCTGTCAAATAATTTCTTGGTCCTGCTGCATTACATTCTTTAAATACAAAAATTAATTAATTATAAAAATAATGAAATACTCGAAAAAAAATTCGGATGTAAACAACAATGAATGTCACTGGCTTCAATTCGTTCGTAATTTCTAAATTAATCATTTTTTCCAAATATATCGTTCTGACTCTACAGAAAAACTGGAGTTTTTATGTGCTGTACAGAGATGTCACATTAGGCGAAATTACTACAAGTGGGTCGAAGTGTGGTACCCATGGAATCCAAATATATATATTTTCAAGTGGCGTGTTTCTGAATTAATAATAATAATAAATAATAATAATAATAATAGTAATAATAATAATAATATTTATTGGGTCACATATACCTTTACAATCGTGTATGTCGAGTCAATATGATGTCTTGGGTGGAGGGAGCGAAGTTACATTACTGCTTAGGAACAAAACAAGGGACCATCTCAGCATTTGATCATGGGAGCAGGGAAACTGAACAAAACCTGATTGAGATGGAGTCATTGGTCTAGGGATACATGATAGAGATACACAATACATGATAGAGATAGATTAGGATATTATACAGTAGATAATTATTTTTAGTAGCAAATAATTTAACATTTCAAGATTTTATTGTCATTTTAATGCTACTACTTATAATATTAATAATCATAATAATAATAATGATAATAATAATATTAAAACAATACATGATATAAATTCTGTTAGCAACTACATCATAAAGATAAATCGAATGATTGTTTCTAATTAAAAGATACGAAAAGTTAATAAAAACTAAATAGACAATCAATAAACACTAATAAGTGATGTAATAGTCCACTTTTGTTTTGCATATTATTATTAAAATTAAAATAAAAGTCGACAACCCCTCGCGTGTATTCATCAAGATATGGTACCGCATAATTTACTTATTAGGAAAGTATTAACCTCAGGAGTTGACGCTAGAGTTGTGAGGAGGATAAGCGAATTTCTTAGCGACAGGAAACAAAAAGTTCGAATTGGCATCAGTTTTCGACTACGGGAAATGTTACTTCAGGGGTTCCACAGGGAAGTGTGTTAGGGCCATTACTCTTCTTAGCGTACGTGAACGATCTCCATGTGAACATAAAATCAAAGGTGCGTTTATTTGCAGACGATTGTGTTATATACCGAAAAATCAAAGATAGCGCTGACGAACAAATATTACAGCAGGATTTAGAGCATTTACGTGATTGGGCTGAAAAAAATGACATGGGAATTAATGGATCTAAAAGCAAAACAATAACGTTCGGGCGGGGACGAAATTATGAGGAACCAGACTATCGTTTAGGTGAGGTTATCATCCAAAGAGTCTCATCTTGCTAGTATTTAGGCATTCATCTAGATAGTAAATTAGGGTGGGAGGGGCATATAAATCAGACAGTAAGAAAAGCGTGGAAGTCTTTGCATTTTGTAATGCGAATACTAAAGAAAAGTTCTGCAAACGCCAAAGAATTAGCATATCTTACGCTGGTTCGCCCTCTCATGGAATACGGAGTTGCGTGTTGGGATCCATACAGAAAGGCGCACCGGAAAAATCTAGATAGAATACAGAGAAAAGCGAATAAGTTTACCTATAGAAGTAACGTAACAAAAAAGTCATGGGAACCTCTAGAAACGAGAAGAACAAAGGCGAGGCTTTGCGCTCTTTATAAATCGTACGTAGGTCAACCAGCTTGGAAGGAAATTCAGATTAGACTAGAAAAACCAAATTATTTCGGCCGAAGCGATCTCACCCACAAAATTCGAGCAAGGAAACAAAATTCAGATCTTGGGAAATTTTCCTTTTGTAACAGAACAATTAGAGATTGGAACAGTTTACCTGCAGCAGTTTTCAAAGCTTTTCCTCTCAGTGTCCGTAGTTTTAGAAATAAGTTAGAACAAGATAACAGTAACTGATATTAAATGAGTAAGTGTTGTGTAGTGCGGTGTAGTGCTGTGAAGTGATGGTCAGTGTAATTCAAAGCAAAAAAGTGTAGTGTAGTGAAGTGTAGTGAAGTTAAGTGCGGTGAACGCGATCAATGCTCTTTTCAATGCTGCTTTTCGTCTTGTACTGTATTGTACGGTATTATTATTATTATTATTATTATTATTATTATTATTATTATTATTATTATTATTATATTATTATTATATTATTATTATTATTATTATTATTAATGTAAGTGTTGTAATTTTTGCAATTATTGTCACTTAACTGCCACCGGGTCATACCCATTTGCAGTTCTAATAAATCTATCTATCTATATATCTTAGAAATCACAATGGCCTTAAGACCACTAGGCCTTGAAAGAAACTCAATAAATATTCCAAATTAATCACCAGGATATTACTTTTGGAATTAGTCAATGAATAATTACCATCTTATTAATTAAATTAATTAATAAATTATTAACCACCTGGTTATATAACCTAGATATACAGTTTCTAGGTGGTATTGCTTGCAGTCCACAGTTGTATGATAATATCATCGCTAATATATGATAAAATTTGTACTTTTTTCTGTAAAATATAAACGTTATAATTATTTCTGTAATTATGTGTACATTTATATAATTTCGTAATATTAATACTGATTAATTCAATTAACGGGATAATGCATCATGGGAATATAGAGGCGGCAGCAGCAGTTGGAAACACTCTCGATAAAGCATGATCGATAGATGCTACCTCTTCAAGTGCGAGTACGCACATGAGCAGAGGCTCAAATGTGGGTACTCCAATGTTCTTCCGCTGCGCAAAAGTCCCTGTTATATCAAATAACTAATCGATACCTCAATATCGAAAAGTATCGACAAACTATCCAAAAATAGGGCGTTTCTTCTCTAAATAAAGTTTTTGTGTTTTTTTGTGGGGGATTTAAACGTACTTTTGACGTGTTAGGGAACTTAGGATTATTTTTTTGTGTCAAAAGGTGTCCAATATGTTCATTGAAGAAGCAAGACCCCATCTTCAAGAAAACGTAACCATAATTCGATACGTCTTGATACATAACAGTGAAGGTTACCAACCGACCATCTTTCGGGAGGCATCAATTTTCAATCGTTGGGCCGAAAGTTTTGTAAGGAGAGACGAGAGACAACTTGATCCTGTTTAAAAAAATATACACCGCTCTATTACTACATATTAATTTCATAACAATGTTAAGTTTAAAAGATTAGTTAAATAGTGAAGTTGGCGATACTGTTTGACTAAGACGTGTTAGTGTTGCGTTCTAATACGCGATGTCATTCCTGATGGCGCCACCAAACAGAGCAGTCCGTACGTAGCCTTCTTCTATTACTTTAGTTTTTCTTTTCTTCTTTATCATTAAGGATCTAAAAATGAGTTCAAAGAAGCGCTGTTCAATGAGCAATAATGTCAAAAATAATTTTCGTTCTATGTATGATCATTTTTACATATGAGACGTGTCCTATTGTATACTGCGCGGTTCGGCCTCTGCAGTCTTTCTAGTGTTTCTTTGATCTTTTTAAAATTCAGGTTTAAAAATACATTAATCATTTTTTCATAATCCATTCCGTTGTGAAGTGTTCTCTAAGTGATTCTATGTGGGACAGTGGCTTTCTGTTGTAAATTAAACTCCCAGTTGGACTGGTGTTGGTGCAATGTTTTCTAAGAGTACAACTCTGTGTGAATGAAAACAATACAGAACAATTGGTTACTAAAACATTACACATTTTTCGATCTCATAATAGTACATCCGAAATATGCCTTTAAGAATATTATAGAAGAGTAAAACTTCGTTCTATATACAAATTTTCCTTGAACCTGAAGACGTTTTTAAGAAAATGTCATTTAAGCTTTACTGTAAATGTGAAATTTGAAGCTCTTACAAAAAGAAAACTTCTGAGTCTTCAATGAACTACACTGGAAGTCATTAGAAGCACTTCCACTCATAAATAAAATATTGCATACAAATCGCTGGAAATGTGCATATTAATGGCGTGAGATATATTTAAAATATACATGGCGAAATGTTTGAAAAAAACAAACAACAAAATGACTTCTATTTCATCTTACTCAGTCCATGTTGAACTATCCATACCAAAGTTTGAAGAAACAAATTGGATCCGTTTTTGAAAAAATCTCGTAGAAACCTTTCTGTACATACGAAATGTGGAGCTATTTTTACAGAAAATGTTTGAATTTGAAGAAACTAAATTGACATTCAACTGATGTATTTTGAATCAGAAATACTATTATCTATAGAAATTTCTGGTGTAAATAATATGGCAAGAGACCTGTTTAAAAAAATTACACTTGTGTAATTTTTGAAAATAAATATACATCATAATGGCATTAATGGCATTTTGTTTAATTACTTTGCCACCATCCGTTAAAAAAATAAAGAAAACATCGGAGCCGCTTTGAAAATAATAGCGTTGGCGCGTTTTTGAAAATTTTTGCCATTTTCTTAGAACAATTCTGAGCTTTTGAGAAACTTTTTGAAATATCTTTTACAGTACATGCACTCATAAATGCAATTATAGAAACAAATCGCCGTTAATGTAAATAGACCCGGCGTGAGAGACAAGTCAAAAAAATTATTTTTTTTATCACTTACTGAGTTGCAAATAATTTGGCAACATCCATTTTAACTTATGTGAGGGAATCTCTCTCCCACAAATATCAACATTCAAAATCAAACTTCTGCTAACACACACACAATATATAATTTTTAGATCAGATGTTCCTGACCATAAGCTGACATATGATAATTCGTCACCTTTGCGTTATCAACATTCAACATAATAAAATACAATCATTAAACACTTTTATTTTCCCGTATACGTACGTATATACGGAGTTATATTACAATTTCGAGATTTTGACGGAAATAAGTTTTGTGGCACCTTGATATCGAAGAACGTTCGTCTGTGAACACTTCTAGCGCCTAAACCGTGCGTAGGATTTTTTCCTCATTGAGGAAACGCATGTCGATCTGGCTCGCGTCAAGGCTGTGAGATTTTGAAAAATTTCTTGAAAATTTGGGGGTTTACTTTACTTGAAGCCCTCTGGGCATTTTCAAACTTTTCTCAAAAATGGATCCAATTTTTTCCCTTAAATTTATTTTATGAACGGAATAACATACACTAAAAAAGTGTCACAAGTCCAATTTTCACGGTTAACTCTGAATTTTCGAAAATTTCAAAAGTATGCATTTTTTCGGTGTTTTCCTACAACTACAAAATTAAAGATAGATATTTTCTCTTCCAATGAAATTTGTGGTCCATAATTACTTCTTTTATGGACGTCATTACATTTTTTAAATCGTTTAGTAGTTTTCGCGCAATATTGCGTATAATTTTTAAAAATAACAAAAACAAGATTTTCTCAAAATCTGCTCCAAGATTTTTCTTTAAAATTTTGGAAAGGATAGTGCTAAAAGTACTCTATGAGATGACAAACATCAGTTTGCTCAGTTCTGTTGTTTTTTCAAAAATTACAAAAATGTAATTTATTTCACTTGTCTCTCACGTTGTTAATATTTACAAAAGCGGCGATTTGTTCACATTATTATATTGATGAGTACATGTACTTTAAATAATGTCATACGTTTCTCGAAAACCCAAAGAAAATTTGCCATTTAGTACGTGGTTTTACAGTTCTTTGATATTCTTAAAATGATATTCTCATTCTACTGTTAAGAAACCGAAAAATTAAGAAAATTTTAAAGAAAGTACTTGGGCGGCGATAGAAGACATCTGGCGTATGTGGCAAGTCCGAATAGATAGCCGAGACCAAAGGAAATAAAAAACAAATATGGGAAAGACTCTGCCATTCTAGAGAATCACTAATTTTGTTGTAGATATATACAAAAATCACTTTGTTATCAAATTTCTCCGCAAACTAATCAAAACTCTCCAATATATTAGAAAGTAAAAACTGTTCTATTTGTTTGGATTTTTCTTCAACAAGCAATTGTCTACTTGATTCGGGATCATTCCTCTTTTATGGTTTTCTTTTTGTATGAGAAAGATGGATTGCAATTAAAAATGCTTGGTATAACGCGTCTTTCAACTTCGGATATACTAACCAATACTGTGCCAATTCTTAAATTCGCTGTTTCCTTTTTTGTAAATTTGGTGTGCTACAATATCTTATTTTCTAAAATGCTTACCCCTACACAAGAGCTGAAGGATGGTTCTCCATCGTTAATGGAAATTGCACCTCGTCACTTGTTTTCGAAGTCTTTTCTTTCGGAAACGAGAATGTAACTGAAGTTTGGACAGCTTTCAGTGTAGTATTGTATTTAGAATTGCATTGTCGAACAACACTTTCTTGGCATCTGCAATAAAGGTAATTTACATTTATAAATATAGTTTCTATACGACTACACGATATTTTAGAAATTTCACTTCTTAAAAAAATGTTTCATATGCTAAGCTGGATGATTGTTTCTGTTTTCAAAAGTTAAAGTTAACGATATGTTTACTTCAAATGTAACTACATTCGAATATTGTATTCACGTTGCACTAAATGTGCAATAACTTAAATAATACCAGTGTCTGTGAAAGTAAATGTCAGTAATCAGAATTAAAATACATTATTCTGAATGAAGTTGATTATTACGTTCAATCCCTTGAATTAAACGTATAAAATGGCAAAGAAAAAAGAAAATATGATTATTTTCCTCATACATTTTACCCACATTTCGCGTTTTATCTCACTGACTTCGAAAATTCACCTCCAAACGACCAAAACAACTACCATCGTTTCCCTGCACCTTTACGTGAACACAAGAACCACATACAGCGTAGCCAATTCTCGCCCTTTATGGCTTGTGAGTGAAGATGGCGTTACCTCGACCAGTTAACTACATCGTAGGCTCCGCTATCGCTGCACCTCATACTTATTGCCCGATTTACAAGTAAATATACTGACCTGAAAATATTAGCTGTGACGCGCTTATCTAATAGGGAACATCAAAACTACTTCCATTTTTGAAATTGAAGCTACTGATTGAAGGACAGGTTCCCCTCTCCTTTCAGATCCCCAAGTGTGCAGGGCCAAAGTTTTGATCTTGGACGAAAAGCTTAGGACCTTGACCTTGAAGACACCATATAAGACCGAGGTACAAAAATAATATTTAAAAAAAGTCGTTAGATAGCCACATTTCATAATATTTATTTTCTGAGAAACGTGTGATGAACGCAGGCACCATAACGCGGTGTTGCAGGCGACGGCAGCGCGGGGAGGCGCCTGTGCTGCTTGGTGGCCCTCGCCGTGCTGTTCCTCTGGTCGCAGGCGGCGCAGGCAGGCGGCGCCACAAACACCTCGGCGTCACTCCCCCTCAGTAGGTGGTCGCATTGGGCCTGGTTCTTGCACGCGCACTCACACGCGCCCTCGCCCGCACCCTCGACCGTTTCTTCGCTGGCTCCCTCGCCCGCGCCCTCGCTCGCGACCTCGCTCGCGCCCTCGTTCGCGCCCTCGCTCGCGCCCTCGCTCGCGCCCTCGCTCGCGCCCTCGCTCGCGCCCTCGCTCGCGCCTTCGCTCGCGCCCTCGCTCGCGCCCTCGCTCGCGCCCTCGCTCGCGCCCTCCCTCGCGCCCTCGCCCGCGCCCTCGCTCGCGCCCTCGCTCGCGCCCTCGCTCGCGCCCTCGCTCGCGCCCTCGCTCGCGCCCTCGCTCGCGCCCTCGCTCGCGCCCTCGCTCGCGCCCTCGCTCGCGCCCTCGCTCGCGCCCTCGCTCGCGCCCTCGCTCGCGCCCTCGCTCGCGCCCTCGCCCGCGCCCTCGCCCGCGCCCTCGCTCGCGCCCTCGCTCGCGCCCTCGCTCGCGCCCTCGCCCGCGCCCTCGCTCGCGCCCTCGCTCGCGCTCTCGCTCGCGCCCTCGCCCGCGCCCGCGCCCTCGCTCGCGCCCTCGCTCGCGCCCTCGCTCGCGCCCGCGCCCGCGCCCTCGCTCGCGCCCTCGCTCGCGCCCTCGCTCGCGCCCTCGCTCGCGCCCTCGCTCGCGCCCTCGCTCGCGCCCTCGCTCGCGCCCTCGCCGGCGCCCTCGCTCGCGCCCTCGCTCGCGCCCTCGCCCGCGCCCGCGCCCTCGCTCGCGCCCTCGCTCGCGCCCTCGCCCGCGCCTTCGCTCGCGCCCTCGCTCGCGCCCTCGCTCGCGCCCTCGCTCGCGCCCTCGCCCGCGCCCTCGCTCGCGCCCTCGCTCGCGCCCTCGCTCGCGCCCTCGCTCGGGCCCTCGCCCACACCTTCGCCCTTGCCCACTTTCTCTCCCGCTCCCTCCAACCACGCCCTCGCCCTTGCCCGCGCCCTCGCTCTCGCCTGCGCCTGCAGTTGCAACGGCGCCGTTGCCTTCGCACTTCCTCTCCATGCGCTTGTCCTCAGGATTAAGGTCTCTTGTAATGTGTGTAAGTCACACTATCTTTGTCAGATTAGAAGCTTTGAGCTGACACTTGGTAAATATGTTATGAGTTAAATGTACACTGGTGTTTGTGAACATTGAAACACCAAGAAGACATACTATTACAATGAAATTTATTCCACAGATTAGGAATATTACAATATACAAATGATTAGAATTAGAGAACTGTACCTGACTTTGTATGCATTTGACCTTGAGAATTTAGTACGATGTGATTCCGCCAGACGCTCCCATCAGAGCTAGAGCATGGCATGGATTCAAAGAGAACTTGGATATGCTGCTGGGGAAAACACAGCCTTCCGGTTTCTTTGCGATACCACAAAGCACCGACGCTGCAGGAGGACTTGAACGATTCGTTTGCCGTACGATAATATAAGAACTGCGCCCCTCCTTGCAAAAAAAACAACAAAAATTTGCAATTTTACGGTATTTTCTTGATTTAAAACAAAATTGGAGGGATTCAGCGCATACATATAGCGTAGACATACAGAAACATGTGTCAAGTATTCGGGAATGACAACAACTCCCGAAAACAAAAAATACAATTTCATGGTATTTTGTGTGTGTGTGTCCGTGTATCTAATGCAAGAAAGAGTGTGGCATTCTGCAGCACCGCTAGTTTTAATTCTGGAGGGTACTTTTTATGTTTCTTACCAGAGACCAACAATGCGTGGTTTTCCGTCGAAAAATCGCCGGTTTCCGACGCAGCATTACACTACTACGTAAGTATGTAGTAGAGCGAGAAAGTAAACTAGTGAGGCAACAACAGAAAATATTTTGTCGCGTCCTTTGTAATGGCGACGCAATATTATTCTAGTACGTGTACCTGCAAACGTGTTTCCAACCAGCAAATATTCTTTCTCCGTGCTGAGATTTGAAGAAAGATATGCTGTGTCAACAGACCAATCACGTTACCCCACGCATTCGCTCGAGTATGCCCGCTTTTCCCGACGCTTAAAACAGAAATGTCTCTCTCGCTATTGTAACTCGTGCAATTTTGCGCAATTCAGAGAGGGCAACGAAAATGAGACCTGCGCCATTTTTATGCGTCCTTTGCTCTAAGCGTGGAAAAAATTAAAGAAAATATTTTCAGAAACTGCGTTTGAGAAAATGTTTTTTATAAATTTTTTAACTTCAACCAAAATTGCTCCTTTTTTCATAATATTTAACCAATGTGTTTGATGGATGAATAAGTTATAATTTTTCGTGTTGATGCTTGATGTAAACCACCAATAGAACCAATAATAATAGATGAAAGTATTACAAATATTATTATAGGTTGATAGTATGATAAATAGGATAAAATAATAAATGTAATTTCATCGTTTTTCGTCATGTTAGACTGCAGAAAGGGTGCCTGGCACACCCTGAATCGAACCTTGAATGCGTCCAACCCATTTTACTTAGCTTTATGCACGCCGCCTGTGATGAAAATTCGAGCTCGTGGCGTCTAAAATGGAAATGGCTCTATTTCAAGAATTTCGACAAAGCCGACAAATTTCGACGTGCCCACACATGTTTTCGCACGAGGAGCTGCCCAGGAGCTGATACGATCTTTCGGTGTCGCTCCGAACTATCAGGAAGCAGTTGACAATCTACGTCAAGGAACTTTGTACGAAAGAAGTGTCACCTGGGATTATATTTACGCGGCCCTTGAACGCGCGAACGAAGTTTGAAATGTATGATCTTTTCCTCTGAAATGTTTTCAAGAAGCATCAAAACTGCATTATTGGAAATGAGGCGCCAAATTTGAAACTATTTGGCGGTCAATGCCATCGATATTTCACGGACATTTCGACCGGCCGCCTTTCGACTCTCAGTTATCTGTGAGAGAGTCGAGCGACGCCGGGCACTTGGCACGGGCGGCTCCAGCCATCGTTTGTTAAATAATCGTTGAGGCGGCGAAATACTCGAAGAAAAAGTTGGGAGAGCAATTAGTAGAAGCTGCAACGAAACATCGCCTCTTCTATCAGTAGTTTTTTGTCAGACAAGAGTGTTATGGAAAAGAGACGACACACAATTGACAAATATTGTTACTTGGAGAAAGAATTAACGCGTATTGAAGAAATTGTCATTGTTACCTCTGTCCAAACAAAATTAAATCTTTCTTTATTTCGTCGTTTTTACTTCATGTTACAACTGCATCCAGTGCCTGGCACACCTTAAATCGAACCTTGAAGGCGTTCAAAACGTTTTTACTAAGCTTTCTGCACTTCGCCTCTGATGACAATGCGAGCTCGTCTTAAATGGAAATCGCTGGATTCTCAGAATTTTGACAATGCTACACATGGTTCGACCGAGGAGCTGCCCAGGAGCAGATGCGATCTTTCGGTGACGCTCCGAACTAACAGGAAGCAGCTGACAATCTACGTCAAGGAACGTTCTACGAAAGAAATGAGTATTTGGTCAACAGAGAAGAAATTCGCGCGGCTTTTTGAGAAGAATCTCCGAAGCGCCAAGTTTGGAATGTATAATCCTTTCCTCTGAAATGCCTTCAAAGAACATAAAAAATGACTTATTAAAAAACAAGAAGCCAAATTTGAAGCAATTTGGCGGTCAATGTGCTAACAATAATGACTATATTTGTTATTATATTGTATATTATTAATATACTGTAGATTTGATGGTATAAAATATTATTGTTTAAATAATTACATAATTCTAACGTAAATAAATATTTAAATCAACTTTTACAAACAAAAGGAAACAAATTAAAACTCTAGGCCTTTTTTGGGGTGGAGCATGACCTCCCTCTGTGGCCCTCCCCTGGATCCGCCTATGGCGCTTGGCCACTCGACACATACCGGGATGAAAGGACATCGCGCGTAGTGATCGCAAAACCTTTCAATTAATTGAAACTGATTAATTATAATCGAAGGAAAGCACAAATTCTATTAATCTACTTGTCGAACAGTAACGATTTGTCGATTAATTGGAAATAGTTACAGGTAGACAAAATAATTACGATTTTTTAAATAATTGAAGACAAACAAAGGGTGTGAAATGTAATTTCAAATTCATTTTTAGCTATATCGATAAAATATAATAAAAACTAAAATAATTGTCATTGTTTAATTTTATACTGTAAATTATTACACTATTGAAATGTAAGGTTATTAATTGGAATCTTCAGTATTGTAAATGTACCTGGAGTATATTTTCTTGTAATATATAACGCAAAAAGTATTCATTCTAGAATTGCATATGAACGCACACACATATGCCTTAAGGGAAAATAATATTTTTCACACTATTTGTAATGCTATTTATGTTTCTTACACATTCCAAGGCGTATTTATTAAACACAATTAACTGTAGGTCGTAATTTCATGATTATATAATAAAATCATATTCTAAACAAAATTGAGGTGAATACCTTTCTTCCTTGCGTGAAAAAGTCTTTCCGTAATTGGGCACAATGTATTGTCGAACAGTTGATGTAAGCCGCCATTACCTCAAAATTAGCCAACGCAATGGGCGACCAAACCACGGCACCAACAGGAAATAAATTTTTTCAACTCCAATCAATACATTATTCATTATCATATACATAAGTTATACACCAAATAAAATGAGGGAAAATTAATAAATTTATGACGTTGTTACTCAGTAGAAAACTGCCAAATATTGTAATTTAGTATATGCCTAGAAATAAACAAAAATTCAAGAAAAAGGGCTTAGAAATTCAAATAAATATATATGCTTGTCCCTTGAAATATATTTACGTAAAAATAGGCAAAATAAATACTTGCCAGAGTTATTAATTTTTCATTATCATTGCATGTATAGCAACAGCCTTTAAAATGTTCATTAGAATAAAACAAGCAATTTCCTAAACATCCAATGTCTAGTAATTACAAAGAATGAAATGTATCTGAAACATGTGATTCCCTTTTTTTAAATTTCCAGGTAGAACTTCCGTAGAACCTATAGTTCTACTTCAGGTTCTCCAGTCCGTCAGGGAGTCGAATTTTGGAACAATATATAAATTCTAGTATATATTTATTGTGGCGTTTGAGGCAAGCTCAGAAACCCCACAGTACCCACAATGCATCGGCGCGCAGAATAATTTACCACGGAAACAGATCAATCTGTAATTTGCGGCCCGCAGCGTAACGGCGGCGGACTTCCAACTTGTGGAAAACGCGGAAGGGTTCACCGTGACGTCACGCCATCCCTTTAAATAGCGGAGCAGCTGACCGCTCAGCCTTCTTTTCTATACGAGACGCCGAGGTGAGAAGACGAGTGCGGTGAGCAAGACCGTTAGGGCATGGAGAGAGCCTGAGCGGGTAGAAGTGCGCTGTAACAAAGTTAGGAAGTTGTGATATTCGACAAGTGTTCAGAAGTTTATTTGAACTTACCGAAGTGGAAGGAATTTAGAAAGTTACGCAGAATTCGGCAGTGGCGCAGCCGTTATTTGAACTGGATACAGTTGTTGGAGATTTGGGGCCTCAAATAATAGTAGTCAAGAGAAAGAGGAGCTAGACCATCACGAGGCGTCGTAAGACATTTCGTTAGGCGACACAAGTCTAAGGTGTTGAAGTACGCCGAAATTACGCCGCCAGTAACACGCGTCAGGATTGAATATTACACTACGTGCAAATGGAGCGAAAAAAACGAAGAAGGAACAAACGGAGACGCCGATTCCGAGGGAAGGAAGACCTGGACGACGGTGTTGGTGCAACGTCGACGACATCTGGACGGAAGAGTGGAGCGACGGTGGGCGAATCTGGGACAAGGTTATACGCGGCGGCGAAGAAGCTAGGATTGCGAGCCGCGGACTCTTCGCGCTACCGCAGTTAGTAAATTTTGGAACGGGAGTTGACAGCTGGAAGAGACACGAATGCTAGAGCAGCAGCAGGAAGACAACGGTTCTAAATTTGCATAATCACGTTGATTGTCTTACGAACTAGATCACGGTAAAATAACAGAAAGGGAACCTTGTAAAGTGTAATGCAGATCATTCATGTGATGTTTATGGGAAAAAGTATTGTAAATAGCAATCTAAAATATTTGTATTTCATTTCTGTGTAATCTTGTTAACGAAATTAACTGTACATAGTTGTAGTTGAGTAAGTAATTTGTTAATTTGTTGCGATTATTAGAAACAAAGATTTGTGTAAAAGTAAGGTTTGTGTTGTATTAATAAAATCAAAGGGTTTTACGTGTTGTTAGTTTTAAACGGTGCTGGACAAGTATTAGTTACCGTGAACGAGCATTTGTAGAGGTATTTGATTAGGAAGAAATATTCGAGTCAAAGTTGACAAATGAGGTAAATTTTTCATAGTATTCAAAGGGGTAATATGATTCTGTGTTATATTTATGTGTTATTTGCTATTTGAATTTGTATTTCGTCAGTGCTTGTTATTTGTGGTCATATTCTCTGGGGAATATACGCACGGTTTTTCCTGATTGTGTGTCTTAGGGTACATGTTTCTCACACTCCAAAAGACCCTGCCACCTGAGATTTTAAAGTTCGACTTCAGCAGACTGTCGGACGTGCCTGCAGGACCCGTGTCTACAGGAACGTTGGGAACTCCTGTTACAACTGGTCGTGCATCTGGAAGCTTAAATATTA
This sequence comes from Gryllus longicercus, assembly GCA_038098605.1. NCBI lineage: Eukaryota > Metazoa > Arthropoda > Insecta > Orthoptera > Gryllidae > Gryllus > Gryllus longicercus. The sequence continues at coordinate 5,030,651 of JAZDUA010000036.1, read as the reverse complement.
ACCCCTGAAAATGCGAGGCAAAGATTTTCACCTTTGCCGTGAATCGAAAATGCACAAAACATTTCTATAAAAATCCGTTTATTCTCTGGACGTCAACAAATAAACCCACAAAATACATCGGAGATTGTCCTTGTTACGCGGCTCTCTTGGTAATCGAGTATTATAAACAAAACAAATAAAATACAAGCCGCCCTGTTTAATTTGTATCCCCTAATTAGGAGACAATCCGTGCTGAAGGCCGATCTTACACTGCTTTCGTATACATTTGTCCTTCGCTCACTTCTAAACTATGGTTGCTCCATTCGGAGAGGTGATGCCCTCACTGCAGTAAAACCACTTCAATCTTTTCAAAAGAAAATATTGCATACTGCAGAAAAAGCACTTTAGTTTGTTTATAATAATCAATTGCAGGAAGAATTTCATGTATCTATAACAGCCCAATGCATTTCCAAACTTGTCAATACATTTTTCGAACCTTATCTTCTTCTCCAGACGCAAGTAATTTCAGACTTGAAAAATCATACACCCAAAGGAGAATTCAATTCAGATTCCCCTAGGATAAATTCAGAGCATCTTTATAACCCATTTCTTCGTCTAACCTAATGGTATTAATTCCTAACCGTGTACCAATCCTCCGAATTACCCAAACCAAATAATCCGAAAATGGAAGTGGAGATGTCCAGAGGGAATGGCTTAGCTCCTATTAACGCTGAATTAGCTACATTTAATTCACGTCAAAACACTTATTGTAAAACGCTAATCAAGAAAGCTACGAAAATTATTTAATAATGCTAGAAAATAAAGTTGGGCTGCCCTGACGGGCAAAGAGGTTGTGCGCGCACTTTTTGACATTCCTTAAGCGTTTCGCTTGGCGTGTTCGCAGAGAAAAGCGGCTACCTGGTGTGGAGCCCCAGCTGCCAGATCTCCGACGTGGATCCGTACGACAAGTCCATCCTCCCCTTCCTGCGGCCGGTGAAACCCATCGTGTGCACTGACCGGGTGCCGCTGACCTCCGTGACTTCGCTGGCCCGCGGTCACGTGTTGCGCGTGCACGAGGCAGTCGAGCCGCAGTACTTGCGTCCCGGCTACACGCTCAAGTGCTGCTACAGCAACGTCACCCGTTTCACCACGCCGCCCGGAGTCCCTTACACGGCCGATGCCGACAATTACTACAAGTAGGGTGACCACAATCAGCCATAAAATTAATGGGGGTTGGCCACACTTGAAATGTAAAAATAATGGAGATAACGTCGTGGTACAGTTCAGTAAAGTATCCGTGCACCCATCAACTATTAATGAGATGAAAAACTTTATTAAATTATATTCAGATCAATTTCTATAGAATAAATATTAGTTTAGACATAACATGTAGGGGAAAGTCGGGGAGAGAGAGAAACAGTTACGTTTGTAGCAACAACACAGTGTGCATTTTATTTTAAAAAATTTGATACACATTTCGAAAATTATTAGATACCTTCTGCTATAACATATAGAAAGTCTATGCTACTTTCAGTAAAAATGGTTCTTAATTTTTAACATTTTCTGGGAGTCAGCAAAGTGTAACAAAGCTAGTTAGATAGTCATGTTTACTGCTTAAACAAATATTGGCAAATAATGTAAATCAGAATTGAAAAAAATAATAAACTGATGTAATGAAGGTTTATTTTATCTTTTTTGACATATGTTATTTTTTATCGTTTTATGTTTTTTAAAGTGGGTCCCTAGGAAGAACCGTTAAGATCACTCAAATAACGTGATTTTGTTGTGATGGCTGTATTTACACTTCTGCGGGCTGACTTACTTGAATTTGGTCCTGATTTTAGCAAAGGAAAAGTTTACGCAGGAGAAACCATCAGAGATAGAGATTCTGCCTCAACCAATGAGGGTGTAACTTCCAGTGTAGGTTTTAAAGATTCTGCAGACAAAGTGCTGTTGATTCTGCAAACAGTTTACGTTTTGTTGTTTCTACTGGAGCGAAGGCATTATCAAAATATATTTGAGGGCTTATCTCTGTTTTTAAATACAGAGAAAGCATTCTGTGTTGTGACTGCTCTTAATCATGCTTCTCCAAAGAGAGAACCGACTTTGTGGAGAGTCACCACTTGCCTGGGTGATTTCGAAGGTAATTCTTAACAATATGTGAGTAAAAGGTACTGATGGGTAACTAAATTTCCCTACTCCTAAAATGAATAATTATAGATGTTATAATATACAGTGAAAACAGCACCAAAAGTTTGATTACATTTTGACATTCCATACAGTAAAGAACGCTTAAGTGGACGTGAATTGTTCGTTGAAATCACTAATATTTCGAAAATTCTGGAGTATTTCGGAGTTTTTCTACAACCACATTTATGAAGATAAAATTTCTTTTTTTAATGAAATGTGTTCATTAAAAACAAATCTTCAAATAAGGTCAGGTTAATTTTTTCTAAAATATGAATATTTTTTGTGTAATTTGTCGTCAAACATAGGCAATTTTTAAATTTTAAACAATTTGTTTTCAGAAGCGGCTCCAATTTTTTCTTTATTTTTTTTCACTTATATAGCAAAAAAAGTTAAAGAAAGTGGTACTGGTTCAATGGTTTGTCACGCTGCATTTTCAAAAATTGGAAAAAATAATCGATATGGAAAATCGAATTTCCCGTGCCTCGTGTGAGGCAATGTAATAATATGGTCGTCGCGTCATATATCGCCAATACGTAATGACCTTAATTGAATCCCAATTAGGTTTTATTGGGCAAAAAATTACAAATTACAAAAACACAAATATACAAAAAAATAGCAATGGGAAACTACAATTTTATTTGAATTTTTTGGTTAAATGAAATCTATTCTAAAAAATCAGTTCTTGAAAAATGATCCTGTGCGTTTTTTAAAATATGAGTGGTTTGGCGTATTTTTGAAAATCGCACAGAATTCTTTGTAATGTTTTGTGCAGAATTCTATCTATCCATCTATTTAGCGGCTTTTTTTACAGCCTTGGCCGTTTTCCGCATCCAAATTTCTATGCCTCTTTATCCCATAGATCGTTTTCCTCCATTTCTCTTTTTTCCGTGGCTTCAGTTATTGCCATGTTTCATGTTCTTCTCGGTCTTCCCCTGTATCTTCTTCGATTTCGTATCCACTCCCAAACTTTTTGTGGAAGTCTATCCGATTTCAACCTTCTCATATGTCCATACCATTTTAGTTGTCTCGTGCAGAATTACTTAGAAGTAAAAAAATTATGTTCGTTCAAGAAATATTCACGAATATTGTGTGTTTCGTGCACTTAGTAGTAAACAGTATTTATTATTTTCCTTGTTCACTGCCTCGAGTACGTGGTACCCAGGGTTAAGATGTTAGTCCTCTTTGATTGGCAAATTTATCATAACAATGTCAATGTTTAATTTTCATGTCTAAGAAGAAATTGAATTTTTTTTCTGGATATTTTGTACTAAAAATTCAACATTCTATCCACAATTTTATTTTTAATTGTCATTCCCAACACAGATTTTCCTTTTGGTTTTAAAACAAAAATACTATAAGTATACTAACTAAATAAGTATAAACATTAAGTAGTATTATATTGAAACATATATTTGTAAAGTTATACACTGCATTTGCTATATCCTAAAAAACAAATAATCTTAATTTAACTTCTTTTTTATTTTTCAGTATCAGCTCATGCAAGGAGTTTAGAAAGGAAGTAAAACTGAGACCTCAAGAAGAATTTATTCTAGTCCGGTGTAATAGACACAAAAATGGCCACTCAAAGATAAAGAGGGAAGTATATGTACATATGCATGGAATAGTTCCTATAAAACCTAGTGTTGCTGAAAAGATAAGAGAAAGGAAGTCGCCCAACGATGATGCCAGGTTTAATATACTCATGGTGCTGTATGATTCCATATCTCGTCTGAATCTCTTAAGAACAATGCCTGAAACAGTTGCTTTCCTTAAGCGTGCTGGTTATGTAGATTTGCAAGGTTTCAACATAGTAGAAAAATCCACATTTCCAAACGTTATGGCATTTTTAACTGGTATGTATTTAAACCAGTTGAAGAAGGTGTGTTGGCCTTCCCGTAAGACCAAATTAGACAATTGCCCTTTTCTTTGGAATGAATTTCATAACCACAATTATGTGACAGTTTACGCTGAAGATCTACCAAAATTGCAGACATTTAATTTTGGTATGACAGGTTTTGTGACACAACCAACAGATTATTATTTACGCCCTTACATGCTTGCTGCAGAAAAAAAACTTACGTTTAAAGTACGAAATGGAAGACTAGTGTGCCTGGGACCAATGTCAACAACAGGTCATCTTTTAACGTATGCTTTACGTTTTGTAGAAACTTTCAAAAATGCATTTTATTTTGCTAATATTTGGGAAAATAATTTTAGCCATGATGATTTGAATACTCCACGAGTCATGGACGTGAAAACGGTTGAATTTTTCCATAAGTTAGGTGATACTGGTACATACAACAACACTATAGTTCTCTTTTTTAGTGACCATGGAATGCGTTTTGGACCGATGTCCAAAACATATATGGGTTGGTGGGAAGAAAGTTTGCCATTTTTTTATATAAGGCTCCCAGATTCGTTTAAAAAGAAATATCCCGAAGCTTACCAAAATCTACAAACCAATAGAAATCGATTAACTTCGCCCTTTGACATCTATGTTACTTTAAAAGACGTGTTAGCGAGAGGGATGAACAGCACCGCTCCCAATGAAAATGTATCTCTTGCATGTCCTAAGTGCAAGAGTTTGTTTTCGGAGGATTTTGGTGACAGATCTTGTGGCGATGCTGGGATACCTCCTGCTTTTTGTACTTGTACCACATACGCCGATCTTTCGGTAAATGATGTCAATTTCCAAAATGCGGCGAAGTCACAGTGAGAAGTTATAATGGCAGTGACTTTTCTCTTTTGGGAATGGTTGGCAGGATAAGCTAATACGATAGCGATAGTTTCTGTGTAAAAAAATAGAGATCTAAAATTATTCTCTTTTTGCCTTCGTTCTTGACTTTGCATGTTAAAAGAAATTTCCATTTATGTTATTAAATATACGTGTTTCAGTCCATCGATATTAAGAGAATTGTGTGTTTCGACGTACTTTATACTTTTTAAAAGCTTCTTGATGACATTTCATTCATGTGGATAAACGTGCTTTTTTTAAATTTAAGTCCGTAAAAAATTACTTTTATGAAAGTGGAAAACACAAAACAATCAAAAATGGAAGTTCATTCATTCATTCATTCAAATTATATTTACGTGTAAAACGTCAACATATTCATTATTAGGATTTGGAAAGGAGTCTGTAAATAAAGTACAGATTTATTATTATGTGTCAGAAAATAAATGTTGCTACATTTTAAAATAAAATTGTTTCCGTTTTATTGGAATTACCTTACTTCATATAAACCTGACCAAAGAAGACGATGTTGAAGCATTTGAATATGTTTGAAAGTCTTGCTTGATTTGATGAATTTGTCAGAATCTCTGACAGTAAAATTGGCTTGTTAATAAAATCGGTTTTCCTCTGAAGCGTGATAAGAAAATTAGAAACTGCGAAACGGGAGGGAAATCGAGCTTTCTTACTACCCTAGAAAAACAATTTTTCACTTCAAAAATTGTTCAGTTCAAAAATTCGCATCTACGGAAGCGACAACTTTGAAACTGGAAATTTTCAACAGCTTTGATCTAACAGTTTAGAAGTAGTACCAATTTCAATCTGCAACAAGTATGCGGAAAGGAGAACGTGTGAGTGTTTTCGGTGTAAAGGAACGTGTCGTCGCCCGAAGCTGATGACGAGGTCGGTGACGAGCTGCGTCTTTCTGCTACACCTGTCATTGCTGGGGCCGAGCTCAGCGAATATTCAAAAAAAAGGGGATAATTTAAGTATAACGCTACGCACGTAAAATCTCTGATTACACTTCGTTACGTATGGGGAAATAAACTTAGACTTTTCTTCCGTTGATAAAATGTAACGGTGAAAATTATGAGAAGAACCAATACTAAAATTGAAATAATGGTGTATGTCTTTTAAAGTGTACTTGTATGTGTGAAAAGGGGAAAAAAATATTGCATAAAAAATGTGAATGTATGTGGTAGTAAATTGGAGATGTACTAATATGAGCCGTTGAGAGTGAAAGTGGAGTGAGTCAAAGTTTGGATGATTTGAGTTAGATGCAGTGGTTGGTGGTTTTAACATTGTTCTATCCGTGGCTAAAATGTCCTGATAAAACTTCAATATTTCTTCCCTAGAGGCTGTAATGTCCAACAAATAAAAGCCAAGTGAAATGAAAGAAGATTTATTCACCTTTTGTACAACCAAAATAACAATTTGCAACTACTACACTCCATTATTACGCGGGGTTCTGACGCTTTCTTGTATCTTCTGACTTGCCGTCGTATTCGCTCTGATTTGAGGAGCTGTGTGGAGGCCTTGCCCACAGCTCCACCTGCTACGGGCCTTGGTCTCCGGGTGGGGCCGTGTCTGAAGCGGGCGTCCGGCTCGCCTTGCTGATGCAGAGCGCGGGTCCCGGTGTCTACGTTGTGCGCGCGGCGTTGGTGAAACGGTTAGCGTATCGGACTGGTATACCCAAGTTGTCGGGTTCAAACCCGACAAAGCCGTGGATTTTCAAGGGCGAAACAATCCGTCGTACGCCTGCCTTCGGAGGGGAAGTAAAGCCGGCTGTCTCATATTAGTAGATTTACTTGCATGTAAAAGATCCGTAGATGACGCCTCTGAGCTAAATTCAAATCGCCTCTTTCTCGCCCAAGAAATACCTTCTTTCTCTGCTAGGTGAAAGGAGCGTAGGGAAATTTTCGTGGTCAGACGGAAGAGCAGGCCCTATGGCCTGAGTCTCGTCACGTAAAATAAGGCATTAATTCAATTCAGCGTTAGGTGCGAACCCCCTGCTCACTTACACCCGATTCGTTGCTCGAGCTCGTCCTCCGGACGGGTCCAGGCCCCTTAGCGTCCCGTCGTACCGCCGTCCGCTAACAACGCTGGATCCTGCGGATGGCTCTCCCAACCACGCCAAACCACACGCTCACTACCTCTGCCTCGACTTGGCGACTCCTGCAGCACTTAGGCTACTCTCCTTCTTGCTGACTGACTCGTAGACTCAAACGGTGTCTGCTTGCTGACTATGCAGCGCTTGCGGGCCCGAGTACAGTATAACTCGCAACCATTGCCTGAGAGTTCTTGTTCTTGTTTCGGCAATTTGGCAATCGCGTATCTTTGGCTTTTCAAGACAGCCGTGCCTGGCTCGTCGAGACAACAGAGGAGGAGACGTCAACCGGGTCATAAGCTGCAGCAACTTTCCTGCTTCTGAGTTCTTCCCATTCAAGAGTTTAGGTGAGCCGGGTATCTGCCAGAATCTTTTCGCGCTGCACAGGGTGTTTGGGGTGGGGTGGGCAGGAACATGAGCAGGAGACAAAACATCTCTTTAGACGAATCAGTTCGGTATGCTTAGGAAACGAAACTTTAATACTGAAGATGTTGGGGCAGGTTATGACTGATTTATTAACAGCCACCTAATAATAATTGTTTAATGAAATACCGCTCAGAAAGAAATCAAAAGATATCTCGTGAAATATTACTGCCAAGCTCTTAATTTTTGTAAAACAATAATAATGTAATATTATTACGGAAAAGTTTAATTCCCAAGGAAAATATTTTCTGCTGCACAACTGTTTCTATACAATTAGAGAGTATACCGAGCATCCAAAAGGAAAGTAATATTAATTTAAACAATGACATTTAAAGTATTTTATACCATTTGGACTGTATAATTGTAAAGAACCTGTAACAAGTATTGCAGTTCAGTTTCTGAGTCTATGACCCCCATCTCGATCAGGTTTTTGTCCAGTTTCCCTGATCGAGCAAATGCTGAGATGGCCACTTGTTTTGCTTCTGGACATAAATGTAACTTCAAATTAACTTCTCCCCATAGCACGTCTTACACAGTTTTTAACTGTTTTTGACGTAAATAAATAAATAAGAATTGTAATGGGACGGACGCACATCGCAGATGACGACACGAACGAAATATATTTTATTTAATTAAGAACAGCGCCGTCGTTAAGAGCAGCCGGAAATGCCGTTTCCTGCTGTACCTCGGGAGAGCCGATTAGCGCGCCGGGTGAAAGGAGTAAAAAGCGCCTCCTTTGTCCAGCACAACCCCACGCCGGACGCGCCCCTTGTGACGAATGGGGAAGTACGCCACCCACACCCCCAAGACGAGCAACGGAATTACCCGCGCCTATTTCCGAGAATTTAAGTGACGGAGGAAACTTCGGGGGAAGTTGCTGGGGGCGGCTTTGCCGCTGGCGCCGTGATAGGCAGAAGGATCACGGGTGGCGCGACAACCAATTAAAATAGACGATGCGGGGGAGGAATCACGTGGTACGCGAGCCTTCCTGAGGGACCGCTGATGAATGGATAGATCACTTGTTTCGGAGGAGGCAGGGGGATCACTTGCGTCGGAGGTAGCGAGGAGATCAACTTGTGTTGGAAGCAGCGAGGAGGCAACTTGTGTCGGAGGTAGCGAGGAGGACACCTGGGTCGGAGGCAGCCGCGACATAACTTGTTTGTGAGGCAGCCGCGAGGACACTTGCTTTTGAGGCAGTAGCAAGGCCACTTAATTCGTGCCAGGTCACCCCGAATGCCACGCCACCTCGCCACATCGCAGCCCGACTCGTGTGACGACAGACGAACGATGGGACGGGACACTACGAGTGAGTGCCTGACCAAAAGGGCCATGTGAGTACGAGCCGGGGGCGTGAAAGACAATATCGCGAAGCGACCCGTCATCGCCCGGGCGCGTTCCCGCCGCCGCCCGCGCCGAGCACGCTGAGGAGCTGCCGATCGACGCCCGCCGCTGGCGTAATCCGGGGCCGCCGCCGTGACCGCCAAGGGGCCGCCACAAAGGGACCTGGGGCAGGCATGACCGTAGCTGCCCGCCGCCAGACCTGCCTGGCGCTGGGACGCCCGAACGCCGCACCTGTGAGCTGGATCACGACCGCCCGGGAGGGCGAAGACACAGGAGCTAAGATGAACTCTGGCCATACCGGCCTTTACTAAGTTAAGATTAGTTTTAAGTTAGTTGTAAGTTTGTTTATGTTACTGGGCTTCACCCGCACTGATTTTAAAAGTGATTAAAGTAGTATTAAGAAAATGCATAACTCTTTCTCTCTAGTAGTTTGGCAATCATGCATGCCTCCCTCTAGGGAGTCTGCCGACGAAGCAGCCGGGCAAAGCTGAATCGCCGAAGGAATCAGGTAATCGGGTGAGTCGGTGGTTACAGTATATTATAGGAATTTAACCTAATAATGTGCAACAATGTTCGAGAAATAAATTTGGAACCGTTTTTGATCAAATGGTGTTTGAGATTCTTTGAAAATGCAAAATTTTGATCAAATTTTCATAGAAAATGTTTTTGCAGTTTTTGCAAAATTTCATTAAAAATAATTTCAAGCACATCTATTCACAAATGAAATAATATATAAACTAGAGGTGCTACAGAATGGCACAGACTTTTACTTATTAGTTTTTTATTTTCTTTGGTCTCTGCTAGCTACTCGGACTTGCCAGCTGCCTTCTATCGCCACCCAAAGAACATTTTTTTGATAATTTCTTAATTTTTCGGTTTTCTAATTAAAGAGCGGAAATATTAATTTAAAATTATTAAAAAACACTAAAACCTCGTCGTAAATGGCATTTTAAAAAATAAAAATTGAAACTGTATTAAAAAAACCGGCGGTTATGGTGTTAACAAATTGCTGGAAATGTGTATATTCAAAAACGTGAGAGATCTTTCAAAAAATTTGCATTTGCGTAATATGTGAATAAAAATTCACCGAAAATAACTTTACGTCATATTAAGGAATATAATTACCACTATGCGTTCGAAATGTTTGAACAAAAAAATTGGAGCCGTTTTTGAGAAAATGGCCTTTACACGTTTCTGAGAATGCGGAGCTTTGAGATAGTTTTCTCAGAATAAATTAGAGTTTCCTAGAAAGTATATATAACATTTTTTAAAGCATATGCACTTATAAATGCGAAGAAATTTCCGCTAATATAAATAGTAATTACATTTTTGTAATTTTTGAATAAAAAAACACGAAAAAATAGAGCAGTATGGCGTTTATGTCATCTTATAGAGTAGAATTAGCACTATCTCTACCAAACGTCTAAAGGAAAAATATGGAGCAGTTTTTGAGAAAATCATGTATATATATATATATATATATATATATATATATATATATATATATATATATATATATATATTTCAAATTTTAATATTGCGCAAAAACTACTAAATTTTTCGAAAAAATGTACATGACCTTAATAAAATAAGTATGGAGAACAAATTTTATTTAAAAGAATAGTCTGCATCTTCAATTTTGTAGTTGTAGGAAGACGCCCGAAAATTTTTAAATTTTCCTAAATTCAGAGTTAAACCTAAAGATCAGACTTTTGCCATATTTATAAGTGTAGTTTACTCTATTCTTACAAGAAAATTAAAGAAAAAAATGTGAAGCCGTTTTTGAAAATATTGTGAAAATGTCCTGAGACGTTTATGGAAAGTACCCCCAAATTTTGAGGGATGTTTTTCGAAATCTCAAAGGTTAGATTCGAGCCAGATCGACACGGGTTTCTTCAATTTGGAAAACAATTCTATGAATGGTTTTGGTGGGCGCTCTAGTACTGTTCACAGACACCGGAGACACGGACGGACGTTTTAAAAAAACACTTTTTTAGTATCTGGGGACCCCAAAACGGGTATTTTCTTTGAAATCTCGAAATCGATTTTCCGCAGCATTATAAAGATGTCCCTGCACTACGAGTATAACTCCGTATTTACGTATACGGGAAAAAAAAAGTAATGTAAATGTTACTGACGTAAGCGATATATAAAATATTCGTTTGTATTATTTTTTGAAAAAAAAAAAAAAAAGAATGCAGCAAAAATGCGTTCGTGTCATCGTGAACAGTACATTAAGTAGGTCTATTCGGACAAACAGTTTGAAGAAAAAGTTTAGAAACGATTGGTATAATCTTGTTTTTAATCGTTTCAAATATAGCTTATATTTAACATAAAATTAAGGGCAAACGTAAAATTTTCCAAACATTTACATGATATTAATTAGAAACTAATTACGGAGAAGAAACTGAATTTGCAGGAAAAATCTGAATTTTCGATATTGTATTTTTCGAAACATGCCGAAAAATATCCAACTAATTATAATTTGAGAAAATTCAAAGTTAACAGTGGAATTCACATTTATGTATTTATAAAGGTATTTTTTACTTACTAGGCTGTCCGGGTGACGCCGCGTCCATGGCGAAGGTGCCGACGTTTCGGTCGCCATTCTGCGACCTTCATCAGGGCGTATTGCGCGGAGATGGGCTGCGCACGAGTTTATATGGGGCTGGTTTCTTCTCTACCCGAGTGCCGGTTGGCCGGGTGGTCGGCCAATGCGGAGAGAGCACCGGCCAATCAGGGGCGGGCTCTTTTTTAGTTTTCCCCTCTCCAGTTACCCTGGAGGGGCGGGAATTTATTTATCGTTATGGGTACATATTACCTGCAGCCGATGAGGCTTTTGCAGGATTGAGAGGGCATTAACTTAAATAAACTAACTTATACTATCTTAAAAACTAATAGCATTTCCACTTTGGGAATTATTTGTTTTTTACATAGATATGACGGTTTTTGAATTAGTTCTTTATATTGTTCTTTTTTCTTCTTTTTGTACATTTTCACACGCATTCATTCTTGGCTATTTACAATCACATTCATTCATTCATTCATACCCACAGCACTATTTACACTATTTACACTGGTATTAAATCGCCACGGCGCCGACTTTACTCAAGCGTCCGTGGCGCCGCGACGTCTTCGTTATCAGGCGACGCTGGCCTGGCGGAGCGAGTTTCCGCGCCGCCCGCGAGGCTTCCGGCATCCGTAGGCGGCGACCGCCTCCCACGCACTTGCTGCTGCACCCCCGCGTCGCAGAGCTCAGAGAGCTTATGTGGGGGCAGTGCGCGGAAGGTGAAGGCGACGTGCTGTGGACCCTTTCTTCTGTGGAAGGCCCTGTGCACGCCGCTGTTCGCCGCCTTGCCGGTCTCTCGCAGGATTCGCGGAGCGGACGGCCTCAGCGCCCTTGCGAGCGCCGTCTCCGCCCTCTTCTGCAGCTCCGCCGGGAACTGGTTGCGCACGCCTAAGACTCTGAAGACGTCGGCGTTTTTGGGTAGACGGTCAGGACCGGTCAAAGGCAAGTGCGGGCGCGCCGCGAGGCGCGCCGCTCTGTTCTCTGCTACCCGGATGGGGAGCAGAGTGGAGGGAGATGCTGCCGCGAAAACCTCACAAGCGTACGCCCACAAGGGACGCACGCAAGCAGTGAATAAGCGGCGCTTTAGAGGAATTGCTAAGTCGGGAGAACGGAGAAGAGGTTTCAAAAGGAGGGTGCGTGATTTAATTTTGGCAGCGAGGTACCGGGCGTGTGCATGCCAGCGAAGACCGCTGTCAAGTAACACGCCCAAATATCTCGCTTCGCTCCGCCAAGGTAGATGCGTGCCAGCCAAGCTCACCGTTTCATTGGGGTTAGCCCTCTTACGAGTGAAGTTGACGGCGACGCATTTCTCGAGGTTGAGAGCGAGGCGTTTCCGACTTAGCCATTCAGGAAAGGCGGCGAGACAATCACTTAAGTATTTAACTGACTGCCTTCCGTTCGCCGATTTCGCGTAGTACGCGAAATCATCCGCGAACATCAGGAGCCCGCAGCGTTGAATACCAGTTCTTGTTTCAGCAGGAAGCGGCGCGTCATTCACGTATAAGCCGAAGAGGGTAGGAGAAAGAACACTCCCCTGAGGCACGCCTGCCTCGGCTTGTCTGAGGGACGAGTATACGTTATTGACGCGCACTTTGAACTGCCTGTCAGAGAGAAAACTCGCGATCAGTCTGACGTAGCAATCGCTCACTCCCGCCACCGCAAGGCACTCGAGCAAACCCTCATGCCACACAGAGTCGAAAGCCGATCGCATATCTAGAAAGACCGCTGGCAGGTTCTGCCGTCTCTCGAGGGCGAGGCCGATCTCCGTGCAAAGCCGCGTAAGCTGCTGCGCGGAGCTGTGACCAGCTCGAAAGCCAAATTGTTCATCTCTGAGAAGATTGAGACGACGTATTTCCTGTTGCAAACGTGACAGGATCAGTTTCTCAAACGTTTTCCCTAGGATGGAGAGAAGACTAATAGGTCTGTAGCTGCTCGGTAATAGTTTGTTTTTGCCAGGTTTTGGTATTAGAGCGATGGTCGCAATCCTCCACGCCTTGGGAAAATAGCCACACGCCAGGCACGCATTCAGGAGCTCGAGTAAAAACTCGACTCCGCGCCCGCCCAGAGCGCGCAGCTGTGCTGCGGTGAGACCGTCCGGGCCACCTGCCTTCCTCGCATTGAGGTGTTTCAGCTCAGCTCGAAGCTCCTCCCCCGTTACACGGCGTGCAGAGGTGGGAGAGGGCAACAGGCCAATGATATTGTTGCTGACCGCACTCGCCAATGGCGCACCACCAACAGCGGTGGCAGCCAATGGCAGCGCGGCGGCGCCCGTTTCGAACGCGCGGAACTGCAACGCAAGCGAATTCGCAAAAATTTCACTTTTTGTCGCGTCGTCCCACGCGTAAACGGGCCGAGGTGGTGGAGCGCCGAGCGCACCCGTCCCGGCGTTACTCTGAATCGGGCAGTTTACTCCCGGTTTGCGGCCTAGCGCACGAGAAAGATCCCAAATGTGCCTCTCGTGGAGATTGCATTTCGAAATAGTATTAGACCATTGAGCAGCTCTCTCATCCCTTAGAGATGAACGGAATTCTCTGCTTAGATTGCGCGCCCGCTCTCCGTCAACGGGATCGCCATAGCGGCGATGAACTTTGACAGTTCTGCGCAATTCTCTTAAGATCCTTCTTTGCTCATCTGTGAGCTCAGGGCGAGAATTCTCTACACGCGTGACAGTTGTATTTTGCTTGAAAGCCGATTTCAATGTTACAGTGAAGTGATTCACTGCTTCATCGATCTCGTCTTTCGTATTTACTGGTTTCTGCTCAAGCTGAGAATTCAGCTGTGTTGCGAAACCTGCCCAGTTCGTGTCACGGGTAGTTCGAAAACTAGCTTGGCGTTTCGCAGCAAGAGACGCCACAACGCATGTTACTGGGTTATGATCGGAATCCAGTACGGCAATTGAGCGGGGAACCACACACTCAACGCCTTTCACAATCATAAAATCAATAACGCCCGGGTTCCTGTTTCGTACTTCCGGGAAATGCGTGGGGCTATTCGGTGCGCAGATCTCTACGCCCCGCCTTGTCGCTACAAGATTGGCAATTTTGTTGCCGTTTCTGTTTGCTCCGAGGCCGCCCCAAGTTCTATGTCTGGCGTTAAAGTCACCCAGAAGGATAACTTTGGAATTTAGTGCGAGAAGCGCATCAATTCCAGCCGGATCTAAGGTTTGGTCTGGGCAGTAGACGGATACGACTAATAGTCGGCCGTTTCCTACCCAGACGTACGCCCCGACCGCCTCAAGAGACGCCAGAGCAATAGCAGGGATTTCGGCTTCAAGCTGCGGCAATTCTCGGCGCAGCGCGATTGCTACTCCGCCGCCTGGCCTGCCAGCGCGGTCTCGGCGATAAACAGCGAATCCCCGGAGTTTGAATTCGTGTTCATCACCGAGCCACGTTTCTTGTAAAGCCAAGATATCGAGTTGCAGTTCTTCTGCAAAATGTTCAACTTGCTGGGCTTTGAAGATTGCACTTCGCGCGTTCCAAGTGCAGGCGCGGAGAGGTGCTATTCGCTTGTCTACGTTCTGGTTTTGCTTAGACATTGTCGGGTAACATATTCAAGATTTTCTCAAACATCGCTAAGAACTGGCTCTTAGTGACTGTTTGGGCGGCAGCTGCGGGTGCAGTGGGCCGCGCTCCGGCCGCCCCGGAGAGCGGTGCGTTGGCCTCTGAGGGGCGCGCTGCGCCGAGGCGCTGCGCGACCTCGTTCCAGGCCGGCCCGCCGCTAGCTGCCGACCGAGGCGCCGAGTTCCTATTAGGAACTACTTGACGTGAGGGTCCCTCGGTTTCTATTGCACGCGCGTCTGACGGACGCGGTGGCAACGTGCAATGGCTGCATCCTGTGAAGGATGCAGCGTGATGCTGCTTACAATTGCAGCAGACGGGCTTTAAGTTAAAATTCCCGCGTTTTGGGCAATGCGCTATTCCGCGTTTGTCGTCTCCTGCAGGGTGACCCTCGCCCGTGCAGAGGCGACAGCGCACATCGTACTCGCAATTACGAGCGATGTGGCCCCATCGGCAGCATCGCATACAAAATCGAGGTCTGGCCCACATTTCCCTTTGGACCTCGATTGCGAAAGATTCTATTTGTTTCAGTAGGTAGATTTTCCGCGACGCGGCACTGTCACTGAGGGTGACAGCGAACGTTCCTGTGGGCACTTCCACCCGCCGCGTTTCGGTGCCTGTTGCACCATCGGCTACACCGGAATCGTGGTTTCTGGCGACCACGATTTCCTTCAGCAGACAGATTTGTCTTACTGCTTTGAGAGCGTAGCCGAGCTTCCTCAGCTCATTTTCTACGTTCTCGGCGGTGTAGCCTTGCGGTAGCCCTCTGACAAATACTCTGAGGAGCTTCTCAGAGTTCTCGGACGGAGGCGGGTGAGAAAAGCAAAATATCTTTTCGCTGCGAGCGTATCGCTCCGCCTCAGCGTATGCAACACGGTCAAAAGTGTGTATTTCATACACTGTTCGTCCGTTACGGCTGGTGACCTTCGCAATGGTCGCCTTGTACCCCGTTCTGGGCCCAAGTTCCCTGCCGTGCTTCAAGACCTTGTCTGAGGTGATGCTCAGACGTATTTTATACGGTCTCTTTGGTGGCCGTGAAGCGGCCGGTGGACGTGAGGCGTCCACCTGGAGGGCATCCGCGGGCGGAACCTGCGCGGAGGTTCTCGTCCCAGTATTTCCGGCTGCGGGCCGACTGCGCTGGCTACCGGAGACGAGTTGCCAGCCGTCCGATTGCTCGTTACCTAGGGAAGGGTTGACGGAAGATTGCCGACGCCCAGAATCTGTTGGCGCACTCACCGTACCGTCGGAGCTGTCATGTTCCCGCAGAAGAGCTGGTAGCGTAGCGGGCGCGTCGGGAGCCTGATTTGGCCCTCTCGTCGTCCTTCCCGCGCGTTTTCGCTTCTTCCGCTTTCTCGCCCCGCTGGAGGCGCTGCTGGGGCTTTGCTGCTCTGCCGGCTGCATTTCCTCCGGCTCCGAGGAGCCTTCGCGCTGGCAAGGGCGCTTTGCCGGTGGGGAGACGGTGGCGGGCGAGGCGCCCGCCGCGTTTCCCGGGTCGGGGGCCGGCGCTGATCCGGAGCTCGCGCGCTGTGGCGTTTGCTCTACGGCTGTCAGCGCCGCAATGTTGCCCTCCTCCTCTTCCAGCGGAGAGTTGGAGGGATGCTGGACGGTGGGGGACGCACCGGCCAATCCTGGCGAAGCGTCGCTGACCAATCCGGGCAGCTCGCTGGGGGACGGGTTGGTTTCGCCTCCACAGGGGCAGCTAGTAGCCGCTCCACTTGTAGCGCTTGTAGCGCCACCAGGGGCGCCCTTGGGCTCCGTGCTGCTCTCGGTGGCCCCGTCGCTACGGCGTCGCTTCCCGGATTGTGAGATAGAAGAGGCAGTGGGCGGCGAGAGGCGCTGCTCGAAAGAGTGAACGCGCTCGCGCACCGAGTGCTGCCTCACAGGTGTGCCGATCGGGAGAGATGTCGCTGTCGCTGCCCCCACGGGCCGTGATGGCGCCTGCAGGACCGCGTTCATTCCAGCTAGGAGCTCGCTGCCGGGCGCCAGTTGCGGGATTGCTCCCGCTCCGGCTTCCCGGAACGTTCCCCAGTAGCTCAGGAGGGCTTCTAAATTGAGGGCGGCGAAGGCACAGATCACTCCTGCCGGGATACCGGCAAGCATCCCGGAGACGTCTGCGGCAGTTGTGGCTCGCAGGTTTGGCTGCTGCTTGGGCAGCAGCGGCTGTAGTTTCCGCGCCTGCGGCGGTTTGGAAGGCGGTGGCGGTGTGGGCGGCGTCGGTAATATAAACTTTACATTTGTTCCTACCGGGATGTCTTCAGCACCAACTGCGATGACCTCCATGCCCGGAGTGGCTTGCTTCACCAGCTCCATTCCGTGGAGGTACACCAGCTCGGTGCTGCATTTCCGTGTAGGGGGCAGCGTAGGCTCGGTCGAAATCGACCAGGTGACGCTGTCACTTAGGGAGCGCCTGTGCTCTCGGTGTAGTTGTTCGTCCCCCAACGACGAGCGCCGAGGGGTGGCGCCTGTCTCATTGGTAGACATGGCTAACGCATTTTTTTGCTCAAACCCCGCGAGAGCAGCGCTCAATCGCGGGGAAAATCCTCGACCTCCACTGCTTTCCACTAAACGCCTCGTGAGAGCGTAGCTCAATCACAAGAGCGCCAGGTACTTGCCGTGAAGGGAAGGCTGCGCGATTTACCACGTAACACAACGTGGGAGCAGGGCTCAACCACGTGCGCCAGATACTTATCGCGCCGCAGCGGAGACCAAGTCGCAGGAGGCGAAGGCGTGACGTAGGTCCTCACTCGACGCGCGCTCCCCGCTCGTCCGGGCTCTCCGCAGGGTGAGAGGAGGCGCTCCGTCCGTAATCGGACGTAGAGGAACTGTTGGGACCGCGTCCGCTCGAGATCGGACGTCCTGCGTTATTTGGACGTTGCGGTTCGAACTTTGGTGTGCGTTGAGGTCGAGCTCGGCTCCCTCAGTGTCACTAGTGTCGCGGAAATTAATTCGGCGTGCGCTGAGGTCGAGCTAGGCTCCCTCAGTGTCACTAATTTTGCGGTATAGTGTTTTGGTGTGCGTTGAGGTCGAGCTCGGCTCCCTCAGCGTCACTAGTGTGTCGCGGTAATAGAATTTTGGCGTGCGCTAAGGTCGAGCTCGGCTCCCTCAGTGCCACTAGTGTTACAGTATCGTGGTATTGTGTTTTGGTGTTCGTTGAGGTCGAGCTCGGCTCCCTCAGCGCAACTATTAAGGCGTGTGGTCAGAGGTCGAGCAAGGCTCCCTCTGCGCCATAAAGTATTAAACGACCAAGTATAGAGGTTGAGCAAGGCTCCCTCTACGCCAAGCAGCTGGGAAGAAGCCATTTCGTCACAAGAAATCTGGTCCATGTCGAGTCAGCAGTTGCAAGAGTAACCGGTCAAGTAGGTGGGGTAAGGTTGAGCACAGCTCCCTTGCACCCAAAAAATATTAAGTAGCAGTCAATACTAAAAACTCCTACTTAGACACTAATTTAGATATTAAATTTAGAACTTGTAAAATTTTTAGTTTTTAGAAATCTTTGAAATTTTTAGAATTTATATAAATTTTTAGAATTTTTAGAATCCCCACCATCGACCAATTATAACTGCATGCCGAAAATTGGTCGACCTATAACGAAAGTTAAAAACAAGAACTATTGCCGTGCATGCAAGCATTTAGACGGCTCCATTGCACACTCGTGCATAATTAAGAAACCTAAAAATTCCTTTGTACTAGTAGAAAGGAAATTAATCCCAATCGATATTTCTGCACCTGCTTCCCATCCCCTAAATAGTAATTCTTTTCCGGCAATACTAACTTCTCCAACGACTAATACGGACACATCTACAGACGGTAAGTCGCCAGAATGCTCCACCGCTGCTGCGGTGCTAGCACCTGAGAGCCCCAACACCCCTTGTTCTCCACACTCTGACATAAACCAGTCAGGTACCATGTCCGCGCCCGAGACTTCCGCCGAGGCCACGCGAGCTCTTTCCCCAATGTCAGAAAGCTCGCAAGGTACAGAAATGCGCCCCCAACAATCAAGCTCGCCAATCTCTCCCACTACGGCTGACAACTCAAGTGCCACAACTGACGAGGCATGGCAACTCGTCACAAAAATTTTCAGACCACGCCCCACCCAAACGTGTGAACAGCCCCAAACCCAGGCGCTACCAATCGCCAATAGATACCAGGTGCTGACGCCCCGTGTACCTACTGCCCCTCAGCCAACGCCTGCAGTGAACACGGCGGGCAACACTCCGCCTGCAGCGGCCGCCCCTCGCGCCTCGGCCCCGCGCCCTCGTGAATCGGTCGATGAAATTGTAGTTGAACAGCCAATCGACGTCACCGCTCTCATGAGCGCCCTCCGCCCCCACCTCACAATGCCCCTGAGAGGAATCCCCTCACAAAATTTTGTCACCCTAAAACCAGGCTGTGTCAAGGACCACAGCAAAATCGTCGCGGAACTGACTCGCATGCAGTCCTACTCGCAACATGCGCAGTTCTTCTTCCGCCGCGCCACCAAGGAGAGACGCCACCGCCTCGTCATCCGCGGCCTCCGTGACAACGAAGATTTAAGTGCGATCAAATCCGATCTCTCCTCCCAAGGGGTCACGGTTCACCACGTCAGTGAGATGAAGCGTGCCTGCTATTCGGAAAATGGATCAAAATCGTTTATATCTTTAGGCCTTTATGTAATAGAAATTAACCACAGAGAAATTCCCCTAGCAAGAACAATTTCCACAATCCTCAACCAGATCGTCCGTTGGGAGGAATACCACGGCAGGGATAGGGTGCCCCACTGTAAAAGATGTCAGTTATGGGGTCACTCCCACAATGGGTGTCGTAGAAACGCAGTGTGTCTATACTGCGCCGGTTCTCACTCCATTGACAGCTGTAACAGGCCGGAAAATCCGCGATGTGCAAACTGCGGCTCAAACCACGTGGCGAGTTTCCACGAGTGCCCCGCCCTGCTAAGCTACAAGGAAGCGAGAGCGCGTCAACTTGGCGGAGCGCGCCAGACGCGAGCAGCCGCACAACTGGCAACAAGATTCAATTCTCTTGCTCCCTCTCGCGTTGCAGCAGTTGGCCAGCCGGTCGGACGCTCTCCGGACGTCCGATCTGAGGTACAATTCCCTGCTCTTACAGGATTGGCCACCGACACCCCCACCACTGCTGGTACCGGATTCGCCGATGCCGTAGCTGGGCGACCAATCACCGCTCAGGCACCCTCCACGCCTCTCTCTCTAGCTGGCCTCGGCGAATTGGGCGAAATATTACACCTTCTGCAGGGAGTCGACCTGCGAGCCCTTTTTACCCTAGTAAAAGATGCTATTGCTATTCTTAAAGGACCGGGCAACCTGCTTTCTAAAGCAATAGCCATTATCCCCCTCCTCTCTACAGCGTTTCCATGAACGACAGTGCACAACATTTTCGAACTCATCTCTTCAAAATTGTTTCATGGAACGCAAACGGGGGCCTGAATAAAAAGAAACCCGAAATTATTCAATTTATTAAAGACTATTCCCCCGACGTATTCCTCATTCAAGAAACCCACCTGTCGCCAAGTGATAACTTCACTCTTCCAAATTTTCACATTTACAGGCAAAATCGTTCAGGCCCCCATCGCGGCGGTGGCACAATAACTGCAGTAAGACGTACTATCCCTCATACGCCCCTGGTAAATCCGCCTCTCGCCGCAATTGAGGCAACATCGGTTGAAATCGGAACGCCGCACGGTGCAATCACTGTTGTATCCGGGTACAAGCGGCCTCAGATTCAACTCGAGGAAGCCGACCTCGACGCGCTGCTAACGCTAGGGCAAAATATTATTATAGCAGGTGACTTGAACGCCAAGCACACGGACTGGGGCTGCCGTGTGCGGAACTCGGCGGGAGAGCGCCTGCTTCCGTATTTAAATAGAAGCGATCGGCTCGTCATTTCCCCTCCTTCTTCCATCACCCACCTACGCACCGACATGTTCACCAGACAGATTAAAGGCGACATTCTCGACATTGTTTTACATTCTCCAGCCATCCAAATCACAACTCCAAAGCCCCTTCACGACCTGACTTCGGACCACCTCCCTATCCTCTTCGCCTTCCATAGAGACCAATTTCCGTCACCCACTCCGACAAAAACAAACTACGAAACTAACTGGACAAATTTCAAGACTACACTTAACAACAAACTACTACGAAACCCAGACCTAGACAACCCGACTAATATTGACAGAGCAATAAATCATCTAAATTACCAAATCCTAACCGCCTTTAATGAAAATTCTAAAAGACTCGAACCTCACCATCCCGCATCCCAAACACCCGTCGAGCTGATTCGCCTCATACAGGAACGTCGTAAAGCCCAGCGAGCTTACCAAAGATCTCACGACCCCGATGCGAAGGCAGCGTACCAGACCATTCGGCGGAAAACCTCCAGGCTTCTGCGGGAGCACAGGAACGCGATGTGGGAAAAGTACGTCGAAAACAGCCAAATAAACAACGCTAGCGACTTGTGGAAATTGCAACGGGTGCTACGCAACCCACAGCCTGCCACCACAGCGCTCAATCGCCCAAACAATCTTCCACCCACCTACGATCCGGCAGTCAAATCTGAAATTTTCGCCACCCTACTTGAAGAGCGCTTCACGCCACCCCCCATCTCATTTAATCTTCCTGCCACCGCCGCCGAAATCCCCATCTCGCCCACGCCCCTAGCAGATATACCGCCTGACTGGAAAATCGAAACGGATGAAGTGAGCGACCTACTGTCAAACATCAACACAAATCGATCAGGCGGACCCGACAAGCTTTCTGCAGCAATGTTGAAGCAACTTCCTCGCAGGGCCGCCACTCTTCTTGCCTCGATTTTCTCTGCTTGCATTTCTGTGCAATATTTCCCCACTGTGTGGAAATCGGCGACCGTGACGCTTCTTCCAAAACCGGGAAAGAACTTACGTTTCCCGGAAAATTACAGGCCCATTTCTCTCTTGCCCATCTTAGGGAAATTACTCGAACGCCTTATTCTTAATAGAATTAGGACCGTTCTCGAGAATAGGGGCATCATCCGGGAATCTCAATTCGGCTTCCGGAAAAATCGCTCTTCTGCACTCCAAGCCCTTCGTTTCACCTTCTGCGTGTCTTCTTCATTAGCACGCCGCTGCTCTATCCCTGCCTTATTCTTCGATTATTCCTTCGCCTTTGACACCGTCCATCACCCCCTACTTATTCACAAACTCCGCCCCTATGTTCCTCCCTTCATTCTTAACCTCCTCATCAGCTACTTAACCTCTTGCAATTTCTCCGTCCGCTACCAAAACTTCTCATCTTCAACCCGCCCTATCCTTGCCGGCGTCCCTCAGGGCGCCGTGCTTTCACCCTTCCTCTTCTCCTTGTTTCTTAACGACGCCCCCACCATCACCGGAGTGCAAGATTTCATCTATGCGGACGACATAGCGTTCACGGTCAAAGATAGCCGTATAAACATCGCGGTTAAGCGCCTACAACGTGCCGCAAACGCGCTCATCAAGTGGAGTGCGGAAAATGGCCTCACACTAAATGCGCAGAAATGTCAAGCCATAATTTTTTCTCACAAACTCACACATAACACCTACTCTGTCGCTCCCATCCGCCTAAACGATCACACCATTCCGTGGCGGGACAACATCAAATACTTGGGAGTTACTTTTGACCGCAGACTGACCTGGAAGACTCACATATCTAACGCACGAAACATCATGACTCGACGAATCTCTTCACTTCTTCCCCTTTTCAAGAGCCGAGCCCTTAAGGAAAAATTAAAACTTCAGTTATATTTGACATGCATCCGCAGCGCGGGCTTATACGCTTGCGAGTCATGGGCCACAGCTCCAGAAACATCACTAACTTATTTGTCACGTTCAGAAAATTACTTTATACGACTAGCTTTTCATCCACCCCCAGGCACTATCCTCGCTGACGAACTCACGACTAGAAACATAAAACCGATTACTTCCGCAATACACGAGCTCGCCACGGAAAGAATACAGGACATTTTCTCTAACATTGACTCTCACCCTCTCTTCCAGCCCTTCTTACAATATTACACGAAGCCATCACGACACAAAAAGAAAAAACTGCCTTCAGATGTCATCTTTTTGAAACCACCCTGAAACACCGACACCAAAT
Organism: Gryllus longicercus; assembly: GCA_038098605.1. Taxonomy (NCBI): domain Eukaryota; kingdom Metazoa; phylum Arthropoda; class Insecta; order Orthoptera; family Gryllidae; genus Gryllus; species Gryllus longicercus. The sequence goes on along the minus strand of JAZDUA010000036.1, from coordinate 5,007,637 downwards.
CAATAAATAAATTAATCCTACTTAAACACACAACACTCTACACATACAAACAGACATACAAGCCCTCAATCCATTTACAACATCCCAATCTAAATACAAATTCACACAATCTCAGAGTGAACTACAGAGCAAAGCGACGCCGAAAACTACCTTCAACTCCCAATGACTATCTTAACTAACAACTACTAACAAATACTAACAAACCAATCTTTATCCCACCAACAACTAACACACTAACAATCTTGTACAATTGTATATTTTGTAAATATTAGGTCTTAAGAACAATCAAAGCACAGATAAGTTAGTAATTTTTCAGTTAAGTTTGTACATTTTGAAAATTTCTAAGTATCAGCACAGTCCAATAATGATAGTTCATAAGTTAGAAATAAGTTTTGTGTATCTTTGTATAATTCTGTAATCCTTCACATCCTAAACACAGTTCATTTATAGTTCATAAGTTAGAAATTAGTCTTGTTATTTTGTAAATTCATTGGCCTAAATTCAGTTCAACCATCTTATTTCGTAAGCTAGAAATAAGTTCTCTGCATCCCTATAAATTCTCTAGGTCTTAAGTACAAATCACCCAAGTTAGTCAGTGAGTTAGAAATAAGTTCTGTGTATTCTGTAAATATTCTGTAAATTTAAGTACAAACCAACCATGTTAGTTCATAAGGTAGAAATAAGTTTCTGTACATTCTGTAAATTCAATAGGTCTTAAGTACAAACCCACTATGTTAGTTCGTAAGTTAGGAATAAGTTAAAATTAAGATAAAATCTGTAAAACTGTAAATACTATAAAATAAAACTGTAAAAATTTTAAATAAAGATATTGATCAGCGAGTACGAAAAGGGAATGACTCACCAGCCACTTCAAGAAACTTCATGAAATAGAGCAAACGAGAAAACAACAAAGTGCACAAAGCACACGAGAGTAAACAACCAAGCTATATCTCATCGGCTAACCGATTGAGATATACAAAACGTTAACTCATCAAATCATACACGCAGCGGTAGAGCTCCCCCAGGGGAGTAGACCGTAGAAGCTGTACAATACGACCTCGTGTGTGTGTGTGTGCGGACGTCCTGGTGGAATAGGTGTTTCCAGGCATCGTGTAGACGTATGCCCTGGTCAGCATTAAAGTTATAGGGATGTTTGATGATTTCCACCGCCTCTTTTACCCTCCTCGTGCCCCAGCGGCTTCTCTGGCTAGGAGGCGTGTGTCATCAAATAAAATAGCGTGGCCAGTTTTCCATGCGTGCAGGGCTACGGCCGATTTATTCGTATTATTGTATTTATAATTACGAATATGTTCCCGGAGGCGTTCCTCTACGGTACGTCCCGTCTCGCCAATGTAACTATGGCCGCAGCTGCATGGGATCTCGTATACCCCCGATGACATAAGGGGAGGAACGCGATCTTTCACGCGTACAAGCTTTTGCCCGAGTTTTTCCTGGGCTTTGTAGGTCGTCTTTATATCAAAGCGGCTCAGAAGCTTGCCAATCTTATCTGTGACACCGCGTATATATGGCAGAGTGGCTATTTTTGTGTTGGGATTGTCACTAGTTTTGGTAATATCAGAAGTTTTGGCAGAGGTCGTGGCTTGCCGTACTGCTTGGTTGGCAGCGTTAGCGCTATATCCGTTGGCTCGAAATGTAGTCTTTAGGAACTCCATTTCAGAGTTCAATGATTCATTATCACATACCCTCGTTGCTCTGATGGCCAGCGTTCTCAGAACCCCGCGTTTTGTTGCCGGGTGATGGTGAGAACCAGCGTGTAGGTAACGGTCCGTGTGGGTGGGTTTCCGGTAGACACTGTGCCCTAGTCTGCCGTTCACTTTCCGACTCACCAGCACGTCGAGGAAAGGCAATTTTCCCTCGTTTTCCAACTCCATCGTGAATTTAATCTTGGGGTGTGTGTTATTAAGGTGCTGGAGAAAGTCAGCCAAGGTGTGAGGGCCGTGGGGCCATACTACTAGTGTGTCGTCCACGTACCGGAGCCACAAGTTGGGTTTTAGAGGGGCATTCTCCAGGGCTTCCGTTTCGAAAGCCTCCATGAAAAGGTTAGCCACAACCGGAGAGAGGGGGGAACCCATGGCCGCTCCTTCAACTTGAGCATATAGTTGCTCACGATACTGAAATAACGTGGACGTGAGACAGAACTCAGCTAAGTCGGCCCATTCCGGAGTGAGCCCACGGGAGCAGAGTTTTCTGCGAATGACAGTGGCCGCCTCGTCCACTGGAACCATTGTGAACAGAGACGTGACATCGAAGCTGACGAGGATGTCCGAGTCACTTACACGATGCTCCTTAAGTATTTCAATAAGGTGTGCCGAATTCCTAACAGCTGACTTGATGTCGTCAGTCAAAGGCTGCAATTTATCGGCCACATAGCGGGCGAGAGGGTGGGTGGGAGAGTTAATAGCGCTCACAATGGGGCGCAGTGGCACGTCTGGTTTATGTATCTTAGGGAGACCATAAAGCCTAGGGATACAGTGGTTGCCACGTTTTAGCCTAGGTTTGGCCTCCGGCTCTATAGAAGCCGAGTTATTTACCCGTACCGCGACCTCACCCCTCAGTTTGGCCACGCCACTGCTACACGAAAACTGGCCACGCTATTTTATTTGATGACACACGCCTCCTAGCCAGAGAAGACCGCTGGGGCACGAGGAGGGTAAAAGAGGCGGTGGAAATCATCAAACATCCCTATAACTTTAATGCTGACCAGGGCATACGTCTACACGATGCCTGGAAACACCTATTCCACCAGGACGTCCGATCTCGAGCGGACGCGGTCCCAACAGTTCCTCTACGTCCGATTACGGACGGAGCGCCTCCTCTCACCCTGCGGAGAGCCCGCCCCTGATTGGCCGGTGCTCTCTCCGCATTGGCCGACCACCCGGCCAACCGGCACTCGGGTAGAGAAGAAACCAGCCCCATATAAACTCGTGCGCAGCCCATCTCCGCGTCCATCTCCTGAGAGCCCCAACACCCCTTGTTCTCCACACTCTGACATAAACCAGTCAGGTACCATGTCCGCGCCCGAGACTTCCGCCGAGGCCACGCGAGCTCTTTCCCCAATGTCAGAAAGCTCACAAGGTACAGAACTGCGCCCCCAAGAATCAAGCTCGCCAATCTCTCCCACTACGGCTGACAACTCAAGCGCCACAACTGACGAGGCATGGCAACTCGTCACAAAAATTTTCAGACCACGCCCCACCCAAACGTGTGAACAGCCCCAAACCCAGGCGCTACCAATCGCCAATAGATACCAGGTGCTGACGCCCCGTGTACCTACTGCCCCTCAGCCAACGCCTGCAGTGAACACGGCGGGCAACACTCCGCCTGCAGCGGCCGCCCCTCGCGCCTCGGCCCCGCGCCCTCGTGAATCGGTCGGTGAAATCGTAGTAGAACAGCCAATCGACGTCACCGCTCTCATGAGCGCCGTCCGCCCCCACCTCACAATGCCCCTGAGAGGAATCCCCTCACAAAATTTTGTCACCCTAAAACCAGGCTGTGTCAAGGACCACAGCAAAATCGTCGCGGAACTGACTCGCATGCAGTCCTACTCGCAACATGCGCAGTTCTTCTTCCGCCGCGCCACCGAGGAGAGACGCCACCGCCTCGTCATCCGCGGCCTCCGTGACAACGAAGATTTAAGTGCGATCAAATCCGATCTCTCCTCCCAAGGGGTCACGGTTCACCACGTTAGTGAGATGAAGCGTGCCTGCTATTCGGAAAATGGATCAAAATCGTTTATATCTTTAGGCCTTTATGTAATAGAAATTAACCACAGAGAAATTCCCCTAGCAAGAACAATTTCCACAATCCTCAATCAGATCGTCCGTTGGGAGGAATACCGCGGCAGGGATAGGGTGCCCCACTGTAAAAGATGTCAGTTATGGGGTCACTCCCACAATGGGTGTCGTAGAAACGCAGTGTGTCTATACTGCGCCGGTTCTCACTCCATTGAGAGCTGTAACAGGCCGGAAAATCCGCGATGTGCAAACTGCGGCTCAAACCACGTGGCGAGTTTCCACGAGTGCCCCGCCCTGCTAAGCTACAAGGAAGCGAGAGCGCGTCAACTTGGCGGAGCGCGCCAGACGCGAGCGGCAGCACAACTCGCAACGAGATTGAATTCTCTTGCTCCCTCTCGCGTAGCAGCAGTTGGCCAGCCGGTCGGACGCTCTCCGGACGTCCGATCTGAGGTACAATTCCCTGCTCTCACAGGATTGGCCACCGACACCCCCACCACTGCTGGTACCGGATTCGCCGATGCCGTAGCTGGGCGACCAATCACCGCTCAGGCACCCTCCACGCCTCTCTCTCTAGCTGGCCTCGGCGAATTGGGCGAAATATTACACCTTCTGCAGGGAGTCGACCTGCGAGCCCTTTTTACCCTAGTAAAAGATGCTATTGCTATTCTTAAAGGACCGGGCAACCTGCTTTCTAAAGCAATAGCCATTATCCCCCTCCTCTCCACAGCGTTTCCATGAACGACAGTGCACAACATTTTCGAACTCATCTCTTCAAAATTGTTTCATGGAACGCAAACGGGGGCCTGAATAAAAAGAAACCCGAAATTATTCAATTTATTAAAGACTATTCCCCCGACGTATTCCTCATTCAAGAAACCCACCTGTCGCCAAGTGATAACTTCACTCTTCCAAATTTTCACATTTACAGGCAAAATCGTTCAGGCCCCCATCGCGGCGGTGGCACAATAACTGCAGTAAGACGTACTATCCCTCATACGCCCCTGGTAAATCCGCCTCTCGCCGCAATTGAGGCAACATCGGTTGTAATCGGAACGCCGCACGGTGCAATCACTGTTGTATCCGGGTACAAGCGGCCTCAGATTCAACTCGAGGAAGGCGACCTCGACGCGCTGCTAACGCTAGGGCAAAATATTATTATAGCAGGTGACTTGAACGCCAAGCACACGGACTGGGGCTGCCGTGTGCGGAACTCGGCGGGAGAGCGCCTGCTTCCGTATTTAAATAGAAGCGATCGGCTCGTCATTTCCCCTCCTTCTTCCATCACCCACCTACGCACCGACATGTTCACCAGACAGATTAAAGGCGACATTCTCGACATTGTATTACACTCTCCAGCCATCCAAATCACAACTCCAAAGCCCCTTCACGACCTGACTTCCGACCACCTCCCTATCCTCTTCGCCTTCCATAGAGACCATTTTCCGTCACCCACTCCGACAAAAACAAACTACGAAACTAACTGGACAAATTTCAAGACTACACTTAACAACAAACTCCTACGTAACCCAGACCTAGACAATCCGACTAATATAGACAGAGCAATCAACCATCTAAATTATCAAATCTTAACCGCCTTTAATGAAAACTCTAAAAGACTCGAACCTCACCATCCCACATCCCAAACACCAGTCGAGCTGATTCGCCTTATACAGGAACGCCGGAAGCCCAGCGAGCTTACCAAAGATCACACGACCCCGATGCGAAGGCAGCGTACCAGACTATTCGGCGGAAAACCTCCAGGCTTCTGCGGGAGCACAGGAACGCGATGTGGGAAAAGTACGTCGAAAACAGCCAAATAAACAACGCTAGCGACTTGTGGAAATTGCAACGGGTGCTACGCAACCCACAGCCTGCCACCACAGCGCTCAATCGCCCAAACAATCTTCCACCCACCTACGATCCGGCAGTCAAATCTGAAATTTTCGCCACCCTACTTGAAGAGCGCTTCACGCCACCCCCCATCTCATTTAATCTTCCTGCCACCGCCGCCGAAATCCCCATCTCGCCCACGCCCCTAGCAGATATACCGCCTGACTGGAAAATCGAAACGGATGAAGTGAGCGACCTACTGTCAAACATCAACACAAATCGATCAGGCGGACCCGACAAGCTTTCTGCAGCAATGTTGAAGCAACTTCCTCGCAGGGCCGCCACTCTTCTTGCCTCGATTTTCTCTGCTTGCATTTCTGTGCAATATTTCCCCACTGTGTGGAAATCGGCGACCGTGACGCTTCTTCCAAAACCGGGAAAGAACTTACGTTTCCCGGAAAATTACAGGCCCATTTCTCTCTTGCCCATCTTAGGGAAATTACTCGAACGCCTTATTCTTAAAAGAATTAGGACCGTTCTCGAGAATAGGGGCATCATCCGGGAATCTCAATTCGGCTTCCGGAAAAATCGCTCTTCTGCACTCCAAGCCCTTCGTTTCACCTTCTGCGTGTCTTCTTCATTAGCACGCCGCTGCTCTATCCCTGCCTTATTCTTCGATTATTCCTTCGCCTTTGACACCGTCCATCACCCCCTACTTATTCACAAACTCCGCCCCTATGTTCCTCCCTTCATTCTTAACCTCCTCATCAGCTACTTAACCTCTTGCAATTTCTCCGTCCGCTACCAAAACTTCTCATCTTCAACCCGCCCTATCCTTGCCGGCGTCCCTCAGGGCGCCGTGCTTTCACCCTTCCTCTTCTCCGTGTTTCTTAACGACGCCCCCACCATCACCGGAGTGCAAGATTTCATCTATGCGGACGACATAGCGTTCACGGTCAAAGATAGCCGTATAAACATCGCGGTTAAGCGCCTACAACGTGCCGCAAACGCGCTCATCAAGTGGAGTGCGGAAAATGGCCTCACACTAAATGCGCAGAAATGTCAAGCCATAATTTTTTCTCACAAACTCACACATAACACCTACTCTGTCGCTCCCATCCGCCTAAACGATCACACCATTCCGTGGCGGGACAACATCAAATACTTGGGAGTTACTTTTGACCGCAGACTGACCTGGAAGACTCACATATCTAACGCACGAAACATCATGACTCGACGAATCTCTTCACTTCTTCCCCTTTTCAAGAGCCGAGCCCTTAAGGAAAAATTAAAACTTCAGTTATATTTGACATGCATCCGCAGCGCGGGCTTATACGCTTGCGAGTCATGGGCCACAGCTCCAGAAACATCACTAACTTATTTGTCACGTTCAGAAAATTACTTTATACGACTAGCTTTTCATCCACCCCCAGGCACTATCCTCGCTGACGAACTCACGACTAGAAACATAAAACCGATTACTTCCGCAATACACGAGCTCGCCACGGAAAGAATACAGGACATTTTCTCTAACATTGACTCTCACCCTCTCTTCCAGCCCTTCTTACAATATTACACGAAGCCATCACGACACAAAAAGAAAAAACTGCCTTCAGATGTCATCTTTTTGAAACCACCCTGAAACACCGACACCAAATCAATAAATAAATTAATCCTACTTAAACACACAACACTCTACACATACAAACAGACATACAAGCCCTCAATCCATTTACAACATCCCAATCTAAATACAAATTCACACAATCTCAGAGTGAACTACAGAGCAAAGCGACGCCGAAAACTACCTTCAACTCCCAATGACTATCTTAACTAACAACTACTAACAAATACTAACAAACCAATCTTTATCCCACCAACAACTAACACACTAACAATCTTGTACAATTGTATATTTTGTAAATATTAGGTCTTAAGAACAATCAAAGCACAGATAAGTTAGTAATTTTTCAGTTAAGTTTGTACATTTTGAAAATTTCTAAGTATCAGCACAGTCCAATAATGATAGTTCATAAGTTAGAAATAAGTTTTGTGTATCTTTGTATAATTCTGTAATCCTTCACATCCTAAACACAGTTCATTTATAGTTCATAAGTTAGAAATTAGTCTTGTTATTTTGTAAATTCATTGGCCTAAATTCAGTTCAACCATCTTATTTCGTAAGCTAGAAATAAGTTCTCTGCATCCCTATAAATTCTCTAGGTCTTAAGTACAAATCACCCAAGTTAGTCAGTGAGTTAGAAATAAGTTCTGTGTATTCTGTAAATATTCTGTAAATTTAAGTACAAACCAACCATGTTAGTTCATAAGGTAGAAATAAGTTTCTGTACATTCTGTAAATTCAATAGGTCTTAAGTACAAACCCACTATGTTAGTTCGTAAGTTAGGAATAAGTTAAAATTAAGATAAAATCTGTAAAACTGTAAATACTATAAAATAAAACTGTAAAAATTTTAAATAAAGACATCGATCAGCGAGTACGAAAAGGGAATGACTCACCAGCCACTTCAAGAAACTTCATGAAATAGAGCAAACGAGAAAACAACAAAGTGCACAAAGCACACGAGAGTAAACAACCAAGCTATATCTCATCGGCTAACCGATTGAGATATACAAAACGTTAACTCATCAAATCATACACGCAGCGGTAGAGCTCCCCCAGGGGAGTAGACCGTAGAAGCTGAACAATACGACCTCGTGTGTGTGTGTGTATCTCCGCGCAATACGCCCTGATGAAGGTCGCAGAATGGCGACCGAAACGTCGGCACCTTCGCCATGGACGCGGCGTCACCCGGACAGCCTAGTAAGTACTGACTCCGGCCGCGGAAGCCTACGCTCTCACAAGGTATTTTTTCTCTGTAAATGAAACGATTTAAAATTATATATTATTATATAAAATTATTAATATATTCTATAGAAAGGAGACAAAAACTTCATTTCGTTTAACATGTATTCATTCATTTTACAAAAAACGCAAAAAAGAATGTGATTTTCTAAGATCACTATTTTTTATTTATTCTCGATTATTCTCTCTAATACAGTTGAATTAAAACACGAGTTAAAGGATATCATAGCACCAAGAATCTATTTTTTGTACGCAAATTTTCTTTGAAACATTGGGAAAGGTTTTTGAAAAACTGTCGTTTAAGTGTTTACAAAATTGAGAAATTCATTTTCACCAGAAAAGGTTGTGAATTTTAAAGAAATTTATTAAATTTGAAATTAATGGACCACATGCAATCACAAATGAAACTATGTTTTAAATACGCTCATAATGTAAATATTAACGCTGTGGAAAATGTATCAAATACTACATTTGTTGGGAACATTTTTTTTGAAAAAACAAAATAATACTTCAAAATGAAATTTGTAATTTTATTCAGTGAATTTAGAAATAACTGTACAGAACGTTTAAAGAACAAAAATATGATGCACATTTGATAAAATTTTGTTTTTAATATTGCCCATATTTTATTCAAGATTGCATGAAAACAACTAATATTTTCAAAAAATTTACATTATATATAACTAAGAACTGATTGTGAAGAACTAATTTCATCTGATGAAAAAATAGCTTCAACTAAATCACCCACAATATTTAAAAAAAACTATTTTCAAATTGCAGGGTCACAAGTCGGGCTAGATCGATAATGGAATAGTTTTTGTCAAACATTTCAGCAGACTCACGAACGGAAGTTTCAAAACAAGAACAACACTGTTCGTATCAGAGAGCTCCAAAACGTGTACTTCCGTAGAAATCTCGAAATCTATTGCAGCAGTACTCCGAGCGCATGAATACGAACGATGAAAGACGTCTCGAAGGGGAAACCTCGAAACGTTTACTTTTCATTTTTTAAATTATTTGCTCTTCTGAAAATCTACAATCTGTTCATTTTTTAACATTAAGAAAATGTTTAACAAAATAACAGTATAACGAAAAATTAAATAAACAATTACCATGACTTTTTATTGGCTTCATAAGTGAAATGATTTTTCGTGTGTCTACATAGGTGTTGACTTACCTAGTAGGTTATTTCGAAGGTGATTGCTGCTCGCACGATCTCTTATGATATTTGGTTTCTATTGGTGATGAGGTCATCATTACGTATGTTACGAACAAGATTGGCCAGAGACATAAGTTTATCTTTCATTTCTACTTCGTTTACTTATGGGTGAATATAACGAAGTACTTCACGGAATGCTCTATTTCGTTTTGGTTGAAATGCCTAGCATTCCCCTTCTTTTTCGTCCAGTACTTTGTGTATCTGTATGCTTCAATACTGTGTATGATACTTTTACTTCGTCAATATACATATTTTATGTGAATTCTTGTACGTGCCCGTGTTAGTTTAAAACTTCAATTAATTTCGGTATATTCGTAATATTTGGAACTAATATTGGTTATATACTGATATTTGATTCATTTTTAGTTTACTTTCCATTGCGTAAAATTCAGGTAGCTATATTTTGTTCATTAAATCCCAAAATATGCAAGCAGTAATTCCAAATTCAATAAAACTCTACAATTTCGTTGCTAATAATATTAACTTGACTTGATTCTCTGCAACCGATTAAAAGGGGATGTGAACTTGCCCTGGCCGAAGAGAAGAAAGTCAATGACTGATTACATTAAAGAAAGGGTATAAAGGGGAATTTAACCAAGCGTTCAATAAGTGCTTATAAATGCGTTACGAAGAGGCAAAAAACATAATAAATAAGGGAGTGGCTTCGTCGTCGAAATGACTGACTCTTTCATATGCTCAGAGAATTTGTGCGTTCGCATAAGATGACCTTCTTGGCATTAACATATTTAGCGCACATTTGTAAGAACTCAAATTTTCACGTTTTTTTATTCGAGAAGCAATGACCTCAAACATTCGACTTCCATTCTAAAGGTAGTTTCAAATAGCATTGTGATATTAGGTTCGTGTGGACAAAGAGTGCCGCTAAATGCACTTTGCGTTTGCAAAACGGCATGACGGGTGGATATGTGTGGACACTGCGCAAAGGACGACTCAGAAAGAAGTGACAGTTGTAATGACATGCAAAGTTCTCATAAACAATTACGTATCTTGAAAACGAAAGGCGATAACGCCGAACGGATTGCGGAATTTTGCATCTCGTTTAAAGGCAGTTTAAAAAAGATAAAAAATTGCAAAATTTGCCAATTTATAAACAATTTCCAGTTTTTAAATTCTGAAGAGGAAAGGGTTCTCTAATGTCTCAGAACCGAAAACTGCGAGTTAACAATTTTGCAACAATTAACAATTTTGCAGCAATTTACACTTTTATAACAATTCCGAAACGTGCGCTGTACCTCCCGGGGGTCCTCAAATTGTCTCTGAAGTGAATATTTCAAAATGACAATTTTGACAAAAGATGCAAAATGATTACTAAATTCCTAGTTGAATTGCTGCTAAAATGTTAAATTTCGTAAACACTGATGTTTGAACAATATTACTTCGCCAAAACTGTCTCACTCTCAAATATTTCTACAACTGTGGAACCGCTTTCGCACACTTCATCTCTTCGTCTCCCTTTCGTAATATTCCTTCACATGTGGGGCATAACAGTGTACAGTGTAAATGTTATATAAAATTCATGGATTATGGCATAGAATACTCGTGAAACTTTATTGAATAATTTTCACGAATGTGTAGTGAAATATTAGAAAAAGTAATAATTCCATTCTTTTTAAAAAGAAGCAAAATATTATTGCAAAAATCATCTTATAATATGAAGTTCATCTATTCACTTGAGACATTCTTGTTTGCACACTTGAATAAATTCCCTTATTCCTAGGCTGTTAATACTTTTCTTCCCGTTCAGACGTCTTTCGTAGTGACCGTTATCAGCTATATTTCGTTTGCGGATTAGTGTGTTTCACTATGCCCCATGATTTAGAGACTAGTGTAGGGAATAATTAAAAGTAATACTCAATATAAGTAATGAGTCACACTAACAGCAGATGATAGAGACGAACAGGAAGTAAAAATAAAACCATAAGGGGAAAAATAGCCACAAGACAGTTGAATCCAGTCCTGTGGAACTCAATTATTTCAATGAAGACAAATATATGCATATATAGCTCCTTCATAGAGAGTACAACACTCTATGGGGCAGACGTCTGGACACTAACAAAAATATGAAAGACAAACTTCAAGCAACGGAAATGATATTCTAGGGAATACGTTGTAAACTTTCTCTGTTAGACAAAATAAGAAATGAAATGAAAGTGCAAACAACCTTGAACGAGACGATCGAAATGAAATAACTAAAATGGTATTGACATATGAGATGCTTGAAATCGGATAGACTTTGACAAAAAGTTTGGGAGTGGATACCAAATCGATGAAGATACAGGGGAAGACCGAGAAGAACATGGAACATGGCAATAACTGAAGCCACGGAAAAAAGAGAAATGGAGGAAAACGATCTATAGGATAAAGAGTCATAGAAATTGGGATGCGGAAAACGGCCAAGGATGTTAAAAATCCGCTGAATAGATAGAGAGCACGAAAACAAAGATACGATATTCAGGAATAATTATTTGGTCAGATGGAACGAAAATAACTCTCTATAGTTCTTATGGATGCCGAACGTTATGGAGAAAGAGAAATACGGCCAACGAAACTTGCAGTACTCTGCCTACTGTGAAGCGTGGAGAAGGTTCTGTGATGTTTTGGGGGATCATGTCGTCTAATGGGGTTGGCATAATGCAGATCATCGATGGCATTATTAGCAAATGGGGATTCTTAGATGTCCTGAAGAAAAAAATGTTAAGCAGAGTGCAGAAAAAAGCAATTAGTGTAAAAGATTCATTTTTCAATAAGATAATGACTCTCCGCACACTGCTAATATCTGCAAACAGTGTCTTACATGAAACGTGTCCAAGCAATTGCGAACTCCCTATCAATCTCCTGATCTGAACCCGATCGAACATGTACGGGTTGAATTGAAGAAAGGGTGCATCCAAGAAATACTCAAGTCACTGAAACAATTAAAACGCGATGTGGCAGAAGAATGAGGAAAAACATGGTATGAGGTGCATTCAATGCAGAGACGATGTAAAGCAGTTCACAAAGCTAAAGGCTATGGGGCAGGGTATTCATTATTCTTGTCTTCTGAATTCTTGAATATATTCTTTAATTTTTTGAAAGTGTACAAATAAGAGTATTGCACAGTAATTGCAAGATTTTTATTAAATTATGTATTTGTATTTTTTCTTGAAAGCAAATTAACTGTTTGTTGGCTGTTTCTGTTTGCTTAGAGTTACATAAAGAAGACAAAAAATAAAGATAAGACAAAACGTATAGAATAGTTTAAACATTTAATTTTTAGTTACAAAAATGAAGTGTACAAACAAGATTGTTACATACTGTGCGTAAATTATTTTGCATTACGTAAAAGAGAGGATGATATACAATTGATTTTTCGCAAGTAAATCTGGATTATGTTTATCATTTTTAATATTGCATGTGCTGAACATTTTGTGTCGTAATGTATGATATTACATGTTTATTGATATTATTCTTGTAGGCGATCGAATGGCTTGCACTACGACGCAATGAGATAACCACTGCCCTCTGTGCCTTCTGCACCAATACACTCAAACCTTTGAATGAACTCTTAAGGAACGTTCTTACTAGAGATTTTTAGGGGAAATCTAGGAGAAATATGGTCTATCAGTTTCTCAGTCGTTGGAAGTTGGTTGAGAATGTTGTTTTGTAATAGTTAACTATGAAATAACTAGATGCTTTATCCTCCGTACAGTGCTGCCAGAGTGTGCAGAAAGCCTGGAATTAGAATTTGGCCGTTACCCATTTTATGGGTAGGCAACTGTACACTTGATGATTGAGAAAATTGTAAATATATTGCAGTTAAAACACATCCCATATTAAAATATTATGATGCACGATCTAATCAAGTTTGATCAAATGGAGGAGAAAATGGAATAAAATATTTAAACATATGTGACTGAATAAGAAACATAGAATCCAATTTGTTTCATCACCAAAAACAGGAATGTGTGTTATTAAAAAAATATACTGAAAAACCTGTTGTAAATGTTTGGATGAATAATGGAAAAGATCTCATAAGTAGATTACTAGTGATACATGGAGAAGATGAAGCTGGTTATGATATTCTGTAAAAGGAAGAAATAAGCATTATAAAAATGTTAACAGGAAAATTTCAAAATTTTATTACTCATAATCCAAAAGAAATACCATATTTACTTAGACTTTTAAATGGTATTCCCCGTCTAAAAGCATATATCCGGAATTATTAATTGGGCTATTAAAATGTGCATGAGAAACTAATTGCTCTAAAATTAGTGTTATTTTATCTTATATGAAAGTAATTTCGTTACAAACAATCGTGTTCAAACTAGCAAAGTGTATGTACTTATCAATTTATATCAATGAATTTACTTTCATGTTCATAAAAGTTTTTCATTCTCTGTAGTTTTATTTGAAAATATTTTCACATCTGTACTAGTGACATCCGTCGTTTTCTACAACGTAATTTTGTTAGGCCACTTCTCCCGCTGGGTTCGGCTGCGGTTGGGTTTGAAGCTTCGCCTGTGTCAAGACAAGGGCGGCTCAAGTCGCATGATAGCTGGACTTAGCCGCTGACAGATGCGATTAATGTTTGGTTCCAAAACCAATCTTTTTTGTAGAGATGATTTGTAGCAAACTAGGACAACTTATAATTGGTTTACCATCTTAAATGACAATAATCTCATAAAAAATAGTTTAAGTACCAAACATATAGATTGATCAGAAATACGTATGAAGTAGCTGTTGTGTCTGAAAGATACACTGGTCGCGGACGTCAATGCCCTTCGCTTCAAAAAGTGCTGGCACTACTAATGCGTGGCTACCCGCGTTTTAGAAAGACGCGATGAGAGCGTAAGCCACCTCTACAGCTGTGCATATAAAGAAAAAAAACTTAGGGTGTAATTCAAGGTTACAGCGATAGCATTCGAGTGTTAAGCAAGGCGACAGAGCTTTTTACTCGTACGCTAGATACGATCATTCAAATCATGGAATTGTGAAAATACACACTTTGTTCTGTATATCAAAGTAACTTTCCTCGGCACACATCATTGTCATCTAGAATGAAATGTTTGTTTTGAACAAAGCGCCATTGACAAATGTGACTGAAAGCCCGATCTTTTGATGTAAATTTCGTGTATCACCCCTTCTGTGGTTTTGAGCTTTGAACTGAAAATTATATTTGGCGTTTGTTTTATTTCTTATCTCTTTCCTTCTTTCTCTGCTTGCGGCGTTTCACAATACTAATGACATTATTCATACACCCATGGTTGAATGAAAATGTCGGTGGTGGATGAGAAGAAACACATCACTTTTGTAATAACGCATTGGACTAAAATGTATTCGTTTGACATCTGCAGCATTTGAAAACTTATTCTCCTTTTGACTTAAACATATTTTTGTTTTGAAATATCAAAGAAAATTTTTTGTGCATTTGAAATTTTAATGAACATTTGTTTTAATGAACATTCATCGAATGTTCAGGTGTTTGTGTTTTGACTTATTTCAGTTTCAGAGAAAGTATGTTTGTATAGTTGCCTCTGCGACTTTTACGTAGAATCCATGTCATATGCTCCGACGAATTCATTCTAACATAGCGAATGGTCTTTGTCAGCAGCTACAAATATTTTGTTTGAGAGAAGGTAAACGTCTGACCTTATTTAAAGTTTTACTGGTTCCGTCTTTTTCCTCCTCAAGAGCTTAATGAAACAGGGGCTTAATGAAACAGTTTAGAAAACATGTAGCATCATTCAACTTTTCTCATATTTCCCTCGTAACCATGCTATCCTATATTTCGATCCAGGTAAGTGTTATGTAGTGTATATCGAGTTCCGCATCCAAGACAAGCTATAACGTATCAGTACAAAAGAAAATAAATTTTTCTCAAGATGATCTATTACACGTGAAAGAGAATTAATATTGTATATGCACTCTCAAATTTTAAATAGACGATAATTGTTATTTTAAGTTTTTTTATTTTAATATTAATATTTTATATTAATCCTTTTTTAGCGAGCAATTTATTTCCTGAACATTATATTTTGGTTTAGGTTTTTGAATGAACGTCGAATTCTGAATTAATTTCACACAGTTCGGTCCTCGTTGTCCTACAATACATTATAAACAGGGAAACCTGTGTGTATCCTCATTCACGATTAGGCTCCTTACGATCCCCCCTTTAGGTCCCTAGAAATGTCTATACGAGTGTACATTAATCTAGAATGTAATTATTCTAAATGGCGTTTTGTGACCCCAATTTTCGAGATGGAAAATTATCGAAAAAATTGAAAGAAAAACATGGAGAAGGTATCGAGCGTAACTAGATGCCCACAAACCGACGACGTTGCAGGCTAAATGCCGGCAGGCGAAGGTGAGAAGGCGTTTTAGTTGGTCGGGGCCACGTTTTAGTGTGCGGGACCTCAAGCGTGAACAGATAATATTCAAGGGCTTGGAGGTGAGGTAGAGTTGCAAATAGGCAAACACAAGGCTTAGAATATTCTGCTTGCTCCCATTCACAGCATATTACCTTTCCTCTAAGAGGAAGATATTCCCCAGTTGCGCTATCTCCATTTTATTTTCCTTTCTGAAATATGTTGTATACTGTGTTTGTGCGGCAGCGATGGTGTAATGGTTGGCGTATCGGACTGTTATACCCAAGTTGGCGGGTTCAAACCCGCCGCGGATTTTTAAGGGCGAAAATATCGTACGCCTCCCTTCGGAGGGGGAATAAAGCGGCTGCCCCATGTTAGTCGATTTACTTGCATATAAAAGATCCTCAAGCCTAAAAGATGCCTCTGAGCTAAATTTCTAATCACCTGTTTCGTTGCCCAAGAAATACCTCCTTCCTCCGCTAGTTGGTGAAAGGAGCATAGCGAAATTTGCGCGGTCAGACGGAAGAGCAGGCCTCATGGCCCGAGTCTTGCCACGTAAAATAAGGCATCAATTCAATTCACCGTGAATTCGAGTGTGGTTAGCAAAACGGCAGAAGTTCCACAGTAGCTAAGTGCATAGAAACCCACCACGTTTTCGATGAGAATTTCTAGTTTCTAGTTGAATTCTAGTTTCTCCAGGGGCGAATTCAGAAAATATTTCAGAAGGATGGGGGTTTTCAGTTCAGTTCCCTCACCAATAAATACTTTTGACAATCGTAATACGCGAGAGCTACAGAGCTTTTATGCAGTTTATCATATACAAGGCGCATTTTTATTGAATGTGGTATTTTATTATTTTTCCTTTTCATGTTAGTCAACCTTTCCCCTTTTGTATTGATGACTTGTGGTTAATATATGAATTCTAGTGATGTTACGATTTGCATAATAGTTTAATGAACATGTTTCTGGGCTGATTTTAAGTTGACGACACAGGTTTTCATGGTTGACAACATTGCAAAGTAATCATAGTGCGATACCTTTGAGTTATGAATTAACGTTTGTCCGCAGCAAATACGGTAATACTCGTTCGGCGAGTGGCTGTAATGTCTTCAAGCACCGTTGTCGCACCGTAAAATGCAAAAATTGATATGATAATTTGAAAAGGCTTGTCCGGCATAAGTATAGCACCTTACGTGACAAAATCATAAACAGAATCAGATGTAGGCAGATGACAGTGATAAAATTGAATTGCTGATGGAACATTATTTAGATATGTGCTTACACAGAATTAAAATTGTTTGAAACGATACCACCTTTAACTGCGTAACATTCACTATCTAGAGGTGCTAAAAGAGCGCATACATTATTCCCCGTATTTTCACGCAAAATTACGTGAAAAATAGTACTCAAATTTTCGACAATATACGTGACATTATTTCAAAATATATATTTAAGGAACAGATTTCAAGGGGAAAATCTTTATCTTCATAATTGTAGTTGTAGGAAGACTTCGAAAAAATGTTGAACTTTAGAAATTTTAGAAATTTTCGAAAAATCAGGCTTTTAACAAATACGTGACTTGCTCTTTTTTATAGTCTTAAAACACCCTTCACACTACAAAGCAACAACTTTTAATAAAAAATAATGGAGCCATTTTTGAAAATTTTGAAAATGTCTCAAGGACCTAACGCAAAGTGAAATCAAATGAAAATATCGGTTTCAAATTCGAGGAGCTTTGACATCAACCAGATCGATTGAGGAATATAAATTTTAGAGAAAATCAGCTGAACGAGTTTAGCTTCTAGCGTTGTTAACAGTTGGTCAGACAGATGGACAGACAGACTGACGGACGGACGGATGGACGGACAGAAAGACGTTTTGCCGTCAATCGATTTTTCAGTATCAAGGACCCACAAGATATTGATTCTAGCTGCACCATGTCAGATGATTTTTTTCTGAATTTAAAAACTGGATTTATTCACTCTTTTGCTACCAGAAACCTATAATAGTTTTTGTGCCGAAAATTCGCCGTTCACAGCCAGCATTACATAACAGCCGGCATTACGTAACTTTCTCTCTACCCTTTAGCGAGAAAGTAAAAATTGTAACTAGAAGTATCTGCTAAAGAGTTTGTGCGTCGAGGTAACACATGGCACCACTCAGAGCGCATAATTGAATGGTTTAGTTCAGTGCTTGACAATTCAGTACTCTTTAACACGAAAATCTACTCTCCTGCCCGAAACCGAGTCGCGGAGCAAAGGAAGTGCCCGGTAAGGCGTAGTGTGTTCCAATGAAGGGATGGAAGTGGGGGAAAAGGTTTGCTCGATATTTACGTTTTTAAATAGTCATCATTCTTTTCTGCTTTCCTCAGATCCATCTTACCACAATTTATTTTAAATATTTGCGTTTTTCGTTCACTAGATTTATTAATCAACTTGTCAACAAAATTTAGTCACCCCGTGACTTAATATTCGCCATCTATTCAACAACACTCTGTTTCAAGACAAACATTAAAATACTGTCCGTGACGTAGCATTCTGCCCCCATCGAGCCACGTCTCGGGATTCCGTCAACACATTTTAATTTTTTATTACTAAAATATCCAGAGAGGTATTTTGACCCCTCTTGATATCCGACTCTGCTTATCGTAACCTGTACTGTCATTTCACGTCCATTCTAATAGATAACATTTTTAACATTCTAGTACAATAATATTTTATAAAAATGTTACATTATAAATTAATTTTAGTTCGTCTGAACCAATAAATAATGTTAACAAATATATACCCTGGAGAAGTCACGTGGGAGAATTTCGGCTTGATTATTTCATGTACAGTTTTGTTTAAGAATGTTTTATATCCTGGTGATTTTCAATACCTTTTCCATAATGTTATTTCTAAAAAAATCTTTATTTATCTCTTCATTCCAGGCTCTCTGTCAATTCCGAGAAATTATTTTCACCTCGTGGGTTTGAAAGGAGTCAATTCGAAGTGAGCGGTGCGTCGCGGCGAGCGTGGCGGGGCGGGGCGGGGCGGGGCGGTTATCTTTAACATTCAGTACGGGTTTGTTAAAGAATGAAGTGGTGTATTGAAGAGATATTTAGTAAGCACAAAAAAGTTCTTGTCCACAAATATCTTCCATCGCTTTATTGTTTTGAGTTTCTTAATACTTATATCTACGTTATGTTTTTGACATTATTGCCCGTGGTGGCTACGGCTGCAAGGATGAAGTGGTATCCTTCCAAATAATACACATCACATGCCTTTCCTTTTGTATAGTTGTTGATATTAAAGTAGTTGTTCGCCATCTTATTCTCCGCTTTCAGAATTCAGAAAGCTAGTCATTTCATATTCCGTGTTTCCTGTTATTGGTTAGGGACATTTTAAAACGGTCATATTACAGTACAGCTAAATATCCGTACGATGTTTCATATACTCAATGCTTTGGAGTAGTGAAAATTGCAACACGTGCCTTGCAAATAGCGGCTGTGTGCGGGTGCAGCCGGGGATAGATGACACTTGGAAATGTTTTCTTGTAGGATATCCAGAGCTATCTACTGACGAATTTTTGAACTTCTCCAAATACGTCTCCTCCAGTTCCATGATTATGTTAGTGAGATGTAACATGTTAACCTATTCCATGATTAGGTTAGTGTAGAAATATCTATTAATTTATTTCTAAAATTTTAAAATTAATCATAAATTTATACATCATTTTTCTTTTAAAAATGTCATGTTTTATTTCTTGCATTGGGTGATAATTTTTTTTAAAAAAAGTCAAAAAATTATTGGTTTATCGAATTTTAATTTCATCCATAGTCTCCATATCCCAATCAAGAATTTTGCGCCACCCCTCTCAAAATTGTGTGGAGCCGCTACTGGTTTTTAACCATGGAAATATCGTTAAATTGCATTGTTATCGCAATTTGAATCTTATTTAAATAGAATAATGATTAGAAAGTTAATATACTGTTAACAGTGCAGAAAAATCAAATCTGCAGTTTGTTTACCGATGCAAATAAGTTCTCTCTAACTCGGGAACGGAAATGTCTAGTTTTTCAAATGTTGCTAATCTCACGTTATTAAACATTTTATTGTTATTTTTAACTTTTATTCATCTTTCAACTATTTATAGTTAAAATGTTGGGAAGGGATTCTGGAACTGAAGAAACCGTGCGCAGACGATTTTGTGCGCGACGTCACGTTGATATGTCACTTAGAGTTTTTTTCGACTTAATAAAATAAAGTCAAATCGAATCAAAAAAGTAAGATGACAGCCAAATTTAAGATACAATACACATTTGAAACTAAGGTTTAGTGTAATCCACTAAAGTGTATAGAGCATTTATGAAAGCACATGTAATTTTCTAGTATATGCTTTTCAGTTTATTCCCATAACGCTGTTAAACTTTGAGTAATTCAAGTTGTACATTGTTACGAGAAGTTGGTATGGAGTTTGCAACAATGCATCTGTTTTCTGCTCCTGGAGGCCCAGCTGGAAGTAGCTTCTCTGATATTTGCAAGCTTGGTGGGGAAGGTGAGAAACGGAGGGGGCGGGAGAGGCAGGGCTAACAGGGGCATCGCAGGGAGAGAAGGGAAAGGGCAGAGCTCGGTTGGGAAGGGCAGGCTGAAGTCAGACGGCGATATTATAGGGCGGCGATTAGTGATGACAAGTTTTAGCAAAACATCGCTACATCGCTATTTCGATACATCACCAAAAGGTTTTCGATGTTGATGAAAACATTGACAAACTAGTGGAGCTAAAACAGCATGTACTTTCTCGCCCGTATTTTCACGCCAAATTTCCCGAAAAGTAGTACTCAAATTTCCAAAAAATTGTTCATGATCTTATTTTAAAATCTATCTTCAAGCATCAGATTTCACTAAGAGAAAAATCTCTATATCTAATATTTAAGTTCTAGGAAGACTCCGAAAACATTTTGAATTTTTGCAGTAGTTGAAACATCAGTTTTCAACGAACATAAGATCTACACCATTATCTTACTTATCATTATCCCACAACAAAGTTTAATCGAAAAAATTGGAGCCATTTTTTTGAAAATTTTGAAAATGTCCCAGGAGCTTCCTGTAAAGTACCCCCTAAAATTAAAATATTGGTTTTAAATTCAAGAGGTCACCACAACAGCTAGTTCAATTGGGAAATATCAATTTTGGAGCAAATCGGATGAACGGTTTAGCCGTTATTCACAGTTGGACTGACAGAATGACGGACGGACAGACATTTTGCCGTCATTCGATTTTTCGGTATCAAGGACCCACAAAACATTGATCCTAGCTACATCACGTGATAGAGGTTTTTTCTAAATTTAGCAACTGGAGTTATCCACTTTTACCTAACCAAGCCCTGTAATAAGTTTTCTGCCCTAAAATTCTGTTTGTTTTTCGCGCAGCATTACATAAATTTCTCTCCGTAGTGAGAAACTAAAAACATCAATGTTTTAAATATGATGTAACAATTGGTATTATTCCTTTGAGTCCATTTTTATTCACAGCACTTAATTAAAGGAGTTATATTATATCTTTGGCCACGTATAAGAATATGTTAACAATATTTTTATCGATTGTAAAGGAGGAAATAAAAAATAAATGACTTAGTGCTATTTTCCATTTATTCACTTTCATTCCCAAATCATGGAAGTAAAGTTTGGTTCTAATGTGATACATATCTTGCCAATTTTAGTTACAAGTGTATTCTGGTTTAAATTTGACTCTCATCAAATTTTCTAATTAATGTTCTATGTAATCAAGGATCACAAAGCAGTTCAGGGATATACCGAGTACACAGATGCAGTGTGCGACCTTTGGTGATGCCCATATAAGGCTATTCAAAACAGTTCGATGTCAGCCTCTCTTTTTTAATTGGACAGGAATTTAGACTGTGGTAGGGTTTCGGACACTTCAAAAGGGCTGGACTAGTTCTTATTAAACTACCAAGCTCGTTCTGTCGGAACAAGTTTCACATGAGATTGCCCGGGGATCGACCCCGGACGTCCTTGCTGGAACGTAAGGTACCATCGCTCTGAGCCACGAGTTGACTATTACCGCGTACAAAATATTAAAAATGTTAACACCACTTGAGGAAAGCTTCGAATCACATACAGTTTCGTTCAGCCAGGTGGAGACAGTGACAACTGTCAGTAGCTGTTTATAGCAAAAAATATACAAAAAATGGATGCTGAAAATTTTATTGACATAATAAGATATTTTAAGAACGTCTATGTTTCTGGACATGAATAACGATCGAAAGTAAAACATCGATGTTAATATAACTATGTTTCTGCTCGAAAATAACGATGTTTAAAATAGTACATTCTGAAACGAAGATGTAATGATGGGTATTAGTACACCTTACGATACGAGCGAGTATCCTAAACTTCACACGTGTATTAGTTCCCATTACATCGAGTTTCATACGGTACTTTTTCTACCACTTGTGGTAAATTTTAAGAGTTAAGGTTTACATTTTTAAGGAGAAAGGAATGGCTATGACCTTATCACAATATAAATTTTACGTGTAAAATACATCATTTATATTCCAAAAATCCGAAATTATTGGATATTCCAATGCTGAGACTTACATTCATTGACTTTTGTGATATTAGTTAATTTTAAATCGTGTAGGCTCTGACATGAATTATCCTTTCATTTTTCAACTAGCAAGTTTTTGTTTTTAAAATTTCTTACTCAGATGGAAATAAGAAGAGGAGTATAAGTAATTACAAAACTAAAAATGTAACAAATGAACATGATAATTACATTATTGTGCTAAGCCGATCCGGGTAGCCGAGATCGCTGAGGCAGTAGTTCCTTGGCGGTCTCGGAGCGAAGGATCACGGCTTCCAGTCCCCCCTTGGGTATGCTTGTGTTTGTGTGTGTCTGTATGTTTGTGATTGTCCATTTCATTCTCATTATCATTTCACCTCTTCCCCCAGGGTTGACAACACTGGGTGTAGAATCGCATGAAAATTCTGATCTCCCGTCCCATAAAAATTACGTGCATCTACCCTCCACGAATGAGTCTCGATTCCGATGGGTTGCATGTTCACGTGGTCTCGAGATGGCCAATTCGCGATTCCAAAAAAACATTGTGTTAAATAAATTACAATAAAAAAGAAAAATATTTGATTATTTCTTTTATTAACACGCATGTAAATAGTTAAATTTTCAAATGAGCTGCACGCTCCCAGCGAGTTAATAATTATATTTGAACAATAAGTTTGTAATATCACCGTATCCTTTTATTTCAAATATTTCCCTGACGATGTCATAAGCTCTTTGGAATCTCATTGGCCCCTGGGGATCTCATAAACTCCTACGAAGTTCTACTATTCTTCCACGGATATTGGTGATCACTTAATCTATTTATAATTGCTTTCACTAATCCTGAGTTAAATACGTAGAGAGTTACCTGAGTTTAACTCGTAGAGATGTGATTGATGGGTCGTTTTAGAAGTGCAGACTGAAGTCGTGAATTTGTGCAGTGAATTCACTTGTGCGAATAAGGCTAAGTGAAATAATGTGTCATCTTTCGCACGAATAGATATAAAACTGCTGGAAGGGAAAGCATAATACAGTAATTGTTGTAGCTTTCTTCTCGCCTCATAGCATTGTTCCAAGATTGTCATTTATCTGTCAATAACTTTTAAAGTGTATGTTCCCTCGCATGAAAGGATGGTTTTATTTTTTATTATAAGTTTACTTATGTAAACACAGTGTTACAATATGCACGGGAGAAATGTTACAGCCAGTTAGAAAATGCTCAACATGTATCTATTCATGTCAAATTAAACCCACAGCACTCAGTCAACTATATCGTTAAAAACTAAAAGTTTTGAGGCCAAAGGCCTCAAAGAAACGTTGCAAACACCGTAATCTACATAAGATTTTTTGAACGTTCTATTAAATCTAATACCACCAATGCCACCTATATTAGTGATGGTGACCATCTTTGTGACGTCGTCCTTAGAAGGCTTAGGTTCCTCTATCTTAAACTATTTACGCTTTCTGTGTACTCCGTGATTTGCGCAGACTGACGAAGTTTATTTGCATAATTATTAATTCATGATTCACTCGCGTAGCCGCAACTGCAAGTTCTATTAATAATTCCTTGATACCGATGAAGATAGTTTCTTATGGGTGTAGTGTAACCATTCATTTAACGTTTTGCCGTTGTCTATCAGTGATGTGTACTCCTAATTGTGGAGGGAACTACAATGGAAACGGACCACATGTTCTCAAGAGTCCGTTTCACAATACCCTTAGAAAAAATACTAACTGTGCCTTGATCGCCAGGCAGCAAACGAATGCAAGTATTGACATTCTTGTTTCTGTGATAAGTTTGTGACATAGCCTGCACTACTTATGCACTTGGTATGAAGTGTACTTGGTAAACTCAAGAAAACGCCCACGTTTTCTTGAGGCCCGGAATATTTATCCCCAACCCTTTGCCAACATTGGTTGAATGAAGAATAAATTATAGAAAAGAGCGTTGAAGACAAAAGCTGATAACCAGAAATGTTCACACCAGTGTAATGAAACTATTTTGCATCGAGAAACGAACTACAAGTATGATATAAAATTATTTTTGACAAAATAACATAAGTGCCTACTCCTCTCGCAATTAGCGAAACGAGGGCTCAAGAAAACGAGATAATACCTCACCATACATATCTACTAAATACTAAACGTGCATATTATTCTTATTCAAAATCTATTTGTTTTTATCGCTCACTCCCCCAGTTTCAAACTCTGTTAATTTAAGCCAATACATGTTTATGGACAACACAGTTCAAGAAGGGAAATTATTTTTCTGTATACATGAATTAAAAAAAGTTAATTAACGTTTTTTTTTAAAAACGTTATGATAACAAATGGTATTTATTACTCACAATTGAATATATTAGTTTTGAATTTTTTTGGCTCAGAATTGCTTTTCTTGAGGTACCTAAGAACATGCGAGAGTTCTCGCACGGGTACGCTAGTTATATTCTATTAGCGATATCTAACTTGAGGGAAATTGATGGAAATTGTTGCTAATGAATTATTGCTATTTTTAACTTTCAACATTTTCTTGGTATTCTAAACCACAATTTGAACTGTCGTTTTGGTTTTTTAATTTGCCTACTTTATAAATAAATGATCCAGTGGTATGACACTAGATAGGGCACATCCGGTCCTTATTCAAATTTCATACGGTAGCCAATCAGAGTTCAGCGACGCCATATGCATCTGTACAACACCAACTCGCACAAGCGGAGAAAATGTGAACTACTTATTCATTTTGAAATTGTTTCGCAAACGAGCCGGTTAGTAACCGTTGGATTCCTTCCTCGTCGACTATCGTTGTACATTCGCGTGCTGTTCGTAGGGCTGTTAATGCCATATCGCAGTCAGTGAATTAGAGAAATGAAGTGATTTACCGCTGTTTGAAGTCTGAAGCGTGCAATTTGGCTTCGAGAAGATGATGGGTGCGTCACAAATAGTGGAATTTTTTTAATGTTCATGTTGAGTTGCAGGTCCCTTGTTTGGACCAAGCGAGGTGACACCCACTGCAGCTATGGGTGTAATTGGTAAGACTTTTTAATAGAATATTACTAGAATATAGTTTTAATAGAATATATTTTTATAGTTTTAGTAGAATATATAGTTTGATGGGAGGTTATGATACCAGCACTTTTTAATTTTCAGATCCTTGTACACAGGCAGCTTTTCAAACTGAAAATGGTAAGTCACTTGTATGTTTGTAAAATGCAAAAAGAAGCATGCTATTGAAAGCATAATGTATTGGCAATAATTTGTTGTTGATTTATACAGGTTCTAGTGCTGTTGAACATGCTGCTACAGCTAGTGCAGCAGATGCTTATTCTAGCCTTGTGAAAGGTAAATATTTGCTATAATCTTTAAGAATCTCAATTATTAATTTGTTGCATTTATTGAAGATGGGATAGATTTCAAGTTTGTCTCCATTTTCAGATCTTTTTCACCCATGTGAGGTGTCACCTCAAGTTTTTATGGACGTTTCTCATGGTATGTTCCTTTCAATATACAGTTATTAGTGCCAATTGAGGGCAAATTATAGTAAATAAAAAACTCTTTTTGGTGATTACAGATCCTTGTACTTCTGGACCGGTGCAAGAAGCAATTCTGGGAGATGAATCTGCGCCTTCGGTGTGTGGTAAGTGCAAGATATTCCTGTGCTTTCTTATTTCGTAATTCTAGATGGTGAATTCAAAGAAACATCTTTCTTTTTGATACATATTTGTTTTCAGAACATTCATTTGAGGACATAGTATCTTTCTTAACGGCATTTCTTGCTTTTCAGATCCTCTTCCAGAGATGGCTTCTGAAGCATGCATATTAGGCCCTACGAGTTTGACCCTAAGTGGCTTTAAATTAATGTTCACTTTGAGGAATCAGAACTCAGAGAGATAATATTAAAGAATTATTGTTATGTGCAGTGAATGACTTGCTTCATTGTGCACAAAGTTTCTGAACATATCTCTTTTACGCTGACAGTTTATAAAGGTATGAACAACGAGAGTTTTAAAATCAGTGTGTATTCTGTCATTGGGTACAGATCCATTATATAAACTGTATTTCCCACATCTGATTTGGAAAGTTCTAATTAAATAAAATTTAAAGATAAAATTAATTCTGTAAAGCATGATCATTTTCTGTATTTTGGAATGCCTCTTGCTATGTTAAGACACTTTATTTGAATATTATGAATACAAAGGTTTTGAGTTTCAGAGGCTATTTCCATGCAATTTTAGAATTTCTTTAATGTCTATTATCTAGTCTGCAATTTGTTTCTTTCTTATTAGTGTTAATTTTTATTATTAGTATTGATATAAGTTGCTTATGTATTGTTATACTGTTCTGACAATAATAGTTTCTCATGACAAACACAATCTTGATTCAATTTATATTCTAGTATGTGTGTATCATTGTGTTTTGTTCATCGTCATGCCAATTACATTCTGGATTTGAATGCTGATCCTTATTGGATTGTGAATTGTTGTGAGTCGTGAATGCAATGCTTGATTCTATAGCTCAGTTATTAGGACATCTGCCCAGTTATCAGAAGGTCCCAGGTTGGCTCCTGGTGCAATCAAATATTTGCACTTTGACAATCCATTTTCAGAATTAAATTGTAGTGCATAAGCATTGATGGAATTCCACTATTTGTAAATCATTGTTTTAAAAGTGAATGTACTTTCACAGTGGATCCCATTTTAAAAAAGCCAGGCTCTGAACTGTGCATGTGTGAGGTTAGCATGGATAAATAAAATAATTTTGTCAAATATTTATTGACTAATGAAAAACATTTTTAGGTTGCAGCTAGTAAAAGTGGTTCTTTCAAGGCATGCAGAGCATGCTAAAAGCTCAATTTTTTGCACTACTGCTAAAAGTGGGACAATGCTCAAATGTTCTGATAAACTTTGAAAGCAACAAAGAAAACAAAATACTTTCATGTGACCTAATCAGATAATATTGATCTTAATGTAACAGTACATAATTATGTAATTCGTGTTCTTAATGGCTTAAGTAATTCGCAAAATAAAATGGCACTTTTACCCCTTGTATCGTAACTATTTCTTTTATTTGGGCAAATGTGCAGTAGTATTTTCATTTGTTTCTTTTCAATTCTGTTCTTATTGTTTATTCATAATGCTTGTAATAATGTTATATTCCATAGTATTAATTTGGCATATCTACAAGCAAATACTAAAGTGGCAATTATGCAGGTGTACTGTTTATTACTTTCTGTAATTCAAAATTGTTATTACTAATGAAATTACGAAATTGTATAATATCAATATGCTCAATAAATACTAGATTTTAGTACCCTAATTTGACTTTTTTGTTCCATAAAATCCTTATAATTATTATTGTGAATTTTTTAATGAATTAAGGCGTGGAAATATGGGAGTGAAATTTTAAAGTTCCCGCGTCGCTGGTTTATTTCAAATTTACCGGTTACTTCTTCGCTATTGGCTGTCCGTTTACCCAATAGAAATTACACAGAACAATGTGGCGGCACCGGAAGTTGTGCAAATAAGGGTTTTCCTTTTAACATTGAGTGCCGTCTCTGATAATATACTCTTTGTAAATGATCAAGACGCCAAAACGTCGGCCCTGCAAATGTAAACGTAATATTTCATTATGTGTCTGTCTATATTCTATTCAATGGCGCAAACTGCATTCCGATATCTTTATCGTCAAGCGAGGTAATCGATTATAAACGAATTATTTTGCAAACTGTGTTTTGACGGACCGGTGGCACATAGCATATTATTTATAATTAAAAATTTGCATTAGTCTTCTTCCAGCAGTGGTCGTGTGCGGACGTGTCGCTGTCTGTATCCGAGTGTGAAACAATGTGAAAAACATAAGACATACATTTTTGGAATTGATGTAGCGTGGCACGGTTTGCAAAGGCTTTTTTGAGATGTTATCATATTCATGTTTTTACAATGCTTTGTGTCAACTAGTTATTTGTGAATATTTATGAGGAAGATAATTTTTTCTTAATTTTAAGCTTTATTAAGAACATTAATTCATTAACATAAACTCTGAGTCATAGTTTCGTCTCTCAACGCCAAACGGATGTTTACAACAACAATCCAAAATCGTGGCCATAAGTAATTGATTCGTGGAAACCGTGGAATTGTTGGATTGTTAGGATTCGAGGAAAGCCGACGAAACGTCAGGAGGGAACAGCTGACTCTTGAAGACCGAGGTATCATATACTTATGAGCTCATTTAATTGGTTGTAAACATTTTTAAGTTGTTATTTGATCAATAACTTTTCTTGTAATCAATAACTTATCTTTTGAAATGAATTTTGAGGTTATGGCTTCCACATGTCCGGTATGTGACCTCCTTTGCAATGATGATTCGGAGAAATCTTTTGTTTGTGACAGTTGTGGAAATCCATATCATGTCTCGTGTGCTGGTTTATCTACATCTGAAGTCAAATGTCTTGAGTCAAAAAAACGAGTTCTGAAGTTTTTTTGTTCCGAATGTGAACAGGGCTTCAAGGCATTACCACAGGTATTGAGCAAATTGAATAAACTAAACGAGGAAATATTAAACATCAAAAAATTTATGGGAGAAACAAGAAATGCCGATTTTGATAGGTTAAATTCATTTAATCCTGTGGAGATTTATAGTGAAGTGGCAGAACGCATTGATAAACAAAAGAATTTGATGTTTTATAACCTCAAAGAATCGAGTTTTGATTCGCCCGAGGAAAGAAAAAATTATGAATGCAGGTGATCTCGGCATTGAAAAATATTGCAAACTTCAATGAGGAAAATATTAAAGTTTATCGTGTTGGTAAGTTCATAGATCATGATCATATTAGACCAATCAAGATTAGGTTTGAAAATTCTGATACAGTTTTATCTTTACTGAAAAACAATCGTAAAATCCCGGATCCACTCAGAATCTCATCTGATCTTACCAAGAACCAGAGAGATTATCTGAATAAATTACGAGATGAACTTAAAACAATAAACAAGAATAAAACAAAAACTATTAAGTTTATTAACGGAGTACCTCAAATAGTAGATATAAAAGTAAAGAAAAATGAAAGAATTCTGCGACCGAGAGCTCAGAATCAAAACAATCAAAAAACGTCTAAATTATCACGGACTTTGGTTCTATTATCAAAACGTTCGTTGATTACGCTCAAAACTCAAAGAAATTGCTGCGAATAAATATATATTTTGTGATATTGATATAATTGTGTTAACTGAAACTTGGTTACCTGATGATATATATGATTCCGAACTAAGTTTAGATAATTATAATATTTATAGAAAAAATAGGAGTGATATTACTAGCCATAAAACGACAGGAGGTGGTGTATTGATAGCAGTCAACAAAAGTTTGAGAAGTAAGCAACTGTGTGCTTTCGAAAACGTAGAACATGTTTTTGTTCAGATTACTTGTGAAGGCAATGATTATGTAATAGGCGCTTCATATCTTCCTCCTTATGTAAATGATCAACTTTTTAGCGATCACTGCTCATCAATTATTGAGATAGATAATGCTTTAAATCAATTAAAGATATCGCCCTATTACATATTGTTTGGTGATTATAACCTGCCACGTGTATTTTGGGAGAAAAATAAATATTCACTTTTAGTGATGATACAACCAATAGAGAGAGAAGCTCATCTTCCATTCTATCCGATACTATATCTTTTTTAAACCTGTACCAGGTTAATACAATCCATATTGATTTTGATGTCATCCTAGACTTAATCTTTACGAATTTGCAAAATTTGAACATTGGAACCACTGATGTACCCATAGTGAAAAAAGATGCTTATCATCCACCCATTACAGTTGATCTCTTGGGAGAGTATGTCGATGGCGAACCTAATTATACGAAATGGTATTATGATTTTAAATCAGATGATTTTATTTCAATTCAATATTTCATGGGAAACATATATCATTGTATTGCAAAGGCCGTAAACACTGAAGAAATGGTAAATATTTTTTATGCGAATCTTTATCACAGTTTCGAACTTTACGTACCAGTGAAAAAGATATTTTCCTCAACATTCCCAAAATGGTACAGTAAGGAGTTGAAAGAGTTAATAATTTCCAAAATCCAAATCCACAGAACATACAAGATAAACAACAGTAATGATGCTTACCAAAGTTTTTCCCAACTTCGTAAAGAATGTAAAGTGATAGCTAGCAGGGATTTTGATAATTATCTTCTCAATGTAGAAAATTCAATTAATTTGGATTGTAAACAATTTTGGAATTATACAAATAACTTGAGAGGCTGCAACGATATACCTGCAATGATGATAATGGACGAACAAACATTCGATAATTATGAATCAGTCGTTGATGTTTTTGCTGATTTCTTTCAAGCTGCATATAAAGATCCAAATGTGAAACGCATACCAATTCAAGATATAACACCGAACATCATTAATATGTTGCCAATAACGATTTCTGAAGTGTTTGAAGAAATCAACTCTCTCAGTTTAAACACATCTAAGGGTCCTGACGGCGTTCCAGCTATGGTGCTACAAAAATGTAATTTCATTATGTCACAGATATTATGTTTGATATTTAATAAGTCCTTATCCGAAGGATGTGTACCAAACCTATGGAAAACATCATTTATTACACCAATATATAAATCATGCGACAAACAAGATGTGAGAAACTACCGTCCTATTTCAATTATGAACATCATCCCAAAGGTATTTGAATCTATTATCACAAAAAAACTTGTCACTTTAATAAATCCGTTTATAATTTCACAACAACATGGATTTTTGCCAAAAAAAAACAACTGTGGAAACAAACCTATTGGAATTTAGTCAAAACATATTAACATCATTAAATAATAATTTTCAAGTAGATGCTATTTACACGGATTTTTCGAAGGCCTTTGACTCCGTTAATCATAGCATTTTAATTGCCAAGCTGAAATCTTTCGGCATTTGTGGTAATTTATTAAATTGTTTTGATAGCTATCTATCCAAGAGGACGCAATATGTTAAATATAAACAATTTATATCAAAGGAAATCATAGCGACATCTGGTGTTCCTCAAGGATCACACCTTGGACCTGTATTATTTAACATATTTATAAACGATTTGGGTAATGAATTAACAAATGTTAAATTTTTATTATACGCTGATGACCTCAAACTATACTCTGCAATAACATCAACCCAGGATATTATTGCGTTACAAGAATCTCTTAACTCCCTTATCAATTGGTGTGGAAGTAATGATCTTGTTCTTAATATATCGAAATGCAAATCGATCACATTTTCTAGATCTAAGAAAATTATACAAAATAATTACTATATACAAAATGAACAATTAGATAGGGTGAACTCCATAAAGGATTTAGGAGTAATTTTTGACAGCAAACTTCAGTTTGGTGAACATTTAAATAAAATCGTCACAAAATCTCTTCAAAAACTGGGGTTTATAAAGAGAACATGTCAAAAATTTAAATCTGTACAAACGTTTAGAACATTGTACATCTCCCTCATTAGATCAACACTGATGTACACTTCATCAGTTTGGACACCATATTTTAAAGTACATAAACAAAGAATAGAACGTGTTCAGCATAAATTTTTCAGGTTGATTGCTCATAAACTACATCTTCCAGATCCATTTTTGAATCACGATTATACTGAATTATCAAACACACTAAAACTGCCGTCTCTCGAATCTTTGCGAAGTGTGAGAGATATGCAATTTCTGTATAAAATGTGTAATAATGTTTTGAACTGTCCTGAGCTATTAGGCGAATTGAATTTTTTGTCCCAAACAAAATCACGCGCAGATTTAAAACATTCTATACATCAAATTATAAATTATTATATACTGGTAATATGCCAATAAACAGAATGAGTACATTAACCAATAGTTTCGAACTAGACTGCTTTTGTGATAACATGAATATTACCTTCAAGTTTATAAAAAACGCTGTATATAAATATGAATAACTTTGTATTCCTGATTGATATCGTTGTAATTGTAATTTTTATATATTAAAGCTAGATTATTCCTGTTTTAGGCTTTAAGGTTTCACTATTGAGATATGATTTGTCGTAACCACTTTCAAACACCATATATTTTTGATGTACCTGAGGCTTGGTCAACAATGATTACTTGCTCAACATTATTTCATTGTACTTGCATCTATGGCCCTTTTGGGATATTCGTCGAGCATCCTTACCGATGTGAGAAGGATAAGGGGGAAATAAAATACCCCTCACTAGATGTACAAAAACTTGAATAGGACCAATCACTCTGTTTTCGTCGTTTATCTTATTATCTCATTACTACTTATTTCATATTGTAAAAACTGATATTTGATATTGATATTTCATGTTAATGTTTCTGACTGATATTTCATATTGTAAAAACTGATTCATATTGTATTTGATAGAATACCGAACATGTTATAATGAATTTCAAATATGTACAATTATTGTAAATTGGACAATTAGTCCGTGAAATATACTAAATAAATAAATAAATAAATAAAAATGTTTTCTACTACCTTAAAAATGAGACGATCATTCATATTACCTTCAAAATTGAGACAAAATTCAGAAATCAAAACACGAGACAAGTGTTACCGCGCAGAGATATTCTTTGAAATATTTGATTTTTTAACAACTATATAGATTTTTATACTGAAATGAATATATTATTGAAGAGGAATACAATGATATCTTAGTTGTTATAAACTTAAAAGAAATATAGAGTAACAAATATTTTTTCTAAGCTTCATCTGAAATTATGAACAGTTGTTTGTACTAGAAATTTTCCTTTGAGAACCCCTTGCAGCGATGGCCTTTGGGACACTTGGCCTTCGCGTGTCCGAGACCTTTGAGCTGAAATGGAAGGAGTGCTGAGTGATGGAAGCGTGAATACGTAATATTGGTCACGGCAGGAAGTGCTAAGAAACGGACATCAATGTTAAAAAATCAATCCTGGAAAACAACGATGTAAGAAACTTACAGCGTAAGAAATAAAATAATAAAGGCTACTTTCAGCCTTAACATGCATTGATCTTGATTTGTAAAGGAGACAGAAACAAGCCTGCGTTTTAAAACATTTCAAGTAGAAGGGAAATGATTCAATGCTTTAAGATCTTTTACAGTAATATTTCCGGATAGTTAATCAGATCACAGATTGACAGCCAGTTTGTAATATTCTTCATTGTTAATCTACTTTCTCCTTAATTAATGTAACAAATTTATACTAGCGGTGCCACTGAAAGGCACAGACTTTCACGTATTTTCTATTTCCTTTGGTCTCGGCTACCTATTCGTTCTTGCCGCATACTCTTGCCAGCTGCCATTTACCGCCGCCCAAAGAACATTTTTTTGAAATTTTCTTAATATTTCGGTAATCTTGTCAAGAAAAGTAGTGCACCTAGTAGTAGTTGCTGATAATGCAGCGACTGCCCTTGTTTCTCAGCTGAAGCGAGAATGATGAAATTGAAAATTCAAAAAGATCTTATCCTGTAGATTACGGTGTGATACCTTCGGCCCCAAAAATTTTGTTTTTAATGCCCTAAAGAGCTTTGTTTACGAGTTATTTAACGATATAGATTCAAAAGCTCCTGCTGAGTGTGTGGTTACCATAATGACAAATATACACTAGGCCTTTTAACTTTATTGAAATAGTTCTCTTGGAGCCCTCTATCGTTTCAAGAAATACACTATTATGCCAATTTTGCAAATTTTATAAACACACAATTGCAATTCTGCAAATATGATAGTTTTTCTTATTATAAATTCTATAGTAAACTGAATATTTGATATAGTTCATGGATTGTGTATGACAAATAATATTAAAATTAAAATGTCTTTGAGAAAGTAATTGTTCTAAAATTAGTGTTATTTTATTTCATACTATCATATTTTCGTCAAAAAGAATTGTGTTGAAACTCGTGAAGTGAATGCGTTTATACATTTATTTCAATGAATTGACTTTCATGTTCATAAAATTGTTTATTTACATTTATTTTTATTCGTAAATACTTGCACATCTGATCGAGGAATTTCCGCCATTTTCTACTACATAATTCAGTAAGAATTCGTGAAAGGTAACAGGCAAAATGCAAATTTTTCTTTTTATGCTGAATTGTTACTTAATCGATAGATTCTGATGCCCTTATTAAGTGTGTAAAATATTTTTTTAAAAAATTCATAATTACTTAAGTTATAAACAATTCAGTATTTATGCATCTTTTAGTTGCAAAATAAATATCTCACAACAGAGTTGATATAATTTAATGCTTCCAACGGCAACTTGAAGGAAAAAGTATATATTTTAAGATACACAATATTAATTTTTAAAACTTATTAACAATCCCTTTTTTTTATTGCAAAATAAAATGTAAAATGAAAAAAATCCGTGTTCTGCGCTTTTTAAAAATATTTTAAAAAAACATTCTAAGAGGGAATTTAATATAGATTCAGAATCCGTTAAAAAAAGTTAGCAAACATTAATACATAAAAAGTAATTAATATTTTTATCGAGCGGCGCACGGTCGCGCCTTAGCTTGTCGGTACGAACGAGTCGCAGCACGCTTTTGTTTTACAACAATTGTTTTCGCTTAAGAAACCATTCTTATTGTTTCTAATTTCTACGCAAAAAGGTAAGCGTAATTAACATTGCATATGACTTCGTTTTTTATTTTGCAAATTTATAAACAATAATTGTGTATTGTTATTAAATAATCTCGATTAAAAGCGTTAAAATGTTCAATATTACTGACTTTATCAATATTATTAATAACAATAACTGATTTTTCTAATCATTTACATTATTTATTATTTCATATTGTCAGTTCTCATAGTTTTATGTTTTTTATTATTTTAAACAGATTATATAAAATGCCTACCCCGAAGAAATGTTGCAACCCACTTAAAAAATCCAAACACAATCGTGTCTACA
Source organism: Gryllus longicercus (assembly GCA_038098605.1). Lineage (NCBI taxonomy): Eukaryota > Metazoa > Arthropoda > Insecta > Orthoptera > Gryllidae > Gryllus > Gryllus longicercus. The sequence continues at coordinate 4,972,103 of JAZDUA010000036.1, read as the reverse complement.
AAAATTTGAAGCTGATAACGACGCAGTGGAATCGTATCTTTTCTAATTTAACTGGAAAATATATCTGTGATTCATGCAGAACGTCAATTTATAGTCAAAAAGTTACTGTCTCTTCCGTCGAAAAGGAAATCATTATTGATACTACCGAAGAAGAATCTTCACGGGATGAAAACTACGTGGACAACGAAAAAAATGACCCTACATACAAGGAAGAAACAGCTGAAAATGATATGCTTGGACGTGCAACAAAGCGACAGAAATTGCCCGATGCAGACAATTCTTTGATAGACGAGACTTTGATTCGAGATGTGAACAATGCGTTGTCGAAAGCTATTTTCCGAAGTGAAAAAATCGAAATACTTACAACGCTTCCTGTTTGCATTAGTATAAGGAAAATGCGTGAGTTGTTTGGCGTTTCGCATAAAATGGCATCAAGGGCGAAGAAATTAAGGAAAGAAAATGGCTATAAGTCGCGTCCACCAAAGAAAGTTGGTCGAAAAATAAGTGAGGAAATTATTCAGAAAGTAACAGAATTTTATTTGAGTGATGATACTAGTAGAATGATGCCAGGAAAAAAAGATTGTGTTTCTATAAAAACCGATGTAGGTAGAGAAAATGTGCAAAAGCGTTTACTTTTGTGCAATTTGAAGGAAGCACATAAACGTTTTCAGGAAAAATTTCCTCAGTTTATCATTAGTTGTTCTAAATTTTCAAAACTGCGACCAAAACAGTGCATCTCTGTTAACAAAGCTAGTTGCCACAACGTATGTGTTTGTAAAACACACCAGAACATGAGATTAAAGTTTTTTGCTCTAAAATCCGAATTTCAGAAGAAAAATCACACCTTCACCTTATCATACCATAAGGCATTAAGAGAAATTATTTGCAAAGAAGCTCTTCCATCTTGTCATCTCAGAAATTGCAAAAATTGTCCTGGTGTTACTGCTTTTTGCGAGAAGTTGCATGCATTATTTACAGAATATTCCGTGAAGGAAGTAAAGTACAGGGAATGGATAAGCACTGATAGGTACATATAATTACATTTCAATTTTTTAATTTAATGATAACTTAATATATTGCCTAAATTATGCATAACATGAAAAAATCTATTTTAAACTTTCAATTAATTTTACAAATCAATTTTTTAAAATTAATTTTCTGAGTGCCTGGCAACGATTTGTCAAATTTCAGAAATTTCTTTTGCTATACAATTTTAAATTTAAATTGGAAATTTGATTTTTTATAATACCTTACTGTAACTCTATTAATTTTTGTATAAATAATTTCACAAATAACTTTTTTGCTTATTAGATTTTTTTTATCGGGAACGGCTGTGGGAAGATTGACTATCGGTCCTTCCTCATACCAATTACTTTTGCTTATTAGATGTTTTAATATATTTTTCTAGAACTGAATTCGTTGAACAAACAGATTCCATAGAAGCATTTTTAGAGAAGATAAGAAAAGATTTGCCTGAACTACTGACGCATGATTTTATAACAAAAGAACAAAGTGCTTACTTTAGTGCAAAAAAGGACAGCTTAAAGGAAGGTGAATTTTTGGTAACGCTGGATTTTTCAGAAAATTATACATTTCAAATACAAGATGCAATACAGGCGCATCACTGGTCAAATACCCAGGCTACAATTCATCCATACGTCATGTATACGCGAAAAGACGGCAAGATAGTTTCGGATAATTTTGTTATTATTTCTGAAATCGAAAAGCACGATACTGTTAGCGTTCACCTATACAATACAAAACTGATTCAGTATTTGAAAGACAAGTATGCGTGGATTGAACGAATTATTTATTTTTCGGACGGAGCTGCGAGTCAGTACAAAAATAAAAGTAACTTCCTGAATTTGATTCAACATGAAAATGAATTTCGTATTAATGCAGAGTGGCACTTTTTTGCCACTTCTCATGGCAAAAGTGCATGTGACGGTGTTGGCGGGACAATCAAAAGGAATGCTTGGAAAACAAGTATGCAAAGAACGAGATTAGATGAACCATTAACAAACGCAAAGATGTTGTTCGTTTGGGCAAAAAATTGTTTTCACAGGTCAATGTCTTTCGCGTATTGCACCAAAGAGGAATATGAAAATGAAGCAAAACTTTTAAAACCAAGATTTTCAAAATGTAAAGTAATCAAAAACACCCGACAGTTTCATTGCTTTTTACCGAACGATTCTAAGTCACTTAAATGTAAGCGATATTCGTCAGCGTCTGATTACGAAGCTCATAACGTTCTGTAAATAAATTTAATTATTAATAATAATTAATGTGGTTATGTAAATAAAAAATTGTTTTAAGCGAAAATTGGTACTAAAATTACTAAATTTTAAATTAAAAAAAATATTTGCGTTAATATTGAGAGTAAAATCGCAGAAACACAGTATGGTGCATCAAAACCTCCAAGCTACGGTACGCGTCTCGTGGCGCGACCGTGCGCCGCTCGATAAAAATATTAATTACTTTTTATGTATTAATGTTTGCTAACTTTTTTTAACGGATTCTGAATCTATATTAAATTCCCTCTTAGAATGTTTTTTTAAAATATTTTTAAAAAGCGCAGAACACGGATTTTTTTCATTTTACATTTTATTTTGCAATAAAAAAAGGGATTGTTAATAAGTTTTAAAAATTAATATTGTGTATCTTAAAATATATACTTTTTCCTTCAAGTTGCCGTTGGAAGCATTAAATTATATCAACTCTGTTGTGAGATATTTATTTTGCAACTAAAAGATGCATAAATACTGAATTGTTTATAACTTAAGTAATTATGAATTTTTTAAAAAAATATTTTACACACTTAATAAGGGCATCAGAATCTATCGATTAAGTAACAATTCAACATAAAAAGAAAAATTTGCATTTTGCCTGTTACCTTTCACGAATTCTTACTCAATTTTGTTACGCCACACCTCCCTCCTTAAGACTGGCTGCGGTGGTTTGTGAGGCCCCGCCTGTGACATTTCGTCAGGATAAAGGCTGGTCATGTTGTGGAAAAGCTGAACGTAGTCGCGGACGGCTGCAATCAATTTTTGTTTACAAAACTGTACATTGTAGGTGTCATATTCATTACGTTTAGGTCTCGACCGACCATCCTACGTAACGCGCTAGTTCTAAACTCTTTTCTTCCAATCTTTTAGACAGATAATGCCTCAGTCTTATTGTCGTATTACTAATTAGTTGATTACGGTCGCGATAAGGCTATTTCCTGAATATCTCGTGGGGCATGTCTGGACGTTAACATCTCGGTTTAGGGAACAAGACGTTCCAAACTTCTTTATGCTTGACATTGAGAGACACGCGGTAACGCCGACACTAGTGATACGTAAAAATTAGCAGCAGCTTCTCCAGTTCCATTCCCTTGTTTCCACAATCTTGAAATGGATAAAAGAAGGTATTAGAGAGGCGTAATAGCTCAGATTTTCTGCTACGCATTTATGGCGCCCAACATCAACATTTCAGCTCAATAAAAGTATCCAGACAGTACAGATATAGGAATAATAACTATCGAAAGTGTAGGCTTGAAATTTAGTATACTGTAAATTGCCCGCGAAGGATCATGCACGCGCACTGTCAAGCACAAACAAGAACTGTCAAGCACAAACAAGAACTGTCAAGCACAAACAAGAACTGTCAAGCACAAACAAGAACTGCCAAGCACAAACAAGAACTGTCAAGCACAAAGAAGGACTGTCAAGCACATAAAAAGTTTACAATTACGGCTCAAAACTAATGACTAGAAACGAATGAATCTCGCGAGACGCAATGCATCTCATGAAAGTCCAATCTGCTTACTTCTTGGTGAGGATGTCGCCCAATGCGATATGTTTTAAAGAAAAGTCATCGCAAAGTAATTGCTTTCCAAGAGACGAATCCGGAGGCAGAAGAGCTCGAAACTAATCAAACAGCACACCGTGCAAATGGATGTTTAATTATAATCGTCTCATTGAAACTACAATACCCTCAGAAATAATACATGGCGTTTCCTCTAAAGATTACGTGCCACATCGAACACCACTTCGTATCTAATGTTTTATTTTTCATCCACGTTGAAGAAAGTCTCTCAAGAAGGAAGTCTTGACGTCCGCCTCTCGAACAATGCCAGCTCTCTCAACCTGAGGCAGCCCACAAAGTGAGGGGTATGAAGTATCACTTCAATAAATGACCTTGTCAATTTGATGTATGAAGTCGAAGAGTAGTGCAAGTAATTACTGCTTTTAGAACCTGTGCGTTATTATACCTTTTTTCCTCTTCAACGATTTTGTTGTACTTCGGACTTGTGGCCAGACAACGAACGTCCATAGCTTCTATAAGCAGGGAAGGGGCCGAGGAAACAAGAGACCTGGGACAGTAGATTCACAGGGGCTTCCTGTTTCACACGAAATTTCCACCTTCCCAGTGCGCACACATAATTTATTACTCAATTTAAGAGAAATAACAAACCGCGGTTAATTGGAATTAGAAAACATTGAGACCTCAATTAAGACGGGCACTGGGGCAACCGGTGCAGCTCTCCCCCCCCGCCATTCCCTATAAATATACGCGGTAAATGGCTTCAAGATTCTTACTGAATTAAAGCCTTCACTTGCGAAGCAATAGGTTCGTGCAAAATCACAGGGTAGTTGTTGAGCCAAATATTTGCATGTACACTATGTGATCAAAAGTATCCGAACACGTCCAAAATGGTGTTATGCTGTGGTCGTGTTTTACAACCCGGGGCTTGCGCCCCATGTTGTTTGTGTGCAACTATCACGGCACAAGCTTACGTTGATTTGAATACTTTCTTGCTTCCCACTGTTGAAGAGTAATTCGGGATGGCGATTGCATCTTTCAACACGATCGAGCACCTTTTCATTCTGCACGGCCTGTGGCGGAGTGGTTACAAGACAGTAACATCCTTGTAAAGGACTGGCCTGAACAGAGTCCTAACTTGCATCCTACCGAACACCTTTGGGATGTTTTGGAACGACCACTTTGGGTCAGTCCTCATCGACCTACATCGGTACCTATCCTCAGTGCAGTGAAGAATGGGGTGCCATTCCCCAAAAAACCTTCCAGCACCAGAAAAAGTATGCCTGCGAGAGCGGAAACTGTCATCAAGGCTAAAGGTGGGCCAATTTCTGGCTGTTAATTTCATAAGTAAGGTCCAGGTTTGTAAGTGATTTTGGCTACCTCCATTAAAAATGTCAATTTTGGAGTTGTACGGTTTTCGCTCTCACCTATTTAATTATTACGGTGAAGTAATTCGGCCTCATGAGACGGAGGCTAGGAGCAGACTAAGCCTGGGCGTTTGAAACCGTCATAAGACATGAATGTTTTCAATTTTGTTTTAGGCGTGGCATCCATTCCAAACTTGACACTAGAACAGTGGTACAAACACTAAGATGAAGCCAAAGAATATCATGGACAAATGTGTATATTAGGGTGTCCCTTATTTTCTGACTTCAAAATTTGTGGACGCCCCCATCCAATTTTGTTTGAATGACCTTAAAACATGCCTAAACAAGATTTTGTTGAGAAAGGAGCATTCTAATCCGACTAGACTAGAGTGGGAACTCGCATAACCGAAAAGTACAGACCTAGTCACCTGAGTCAGGCTCAAGACTGACAGTACATGGATTTTAATCGATAGTGTCACACCTGTTTACAGGTCGCTAATGTAACATATCATATGTTAATCTCATATGCAGTGCTGAGGAACATGTGTTTTATTAAAATAAAAAAAACAAATAACTGGACACAATTGGTCATCAAATAACAAGTGCTTGAAGTTTTATTTTATTACATATGACAAGTAAAATTAACAGTTAGTGAAAATGCTAAACGTGTGAATTGTAAGTACATGATATTTTGCGAGAAAGCAATTCCGACAAGAGCTATTCAGCATTGTTTGCAAAAACTTATTAACTCGTATTCGGAGTTCACTATTTTTAATCATCGTGAAGAGGAGTTAGGCAATAATTTGAACAATATATATGATATTGTTAATCCGAATGCATTACAAATAATTAATTTGGAAGAAGATGTGTTTGTTACTTCGGCCGAGAGACAAAACGTAAAAGCTATCTTGCAGGAGTATACCAAAACCTTGCGGGTAAAGCAGAAAAGGTGAGACAAAGAACATTACAATAAGAGAAAAGGAAAGAGAAACAACTGTGTGTGAAGCGTCTACATCATCTGCTGTCCTCCTGCTCCATCACCTCTCTCATCGTCTGAAGATTCAGACAACCAACTTCCAAGTTCAGATGAATTCAACGTTGTTAAATTTTTAGGAGAGTACATTAATAGAGAATGCTGCAAGGTGTAGCACCAAACATTTCGTTACTCGTAACCTAATGCTTTAGATAGATGTCAGCTGAGTGTAAAAGATTCTGTATACATCCTTCAGGTTACAGGAGTGGTACTTGGCCACAATACCCGAAGAATTCTTTATTGATAAATCTTATATTCTTCGAATTAGAAAGAAGAGAAGATTAAGATGCAATCAAATCTGCTTTTAAGAGTTATTTGTCTGAAATGCTTACTGTTCATCGGGATGATTAACTGTTTCTTGCATTAAATATGAGGGACCAGAAATAAGAAAGACTTCCAATTTTTGCTATATTTGGGGACAGTCAGCAGCTAATCGGGTTTCTAAAATTGCAGAATTCTTCTGGTAAAGAGTTTGGAATGTGTTAACACACTGGGGTACTAAAGACAATACACAAATTCTTTGACACAACTGCATTAAACACTTGTCGTTAAGAAATCATGTCTTTCGTGAAGAACATTTTAATGGAGAACTTTTTTCCGTGCCGTCATCTCATATACGATCTTATTTTACAATGTGTGTTTCAATGTAGAGTACGTTACAAAATTCTTAAAAAATGTCTCTCTGTTGATTGTAACTATTTATGTCAAATCGTGGCTTCAGTGCAATGCAGCTGTAAAAGATCCTTATCAAGATATTATCGTTGGAGACGTACAAATCAAAAGCAAAATGGTAGAAAATTTAGCCAGAGAGGGTCTACATATGGAGTGTTATATTCATTTTTGTGGAGACTTTGTTTGAGAATAATATAATAAGCGCAATTGTATCCCGATGGCCGTTCTTTAATTAACTCGTTAATATACATCTGCTAATGCAATTTAATCTTCATTTCATTGAAAACAATAGCCGAAATTATGTCAACCAAAACCAGATATATGTTAGCTTGCCTGAAACTGGATGCTAGTTTTATTCAAGAATACATTTCTACCTAGACAAACAACTCTTCATATTTAGAAGCTCAAAGGTTCTTTGTAAAGTAGAAAGCTGTTAACGACTACGATTAAACACCTGTTAAATTAATGCAAGATTGTCATGCACTACTGGCTGTAGATGGGGATCGAAAGTAATTTCTGTCGTGTTGTTCAAGAACATCGTTCACTGGACCAATACTGCAAGAATGAAACACTGAAAAAAAGTGTCCGCAAGAAAAATAAAATCCATAACGCAAGTCAAACAGTGAAAATGAGTTAAATTGTAATATAAAATTATATATTAAACATGTACCAGTCGTTTACCACTGGATTAAAATAACGAAAACTAAGCATTTCTTACATTCAAATTTCGCGCTCAAGTCGGCACGGGTTGATATAACCCTATTGAGATGAAATTTTATTTTTGAGTAAATGTGACCCAACGGAAAATATTTCGGGGGTAAGTGCAAATATATATATTAGGAGATTTAGGTCTATGGAATGTCTAGCGTTTGCAAAGGGGCTACCACCAAGAGGAGCAGTAGGTACTGTGAAAGGACCTGGTAGTCTTTTAGGCGGCGAAGAGAGTAAAAAACCAACTAGCACGAGAAATCCTGTGCCATTATTTAGCACCACTAGTTCCTACCTGAAATGACTCACCTGTATATCAATATCACCTCATAATTGAAACTATTGATATTTCATTTTTTCATTCCTTAACTTACATTAACTCGAACTGACATTGTTTTTACAAGAAAAAAGTTCACATAATGATTTCGGACAGCAAGTCGCATTGTCTTGGGACAAGAGTGATTGTAGGAAGAATTACTCTATGACGAATGTCGAAGGCCACCGTGCCATTGTTGTAGAAGAAAGAATATTGTACAGTAAACCGAAATAATCAGTGTACACATCTTCATTCATCTAATCGCTCGAAAATACATTGTGCGCTTGTCGAGGAAGTTCGCTAGTACGACCGATATTGGAATATGGCTCCATATGTTGGGACTCATATCGTTTAGGGCAAATAAAATCTCTAGCAAATGTACAGAACTAAGCCGCAAAATTTGTTACTAACTTTGTAGTTCTGAATGTATATCGTGGGAACCATTGGAAAAACGTAAAGAGAAATCGCGTCTTTGTGCCATATTCAAAAGAGGTGATTGTCCGTGGAGGGAAGTGCAGGCAAGATTATCAAAACCGACATAAGTCGCAAGGAAGGATCATGGCTTCAAAATTCTTAAAATAAAACAGAACAGATGTAGTTGAATTCTCATTTCTAAACAGAACAATACAAAATTGGAACGAATTATCTGCAACAGTGCTGGAGACTTTCCCTCAGGTCAAACATTTTAAAATTAGACTAAATAAATTGTAATTGTTTAAGAACATGTTAATACTAAAAATAAAAATTTTAATGTTATTATTGTTATTTTATAATAGGCCAGCTTTAGTATGATTGAGTAAATATATAAGTTTTGTAAAACTGTATTAAGTAATACGTAAATATTATAATGTTTTTTGTATTTGTAGAAACTATCTATAAAACGCTATCACTGGAAATATTCTATGTATTCCTAAGTAGCAAACTAAATATTCTCTTCTATTCTAAATCATTACAATGATCGACTTTCAAACCAACTTAATGCTTGTGGTATCACTTACTATTATTGTGAAGGGAATTTTATAAACACTAATTCATTTTCCTTTGCTTGTAGAATATTAATGAAACAGAAGTAAACAAGGGTATAAAATATTTTACTCTTGTAATTAAATTATTGATTTCTCATGTAACGTCCATAATTTTATTCGACATATTTTTTCAGATCCACATAAGTCATTTTAGAATGCATTATTAGAAATTGACGTTTAATTTACTTTATAATACATCTTGATGTGGTATCTTCCACTAGTGCACTCAAGAAAATGAGTTTCGATGAGTCAGTCTTTGACGTCTCGCTCAGGACAAAACGTCGTGTGAGAAGACCGTACCAGCATTAGGGATAGATTTTTATATAAATTATCCATTTCGATCTTTTAGAAATGGAGCATTGCAAAGCTGTGCGTGATGTTTTGCCGCTGCTGGCTCAGGCGCGAATGCTTGGAATTGCGCCATTCAGCTTGAAGCCCCCGGATCACGTGGCACGGAGTGCAGCTGGGATGGTAATATCAGCAGTGACATTTACGATTCACGTAATGAGACCTGTGGGTTGGAATTCGTCCCTCCAAGTCTCTTCGGATTTTCACAAGGACTTTTCTAAAATGGATATTGTCCTTAACTGGTTACTCGTTGCGGTAGAAATGCTAGAACCACTCCTGCTCGTGGGCCTATTTACGACAACGAAATTTTCAATGGTCGCCAAATTTGTGTCGCTGCTTGCACGCACTGAGGATGTATTTGGTCCTTGCTCCATTAAAATCTCAAAATTTAGGTGGGTAGTGAGTGTAATTGTAGTTCTTTTTGTTTTTAACATCGGAAACACCGTCTTGGAAATACTTTCGTGGAAAAAGTGGTATACCTTTATCATTTATGGATTTTGGCCACGTGCTATCAATTACGTGATGATCCATTTGTATTGTGTCTTCGTGACATACATAAAGAAATACTTCGAAGCTATCAATCAACAGCTCAAAGTATTAAATAACAAAATACAACATCAGCACTGCACTTGTAACATTGACCTCCACGTTCATGAACGACCAGACGGAGTAGTAAAAATTCACGTTACGGAATTTGGAAACATTCAACACAAAGTTTCCAGCAATGTTTGCACTGGAGAGGATATCTTGAATGCAACGGGGATCATTATAAGACTTCAGAAAGCTCACATGCATGTGCAGAAAACGTGCGCGGCTATTGATAGTATGTTCAGCGTCCACATCCTTGTCCTGTTCGTGCACATCTTGGGCGACGTGGTAGGCTGTATGTTCTTCCTGTATCGCAGGACCGGCTGTTGGCTGAGCCCCCTCGAAATGCTCACGTATGCCCTGTACCCAGTGGTGGCGGTGGTGAAGGGGGCGGCGGTCGCGGTGGCGGCGGGTAGGGCGGCGGCGGCGGGCAACGAGGGTGCTGGGGCGGCGGCGGCGGCGCTGCTGGCGGCGGCGGCGGGGCGGCGCGACGTGGAGCGCCAGGCGAAGCTCTTTCTGGCGCAGATCAACGCCAGTCCCGTGCGCTTCACGGCCGGAAGATTGCTGCCAGTGGATCTGAGACTGCTCGTCAGCGTGCTGGCGAGTGCTCTGGGATACCTGATTGTAGTGGTGCAGTTAGAGCCGAACTCCAGAGTCTCTCGAGGAGGAGGAAACTTCAGTAGCAACTCAACACAAAATAAACCGTCGATTCTTGGTAATCCGTCAGTAGACGCACTAACTTTGTAACGAATTGAGAAGTGGGATGACCGCAGTAAAAATTACAACAAAGCAGTGAAACTACTATTTTGTTTCTTTAATAAATACGTGTTTTTTTTAACTTTAAATGGGAGTTCGGAAATTCCTGTTAAAAAATGTGCAAGATCCTGTGTTGCTTTTTGTGAAGAATGACAGATCGAATTATTTAAAAAAATTGATTTGTTGCTGTTGTGTTTTTGAAGCTAGCGTATATTTATTAAATACATAAATTACATTTGTAAAACTTATTTTTAAAAGCCTATTCATAGAAATGAGCTAATAACTTGTTGGTTTGAAATCTTTTTACAGGATGTGCAGAACGTCCTGCTACAAAAAGAATACCCTAAACTCAATGTTGATTTTTGTAAAGAATGGCTGACCCAGTTTTATACCACTCTCCAAAAATTATCTTCGAAAACATTCAGTAAAAATACTACATCCAGGCGTGAAATTCAAGCCAGCTTTCGCGTCACAGCCGACACCAGAGGAGCGTCTACTAAAGGAATCGGGATTGCGTCGTTTCTTTGCGTTTTCGGTTACACTATCATCGCTTGCTACACACTAGACTTCTTTAAGATGATCAAGTGGCATATGCGTACTACTATCCTTTAATATATTTATATATTTCCTTGATTGTTCCGGGAGTGTCATCTACTAATGTATCGTAAGAGTAGTGCATGTTTTTCTCGGTAGGTGAAGGTGGACTTCCCCTGTCCCGTGGCGAGATCCGGCGTCGACCTACCGTCGTTTAGCGGGGTTTTCCTCAACCAGGAATCTCCCTCCAGAGGGCACAGCACCAGGCGGACAAATTCTAAACTCCCGAACGGTCTTCCGGCATGTGTGGATGTGTAGTGCATGTTAGAGTAAGGGGTGAGGATAGGACAAGAAAGACGTAGGAATGATCTAAATCCTTCTGTTTGTCATTATATGCTCAGCAGTGTTCGAAGCTTTCCTACTCACCTTACCGGGAGTGTGTAAGATGTAACGCACTGTTTAGAGCCTGGCCGTTGGAAGTTGTGATCTTGTGTGATGCCATTTAACTTGAAAACAATGATTTACTAAGTGTGAAACGTACAAAATAGTCCGAGTGGTTGGTTCAACTTCCTTGGCTCGTCCCTCAACAGGCGGGTCGCTGTGCGTTGAGAGGCGGTTCCTCTGTCCCAGCGCAGCTCCACTAATTAATGCGCCTCCGCGGGCGAGTGCGGTTAGCCCTGGTTGCCACCCGCCCTCTCCCGCTTCCTCGACCACGCAGCAGCAGAAGAGCACAGTGGCAGAGAATACACACAGAGTAGAGCAACATTCATTTTGACGTGAAAATCGTAATCCAGGCGTAATCCAGGGATGGAAAACGGCGACTCGCAGACGCGACGGGTAGATCGTAATCGTAATCTGTTCGCGGATAACAACACTTCCCCTTCCCCTAGTGTGCGTAAGCATGCCTCACAGCGGCGGCGATGGTGTAACGGTCAGCGTATCGGACTGTTATACCCAAGTTGGCGGGTTCAAACTCGATCGAAGCCGCGTATTTTTAAGGGCGAAAAAATCCTGCGTGACCCTTTCTTCGAAGGGGAAGTAAATCCGGCTGTCCCATGGTAGTAGATTTACTGCATGTAAAAGTTCCTCAAGCCTAAATGAAGCCTCTGAGCTGAATTCAAAAGCCTGTTCCGTCGCTCAATAAATACCTCGTTTCTCCACTAGTTGTTGAAAGGAGCGTAACGAAATTTGCGTGGTCAGACGTAAGAGCAGGGCTCATGGCCACTTAAAATAAGGCATCAATTCAATACAGTTCATTTCGATTTATCGGTTGAGCGTCGTGATGGCTGGTCTGATGGCCACGCCCCCTATCTTTCAAAGGACTCCTAGCCGATATCGACACAGAGTCTGCAGCGTCAGCTGAAGTTATACATTTCTGAGGCATCTAAGATGTTCAAAGATAATGACATTCTTCCAATTAACTTATAATGGAACATTTGCACGAAACGAAGGCACACATAAGACATTTGCAGGTGATTGGCATCCTACTACGCGTTAATGTTTGACAAAACACGTTCTGCCATGAAGATATTATGTACTCCCGCCGAACACCAGTGCAAGATGGATTGCATACCTGCCAGGGTGCATGTCACATGTGTATCTTCTTTATATGAAGTTCCCCACGCCATGTTTGTTGACAAAAAGTAAATATAGTGGAAGCTTATGCATACCCAAAATCTTCCAAAATGTAATCCTATAGCTTATACGTAATATCTTACTAAAACGAAACAAGCATATTTTTGGAGAGGGAATCATAGTTACGAAATTCGGACAAAAATGCAGAGAACATATGAACCGAAATTTTCATTTGTTAATATAACTATAAGATGTTTTATAACTCTTCTATAACTATAAGGGAGAATCTAGCAACCAGATTACTATATTTACCGTTCATTGCTCCTGGAACAACTGGCGGGAGGTTTACGACGCGTCAGGTTTGTACAAATCGCTCCGGGGTGACGGCGTTGCGTCATGGCTGTGAACATCAATCCCGTAAGTGTGGGGCATGTTGCAAGTGGTGGCGGAGAACTGCCCCGACTTACCTGGTTATCTAGTTTCGAAAATACTGCTACTAGGATACTAGGGACTCGAACCCTTGTATCTTCCTGTCAAAGGCACTGCATTGATATCAGTTGATACTAAGCCTTTTCCGCTTTGGAATCAGGAAAATGATTTGGAGAAGTCATTCGAAAGTTATTACCTCAAATGCGATATTTGTTATCATTTTATCTACTAAAGAAACGATTTTTCCATAAAATGAAATATGTGTAATATTCGAAATTTTCAATTGGTGTAGAAACAAATATGTGGGTTTCAAAATCACGTTTACAAAAGTGTGCGATAATTGTTTTAACTTCTTACCTTCAGATCAGAAGGTTTACCAGACGAAGATTGTTGTCTGTGAAAGAGATACCAGCTCCTAAGAGGTGTTGACTTATTTAACTGCATTATTCAACAAATAAAAGAACAGTGTAATAAATCAACACAGAATAAAAACAATCAAAAAATCTCTAATCAAATATATTCCTGATTTTCACAGAAATGTTTACACAAGGCATAATTTAAAAACCAATAAAAAAATAATAAACACAAAATAAAATAATACGGTATATTGAAAAACACTAAATGTCGGTTGTTTGATAGGAAAATCTTAGGGAAATACATTTTCGTTTGAAATCATCATGCTTCGAATTTTTTCGAGAACGTTTGGCGCTTACAACCCCCGCTTGAGCGTGTGCCTGTGCACCCCTTGCTGGATGTGGAGAGGAAGTGAGAGCGGAGTCAGGGGAAGTAGCCCGAGCTCGCAGAGTGCGGAGTTGCCGAGGCGTGCAAGTAGCTCGTGCGGGTGCAGTTTGTCATGCCTGGTCTCGCATTTCGAAATCCAAGCCCACAGAGTTGCTACAGGATCCACGGGTACCCGTCCCGAGATCCGTGGAGCACTGAATTGACACGGATTGGTCTAGTTGCTCGTTTTGGTAGTCACAAGTCAACACTTCTAATGTGATAAAATTTCATAAGGTTTGAATTGCATGTAATTTTAACATTAATAATGCGCGAGGAGGATGTGAGTCTACGAGAGCGCAAATTGATTCGTAACATATGTTGCTAACTACGGTTGTTGTTACTTCATCGAATGAATAGTGATTCCGGACGCGTGATAGTCTCGTACGTTACGTGCATGCTCTTTTTCCTTAAAGGTAACGGTGATATTCCCCCGCTGGGTGGTGAAATGCGACACCAACCAATCTGTCGGTTACTGGGGATTTCCCTAACCATATGTCTCCCACCAGTGGAACACCAACGCAGCCGAGACAAGCTGTAAGCTCCCGACCGGTCTTCTGTAGTATGGTGGAGTAGTGCATGTAAGTGCGTGTGTAAGTAAGGGGTGAGGACAGAGCGAAGGAACAAAGGAAAGAAAAGAGATCGCGCGCGTTCCGTGGACCACTTGTTAGGATACTGCTCCAGCATTCGCCTGGTATTGATTAAAGAAACCATATAAAACTACGCATAACAGAAGCCTACGCAACCTACAGAAGGCCGCTAGAATTCTCCTCCAGATAGCAACTGAATCCGACCTAGTTCTTTACATGGTGTGGAAAATTCTCCCACCGTCGTGACTCGACCCTAGGACTTCCCGGTCAGAGGGACTACAATGACATCAGTTGATGCTCTCATATACCTCCCACGGTACATGTTCTTACCTTCAATCATAATTCAACTGCATACAGGTGTCCCAAAGTAAATGCAACAAACTTTTATAATTAAAAGGCTCAGTAAAACAAGGGGCTATCCCACATTTTTGTGAAATTGAGTTAATATTAAATATAACTTAAAATATTATTCTTTTAGTGTAATATCCAATATGGAATTAATTAAGTGTACAGTCTTTAAATGTTTCAAATTGCACTGAGTTGTATTGTGAAAGTTGTAGAAAACCGTCAATATCTCAGAACTAGATCAATGTGAGATAGCCCTTTGTTCTACTGAGCCCTAATATTGTTATACGTAAGCGTAAATAACGTAATTGTTATAGGGTAGTTATGAATGTAACATTTACCTCTGATTAATAGGTAACTCTTCTTTCATTTTTTTGGAACGTCACAATCTGATGAAAACAAAAGGGTTTTGTTTTCTTCCAAACATTAGTATTACCAATACTAATTGTCGTTTATCAAACATTTCAAAGTACAATTTCATAATACTTTGCTTACTTGATGGAAGGAAGTGACGTGATCTTTCTTCAAAATAAATATTATTATATTCGCGTTAACTACTTAATTGCCCTTTGGTTACTTGTTTGGGATAGTGTACTATTACAATAGTGAATTGTTATTAATACAAACGCTTCTAAATCAATGAAAACCTTTGAGATGAAATAAATTTTTAGGTGTTTTGGTTAAATGGAGGACTCTGTTTCTAAATACGGTTTTATAGTCCATTAACACTTTTCTTTTATGTTTGAAACTGTTTTCGAATTTCTATTCCATCCATCAACAGCTCTCTTTTTAATACTTGTATAAACATTGCAACCACTATGGATTTTACATTGAAATTCAATGACCTCGAAAACCTACGGATGAAGATGAAAACAACTATTCAATAATACGTTATTTGCTTCCGATTTCCAGTAATGTAATCTCCAGTTCCCAGGAAAACCGGTTGATGCTCACATATGTCATAAGATATATTCAACGTTAAAGGATTTACCAAATCGTAAATGTCGGAACACTGGTGGTGAAATAGTTTACATTTTCCTTTTTCTTGGATTGTATGCACACTTACGGACTATCTACGACAATTATATAACGCTACAAAAATTGTAAGCTGGAATTTTCATGGGATATTCATTTTCGTGTTGAGGTCTATTGTATTGAAAATGTTTAATTTTCTCACACAGACCTATCCAAGCCACTTACCCGAAAGGCCAAAACGTCCCGTCTGCTTAACTGCCCTTTCCCTCGGCCCGTTTGACTTTTCTCTCTGCGAGGTATTTCCATCGGTTCAGACCGCTTATTCGCCGGACCAACCTGACGACCCGTCCTATCCGTTGGGCAATCTTGTCCTACCCGTCCGTCCGTCCGTCCGTCCTGACCGTCCGTCCGTCCTGCCCGTCCGTCCGTCCTGCCCGTCCGTCCGTCCTGCCCGTCCGTCCGTCCGTCTGTCTTGCCCGTCCGTCCTGCCCGTCCGTCCGTCCGTCCGTCCTTCCTGCCCGTCCGTCCGTCCGTCCTGCCCGTCCGTCCGTTCTTCATGCCCGTCCGTCCGTTCTTAGTGCCCGTCCGTCCACCCTGCCCATCCGTCCGGCATAACAGTAACTTGTAAACTCTTCTTGCAGGCTTGGTGGATAACACATGGCGCTAATTTAAAACCATTTTTGTTTTCCTAACAACCGTGTTTTATTTGAAAATGCATATTACATACACATAAAATGTTAACTGAGTGCTAGTTTGAATATTACAGGAAACATGCAAGCGTGCTTGTGGTAAAACGTCAGCCGACTGTAGAGCGTCCGAACGAATTGTTATAGCCTGTGGAAAGGCTGTGAATCATTCGCCCTCTCATTAAGCAGGCGCACGTCGATGACCACAGTCACGCACAGCACCCGCCCCGCCCTGCCCTGCCCCTGGCGGCCGCCGACCCCTCCTGACACGTTGCCGCCAGCGACCCGTCACTCGTCGCCCCCGACCATTCATGTCACTGCCTCGGTCCCGTCACGTTGCCACCCCCGTCTCGTCACGTCGCCACCCACCACCATTCACGTCGATGCCTCAGGTCCGTCGCTTCGCCACTCTTGACCCGTCACGTCGTCGCCCCGCCCCTTCACGTCGCCGCCTCCAGGCTCATTAAGTCGTAGCCTCCGTCCTGCCGCGTCTCGTTCAGTCTCACTCCCGTTCTATCCCGTCACGTCCACGTCCGCCCTGTCCCTGCCCCTACGCCTGCCTATTCCATTTACGTTCTGTCCGTGATCCATATTGGCCGCTTTTCTACCATGCCCGACTCCAACTGAAGCTCGGAGCTAGCATTTTTATTGTCCCTGCAGAGACTCGAGCCGGAAGGGTGTAGGTGAGATTTTGGGGGTATCCATAATAATAATAATAATAATAATAATAATAATAATAATGTCTTTATTAATGGCGAGGCTCAGGCCATAGGGCCTGCTCTTCCGCCTAACCACTTAATTTACATACATTTAGAGAAGTAACATTTTAAGAGGGGAGGACAAGCTGTACATTTACGTCTGGGAGAACTGATTGCAGTCATCAAATGTATATTGCAGTCATCAAATGTATGCGGATGATCTCCAGATATATATAAGTGGTCACCCGTCTCACCTCGTTTCACTCGTACAAAAAATTAATGAAGATTTGATAGCGATAAACAACTGGGCAGCGTCTTTAGGCTTACAATTAAACCCAAACAAATCACAGTGCATGGTTATCAGCTCGAAATGCACTATGGATAAAATCTCTTCTTCTCCTTTGCCTAATATGTTTATAAATGACACCATTTTATCTTGGTGTTCTGAAGTCAAGAACCTAGGTGTAGTTATCGACAACACTCTCAGCTGGAACTCGCACGTAGATTCAACCTGTCGTAAAGTTTTTGCTTCAATGCACTCACTGAAACGCCTGCGAGCACTTTTACCAGGTAGCACACGTGAGACTCTCATCAAATCCCTTATCATGCCACATTTCGACTATTGCGACTTTCTTCTGACCAACATGACATTTAAATTACAACGTAAACTTCAAGTAGCCCAGAATGCATGCGTACGTTTTATTTTTGATCTAAGAAAATACGACCATGTATCCGAATTTTTTGACAGAATTCGTATGCTTACTCTAGACAAAAGACGGTTACTCCACTCTTTACTTCTTCTTTATAAAGTTTTAACCGGTTCTCATGCCGGCGGCGGTTCCATGGTGACATGGAACTAGGCCTTTTAGCCGCTTTTTCGACACTAGGCCAAATTTAGCCGCTGGAGGAAAAAGCCAGGGGCCGTCTGCTTCGATCGGTGGTTTTCCATTGTTTCTCAGATGAAGACCAGGCGAAAGGCAGAGCAGTACCATAACCAATGAGTCACCGACTGCTTAATTTTTCTTTCTTATTCTTGCCCCTCCTCTACCCTAACACGCATACGCCTCATAGGATACCCTTTAATTTCAAACCAAAAATTCCTTTAGAAAAAAGATTTTTTTAAATGACATTTACAGGTGGATTTAAGAGGTTGAGACATAACACGTGTTTTAAACGAGGTTTCCAGACTTTCTGGAAACGCACTAAATTAAGTTCTGGCTAAACCATGCGTTAGAGGAAGTAATTTGCTATATATAGGAACAGGGTTAATCCGCTTTAACAGGACGAGGGCCCGGAAATAAGAATTTTTTCTGCTGTAAATTCGCTCTTTTCGTGCACACGATTACAGAGTATTCTCGTCTTACGAAATGCGAGAAAGTAAAGAAGAGTGACTGTTTCAATAACTTAATATTTCTTAAATCCGAATGAAACGTATTTTAGATCAATTAATGAGTTATCTCTTCACTGTCCTTCCCCTGGATCTGTACTTTCCCTATGCCGTCCCTGTTTCCTCCGGCCTCCTTCACTTCTCGCTCTGGCCTTCAAGCGAATGCGCGGGCGGTATAAATTCCGTTTTTGACAATAAAACGGCGCTGCGCTTTGATGTTCATGGTGGAAAGCCAGGCGTTGTCTAGTTATCTATTGAGACACACGATAGCGGTAATGTCTTCTCCAAGACCCACGTATATTTAAGCCAAATTCATGCGAAAGTGACCAACGTCATCAATCGTTGCTCTACGCCATAAACACCCATTGCGCCTGTTCCAGTTCTTTTTCATGAGTGTGATGAGTATGTAAGAATATTTTTCATGTATTTTTATAATAAAAAATTCATAATAAAACTCTTACGATAATTATTGTGGAAATTCAATAAATTTGTCATTCATTACATGTAATTTGCAGATGCTTGGAGTGGATTTTAGTAATCTGGATTCATAATACACGTTATTCTCGTTTTATTATAGTATATTTAGCTACCTACATATTCTCCCCTTTACCATTTTTATCTTATTAGATTATTACCTTCCTACTTCATTAAAATTAATTTATATTATGCCTATATTATTGTCTATGTATTCGTATTTGTCATCACTGTTTTGGGAATCCAAAGTAGAAGACTGATTTGGCAAATCATCCCCAGAAATATCGTTTCTGGAGGATAATGCAAATTGAATACATAGTATAGTAATAAATTGAATAAGAGTATAGTAATAAAGCGTAGTGGCTTTATAAACGCAATGAAGAATATATGCACGGCGCAGAGTTAAATTCACGGTTTTAAATCACTTTGATTTTCTCTTCAATTGGGCCGAACAGGAACATTCCGATTAATTTGTCCGTATCGATTTCTATCGTTCGCTTGCAAATATTTATCTTTTCCTTTCGAGTTTTAATTGAACATGTCCAAGCTGCCATGTGATTCGCAGTGGACTGAAAAGCTTCACACAAAATAGTAATTTTCCCTTCACTCTCGATGACGGCTACACTGACTGATTTATAAATCAAAATACTCTATTAATAGACATATGCATTCGATATTTCACTTTCCAAAGTACTTTTCAGATTCCCTCATATTGTATTTTAATTGAGTAGTTCATCTTTATTTGAAAATGTATGAACAATATTGCGAAAATAATGGAACAAACTCAATATTTTCTGAGACATATTTGCAGGATACAAATAAACTGATTTAATATTAATGCAGGTTAAAATTTGAAATCTGTTATAATAATCTGCCATGTATAATCATTTTTTTCTCCAGTCAATTTCTCAATTTACATATTTTCTTCTGTCATTTTTATATTTCATGTTGTGACCAAAACAACAATGAATAACACAGTTTCTTAAAATCGTGTTTTATTCCGCAATCCAAAAGCAAATCCAACAACAAAAAGCCAAGTCAAACCAAAATTCCTGAAGATAGTCCGTATACGTCGCGCTGTTCACTAGTTCACCGTGGGGCAGTCCAAATCCGTATGCACTTCGACGTATCACTGTATCACTCACTATCAACTCGCTGGCGCTCGCTTATCAACTGCCGGCTGCTTGCCCGAGCGGTGCTTTTATACCCCGCTCGGGGCGAAGGTCCGCCGGCCAACCCCGCGATACGGGTGAGTTCTTCCGCGCCGATGTTTGCCCGAGCGTGACGGAGCTGCCGAGTTGTCGATCAGCGCTCTCTCTTGAGCGGTGTTGGTACTGTCCTCTGGCGGCGACTTCAAAGGTGCCTGTTCGGCCATGGCACCCTCCGCGCCCAAATGCGTCGTGTACGGCGCAAATCGCACCGAACGGGTAGTCCTCTTGGGCCGTAGCTCCGACCTGGTCGAACAGGCGCGCTCGCCGCTGCTGCTGGCGGCTGTTTCCGCCTGCGTGTCTGCTGCAGCTGCTGATGCTCCTCCGATCGTGGGCTCCTGTGGGGGATAAATCATTTCTTTCATTACTTTCTTGCGAAACTCCTCTGATGAGATCCACGGCCGGGTGTCTACTTCACTCTCGTTAGCTCTAGGCCTAATTTGCCCCTGGTGGCGCGTGACCAGCCTCTCCAGGGTTCGCACTGCATATACCCTGCTACCCCGAACCTCCTGTACCACCCCTGGCACCCACGCTGGCTCTTTTTTTAGGGACTGTATGTAGACTTTGTCACCTACCTTAAATTTTGAGCCAATACCTCCTGCTCTATGTGGGTCGTTAGGGCTCAGGAGTGATAGCAGAGTTCGGGGCTGCCTGCCGTGAAGAACTTCCGCTGGACTTCTGCCCGTTGTGCCTGGCAGGACCCTGTATGTTGCCAGGACCTTCAGGAGTGCTCGGGACTTGGGTGTTCCCGCTGCACGCGCTTTCCCCATAGCTGTCTTAAAAGTTCTGACGAACCTCTCCGCCTCTCCGTTTGACTTCGGATGAAACGGAGGTGCACAAATATGTTGAATGCCGTTGCTCCCACAAAATCTCGCGAACTCCTGGGATGTAAACTGAGGACCATTATCTGAAACTAAGACAGCAGGTAAACCTTCCGTAACGAAAATTCTCTCTAGCATTTCTATAGTCTGCGTCGACGTGGTGTTTCCCATCTCTACTACGTAGGGGTAGTTGGACTTTGCGTCCACTACCACTAGCCACATGGACCCCCAAAAGGGGCCAGCGAAGTCTATATGTACACTCTCCCACGGCTCCGCTGGTTCTGGCCAAGGTGTCAAGTCTCTGGGGGGGGGCACTCTGATTAAGTTGGCAAGCTTCGCATTTTTTTAACATCTGCTCGATGTCGGCGTTCATTCCTGTCCACGTACAATGCCGCCGCGCCAGTTGCTTAGTGCGTACTACCCCCCAGTGCCCCTGATGCAGGAGTTTGAGCACCGTTTGTCTTAGACTCTTAGGTATGACTACCTTCGTAAACTCGTCTCCCGTTAACAATAGTACCCCCGCTTTGCAGGAAAGCCTGTCTTTTTTGTTGAACCAACCGGCGTTGCTTCTTAGTATCCTTGGTGGCCAACCTTCCCTGACAAAACGCCGTACCTGATTTAGCTCCGGGTCTTTGTCTGTCTTCTTCGCTATGGTTCATGCTTCCAGTGGAAAGTCCACTAGACTTTCCAGATCTTCCAGGTCCAACTGGAAGCATTCGTCTTCGGATGTGTCAAATTCTAGGTCTGGGCCGGCGGGGAGTCTTGACAACGCATCCGCGTTTGCGTGCTGCGCTGTGCTCCTAAAATGCACCTGGTAGTCGTAGTCTGATAAAAACAAGGTCCATCTCTGCAGCTTCTTGGCCGTACATTCCGGGATTTTCTTCCCCGGGTGAAACAGTTGAACCAACGGTTTGTGGTCTGTGATGATATGGAATTTGCTACCATAAAGGAAGTCGTTGAATTTCCTTACTGCAAAGATAATCGCCAATGCTTCTTTCTCGATCTGCGAGTAATTTCTCTGATGCTTGTTGAGGGTTTTTGATATGAAGGCGATCGGTCTCTCGACCCCTTTTTCATCCTTCTGAGATAGCACCGCTCCCAACCCGTAATCTGAAGCGTCTGCTGCCACTGTTGTAATTCTCCCTGGGATAAAGTGGTTCAGTTTCACTGTGCGCAGTAACTCTTCCTTTAACCTGCCTAATGCTTTGCTGCACTCCTCTGACCAGACGAATTTGACCCCCTTTTTTCTAAGTTGATTTAAAGGAGCTGCTATCGATGAGAAATTCTTAATGAATTTGTTATAGTAATTCATCTTGCCTAAAAGCGCTTGTAGTTGTTTCAAATCTGTTGGCGGGGGCATCTGTATAATTGCTTGCACGTGCTGCTGGGTTGGGGCTATCCCGGTGCGGTCTAAGACGTGCCCTAGAAAAACCACTCGTTCTTTGAAGAACTCACATTTGTCCTGGTTAACTTTAAAACCGTTGTCCCACAAAACCGCGAACAGCTTCCTCAGGTTTTGCTTGTGCTCTTCCAAACTGCGGCCCGTGACGATGATGTCATCCAGGTAGATGCAGCAACCATCCAGGGACGCGGTGATTTGTTCCAGACAGCGCTGGAAGATTGCTGCCGCTGAGTTCACCCAAAAGGCAACCTATTATAACTAAACAAGCCGAGCGGTGTGTTAATTACCAACACTTCTTTGGCCGCGGGATCCAGAGGTATTTGGAGATAAGCATCTCTGAGATCGATTTTGGAGAACCGTTGTCCACCCGACAGCTTGAAGAAAAGGTCCTCTGGTTTAGGTATCGGGTATTGTTCTACTTCTACCTGTTGATTCACAGTGCTCTTAAAATCTCCGCACAATCTAATCCTCCCATTAGATTTTTTAACCAAAACTAAAGGTGTGGCCCACTGACTCACAGCCACCGGTGTTATCACACCCTCTTCCTGTAGCCTTGTCAGTTCCTCCTTAACCTTGTCCCTCAGCGCCCACGGCACCGGTCTCGCTTTGTAAAAACGCGGTTTATGGCCCTCCTTTAGCTGAATCTTTGCCTGAAAGTTTTTACACTTTCCCAGCCCGGGCGAAAACACTTCCGCGAACTCAGACCCCAAATCCTTAATGATCTGGACTTCCTCCTGGTCTGATATTTGGTTTATCTCATCAACAACTCCAAATCCCAATTTATCGAATGAGTCCAGCCCCAGAATATTTGTCACATCATAACGGTCAACTACTAACACCTCTATTACTGCCTGTTTACTCTTGTACGATGCCTGCACACACACGCTTCCTAGCACCTTAATGGGCGTTTTCCCAAAACTGGTCAGTCTCTTTTGCACCTTTGAATAACTGGGAGCTCCTAATCGGTGGTACGTGTCTAAATTGATTAGCGTAACCGCCGCTCCCGTATCTAATAAGAACTCTACTGGTTGATTGCTTAACTTAACTCTCACCGTTAATCTTTTTTGCCCTTCTCCACTAATGACTTCACTTATCATGGCTACCTCCATCTCTTCTTCCTGTCTTCCGCTCCGTGCCGACTGCCGTTTTTCCTCACACACTTCTTGGATGTGACCCACTTTCTTACACCAAAAACACTGTGCTTCCCTGAACCTGCACATGGCTCTATTGTGATATTTTCCACAGCCCCTACAAGACTTCTTTCTCTCGAAACTGTTCACACTTGCTCTTTCCCTTAAGTTGCTGCCCCGCTTTGCCGACCTTGCCCCGATCTGGGTATTCTGTCTATCTTTTCTCACTCTGTCTCTTCTCTCTCGTACAGTTCTCATGCTGAAACTACTCCCTAAGCTGTTAACACTGTCTGAGCTACTATCTTTCACTGAATCCTTAGTGCTAACACTACACACGCCGTGATTTGGCGGGCCGTCTCGCACGTGGTCTCGTACGTCTTGCACAAATTTTTTACTTCTTCTAACGAAGGATCTCCGCTCTGCAATGCCAAAAACCTGACTATCTTCCGGCGTGTGCAAAACTACCATGTCCCTAATCAGTGTTTCGGCGTACGATGTCTCTCCTTCCGATGGCGGGCATTTGAATTGACAATGCCGCGCCAGGCCTGCTAACTCTGTAATCCACTCACTATGTGTTTGTCCTTCACTTTTCCTACACTGGAAGAACTTATATCTGGCCGCGACTACATGTGGCACTTTGTTAAAATATGCGTCCAATTTTTGTTTTATCTCTTCCCAGCTCCACTCTGCTGAGTCTTTTTCCGGGAGTAACTTTCCTAACAAACTAGTCACTTTGCTTCCTACGCAGCTCAGGAAAAACGCTTTCTTTGTTCTTGCGTCTCCTACCTGATGACATAGTAAATGCTGCTCGAACCTCTCCAAGTACTCCGACCGATCCTCCGAGTCGGGCTGGAAACAGTGGAATTGGGGCGGGGGGCGTCTATTGATTGCCTCTAATAGAACCGCCAACTGCTGTGCATGCGCCTCCGCTTGTTGCCGTTGCTGCTGCGCATGCGCCTCCGCCTGTTGCCGCTGAGCATCTGCTTGTTGGCGCTGAGCCTCTGCTTGTTGCCGTTGCTGCTGCGCAAACGCCTCCTGTTGCAGTTGCATCTGCTGCTGCATGAGTGCCAACATCTGCACTATTGGGTCGCCGGCCTCCATCTTACTTTTCCTCGTCGCCAGTTTTGTTGTGACCAAAACAACAATGAATAACACAGTTTCTTAAAATCGTGTTTTATTCCGCAATCCAAAAGCAAATCCAACAACAAAAAGCCAAGTCAAACCAAAATTCCTGAAGATAGTCCGTATACGTCGCGCTGTTCACTAGTTCACCGTGGGGCAGTCCAAATCCGTATGCACTTCGACGTATCACTGTATCACTCACTATCAACTCGCTGGCGCTCGCTTATCAACTGCCGGCTGCTTGCCCGAGCGGTGCTTTTATACCCCGCTCGGGGCGAAGGTCCGCCGGCCAACCCCGCGATACGGGTGAGTTCTTCCGCGCCGATGTTTGCCCGAGCGTGACGGAGCTGCCGAGTTGTCGATCAGCGCTCTCTCTTGAGCGGTGTTGGTACTGTCCTCTGGCGGCGACTTCAAAGGTGCCTGTTCGGCCATGGCATTTCATGTATTCATAATTATCGTTAAATAAATATTCTTCTCGTCTTTTATATCTTCTATTATTTACTTATAATTATAGCCATTTCATATTCATTCACTTATAATTATAGCCATTTCATATTCATTTAAAGATAACCACACTCTGCTACTAAGTCAGAGTATTTCAAAATATTGATATTCAGTTATAACGTATTTTATTTAACATATTTTAATACAATTGATCACAGCCCTACAAGAAAAAAAACAAGTCATTATCAAGAAAATAGTTACCTAGTACGAAAGTATTAATTTTTATTACTCTCGCATAACAGTTAATTATTAACAAGCACATTTATCACGAGTGTCTAAAATAGACAAGAGTATGGTGAATGCGCGTATTTAGAACATTTAAGACATGAGGCACATACAAGGTTAGTTTATGTTGATTGATTGTTAGTGATTTGGGCGCGTCAACTACTAAGGTCATTAGTTCTGTACGTGTAGTGCATGTTTTGGCCTGGGAGGTGGCAGTGTTCTTCCCTCAATGTATGGCGAGTTTCAGCGCCGATCTACCGGCGGCCGAAAGGCAGGCAACCGGTTCAGTGAGAAGGCTGTCATTTAGAACTGTGATCTGTTGGTTGTGGCGTGCACGCGCGTCTGCGCTGCTGTTGTTCCGAGCTCGCCACCGAGCGACGCAGAAGCGCAACTGCGGCGCACGTGTTAATACCTCCATTTAAACCGATGTTTTGCCAGCAGACACGCCACTCGGAAGTCCTGTTGAGAGGCGCCGTGTGAAGGGGCCCCAAGGAAAGGCGATCGGTAGAGCTAAAGTGCGCTAGAGAAGCGTGGGATTCCTGTGAACTACCGTGGCAAAGTCGATTATTTTGGAAAGCTGGGGGAAAGAGAAAACAAATAGACGAATGGGAGGCGCGTGCTGCTAGAGAAATCTCGTGTGCCGACCTCACGCGGAATATTTCCGACGCGCGTCGACTCTGGGGCCGATCGATGCTTGGGAAACGGCAATCTCTCAGGTCGCGGAATTGTTACAAATCCGTTAGCCACGCAGTGTGCTCACAGAGGTATGCTGGCTCAAGCCTATAAAATGGAGAAGCATTAAAACATCAATCCGTGTTTTCGTTGTTTCTCTTGATACATGTATTTGGCATTTTTGGCCGTGCAGGCTAGTTAACGGTTTAACATATTTTTACTGGAAAGAGAAGACTACGTTGAGCCTGAACTCAGAGTTCCTTCAAATTTATTTTTCTTATCGTAGTTAACTGTGAGCCAATGGTTCATTTACGCGTGAGTGGGATACGAGGATGTAAAAAGTGGTGATCTGTTGTAAACAGTCAACAGACTTATCAGCATCAGCTAACGTTAAAGTAAAAAAGTAATAATAGTCTAGCGATTCCTGGGTCTCATTATTCTGCTCTTGCCACACCTATTAATCAACATAACCGAACCTCTATTTTGTGTTCTTATCTCTACTCGTGACAGACTTTTCCATTGCGTTCGTAGAATTACTTTTTTACGTGAAGAGGAAATGTCTTATACTTTTGCTTGATGTGTTGTTGATTTCCTACAATTATTTTTATGATGATCAAAATTCATCAATACAACTAAAATGTAATGTATGTTTATCATAAATTAAACTATTAAAATCAAATACAAATCATCACTTTTTAACCTAACATCTCCTAAAACCCAAATCATTATTAATTGTTGAACTTGAATAGATACGTTAGAAGTTTGCACCTATAATCATTATTCTTTCCTCGAGTATGTCAAATACTGTTTTTAACCCAGGGGAAATATATCTGTAAGTTGTACTTCATTTACTAATGTATTCTTAAATAACGCTCAACTGGTCAATTTGTATCTCTAAATTTATGTACTACGTGGTTAGGCTGAAGAACGGGCCTGATGGTTCGAGTCACGCCACATAATTAAAGTCGTCGTCATCATCATCATCATTATTATTATTATATCATATATACCCCAGCATGTTATTAATATGAGCACTCTCAACAAAGTAGAAATTTAGTCAGTATTATGGTTTTACATGAACCAAGTTTGACTATTATTACTGTAAAGTATGATTCAAAATATAATACATTAATCTAACGCCACAAACTTTTAGCACTGTACTTCAAGAGCTCTCGCTCGTTCATAAGCTCAATTTCTATAAGCGCTTCTTAAATGACATTGTTCATAAACCGCACGAATCACTGTTTGGTCAAGATAGTTGCGCCATTACGGAAATGGTGTTCTGCAATAAGTCTTTTGCCTTCCTCACACGAAAATGTTTCTTTAGATAAAAATAATCTTGCAGATAAACTTGCTGCAGGACAGGAAGAAAATACCTTAGTTGCCTAAAACACCTTGAAAAAGTTGCCAGTTTGAATTTTTCAGAATACATCAATAAGCATAACAGAGACATGATATCCTTAAAATAGTTATTTTTCATTGATGTTCAGTTTGCATGTAGTATACATTGCATGCACTGCTCGATAATTGCTTGAATTGGTCGGAGTTTGGAAGGGAAATAGCGAGCTACGTACTATTGAATTGTAAAATCTCGAAAATTCCTAAAAAAATTACTTACAATACTGTTAATGTATTGAAGATCAAACAATAAATCCAGAGAAACAAATAAATATAGATGAAGGTTCACTCATAAGTAGCTTAAATGACTAGACAACAACGGTTAAACACATCTGACCCTTTATTACATACATATAACATAGCGATGAATTATACGATAATGTTTAAAAAATATTATGCCAGACGTAATTCAAACTATTTACTCCATATTCAATTACCCTTACAACCTGGTGCCCACGAAAAAATGGTGACTTCAGCGCACGATGTTTCAACAACTGAGACTGGTGAAATGAACATCACGTGTTATTAATATTATTCATAATTTAACTCAATTGATCCACTAGGGGATGCCATTGAAAAGAGCCAATATAACTTCTGTTCTACATGATTAAGCTTCTGATCATATGTTTGCAAAAATTTGTTGTCAATACTAATATTTATGTTCACACTTGTAGAGTTATCCTGCTCTGCTCTCGTCCCTATTTTATTATTAATGATTTCATTAAAGTTCCCTTAGAATATTTTATTACTCGTAGGCATCGACATGCGACATACTACTGCTTACCTGGTCGCATGTAGACGGACTGTCCGTACAGATCGGCAAATTCTGGAAGTTCTGTGTGACTAAGTAATTTATTGATTGAATGCAATTAACTACAAATTATCAGCCTTTTTTATATTTAAAAAGAAATTTAATTTATATTATATTAGTAAATAAGCTTCTTTAATTGTTTGTATACTTGTATTCTGCTATCCGATTTCAAAACTCCCTTTAGGAAAAAATGTCTATCTATATTTATTTAATGTTAAGGGACTATCATTAAATGAGAAAATTCAAAACAAAACAAAATTTTATCTCTCAATTCTATAATCATTCGAAGTTCATTGTTATTTTTCCCTCAATTAATTTGTCAAACATATTTATGACAAATTTTGTCATGAAAATGACCTTGATATTCTTTATCTTAACTCTTTTATGAACACCACAAATCAACTAGAGGAGTGACTGCATTCAAGAAATTTCCCCCAATTTTGAGTCTTTCAGGGCTTCTGGCTCTAATATTTATCATCACTGCCATTACATTTTCCAACCAAAACTCTGCGGGGCGAATAATATTCAAAAATAATTCCACAATAGTTGTTCAAATAATTTGTATTATACATAAGTTTTGTTCATTTTCATATCCAGATCAGTGAACATTTAACTTTGCTCCACCAAACACCTCAAATATAGCCGCCGCTTTCAACACTTGCACACATGTCGTGCTTTCGTCAGAATTGCTAATCTAATTTCCTCTTTCCAGTCCATAATAATTGACTTTCCACAGCTGTCTGCAGGCTCCCTCTCGTATAAACGTTACAGGAGGGTGGAAAGGAGGTGGTCGTCCCCCCTGAAACATTGCAGACAATTGCTCTCTCATCCTTTCTATAAGAGGCGGTCTCGCTCCAACCGAAAACCCATTAGTATGGGGCCGGCCATGTCCACTAAAAAGCCAACTTAACAAGCGCTAAAAACAGAGGAGGGGAACAATCCTTTTTTGAATACAAAGGCCAAGCTCTTGACTTTCTCTAAAAGGAGGGAGGGCGGCCTTTTCCTCCTCAGTACCCTTTCACCAGTCTGGGTGGGCTATAACCAGCAGATGGTGGCATCACGTAACTGGTTACGAAGGGCGGTCGAGAGCTGGAATGAGTTGTGTTTTGGTCGTAGTTTAAAAAGACTGCAGAAGATGGCGGCCCCGGACCAGCAGAGGGCCGCAAGTCCTTGCGATAACACAGGTACATTTGTTCCTGGTGAATGAAACTCTATCAATGTTCTGTACTTAAAACCAAGCTATCCTTGTACGTAATTTGTAAATAAATGTAAATATGTTTTGAGATCTTGTCGTCTTATTTCATCCCGATACCTCATCCCTAATACATTCACATTATCTCGTGTTTTGTAATTTAATTTTTTTACTATTAGCGTAAACGACAAATTATTTAAACTAAATCTATCCATCAGTATACTTCGGGGTAGACGTATAATGATGCTACCAATATGAGTGGAGTTTTAGTTCCCTCCAAAGACTAAAAAAATTAAGAAATGGCATCGCAAACGAGCAATTGAATAACGTTATCACAATGTGCCACACATATGAAAGTTTGGTGGACTTTCTCAAGTTAGTTATCAAATTTATTGTTGCCAGTGACTATAAAAAATATGATGATAAAATTACTGGATAAATGTATTGGGGAGGGCTCTCCCTCCGGCAAAGACCCATAAAAAGGCCTCATAAAAAGGCAGTACACAAGGTAGATTTATTGCACTTCGCACCTAACACAATAATTTTCACTTTCACACTGTATCCTGCGCATGAGCAGAAGGCGGCAGCAACAAAATGTATTAGAAGAAAAGAGCAGACAGGCTTCATTAGTTTAGAGACGGGTTTTACAATAACAGATTCTCGTATTTACTGGGAGGGGCATTTTCACGATTACGAATATTTATTGAAGTTCACATACACTGCAGGTTTCGCTTGAATTCATTGTGCTTGCACAAGCCAAGTTAAATTAAATTCTGATGGCGTCCATACGCGCCTGGCTTTGCCTGTTCGGACATACCGAGGTTCGGAATTAGCAGTTCGGTGACTCTCAATAGCAAAAGTTCTCATTAGAAAACAAGTAAAAAAACAAAGGTAATAATAATAATAATAATAATAATAATAATAATAATAATAATAATAAGAAGAAGAAGAAGAAGAAGAAGAAGAAGAAGAAAAAGAAGAATCCCCATATGAACTTACAGCATTTACATTTAGAAACAGCAAGCAAGACAAATATCTGAATTTTACAGAAATTTCAATAAAAAACTTTAAGATTGATTGCAGCATAACCGTGATTTCTCGAACACAATCCTTTACAGAGATCTAATAATACAGAGTCTTGAAACGAATTGAAAGAAATAGATTGGAATATCTTTAACGTCTCCAAAATCAAGCGATTGCCCTAGCCATCAACCTCCTACATAATAGCAAAAATCATTAATTAACCACAATTACACTCTTACTACTCAACTATAGATTGCGAAATTAGTCTCCAAATTACTCGTTACTCAACTCCAATGTCCAACATTGAAAACCACTAAGTTGTCTTTTTCTTGCAAATGCAAAGAGGCGGTGAAACGTGCCTCTGGGATACTTTCACCAACAACTCAACTCTAATACAATTGCGTGTCTTATTAATCTTATAATCTTTTCTAATTCTTTTATTGTGTAGGTGTCTCTCTCAACTTTCTGCTCTCACTCAACACTACACAGATCCATCGTTATCTCCGTAGATCCTTTTAACTATTATTATTTATGCAACTATGTAAACAAGTAATAGGTATAATAATAATAATAATAATAATAATAATAATAATAATAATAATAATAATAATAATAATAATAATATTCGGCCCCGTGGCGCAGACGGTTGCGGTAGCCGTCGTCTATGCCTTCGAGTTCTGCGTAGGCATGGTCATGTTTGTGATTGTCCCTTCACCTATCATCATCTACCTATCATCTCATAATTCACACTTCAAAGCCTAACAACCTTGTTGTAATCCAAGGATACAGCTTAAAAGCTGATTCTGGAAGAATTACACACGTTAATCGTGTAGCGTGGTCAGTAATGGCCTATACGCCAATAATAATAATAATAATAATAATAATAATAATAATAATAATAATAATAATAATAATAATAATAATAATTATTATTATTATTATTATTATTATTATTATTATTATTATTATTATTAATACTACCATACCCTTCCCATTGTATTGCAGTTTGCAAATATTGGCGAAAACTGCTCCAGGCAGCGCGCGTCGGCGCGGTCGTTGAACCAGCGCGGCGGGCAGCCTGGTGGCCCAACTGCCGCCGCATTCCGGTGAATGCAGGAGTGACGTGGGCGCGCAGGTGGCGGCACCAGTATTAAATTCCTCCCCACGCGAAGCAATGTCCTGGGCGCCCGTCACGTTGTTTTGCTCTCGCAGACGCTCCTTCCCCCGTCATTCACGTGCGTTCAAAGGGGAACCGTTAAGGCGCGAACGGCAGAACGGTGTGGTCACATCGCATTTGATTGATTGATTGATTGATTATTCATTCCACTTAAGGTGATTGAAGTTTAGTAGTCCCGTACGTGTGGTGCATATTTTGATCCTCCTTCCCCCGTCCTTCACGTGCGTTCAAAGGGGAACCGTTAAGGCGCGAACGGCAGAACGGTGTGGTCACATCGCATTTGATTGATTGATTGATTGATTATTCATTCCACTTAAGGTGATTGAAGTTTAGTAGTCCCGTACGTGTGGTGCATATTTTGATCCTCCTTCCCCCGTCCTTCACGTGCGTTCAAAGGGAAACCGTTAAGGCGCGAACGGCAGAACGGTGTGGTCACATCGCATTTGATTGATTGATTGATTGATTATTCATTCCACTTAAGGTGATTGAAGTTTAGTAGTCCCGTACGTGTGGTGCATATTTTGATCCTCCTTCCCCCGTCCTTCACGTGCGTTCAAAGGGGAACCGTTAAGGCGCGAACGGCAGAACGGTGTGGTCACATCGCATTTGATTGATTGATTGATTGATTATTCATTCCACTTAAGGTGATTGAAGTTTAGTAGTCCCGTACGTGTGGTGCATATTTTGATCCTCCTTCCCCCGTCCTTCACGTGCGTTCAAAGGGGAACCGTTAAGGCGCGAACGGCAGAACGGTGTGGTCACATCGCATTTGATTGATTGACTGATTATTCAAATGCGTTCAAAGGGGAACCGTTAAGGCGCGAACGGCAGAAAAGTGTGGTCACATCGCATTTGATTGATTGATTGATTGATTATTCATTCCACTCAAGGTGATTGAAGTTTAGTAGTCCCGTACGTGTGGTGCATATTTTTATCGCGGGAGTTGGCAGTGATCCCGATGGATAGCGAGATCCGGCGCCCACCTACACGTTGACTCGCTGCATTTTCCCAAACCAGGCATCTCCCTCCAGCAAGGCGTTGCCCTAGCTGGCACAAGCTCTCTGCTCCAGACAGGTCTTCCGACATGTGTGGTAGTGTAATATATATATATATATATATATATATATATATATATATATATATATATATATAATGTGTGTGTGTGTGTAAGTAAAGGGTGAGGATAGGTCAAGGAAAAGGAAGAAAAAGGTCATGCACGGTCTGTTGTGAAGGTACTGCTCGGGCATTCAGCTGGTATTGAAGGAAGTAACCACGAAAAATCACCGATCAGAGCAACCAGCCGCTATAATTCTCTCCTCCAGAAAGCGAGTGAACTCGACCACTCTATCTAGCTAGAGTGGAAAATATTGCCTCTCTCAGGACTCCAACCCTATTACTTTATTTTGTAATTAGAAAAATGCTTCTGTTTCATTCGATTCAGTTAACATGGTTTCAAGAAAACTCATTATTTGAACAGGCTCTTTCAAATGTAGTACTTATGATTCTCATATGCAAAATAAGTACGAGGTAAATGAATGAAGCCTATTTCAACATAACCCTAAAGTAAAAACAAATACTTGCTGCATCCTTGTGATCACATAGCACTAAAGAAAGAGCTTTAGAATAGTTAGAAAATACTACTTAGACACTAAACAGAATACTGAAAACTCAAGAATTAGTTTTTTAATGTCGTTCAGCTCTTATTTTCCAAGACGAATGTAGGATGTTGTTTAGATGAACCTAGTACAAATCAGTACTTATTGGGAATACAGAATTAATCATGTTTCTGTAAGGGTAATTGAAATGTTTTGTTTATACCATGTCAAGGTCAAGGAAAGAAATATAAATTAAATATCAAATAACTATTAGTGAAAATTACCTTTCTTGTACGAATGTAAATACATTGTCATGTATGACATGTCAATGTCGTAACACTATTGTTTTTAAATAATAAACAAAGACGTTCTGAAAACGAAAAAAAACAAGTGCGCGTTATAGTTTCACACACGCTTCGCGATGTTTCTCACACTGTGATGAAATTAGTTCTTTCGCGTACGGAAAACAAGCACGAAAAACCGCGTTTCGCGTACACCGTGTTAAAAAAATGTTTTTTTGTGACAAGACATGTGTATCAGATGATAGCCAGACATTGATTTTATATACTATGCTCACTCATCTTGCATTAAAAGACACTCATCGAAATTTTTAAAACTCGCTAGAACTGTGCGAATACGCAATTTACTTTTTCGAAAAAGGTACTTTTTTACAGAATTCTAAGACAAACATTTCTGATAATAGGAATGAGCAAGAATATATTATACTCGTAGTAACTAATACTCTAAGTATACGTAAATAATTATTAGGCAATTAAAAAAATTCAATGTCTTAACAAAAACATTAGTTTTCAATGCAAGAACATCGGTTCAAAAAAAAAATAATAGGTTTGGGAGTATCACAAACTCTATAAACACCTTAATTTTGTCATTTTAGCTATTTTTTTGAAAGTAACGAATAAACATTTAGTAGTGGTATCAACGTTCTCAACAGATTTTTGGCTAAGTCAGTGTCCACATTATGCGGCAACAATACTATGGTCAAACATGACTTATTTGACGTAATATGCCACATTTGGCCAATTTTACGTTAAAACTCTAGAAATCGACACTTCAAATGGAAACAGATCTGTACATTTTTATTCTGTATATTTGTATTTTAGATAAGCCTTAAATCTCTAATCTTTAAGAACGTTGTTCCGAACAACCTATTTCACTGTAATCTGTTAAAATAGCGCTGACGCTATCTCTGTTAAGGACCTTCATTCAAGCCTTTTCTTTCTTTTCCTTCGATTTCGTTTCGGTTTGTGCAACAGTGCCGATGGCATCGCCATAATTACGAGAAAACAATTTTGGCGTGTCATTAAATGGCCACGCACTTAGTTCATAACTTGGTCTTTAAAATGTATAGTACACATTTTCTACTCTTATTCTAAAAGAGGTTGTCAATGCTTGTGCCTCAAATCTCGTATTAGCTTTCATTGTTTGAGCAAAATGTTTGAGTCGGTAGCAAAGAGAAAATTACTTTGATCGATTTTTAAAGTTCGCGCGCTTTTAAGCCATGAAAAAGTATCGAAAAGCTCTGAAGAAGAACTCAGAAATTATTGAAATCAGATTTGGACATATTATACCAGAAGAAAAGTTTCTTTCTATAAAAGCCAGACGTCTGTAAACTTCAAAAACCTGAACCTTTAATACGTTAAAGGACCTAAACTAGAGTGTATGAAGAAAAGACCCCAGTGAACTACCTTATAGCAAGAAAATAAGTGCACATTAGTGAATAAACTTTGAATGAACTCGAGGAATAAACTAGAACATATTATATCTTGAAATTATGAAAAATTCTTATGCAATATGTTAATTATTAATTTAACTATAGTGTATAGTCTTAATTCTCAAACTTTGCAAAACAGATTGTGTGTGGTGTAGACAGATTATGTATCATTCTGCGCAAACGCTATTGATCATACAGAACGTAGTTGTATTTACTTGTCAAATTGACTTGTCAGTTTGAAACCCGATAAGTTGTCAAGC
The DNA here is from genome assembly GCA_038098605.1 of Gryllus longicercus. Taxonomy (NCBI): domain Eukaryota; kingdom Metazoa; phylum Arthropoda; class Insecta; order Orthoptera; family Gryllidae; genus Gryllus; species Gryllus longicercus. The sequence continues at coordinate 4,936,738 of JAZDUA010000036.1, read as the reverse complement.
GGAAGCTAATCAATTTAGAATTCTAGCGGCCGACTGCTCTGATCGGTATTTTTGCGTGGTTTCTTTGGTCAACATGGCGCGAATGCCGGAACAGTACTCTAATAAACGCGCTAAGAAGCGCGTGTGATCTTTCCTTCCACTTCCTTGTATCATCACCCCTTCCTTTCACTCACACTAACACGCACTACATTACCACACATGTCAGAAGACCAATCGAGAGCTCAGAGCTTGTCCCGGCTGGACCGGTGCGCCGCTGGTGGGAGATAAATGCAAGAGGAAGGTGAAGTTTAGTCGCCCCCGATCTCACCATCCTCCGGAGGTTGAACACCGCCACCTCCCGCAACAAAACATACACTACACTAACGCGTCTAAAAACCATAGTAGATGACAAAACAGTCGCACATTATTAATAAATTAAGTAGCATTAAATATAGTCAACAAGAAAAGAACAGGTAAATGTAAAATCTGAACGAACGTTTCTAGTGTTCTGACGGGCGGTTAAACACAGGAATATGTGGGACATCCAGAAAATTGGTGTCTGGTGGCTTAATGGCTAGCGCAGATGCCTTCCACAGATGAAGTCCGCGTTCACCCTATGTCCAATCGAGATCAAACTCTCTTCTCCTCTCTTTTGCCTAGGTTCTCGAATTTCGCTTCCAATTCTTGGTATTTCTCTACAGCATTGGTGATTGATTGATTGATTGTTAGTGATTCCGGGAACGCCAAATACCGAGGTCAATAATTCCGTAAGTGTAGTACATGCTTTTGCTCGGGAGATGGCAGTAGTCTTTCCCCCGCTGTATGGCGAGATCCGGCTTCGAGCTACCGTCGGCTAGCGCGGTTATCCCCAAACAGGTGTATCCCACCTGCGAGGCACCTCCCCCGAGTCGGGACAAGCTCAATGCTCCTGACCGGTCTCCCGGCATGTGTGGTAATGTAGTGCATGTTAGTTTGTGTGTAAAGTGAGGGGATAGGACAAGAAATAGGAACAAAAGATCGCGCGCGGTCCGTGGCCCATTTGTTTGGGTATCGATCCGGCTTTTGCCTGAGGTTGGTCGGAGAAACCTCGGAAAACTACAGATCAGAGCAGCTGACCACTAGAATTCTCCTCTAGATCGCGACTCAATTCGACCTAGCTGACAAGCTAGGGTCGAAAATCCTTCCACCGTCGGAACTCGAACCTAGAACCTCCCGGTAAGGAGGACTGCAGTGACAACAATTGATGCCCTGAGCCAATTCTCACGGTTCTATCTCATTACCATCACCTACATATTATATATCTCTCATGGATCTCCATACCCTAAGCAAACAATACCTCAAAACGCTGATAAAGTAATCTTCATTAAAAATCCACATAGTCTTCATAAACAATGATGATCAAAAAATGTCTTCACGTAGTCCAATGTAAAGACAGCCACGGTTTTAAAGGACGGAGATAATCCTCGCAAAGCGAAGGGAAGCAGAGCATTTCCAAGGCGAGCACGTGAATCCCTCTCCACAGCAGGAGCAGAGCGACGGGCGCGGCCTGGGCGTAAGCCCTTGGGCAAGCAGCGCCCCGCGCAACGTCAACACCCGTCGGCCCAGCCCTTGGCCCTGCCCTTGGCCCTGCGTCCGCCGGCGGGCGTCCGACGAACACACGCTCCGTTCCCTGCGCACGGAGGGATTTCGGCGGTCGAAGTGGGGACAGCGCAAACCAATCTGTCACGAACAGTCTTGGTTGAGATTATATCTTCATTGTGACACTCAGTCCGTAACCTTTCGACTGCAACTGAGTTCAAACAACTGAGGCGTTCAGAAAACTAACGGCAGGTTCCCACCGATGTTCGTTTTGATTGATTGTTCGTGATCTCGGGCGCGTCAACGACTAAGGTAATTATGTCCCGTAAGTGTAGCATATGTTTTCTTCTCGGGAGGTGGCGGTGACGGTGGCCTCCGTTGGGTGGCGAGATCTGACGCCAAACCATCGTCGGCTAGCGGGATTTCCCCAACCAGATATCTCCCACCAGCCCCAGTTGGGACTAGCTCTGAGCATCCGACCGGTCTCCCGACATGTGTGATCGTATACTGCATGTACGTATAAGAATCATTCCACGTCAAATCAAACACCGTTTTGACCTTAGATGTTCGAAATAGATTAAAATTTCTTGAATGTGTTCTGAGGATAACAAAAAGAGACAAAAATGTTTTGGTTAGAATTTAACTTAATTATTTTGGAATTTATTCCGCATGAAAGTTTCCGAAAAATCGCACGCACTAACAAAAATGCTTATTTCTCCTGCCACATTGATCGAAGAGAACTGTGATTAGTCTCAAATAAAAGCTCAAAGCCATGCGCGTCGGAACAAGACACGGCAGAATATCAAACACCAAGACATGACTTTAATTTTAATACATTCAGTCTCAAAATCTCTGTGATAGATATAAGAATAAAAACTTTAGACATGTGACATACTATTCCTTCGTATTTCAAAATTCAGTTCAAGGAGCACACTGGAATAAAGAACCAGGTCACAATTCACCCCTTTGTTATATAAATCAAATTTAATAGTCATTTACGTCACAAAAGGGTAATAACAATGCCAGAAAACGTAAAGCATGGTATTGTAACCTTTCCATATAAAAGGTTAACACGAATACCCTACAGCTACATTCAAATTGCGCGGCAGAAACCACTCCAAGAGGTAGGGAACCATGATTTATACAATTCTTTTAGAAAGTAGAAATGTAGCGTCTGTGCCGATCTACGCGATGCGGGATCAGACGATATAGGTAAAGAGAAAGAAGCAGGCGATCATCAATGTTGTATCGTGATCTAGTGGAAGAAAAATATTGAATATTGAATCATACCTGCAAGTTTAAAGTACCTAGTGGAGCTACAGAATGGTACAGACTTTCCCCTATTATTGTATTTCCTTTGGTCTCATCTGGCTAATCGGACTTGCTCCATCCTCTTGTCAGCTGGCATCTAACCCCGCCCAAAGTACGTTTTTTGACATTTTATTATTTTTTCGGTTTCCTTATAGTAGAACGGAAATACTATTTTAAGAATAGTATAGAACAGAACGTCGTCCTAAATTACAATTTTCTTTGAAAAATTTGGTAGCGTTTTCAACAAAATGGCTCTTAAGCGTTACTAAAACTTCGAAATTTAAAGCTTTTTCGCACATAATTTTGAGTTTTTGAAAAACTTTATTTAAAGTCTTTTGAAGCACTTTTTATGCACAAATACAATAGTGTTTACAAATGGCTGGAAATGGGCATATTAACGACGTGAAAAATCTTTCAAAATAATAACATTTGTGTAATTTTTGAAAAAATAACTTAAGTATACCGAAAGGGACTTTACGTCATATTAAAAAGTAGAATTAGCACTATCTGTTCGAAATGTTCGAAGAAAAAATTTGGAGGCGTTCTTGAGAAAATGGCGTTTGTGCGTTTCTGAAAATGCGGTGATTTGTGCTAGTTTTCACAGAAAACGGTAGAGTTTCCAGAAACTATATATCACATTATTTAAAGCACTGTACTCAATATCACTGAAATGTGAAAAAAAATCGCTAGTATAAAAATTAGCGACGTGAGCGACAAGTAAAAAAAGTCATTTTTGAAAAAAAAGAATAGAGTAATATGACGTTTATGTCATCTTATAGAATTCATTTAGCACTATCCATACCAAAAGTTTAAAGAAAAAAATTGGAGCATTTTTGAGAAAATCTTGTTTTTGTAATTTTTTAAAATAGCACATATTGCATGCAATATTGCACGAAGATTACTAAAATTTTCAAAAAAATGTATATGACAATGAAAGAACTCACTAGGACGAACAAATTTTATTTGAAGGAAAAATCTCTAATTGTAATTGTAATTTAAGACACCGAAACAAATTCACACTCTTGAAATTTTCGAAAATTCAGAGTTAACCATGAAAATCGGGACTATGCCACGATTGTAAGTGTATGTTAATCTATTCTTACAAGCAATTTAAAGAAAAAAATTGGATCCCTTTTTGAGAAAATTTTGAAAATGTCCGGAGGGCTTCACGAAAAGTACCCCCAAATTTTGAAGAATGTTTTTCAATACCTCAAAGTTTTGACTCGAGCCAGATGGTCAGAGGTTTCTTCAATTTGGAAACAATTCTACGCATGGATTAGACGTTAATAGTGTTCACAGAGACCAGACAGACGGACAGACGGATGTTTTGAAAAAAACAAACACTTTTTCGGTGTCTGGGAACCCCAAAAACTGTACTTCCGTGAAAATCTCGAAATCGATTTTCCGCAGAATTCTATACTTTCTCTATACTACATATATTACTCTGTATATACACTGTATATGTACGTACGTATACGGCAAAGTAAAAATTGGATACAGCTCATGAATAGAGGTATGTAGGTACAGTCAATTATGAAACGAGAATATGAAAGAAAAGAATAAATATGTTACTGGACGTCACAAGTAACGGAACTATTTCGTCTCAGATTTTTCCGTTATTTGAATACATTTGATGTATATTTTACTTCTTGTAATTTGATACTTTCAATCTATTTGGTGGATTTAGTGAGATCGTATCGCCATACCTAGGTCAAATGACTGGAAAAACGACACCTGGGAACGGACAGCACTTTATGTAACGTATCGAACGAGGCTTGGTGGACAGCATGACTCGATGATAAGGAACTCCGGAGGTGGAAAAATCCCTACAACATGCGAGAAGACCCAGGAAGAATCAACGTTCTGTGGCGCTAATATAAAGCTCTATGAAGTAAATGTTGTCTGCAGTTGGTCCCGGACAATAGCGGCGCGCAATTTCTTAATTAATGGTGTGAGATGTGTTCAACGTGCGCGTGAGGGACTCTGCTATTGAGTCATTGTAGTTATTTTCCTTTTGAGTCAACTTTTGAAGTTATTTTGAGTTCTTGTTACTCAGTTCTCTTGGTCACACACAACACAATGTTAAGAAAGAACAACATTTTTGTGTATATAGGCATGGTAGTTAAACCAACTGAGAATAGGAAGATTTAAATTGGTATATCTGGTAAATTAATTGTATTGTAATGATATCACCTTTTTAAACTTGCGTGTGTGAAATATTGTAATTGTTTGCTCCTTTTATTGCGGTAGAGAATCTCAATAGGGAGACATTTCACTGAGATTGTGTTGTGGCCATAGTACATATAGTTGTAGACCAAAATACTTTCGAGATTGTAAATATTTAATTCTGCAAGTTGGTGCAGATTGTGAAATTGTATTTGCATTTGTTATTTTGTGGCCGCGCCGCGCTGCTGGGTGTGTGCTCGTGCGCATAGCCATTCATGAAATGATTCTTGCCGCGCCGCGCCGCGTCCTGTGTGTGTCTACCTGCAGCTAGGTCGAATTCAGTCGCTGCCCGGAGGGAAGTTACAGCGGCCGGCAGCTATGGTTGTTGGTTTTCCGTGCTTGCACCCAAGAATACCCTAACAAAAGAGCCTCTTATTTGTCCTATCCTCACCACTTACTTACGAGTCATTCCACGTCAAATCGAATTCAACGACATTGTGTCCTACACCAAGAGAATTGAGTAACAAGATCTCAAAATGTTAACTCTTTAGCTTACAAACAAGTTACTTTTCCCCTACCTCTCTCTTTCTCTGTATAATAAAACCTAATTCTGTGACCAGCTTATTTTTCGCGATCGTCCTGACTTTGACCATATTCCTTCCTCGCAGAATTGCACCCTTCTGCACGTCGTGAAATGTTATATTTCTAATCTATTTTCCCTTTAGCGGTTTGACCCAAAGGCAAAATAGCTACTAAGGCTCAATAGCAGAGTCCCTCATACGCACGTGGAACATCTATCACACAATTAAGAAATGTTTGACGAACAATTTCATTTTATGGGCTCTACTGTGTTTAGTTTAGCACGATCTATATATAGTAACATTTCTACTGTATTATATTATAAATTTTTTCTAACATTTTAATGTTTATTTATAAAATTTTAATGCAATTTGATGGGGACAATCTATCCCTAGTTTAGCACAATATCTATATAATAACATTTCTCTTGTATTATATTATAAATTTTATTTCTAACATTTTAATGTTTACTTATAAAATTTTAAAGTAATTTGTTGGAGACAATCTATCCCCGAAACATGTTGTAAATCATGTTGAAACCTGAAAAAGTAAGAAAGTTTGCAACAAATTGTCTGTCTATAAAATTATTCGGGACTGCTCATCTTTAAGACGTTTAAAAATATTCATAAAAGGCAGGCTGATTTCGATTTTTTCAAGAAAACTTATGTTTTTAGTATTAAAAATGAATCACAAGGGATTAAATTAAGCATTTTTTTACTAAGGAAAGTTCAGAAATTAGATGTTTATGAGAACTACAACACGAATATTATTTTAATTACTTTCATAATTAGCAGTATAGTACTTTCTACAGTAAGACGGGGTTATATCTATTAAAATTAGACAAGATGATAAATGAAAATAACTGTATCGCCTATAATGGAGGACTTTAGGCAATAGAAAGATAAACCACACATTATAAAAATCGAGATAATATTTACGAACAATGTGTTTTGCGGAAACTTCTCCAAGCCTATCATTTGAATTGCCTACGTGAGTCAAGAGCGAGGTTTGGAGAAACAAAATCGAAAAGAGGACAGTTTACGGAATAATATTTTTCCGGTAGAGTAGCTGTTTATGAGAGAGAGATAGAAACTCGTAGAGGAGAGGTAAATGTCAATTACTAAGTGAAGCTCTTTTGCAGAGCCTATGTAGTCTCGATTGAAAGTGGAAAAAACGCACACACAGATGGCAAAGACCAGAGGGCGCCTGTGCCATTCGGTGTGGCTTTAGGTAATGGCCCATTCACAATGCGGACATAAACATAAGCATGACGTTAACATAAAAGTTAGGACTACGTCCATAAGAGGTCTGCACAACGCGTTCGGATAAGCATAACACGTAAAACATTTACTTAAAAGCTTGCAAGCTTCAATCTTCTGTGCTTATGCTTAAGTAAGACATGAAATGAACCAATCACAGCACGTTAACTCAAAATGGAATATCTAAATATAATCTAAGTCGATAGACGAACCAACGCAATCTGAACTAGATGGCGTTGGACGAACAAAATACCAAAGAGTACTACAGAACTGTACTGTACAGAACTCTCTGTAAGGCTGTGGTTTGGTTCTGCTCGTTCTGTTTGCCCGCTGCATGGTCAATTTTCCCTCGTTTTTCGTTTACCATGTTAGTAGTTTAGTTTTGTATTCATAGTAGCGTTTAGTTTTTATTGTTATTATTATTAAAATATTCTATATGTCATAGTTTAGTTTTATTTTATTTAAAAAAATGAGTTTATTTGATGAAGTTTTATGCAGCATGGTACAAAAAATCATATTTTATATGATAAAAAAGTTTTACGACTCGCAGCAGAAGGAGAATGTTTGGAGGCAAATCTGAATACTATGGTAAGTACATACCAGTTATAACTCCAACAATGGGCCACCCCTCATAACTTCTAAGCGGTTCCGATATCGAAATGTAATTTTCGCTCAACAATGTGGTATCATGGACGGAGGGAATGTGTCGAAGAGATATTGTTCGAAATATTTTTAGTTTCTGAACAATTTAATCATCTTTAATTTTTTCAGTGGAACCATGTTTTTACCTCTCTAGCAGAAGATAGATCAGTAATAGACAATGTTCCATATGTTTCCATTTGTTTTGATAGTATTGTCAGTAGACTTTCCGTCATATGATTTTAAATTAAATATAGATTTTCTTTAGCAACCCTTTCAACTGAATTCTTTGAGGAAGGTTGTCTTCACCGGCACTAGCGAGAAAAATGTTTCCATATCAAAAATAAATGATTAAATTTGTCGAAAACTAAAAATAATTCAAAGAATATCTCTACACCATTTCGCTTGCCCCATGATTTTGCATTGTTGAGCGAAAACTGTATGTCGATATCGGAAACCGATTAGAAGTTATGAGGGTGGCCTATAGTTAGTGAATCTCCCTCTATACATATTTGCAACATAAATGTATGTGTATATGTGTGTGTGTATATGTATATATATTGTGACGTACCTCGATTTGCGGTACTTTTCACTGCATTTAATTTAGAAAGGACGGGTGTCTTTGCTCGTGAATGGGTCTCGTAAAGTTTTGACAAGAACATTGGAAAAACCAAATTATAATTTTCTCTGAACAAATAAACAATTTATTACTGAAATCACACATTTAGTACATCAAGTTCAATTTATTTATTCCCTGTTTTGGTACCAAAACTACATTCATAATTTTAGATTTCACAATACCTCGAATACCAACATAGCTCGTTTCTTCTCGGATGTCGCCTAGCGGCTGCGGTAATCGGCGGCCTTCGGACGGTTGGCGGCGTGGACGGCCGCGGCACCGGCCCCCCCCTGCAGCGGTTGCATAATGCCTCTGCTTCAACTCCGACCGTTGCACGTGTTCTCCAAATCGGGCAGGCACTACGTCTATATTACTGTCCGCCTCTCCCTTGCAGTTTATCTCGATGCTTTCTTGCGGCACAATCTACCAGTTCTTCTCCGCTAACCTTTTACGATAATGCAGGCACGTGGTCACTACTCATGCTGTTACCTACCACGCGGCTTACAATTCTGGCCCTTTTCACCACTGTTCCTGATGCTAATTCCACGATTACCAGCTTGCACTATTTAATATTTCCCACTGTCACAGGTAACTCACTTCTTGATAGCTTCCCTTACATTATTGAACTTCTTTTTGTCCTTTGTTCTCCGCACGCATCAACATAGCTCCGCTCTCCTGCGAGTTCTACTCCACACTGCAACTGCCACCGTCTCGCCCGATCTCGCCGCCTTCTCGCGCCTGACTCGTTCCCATGTCGCTTGTTCTTTACTCGCCGTTGCCGCGCAATTCAAAATGGGCGTAATTGGAATAACATGCTCTGCGTTTCTAATTAATTAGAGAAACGCTCCTCGTTTCAATATATATATATATATATATATATATATATATATATATATATATATATATATTGAAACGCGGAGCGTTTCTATATGTAATTAGAAACACAAAGCACAATAATATAATTACAGCTAATTTTGAACTGCGCGGCATAAGCAGCAGGTGCGACGACCGGCGATGGGGGGACTGTGATCGAGTCCGCGGCCGTGAGCAGCGAGAAGGGGCGAGAATTCGGCCGTTACCAGTCGAGCGCGGCAGTCGGGAGTTGACCGTTGGCTGCGGACAGTATAAGACGGTGTCTGCGACGAAGGAGAGCAAACTCAGTGTAATGTTCATAGAAACGCGTATCAGAAGCCGGCAAAAGGAATGTTGGTAGAGGTCGGTATGCAGAAACTATAGATTGTGTCCGTGACATCAAACGTAGTGGAAATAGTAAGAAAACTGTGCATTGTGTAATTGACGCCGGCGCGAGTAGTGACCACGTGCTCCGTAGTTACAATAGGGAGGTGGAAAAGAACTGATGAAAGGCGAGGCGACATAATTAGGAGCACATCGCTGGGACGAAGTGAACATCATCGAGAGGCTGTGAGTGCGTAAGCGGGACTGCACGTCAAAACAACCAGCGTCGAAACCGAAGAATTCGCATCGCCGCCGCCGCGGGCCGAGAAGGCGCGTGTCTGCATCATCAACCGCCCGGGGGCACCGGGCTGTGGTGAAGGTCATCGGCCGCCGCCGCCGTTGGCGACAATCCGTGACAAACGAGGTATTCATGGGGCCCCAGGTATGATGAAATCACATTGTATACCGAACCTTGGTACCAAGACGGAGAGTAATCATATGTTTGATCATGTATATAACATGTTGGTTCATGAATAAATTGTATTTGTGTTTTGGTGAACTTTTTACTTTAATTTACCAATGTAATGTCGATTCCTTCAAGGGACCCATTCACGAGTAAGACACCCATCCGTTACAACTTTTATTTGCAGTGGAAAGTACCGACAATCAGGTACGTCACAATATATATATATATATATATATATATATATATATATATATATATATATATATATATATATATATATATATATATATATATATATATATATATATATGCTATAGATGTATGCAGGTCTGTGTATATTTATATAATGGTTCATAATTGTGTATATGCTCAAAAGAATTGTATTGCAAATTGTTTTTGGATTGTAAATGTACATGTATTGTAAAAGTCAATCAGCCAATTGTAGCCAAATAAATAAATATTAAATCAGTGTGGTATAAAATATATACTTGGAATGTATTTTGTTTTTTATTTAAAACTGCTGTACTTTTATTTTGAAATGTTTATATTTAAAAAAATATAAATTATATTAAGCTCAAATCAGGTCTTTTTGCGAAATGTTACAGTAAAGTACTCTGAAAAACAAAAGACATTTTCCCATAAAAATAAGTTTACAAATGTAACCTAAAGTAAAAAGTTATTTGCTTCGGAGCAATTACATACATAAAAATATATTCAATTGTTTATATAAAATCATTAATAAAATAAAATAATGTTAAATAGTAAATAATGTTCAATATAAAATAATGTAAATATGTTTACACAAATGTTACTGAAGAAAAACGATAGTATAGACATCTTTCTCCAATTTTGTAGAAGGTACTTTAGTCCTCCCAGAGACTTTGAAACTGAAAAAAAAAATTTACATAGTATTAAATGAAAGGAGGAGTGCGATTGAATAAATATAATTATGCAATAAATTGTTTTATATTGTTTCTATATATTGGTTTCTGTTTACAGTGCACCCAACCTCCTCCTGTAGGACTCCTGCTTTTCAATACAACCTTCTGTTGAAACAAAGAATTTACTGAATACCTCACGCACTTCCGTGCCATCAAGTGTAGCATTTACGTGCCCCAAGTCTTAGCCGCGGAAGCAAAGTTTGAAGTGCACCACCTCCTTCAGGAACGTTCCTCCTCCACCGTCCTGAATCAGTCCTTCACATTCTCTGGCAGTGCATGATACTGGGCAATAAAGCTTTTGCACAGAATGTTTTTCTGACCATTTAAATAGTTGTGTTCACAATGTTGTCCATGTTATAAAGCTTGGCATTTATCACACGATGAAATAGCCTCCATCGAGAGACCATAATATCAAATGCATTTTTAATTATTCTCCTTGCTCCTGCAAGGAGATAATTGAAAACGATTTTCACTTTTACTGAAACTGGCTCTTGAAAATGGCTTCATTAAGTTTTTCTTCAACGGAAAATCTGTATCCCCAACCAAGAAATGAGGCACCGCTATTTCAGAATGTGGAAGTGGGGTAGAAGGTGGCAAAGGGAGCATACCACTGTCAAGTCTCTGTCCAACTTCAGACCGCCTAAGTATTCCCCCATCAATTTTTGCTCCCAAAGCACCAATGTTCACATGCGTGACGCAATAGTTTGCGTCGCACACTAACATTGGTACTATACCGAAATTCTTTTTCTAGTTAAAAATTGTGATTCCTAGTTGTGAGGACACAATTATAATATGTTTGCCATCTATGGCACCAATGCAATTAGGCATGTCCCACAAATCTCTCAAAGTATGTGCCGTTCTTTCGTAGCCCTCTTGTGTAGGAACTTTAACATACCGTTCGTGGAGAGCTTCCCAAGTAGCACGTGTCGTTTCATTAATTAAGACACAACATATAGTCTTCCCAATTCTGTAATTCCAAGCCAAAGAGAGTACGGAATCGCCCGTGGCCAAAAACCTTTGAGTAACAACCAGTCGCTAGAAAGTTGGCAGCGATGTCCGGATACTGTTCTTTTTTAAGAAAGGAGCCACTAAATTTGATAAAATGTCAAGCTGTTTCGGCGACATTCTAGTGTATAAAAAATTGATGGGGATCCTATTCACGCATTTCACGCAGGAAATAATTAAAATCGCGCTGCAGGAGTCTCCTCTGGTTCAAGGGGCGAATTCCCCATCGCTTCTATCTTTGGTGACCTGCACCAAGCAACGCAGCAACACTGGCCTGCAGATTGTGACGAGATATCACTATTTGCGTTCATGGTAGGGTTATAATCAGACGTCACGTCAATTTTGCGCGTTATATTGCCGTATATAAAAAGAATGGTTCAAAACAGGAAGCTAAGATTCGCCATATATCTGGTTGAGATGTCCAAAACGTATGCCAGGTTGTCGTAAATCAAGCATAGTCGGTAAAATAGGAATATAGTACATACAAATAGAGTCGATCCGGTGGCCAAGATCGCTAAGGCAATAGTGCAGTAGCGATCTCGGACCGAAGGACCGCGGGTTCGAGTCCTGCCTCGGGTATGGTTGTATTGTGTTCGTCCTTTCCCTCCTATCACCATGATATCGTGTCAACCTCATAGTTACCATACCGTACAAGCAATAGTGGTCGCTAATGACCTAGAAGTTGATGCGTCCTTAAATTACTAAAAATGGACAGGGAGAGAGTAAACACGCAAGAGAGTCTCTCGCACTAGCTTAAATCAAACTCATGGGTCATGGACACAGTCGATTCTCACATCCAACCAAGAGTAAACTAGAATGTCTTTCAGCCAATTATCTTGATTACGTTATGTTACATTGTGAATACTTCAGTCTATCTCTTATGTTAATGTCAACGTCTATACGTTATGTTTATGTTTGCATTGTGAATGGGCCTTAACGCTTCCCAACGCAAAAGTTTGCACGAAGAAAATTGACAAATGTATACAAAATACAAGTATGAATAGTTCTCCTTTTGCTAGTGGTATGAGTATACTCTGGGTCTAGGTGGCAATTTTGTGAACAATACCATAAAATCAAATATGTAGTTTGTTTATATATGTAAATATGCTTACTACTACTCGGAAGCAAAAAATACTAGTTTTGAAATGATGTTTACCATGCTTTGTAGGTTCTTTTATGCATCGTTCAACTACGTGTAGTAAAAGGTTGGAGTGGGGATTCTGGAACTTCAAAAGTATGCGCAGATTCCATTTCTCCTTCATCGTCTCATACGGTCTGTATTTGGCAAACATAAATAAAAAATAATTAAATTTAAATACATTTCTGAATAAAATAGCTGCTAATACTGTTGACGTAAGAGAGAATACGGGAAACAATAATACTACATAAAAAGAAAATTAACTCCAATATGTGTCAACTTACCTGACCGTTTCAAACAATACTACATTACAGCCCTTATCCTGAACGTTAGGAAGTTTAACAATCTTTCAATTCAAAAAAAAAGTCCAATTCACTAATGCAGCTTTCATTAACGAAATTCATTGGACATTTATCGACACTAGCATCCACAAACAATAGGCGATTATTAACAACTTGTATTCGTATAAATGGTACTTTTTAGTTAGTATGAGTATTTTTTAAAACTACGTGAATGTGAAATGCCCTAAATTAACACTTTAGTTTTTTATTGTAAAAGGAATTATTTCCGTTTCACGTATTCTATAAGAAAATGCAATGTCGGATAGCTCGAATCATAGCTTCCACTTAAACCTGTGTAGTGACATCTGTGTTCTACATCTATATTTACCTTTATGCTATGTAGTTCAATATCATGGTGTCAGCACACTATATCTCAGTGTATATCTGCCATTACTTTTGCAACGAAATAATGTCTGATAGCTTTTCCACCACACACACTAGTTGTAAACCTGCATGTTTTGGATTCCTGTCTTTCGCGCGAAATGACGTACTGGAGCGAAACGTGTGTGAATTTTAAAGCCTTATAAACGGATCGTAACTGTGTAATGTTCTTCGGTTCAGTTGTTGTACAGAATTACGATTCGTGGTCTTTTTGCGAAATAAAAATGTAAAATAACCAGGCTTTTGTGAATAGGGTGCCAATGTACATTACATGTAATGCATAGTATTAAAATACACCATTATAACGTTTGGTTATTTCATTTGTAATAAAAGTAAGTTTCGCAATAAAGTAGGTGAACATTTATTTAAAGCACGTAGAATATAAATTTACACTTTATAGTTTATTGCACGAGGAATAAAGATACTGCCGAATAAAACATCAAATAAAAATGTAATCGTGAATGGTTCCCGCTATTATTTACGATTTACTGCTGTATTTAAAATTCTCAGATATTTTATAAGGATAAATTATAAAGATCGCTATGTATTCAATGTATAACTTTAAACTCTATTCAAAGAAATTCAGGTGGACGAGCGTACGTAAAATTATGGTTAATTAAATATATCTTAAAAATAAAAAGCACATAGTTTCAAAATTTTAATTTTGTAAATGATAATCATGGCAATTCGTTCACCTCAACTCGACCTTAATGTTATCTGCATTAGTGGCGTCGTTGTTAGATATTGCTGGTCACAGAGTTATCTCAAGATGTTGGTTCCAAACAATGTTTGCATACTTCATTTCAAAGACGAATTGTGTCTCGCTTGCGGACTTTAGAATTAGCTTTTGTTAAATGTAAGTAACAGCCCATTGAAGCAAGTATCTCTCCATATTGAGTTCTTGTGCTTCTACACCTTCGTTTTGAAGTTTGCATTAGCGCTGCTGCTTACTGAAGTTTGCAGCAGCGCTTACAGTAAATGTAATAATAGAAATGTATTCAACTTATAAATAGATATAACACAGTTTTATCACAGAGATGACCAACACGTTTTTCAAAACTACTTCACAATTCTATTTTTTAGATTGTTAAACAAAACAAACTACTCACCGAAATATTAGTTACCTTATTTATAATAGGTAAGTAAAGAATAATTTCCATATAATATATATTTTTGATTATTATTCTGTAAGGAAGTTTCTTGTTGACGTGATGGTTACTCGTGATGTTTTCTCATAAAGCTTACTCGTGAATCTGGAAGTCGTTTTGTAATTTCAAATAATTTAGCAAACAAATCGCGAGATAAGTGTCACTAGGATTATGTGGTTAATCTCAGATAATATCCAGAACTATTGATCGAGAAATCACATCCTTGATACTGTAAATGAACCTTTACATTATAACATCTCAAACTAAGCTTAGTGAAGTTAAAAAAAGCCAATTTTCGCGATTGCCATGAAAACAAGTTCATTCCATTTCGAATGGTTATATTAAAAAGAGTACGTGAAAGCATCCACTTAACTTCCCGAGAATATAGTAAGCCACAAGAGAGACCTGCGAGAGGAATGTTGTCGAATACATAACCTCAGTTATCCAAGCAAATATGCAGCAGGGAAACCGCTACATACCGAACTCGACAACTCCCAGCAGCCCGTTGAGAGCACGGCCGACGCGTCCAAGCTGAGATTGTGCGCAGACTATCACGACCTGTGGATCATGAACTCACAAACAAGGCAACGGGCGATACCTTCTGCGGGACAAAGCGACCGCTGCCAGCAGCATCATTCTGGAACGAGCACAGCGAGCGGCCGCTGGTGGTTGTGCGCGTTGCCCACAGATGGCTTCACAAGCGCTCGACGAAGTTGTCTCTACATATCCACTACAACAATCCAGTACAAAACTTTAATAATAAGATTCATAAAGATAAAATTCTCCAAAATAATGTTTCTAGCGTCTATTTTTCTATTTCTAGTGATAATGGATTATATAATAAATCATTTAAAATTTATGATCTTGCTTCTATATTTTCAGCTGTCTATAAATTATTTATACTTTGGAGATAACAAATCAAAATGATAATCTTACCTTCAAGATCTTTACTGATTCGCAAAGCATTTTAGAGTCATTGGATAGTTATAGTGGTTTTGGACGGGAATCCCCTCTTATTACTAAATTGAAAGCCAAAATTATTTGTCTAAAAATTTGAACAACATTATTACATTAGTTTGGATTTCTTCACATAAAGGTTTAACAGGCAAAAATACTGGCTGTAGCCTGATATAAAGGTTAAATAAACTGCGAGAATTGGCAACCTTCCTAATATATTCCTATATTCCTTCATTTGATTTAACTTGGAAGTATAAATAGATATGCAATGAAAAAAATGAAATTGCAATAAATAGCATTGGTATAAATATCATTGACATAAATATCATTATTAAAATTAAAAGAAAACCTTAATTTGATTATTTTTTAATAATTATATGAAACCTTTGTTTTACCTGTTTGACATTCCACGCAAATTCATTCACGCAAACGACATTCAGTATTAATCGCATTACAAGTGACCATATGTCTCTTAACAGCAGTTTATATAATCAAATTGTTAGTAGTAATTGTGGTGAAGAGCCTAGATCTATTGAGCCTGCCTTTTGGCAATACAATTTTTTTGATAATGAAAGGAAAGATGTTATTCAGATTGTACAACTTTAATAAGTATAATCTATATTATATTTGTTCATTGCTATCACTTTTAGACAAAACCGTTATCTCAATTACTGTAAATTTGATTTTAAACATTAACAAAAACAATGTATGTCGTTACTTAAGACTGTGTTACTTAAATTTTATATGCAAGCATTTTTTTAACGTTTCTTCATATATTATTCTTATTCATTATGTAGTTTATTGTTTTCTTATTTTCACAATTGTCATGTTTAAAAAAATGTATTGTATCAATGTGTTTTGGTTGTGTAAACATGTTTTAATGCCTATAAAAATAGACTACACTGTTTCGGTTCCCAGATGCCTGATATTGTTGTATAAAGCCTTAATTGGATAAAAAATGGAATATGGGACTTTTTCTTGATATCCCCACGGACAGATACCTGTCTTGAAAATTTGCAAAAAATATGAAACACTTCGATGAGAATAATAATGGGTTATAAGAACAGCGCTTAATGTGATATCAGAACAAAAATTCCTTATCTAGCTAATAGGTCTAAAAAATGTTATATATATATATATATTTTAAAATGTTTTTCACTGAATAATATACTGATATCACTGACAATAAGCTGATCAACATTTTAGATCCATTAGTAGAAATGGATGAACGTTTTGTGTATAAAACAATTTTGATCTGGAAATGGAATCTGGAATGAACAAATCTGTATTGATTAAATGCTTTGGAGATGCGCAGTTCTTACGCGAGTTTATATGTTATAATAATCATTACAAATATCAGTGAGATTATCAATTTTCATTTTATAATCCTCACATAGATCTCACATTCGGAAAAAACATTGACAATATGTGCTTCTAGAGAAGAGAATTTCAAACATATTTTCCCAAAACTAGTAACGTGATACACATCTTTACAGACGGATGTAAATTAGCAGTAAATAATACTACCCATGTGGGGTATGCTGCTTGGAGCGCAAGGGAGAATTTTAATCGTGCTTATAGAATCTTAGATTATGCATCTAAGCAGAATGAGTGGTTTTGATTATTGCTGTAGAAAAAAATTTGACTTCAGTCGGACATTTTTTGATTATCTACGATACTGAGAGATGTCTCAAAACATTATGTAATACACCTGCTGGGGATAATTTGCCCCTAATATACACATTAATGCAAACGTTAGCTTATGCTAACCCACTGGCGTGAAAATTCAATTAGTATGGGTTCCGGCCTACAAATGTATTATTGGTAACCCAAAAGCTGTTGAAATGGAGAAGACAGTGGCAAAAGGGGTAGTATTTATAAATGAACCTGTACCTCTCTCTGATGTACTGATGTTTTTTAAACATAAATGCCGACAGGAAAATAACACAAGATTAATTAATGAAAGTAAATATAAAGGATCTTTCTATTTTTAAAATTTCTATTATGAATCATATAGTAGGCCTTGATATTATAATTTTGAATTTTCGAGAAAGGCAGTTGTATCAATAAACAGAATTAGGAGTAATTACAGCTCATTTACAGTTTAATGCCCAAAAATATTATAAACAATAACAGTGATAATTGTAAGCGTTGGCCCAGCCTCTCGGCCTTGAGGTAAGGGGTTTGTGTAGTTAGCACGAAGACATCCTTTCAGCGTATATTCTGGTCTTCGCAACCATAGAGTGGGCTTTCGTATCGTCACACAGCAATAGATTCTGTGACGTTTGTAAGGAAAGCGAACAGTTCTAATTTTGCTCCGGCCGCGAATCGAACCCGAGTTTGCGCTGTGAAGAGCGAACCAACGAACTACCGAGGACCTATTCATATTTCTGGTCAACTAATTTTTTTCTTAAATTTTAATAATTTGAACATTTTATTTCTTCATTAGACATATGCAACCTAAACGAAACATAAAAGCAAGCTTGTTTCATTCCTGGTTGCTAATAGTCAATTTAGTAAACATCGCAAAGGCATTGTACACTCTTGGCCACGGTGTATTTATGACTTGCATTATGTAGACGATTTGTCGTGAATCGATTTTTCGGTATCAAGGACCTACAAAACATTAAATTCTTACTACGTAACGTGTTTCTAAAAAAGTAGTTTGTTGTATACATGCACACATTCGCCCACTCTTTCCTTACCGGGACAAGGTAAAATGGGTTTTTCTGTCGAAAAATTGCCCTTTTTTCTCGCATCATTACAGTATTCTGCGTAAAAAGTAGGGAGAAAGTAAAAGATAATTACACACAAGGCGCGCAACACAAATTCATTCACAGATTCGCTTTAATATACGCGCTGAAAACACTCATTCATACCTACATTATTCAAAGACACGCGTACTTAGGAAGCACTACCAAATACTGACAAACAACATTCGTGAAATGGCAACACTTAGGTGAACAAAGAAAATACGAAGGTCACCCCAAAAAGAATGCACAATTTTTTTAAACATTCAATTTATTTACCATACCTGTTCTAATTTTACAGTAAGTGGACCATCTTCCAGGAACAAAAAAACACCTTTCCACATTATCTCCGTCTCTTTCTACTACCTTACCTACTTACGTCTTGGAACAAGAGCATGAATAGCATAGCATGGTAGATGTTTGAGCCAGCAGTTTAGCAGCCCTCACAAGGGAGCCATCATCTCCTGAAACCCACCTGGCACAAACGTTTTCAACTTCGGTTCTTTCAATATTCTGCACTTACTCGCTTCTCCTATAGCCACATTTATTGATAATTCTCTGACAGTTACACGTTTGTCTGCGAAAATGAGGTTGTGACTACGCTGCGCAGTGTCAGGAGACTGTGAAGCGCGCGGTCTGCCGCTGCGGGGGTGGTCCTGAGCCCTAATTATCCAAATAGTCTCGAAACCCGTCAGCTACAATCAACATCATTTCCACAAACATTTTTTAACCTCTTGTGAATGTTCGTCACTGTCTCATTCACACAGCACAGGAATTCTAACACAAAATGTTGCTTCCGATGAACATCTAACGCAAGAGCCGTCATGCAGCCATAATGCAGCAGATACGAGTGCTCTCAGAGCAACACTTGTGAAAAGAGGTTTAAATAAATTTGAATTGACGCGAGAAGAATAATACTATGAATATGTAAAGAGCGAAGACGAAGAAATTAAAATTAGTTTTAAAAAAATCATGTGAATCACTTTTGGAATGCCCTTCATTATTCACATACACTCCACACACACACACACACACACACACACACACAATTTTTCCTATGCTTTTTATACCCCATTATTTACTGTTTTGGATAATAATATTATTCCAAATTAAAACTTTGTTTTAAGAATATCAAAAGATAACTTGTATATCATTGTTACGTAACATATTTCGTATGTAAATTTGTTTTTGTTTTATTGTTATCCTTTATGTAATTTACTGATTTCTTTAATTTAACAACAGTATTTTTCATTTGAACGCCATCTTCCCAATGTGTTTTGGCTCTATAAACATATATTTGCCTCACAATAAAAAATTACTATTATTACTTCTGTGTCCTCACGTTACGTTAATTCTTTGCAATGAAGGTGAGCAACGATTGAATAATTACTCATTACATACCTTAAAAATAATTATTTTATGAATTTCATGGTGTGTTTCCACCATAAAAAACACTACGCGTACCACAAAAATTACCACACAATTTCAACTACGAAACAAAATACCCTCGTACATGGGAGTTTGCGACTCTCGTAGAGTATTTCTAATTCGCTTTTATACCACTTTCTTGTTACCAGTTACGGACAGTAAATTGCTTTTCCGAATAAATTTCATATGAATACAAAAATAAATATTTTACATTTTGTACAAAAATGAGAGCGCCTAGGAGTCGGTATGCGTACGTGAAGTTTGTAAATAATTTTATATTTAATGACAACAAGATTAAAGAAAGTGCTCAACGTTTTGTTCATCTATATAGTTTTGACTGCTAGATTTTTATTGTTATAAAATTAAAGATAAAATAAGCATAGAGATAAATACTTTTATCTCCAACTTGATTAATCAGCTTCAAGAGAATCAAAGAGAATTGGGGTATTCCATATATGATCAGAAATACATTTCAATTTAAAATTACAAGCTCATTATATAAAACATGATAAGTAATATAGAAGTATGTGACATGGTCTGATCATTCGAACTCCATATTACAGGAAAAAATCTGGAAGTATTGTAGGAAAGGGACGATCCGAATAGCACGACCTGAATTGTAAGCCCTGCGGGGCGAAGAAACTCGGGGCGATTCGCGCGCACTCAAGCGGTAGATATCACAATGCATTCCCGGAAGCAACCCTCTGGAGTTGCCGCATTTTTACGCTTTTCCGTTTTGACTCAGGAGACGCCGTAGAGAACGCGAAGACGGTCGCCCGGAGTTCTGGTTCACTGCATCAACATAATGCACGAGCAGATAAGTTGTTTTGGAGTTTGCTCCGATAAAACGTAAAGTCAGAAAGCGTATCGGGTCGATGTGAAGTTCGGTCAGTTCCCTTGCTGTTCAAGAGTCTCGTTTTTAACCTACACGAACCTAAATGAAATTTGTTTTGCACGGGCTTCCTTGACAAGATAGCATTTTTACACTTGGTGGTTGTTTTGTATTTGAATATCTAACAATATATTTAATAATTTTCACATGTTTTTAATATATTTTTCACAGTTTTAATAAAAATGTGAATTGTCACATACGTACAATGTATTTATAAAATTCGTTAGAATAAAGAAAAAATAGATTACATAAATGGGGACGTGTAAAATTGAGAAAACTGCCAAAAACAGGCCGCCGTTAAACGTAGGTTCCGTTACTGCGGCTAATTAGACAAGAAAGCGCTCTTTAATTTTCTCAAAACATTGCGATGTAGAACCATTTAGAAAATGAAAGCTTCAAATACTGACTATTCTTAAGCTTTGGAACAATTTTGCATATTTTTTCGGAAAGTTCAAATCCCAGGACGTACTAAGCAAATGTGCATGAGACACCCTACCTCGTGCGGGACACATTGCAACTTAATGCTTTTTGCGCCATGGTTAATAATAGACAGTTACATATTGAACTGTCATTAAATATTTATTTTCCAATTACTTGACATTATACGTGCACCACCGTACATATATGAGATACGTACAAGCAAGGCCTACTGGGATTGGAACGCAGGTTGGCAATGGTTTCGATTTCATGGAAACGATCGACGTAAGAAGAGGAAGGAAATCAACCACCAGATGGGAATCGGACGTTCCGAAAAGAGGACGTACATCATAAATGGAGGTTTCAATCAGAGTGGTAGGTCTCAGTGAGGAATTTGGACGTGAGAGGGATAATGTAATAATGACTGCATATTCGATTGAGGGCAAGGAAAAGTGGATGGACTGGAATATATCAATGTTACTGATGAAGTGAGCCGGGAGTTGGACATATAAAAGGACTTTTCGGTTTTTGAAAGATGAAAAAAATTAACCTAGCTACTGTTATTGAATTCGTTCTATTAGATGATTAATGTATCATTAATTATGTATTAATGTATTATTTTAGTTCGGAAATATTATGTAACGCTTTTGGTTTTTGATGTTGTTGCTATTATCGCGAATAAATATTCTCTTTTGTTTTGAAATTGAAAGCACTTGGGATTTAATATTTCTATAAGTTGCCATTAAAATCTTCGGTGTATGCCACAGAATCTTTGGCCCAAAATAAATAATTAAAAATATTTTTTCTCCCCAATAACTTAGTTCATTATTGGAAAAGTAAAAACCATCTCAATAGTAAGATTTCAATTACCACTCTCATCTCAGCGATCTGTTTAGCCGGACATCTGCAAATCGCATAGCATCCCGAGTGTCTTGCAGAACATCGCAACCTCGTGTGGTGGGGGTCGCGGCGGCGTGGGTGGTGGAGGTGGGGGGAGAGCGTCGGCGTGGTTGGGAATGCCGCCTTGCGGTGTCGCCACTGACCCACTGCGCTCGGCCTCCGGTTCGCGCGGACGGCGGTCGAGCGCCGCTGGGCGCCCTAGACCAACGCGCATTCCGCGTGGGTGGCCGCGCACTGGCCCAAGCGCACGTCTCGCGGCGCAAACACCGCTGCTCGGGGAGCCACATCGGGAGTATTGATGTCGACCGCGTCAACTACGAAGGCCATGAGATTTTTTTGAGAGATTGATTAGTGATTCTTGGTGTGTCGACTGCTAAGGTCGTTAGTCCCGTAAATGTAGTGAGTGGTTTTCCCCCTCGGGAATTGGCGGTGATTTTGCCCCGTTGGATGGTGGGATACGGCGGCCACCCACCTGTCGAGTAACGGTGTCTTCTCCAACCAGGTTCTTCCACCAGCGGCGCACCTCCCCAGCCGAGACGTGCTCTAACATCCGGACTGGCCTTCTGACATGTGTGATAGCGTAATGCTTGTATGTGTGTAAGTAAGGAGGGTGGATAGGGGAAGGAAGGGGAAGAGGTGATCGCGCGCGATTCGTGGTTCGTTTGTTAGCGTTATGCTCCATCATTCACGTGCTGCTGATCGGAGACACCACGGAAAAACTACCGATCAGTTGTCCGTTAGAATTCTCCGCCAGACATTGAATGAATTCAACATACCCAGCTATCTAGCTAATGTCGATAACCCTGTCACCGTCGGGACCCGAACTCCTGGCCAAAGGCACTACAATGACATCAATTGATGCCCTAAGCCGCTTCTCCCGGTACGAATGTCCAGTAAGTTTGATTCATATATCCCTGGAGGTGGCGGTGTTCCATCCCTACAAGAACACGAGATCCAGCGCTGACATAAGTGTCAGATTACTGGTTTTCCTTTTCCAGGTATCTCTACAGAAGGGTTCCGTTACAACCAGAAGAAACTCTAAGCTCACGTATCATGCTCTGACACCTGTGATAATTTAGTGTATGTAAGTGTACTTATGTGTGTAAGACTAAGAGAAGTAGAGGGCAAGGATAAGGAAGACGTACGGTCCTTGGTCCGTTTGGTTGGACATTCCTTCGGCATATTGATCCGAGTAATTGCGGAAAACTATGGATCAGTGACTGACGTTTATATTTCACCTCTAGTCAGTGGCTGAATGAGACCAAGCCATTTAGCTAGAAAAAAACATCACGATCAAGAATCAAACTCTAGTTCCTCCCTGTCAACGACTCTGCAGAGGTAACGGCACCGATACTACTGAGCCATGCAGACAATGAAAACAGAAGGATAAAAGAAAAAATGAGAGAGAAATAAAAATTAAAATGGAGGCAGAGAAAAATATAAGAGGAGAAAAAACAAAGAAAGAAAGAGAGGAAGAAGAACTCAAAAAGAAAATGCGGGAAGTGGTAAAGAGAGAGCGAGAGAGTAAAATAAAGAAATCAAAGAGAAAAAGAGAGATGAAGAGGGAAAGAGAGATAGAGAGAGAGAAAGAGATAAAGATAGGGAAAGGGAGCTGGAGAAAGGGAGAGAGAAAGGAGAGAGAGAGAGGGAGAGATAGTGGGAGAGAGAGGGGAGAGAGAGGAGGAGAGAGAGGGAGAGAGAGGAGGAGAGAGAGGGAGAGAGAGGAGGAGAGAGAGGGAGAGAGGGGAGAGAGGGGGAGAAAGAGGGGGAGAGGGGGAGAGAGGGAGGAGAGAGAGGAGAAAGAGGGGGGATAGGGGGAGAGAGAGGGGGAGAAGGGGAGAGAGAGGGGGAGAGGGGGAGATAGAGGGGGAGAGGGGGGTGAAGGGGAGAGAGGGGGGAGAGAGAGGGGAAGAGGGGAGAGAGGGTGAGTGTGAGGGGGAGAGAGAGGGGGAGAGAGAGGGGGATAGAGAGGGGGAGAGAGAGGGGGAAGAGAGAGGGGAGAGAGAGGGGGGAGAGGAAAATAAAGGGAAAGAGAAAAAGGTGCATGCATTTGTTGAATTGAGTGTTCCTGTCCGGTGCAGTGAGGAGGCCCACTGAGCGCTGGCGGGGCGCGTGGGCGGGCAGCTAGGTGGGGTGAGGCATGGTGAGGTGAGGTGAGGTGAGGGAGGCGCCGCCGGCTGTTTCTCTGCGAGAGGGAACCTCAGCGGCGGCGCAGCGAGGCGCGGCGCGGCGCGGATGAAGAGAGACAGAGAGAGATCTAACCCCGGAGGTCACCAGTGGAGTGACAGCGGAGGTGAAACCTTCACGGAGGAAGTAATCAGGCGAGACAGAGTATTGCCATCGGAGTATGCGAATATTCGAAGCTAGGAGTGCTTAATGAAGAACGTAGTGGAAATGGACGCAAGAGAAAGAACAAAGTTGGAGACTCGAGAACACGGAGAAAATAGTGAGAGACGGAACTTATGAGGAATATGAGGGGAAACAAGATCTCTCTAAACGTGAATGAACAAAATTTGTAACTAGTGGTACTTCACAATTCCACAGAATTGTTTGTACTAGTTATTTTTCTATGCTCTTGGTTCTGATCTAATTTTCCGTTTTTTTCCCATCCTCTTCTAGGCTGCCTTCTATTGGTGCCTTGACGACCTGTATGGATCTCTCGCAATATCTATTGCTTGTCTGTGCACATTTACAGAGAAGCACCTTGGCGTTCCTCGAACATTGTATAGCTGAATTTCGGCCTTGTACCATTTATTCATATCTGGTATCTCTTGATCCATCTCGATGTCTGTAGCAATGTTCTGGGTGTAGAGATCCCGCTTTTCAATTACACTCAGTTGCTTGCCAGGTCAATATATTAAGGATGAATTAATGTATAAGTGTAGTAGTAAGTTTAGTAATACTAAATACACAAGTATTTAGTATTCGTACCTGGAACCCAAATAAAAACTGTCTTAGGCAGGTTTCGAACCAACAGCTTTTGTGCTGACGTACTTGTGTTCTCTTGCCTCAATCCTTGTCTCACTAGCTCGCTTTTCAACTACTATGGTCATACAGTGACCACTGTAAGTTTCATTGGAAGTAATCGTATCGGTGTACGGGGACTCACACATCCATGCCCAGGGTGAGATTCGAACACGTGACTCTTCGGGCCCGAGGTAGCTACCCTTCAGCCTTAGCTATCTCGGCTATGAAGGCCGGTTGAAACTTCAATTTCTGAACGTAATAACAATAATAACAACAACAACAATAATAATAATAATAACAAATTCATTAAAATAATAATATCAATAACGATAAAATGCAAAAATCGGTCATCTTCGAATCATGTGAAACTGAAACACCACTCTTCCACTCTACATACATAAAATGTTTAAACGGTATTTTTTAGAAAATATTCTTTTGTATATTGTTCACATTTCCCTCACAACTTGAACTACTGTGCATTATTTCTGTATTTTTTATTGCGATTATATTTTTTTCTTTTCCTCTTAAGTTTGTTTTGCCATGGCGTGGGTGATATCTGTTGGAATCAATACTGCATTTCCGTTCACTTCGGTACCTTACTTTAATTTTGGCATAAAATATATTGCATCTATACAACCATGAACATGAATAAATTCACTAAATAATTATTTTTCTGGACTTTTCTTGCCTAGCATTGCATCACAGATTCACGAGTGCATCAATGTGCAGTAGTTTGGCTGCGCGCCACCACAGGATGATTACTGAGGTCTCCAATTGAGTTCATCAACTGCGTATATCTGCAGAATAGCTGAGGACTTTGTTGATTCTACCGACAAATTTTTTATGTGAAATGTTTATATTTAAGAATAATTATATTTTTCTTCACTCTATTTATAAAAGTAACTTGGATATGTATTTTTATTGCATCTGGCCATGAATGTATTATGTATACAAGAGAGAAGTATACTTATTCATGTACGAAATGTTTGAAAAACATTTTGCTGATGGATGTTTGATTTTGTCGTAAAAATATGTAAATGCAGGTAAGTGTTCTACATGAAATAGTTATTTAGTTTTGAGTATGGTTATTGCGTATTGGCGAATAGGGTGGGGTGAGTGAAAGTAAAACTTATTATGAATGATTTATGTGCTAGGCTGGAACCGTGACAGGTGGATGGATTTTCGTAAGGAAGTGTTTCATTAGAGTGGAGAAAGCGTACCTTCGGCTAATGAAGGAATAATAATTTTAATTGATAAAAGTTCGGCAAAAAGTAGTACTACTGAAGTAAAAGAATAGTGAGAAATGGAAGGAGTTGAATGTGTCTCAACATTCATAAAATTCCACAAAACTAATATGAGTAGATGTATTTTAATTTTTGAGGGTTATACTTTTTAATAAATATTAGTTATAAAGTGAGTGAAGTTTGGAGGCGGGAATCCCAATTAAGAAAAATATATACGTTTCTAGTGAGAAAGTGAGTGAGGAAGACTGGGTATTTCCGAGCGGGAGCAACGCAGCGAGGGGTTGGGCGAGACGGAGCCGGGATGCAATAGAATACATTCAAGGTTCCGAGGAAGGGCGGGAATAGATGGAACAACTCTTCCTGACTAATCAATTATTGTGATAAATATCTCGGAAACGTGGGGGGGGACTTACGCTAATATTAAATATACAAGCACATTTAACTTCGTTTCTGTCAAGATACCAGAGTAGATATAATGCAATCAATAAATTCTACTAAATACAATATCAATTAACCTTGCATTATCAGAGCATTTAACACATTCTGAAAGCACAAAAAAATAATTAATTCCTATCTGTGTAAAATGGTGGCTCAGCCACGACTATTCCTCGCCCGTATACCTGTTCCGCAATACCTATATGCGTTGCGAATTGCATTGAACGCACTTCTGTAAACGTAAACATTAGTGTAGGAATTAAGAGATTAAATTGCCATGTTGTCCAGAGATGTAGTTTAGGTTGTAATGTTTCTGTTTATAACGTTCCTAGAAAATCGGACTGTCGTTTGGAATGTTTTCGCAGGATATAACGACCCACATTAATTTTTGCATTACGTAATTGTAACAAGAAAGCTTGGACGACGATGTGAACAGATAAATAGAGTGGAGAAGATATAACGGCGAGAGGAAAAGAAACGGGATTATCTAAAGTAACCGTTTGCTTTATAAGTACATTGTTTGCCGTAAAATAAAATTCCAAATTCGCAAGTCATTTTTTGCCAATGAAATTTGTTTTGTTAATTTGCTCATTACTGTCATAGACCAATAAATTTTGTTTGATTGACGATAAACGGTGCATTGAATGTAATTATAGAAGTGTTCAGCATTCAAATTTTATATATTTAAATAATGATTTTCAATTGGGGGCATCCCTAGAATGTTGTCACTGAAGTCGGACTAACAACCTTGCTTTCGCCTAACTATGCAACTGTGTCAACAACTTGGCAACAAGAGGAACAACTGGGCATTGTGAAGAACAAGCAATAAAAAATGGTATGAAGTACTGCTTTGTCACAAATACTTGGAATGTAATGAACTGTTGTTATTCACTTCCACCGGAGTGTGTTTGGCCTACTAGTGGGTTTGTCGACAGTTATTTTGATGTGAAATGTTTTGATCGATCTTAGAAATGAAAGAGACATTGTAAGAAGCGGAAATTACATCATGTAGGAAAGCAGAAAATGTGGGGCGTGGTATTTAAGTACCGGACCGTGAAGCAGAATGTTAGAGAAAAAACAGAAGACAGCTACATTTCCCTCCAAGTGGCTTACCTATTTTCAAAGAAGGAAATAATGATAGTGTATACCACGCATTGACTCTCGAGATTAAATATCTCCAGTTTCGTCGATGGGGTTATATGCTCTCGCACTGAACGTTTTATCCCCTTACTCATACGCGAAGTAATGTGACTCACTTGTAAATGGGACATATGGCTAATTTTTTATATATTATTTTGATGAGACTCTAAGGAAGTGCCGAGGGATGAAAGATAAAAACAGGTGCCTAGGCGGGGAGGGTAGAGGCGTAGAAATAATAGCAAATATGATCTACATTAATACAATTGAAAGGTCATGGAGAAAAAGAAGGTAGGTCCAATTTTTTAAATCTAATTATTTACGTCATTCAATCTTCACTGAAAAAATATAAAAGTTGAAAGAATGCAAGAAAAGGGTTAGTCATCAGTAATTTGCGTTAAAAGTTTTAGCGTTATAAAAGCAGAAAAATGAACCGATATCATGCGCAAAACGGAGAAAGAACCAGGTAAGACACTAAAGGTCCAACATATTGCAAAACCATCAAAGTATTGGCATAATGCTGGATCGTTTTTGTGATGGTTTAATACTTTTATTGAGTTTTGGTTGGATAATTGTTGGCCGTCCTTAAATTTTTGAAAGTTTAAGCGAAGCGCGCCGTGGGTCCGTATTATACCGGTGGACGGACTGGACGGGAGAGGACAAGCAGGACGACACAGGAGGGAAGAGGACGGGACAAAATGGGACGGACGGGACAGGATGGGATACGGAGGGGCAGGACGAAAAGGACGGGATAAGGTAGGACAGGATGGGAAGGAACGGGGTGGGGGGGACAGGACGGGCAAGGGCGGGGCAGAAGGGATAGGGCGGACAGGACGGGACAGGACGAGAAGAGACGAGGTGGGGCAGGACGGGGCAGGACGGGGCAGGACGGGGCAGGACGGGGCAGGACGCGGAAGAACGGGATAGGGCGAGGCAGGACGGGAAGGGACGGGGTGGGAGGGGACAGGACGGGGCAGGACGGAATAGGGCGGGAGAGGACGGGATCGACGTGAGGTTTTGGGAGGATTGCATGCAATAGGTCGGGACGATACGGAATGGACACTTCGACACTGGACACTTGGACAATTTCGGAACAGTTTGGCTCCTGCATGTATGCATTGTAATCTGCGCTTCGGATTCATAATGTCAAGTCCAAAAGTAATCGATTTGTGTTCATTTTTAATAACGAAAGAAGAAAATGAAGCAAGCAGACAAAGAAAGCACAAATTATGAGTTTATAATATAAACTGAGCGAAAGGGTAAATTTCGAGACCGAGTTGAAGATGAAAATTTATTACAGCACTTATGATGAAATATTGATATGAAGCTCTGAGAAATACTTAAAACGAGGAACATTTAATAAAATGAATTATAAGAGAAATTAGAATCTAGGGAGAGATGAGCTGTTTGTGGAAAGTGACCAAGATTTATGAAAAAATACTACTGTTTTCATAATTTAAAAACATTACATGGCAGTTATGGCTGTTACATGGCAGTTATATAAAATAAACACTAAAGCTAGAAAACCCTTTGCCATTCCTTGAAATTAGACTAATAATTTAATAGAAGTACATTTAATTATTTCTCCGCAGTAGTTATATGTGAACAAACGATGAAAAACCAATTTCTTGTCATATTTAATATGTTGTATCAATTATTTGTTAAGAAAAGTGTTTTAAAATTTACTTTCTTCAAACTTGATTTGATTTTGTAAACAAGTAATTAGAATTAAGCTAAGGTAAATAGTAAAAGCAAATATCAACACAATTGTTGTTAAACACATTTGTTTCTATTGTACATAAATCTCTTAACGCATGATCGTATTAATTACTTGAAATGGTTGCAATCTTCTAAAACTGTACTTAGTTACTACGTCTACGACTAAACTGGAGGAAGAGGCTAGTGTAAAATAAGCAATGGCTGCTCAGCAGAAAACAACAACAAAAAAAAGAGGTATGTGCATGATACTTAAAAAAAGCTACATTGTCTATTGACCTTCGGACGCACTAGCAGTAATGTTTACTTACTCTACGTTAATGTTTACTAACACTTTGACGATAAAGGTTGCAGATATTTTCTATCATAACTTCAATACTGTCATGAAAGGGAAACTATTACTTTCAAGCATATTACATGTTAAAATAATATTTCTTTGTCAAATGTTCTTATAGGAGCAAATGAAAAATAAAATACGAAGATAAAGAAGATTCAACGATGAACTCTCGTAGTATATGCGGGGGACAATTAGCGCATGCAACGTGCAGCGAAATTCACTCAAGATATCTTGAGTAAAGCTACAAGCAAGACCCTGTGACACGGAAATCGTTGATAAACATTCTTCTGAACATATGTAAAGTAGTTTTTGAGTTAGCTAAATGAAAAGAAAAACAAACCTGTACACTGCAGACACTTCGGCCGATTATTCAGCCTTCATCAGGGCTAAAACAGATGAAACATTTCTTATACAGAGGAATATGAATAGTGACCACTTCATTCATAGATAAAATTTGTATTGTAATCTATAAGTGAATTGGTCACCTCACATTTTCCTGTGTATAAAAAATATTTTATCTGTTTTGTAACAACTATGAAGGCTGAATAGATGGCCAAAACGTCTGCAATGCAAAGCGTTTGTTTTCTTTTGATTTGCCACAAAGTCAAGAACCACTTCAAATAATTACAACGGGTATTGTCATGGTCTGGGCGCAGCTACGCGAAGGCACATGCCGTGAAGCCCACACGCCAAAGGAAGCAGCGAGGGGCGGGGGCGCACGGGCTGTCTCTGTGAGGAACATGGGACTGGGTGCGGGGTTACGTGAGCATTTCGAGCACAAGCGCAAGCGATGTGGGCGTCAAGTCGACCGTGTCGCCTTGCCAACAATGTGATCGTCATAGACAAGCACGCGCGGAACGTCGCGGGCAGCGCGCGGGCGGGGTGAGGCCGAGGCGAGGGCGGGGCGAGGGCGGGGCGAGGGCGGGGCGAGAGCGGGGCGAGGGCGGGGCGAGGGCGGGGCGAGGGCGGGCGAGGGCGGGGCGAGGGCGGGGCGAGGGCGGGGCGAGGGCGGGGCGAGGGCGGGGCGAGGGCGGGGCGAGGGCGGGGCGAGGGCGGGGCGAGGGCGGGGCGAGGGCGGGGCGAGGGCGGAGCGAGGGCGGGGCGAGGGCGGGGCGAGGGCGGGGCGAGGGCGGGGTGTGGGTGGGGCCAGGGCGGAGTGAGGGTGGGGTGTGGGCGTGGTTGGGGGCTTTGAACTGGCTGGTAGGTCGGGGCGCGAGCCTGGGTGGGGCTGGGCGCGGGCGAAGCACGGGCGGGTGTAGTGCGGGCGGGAGGCGCAGGCATGGGTAGGGTGGGCGGGACGGGAGACGCGACGCTGGTGAAGGGGCGGGTTGTGAAGTAGAGAGCGGTGCAGGTCGAGTGCCAGACCAGGAGAGGTGGCTCAGGGCATCAACTGAGTCACTGCAGCCGCTGTCTGGAAGAGAATTCTAGTTACCAGCTGCTGTGATCGGTAGTTTTTCGTGATTTCTCCGATCAATACCACAGGAATGACGAAGCAGTGCCCTAGAAAACTGTCCACGGACCGCACGTGATTTTTGCTTCCTCTTCTTTGCATTAACGTCGCTTACTTTACACACTTACATGCACTTCGCTACAGAAAAGCCGGTCGGGGAGCTCAGAACTTATCCCGGCTGGGGCAAGCTGGTGCCTTTGGAAATACTTGGTGGAGCGGAAACCCCGTTAGACGATGGTATGTCAACGCTGGAACCCACCATCGAACGTCACCTCACAAGGAAAATACACACACTACACTTACAGGAGTAACAACCTTACAGTTGACCTGCCCGGAATCACTAATATTGTTTGACAAACATTTATTCTAAAAGAATCGGAATTCTAAACTTCTCTGAAATAAAACTGAATGTCTGTCACGTAAATTATTATTATTTAAATTAAGTTTCAATAATAATTACAACCGTTTCTGGTGCTTGAGAATCACAACCTTCTTTTTTTCGCATCCTCCATTCGTGCTTTCACAAGGCAGCGCCAAGCCAAGGCAGCGGTAACAGTGCAGTCGATTTTAGCTGAAAATTGGTCGGGCGACGTCGGACGGTTTCGTCCAGTGCGCCCAACTCGTTGAAACAGGTCACAACTGTCACAAGGAACCAGAACGACCTCTTGCGACGGCCTCTGGAAACATCGACTACCGCAGGAATCACAGGACGAAGATGATTTATTTGATTCTGTCGGGTCTCATTCGTGAGAAATCAGCTGAAGAGTCAAGGCCACCTGTAATACCAAAACTACCTGCAATACGTATAAAAGGTCTTGAGCATGCTCCTCGCAAATATTTCAAAATATGAAAATATGAATGAGACCTTATTGGACTTTTCAACGGGTTTCGGGTGCAAAATTTTGGTGTTAGGGAGCAATTCTGGACGACATCGCTCGCAGGTCGTCCGGTAGCGAGCGACTGATATTTTGGCTGCATTGTGACCGTAGCCTTACTGTAATAATGACCCAGATAACATATCCGACTGTTATTTGTGCACCGTAGCGGATTACCGTTGTCAAAAATTCAGATAAAATTCAGACAAGAATTCTTAAACGGACGTTGGGAAATATTCATTCGCGAATCGCACTATTAGGGACTGGAACGGTTTGCCTGTGACAATCTTCGACCCCTTTCCTCAAAGCCTGAGCAAATTTAAAAATAAATTAGTTTTTTGAATGTAGTTGTGTGTTATAAATATATGTGTATTATAAATGTATTTAATAAAATTCAGTGTAATTAACTATGCCTTCTATGTAATTAAGTATTATTATTATTATTATTATTATTATTATTATTATTATTATTATGTGCAGTGCAGTGCAGTGACGTAAAGTGCAGTGACATTGTGAAACTGAGAGAAACGAGTGTGTAAGAAAGACATTACAGCTCGCTGCATCGCAGTGCGGTGGAGTTCTATGAAAGATTGCACAGTTCACGTGAATTTGTAAAGTTTGTAGATTTTGTAAAGTTGTTAAGTTCTGTAATGTTAAGTTAGTGTATTCTGCCACCACGTTCTCACACTTAATTGCAGAATTATTAATAAATCTAAATTTAAATTGTCTCTATATAGCAACGTATGGGTTAAGGGCAACGAGCTAGATTATACTAGATAGAGTCCCTATAGTTTCAGCGCTCTTGGCGGAGGCTCTCCGAACTAGTGGCTGCCATGTTTTTTGAAGTGAAAACATTCCAGTAGCGTTATAACTATCTGTAACCAGCGTCAAGCGTAATGCTATACTGTGATTTTCGCACCTCTGCCTCCGGCGGGTATCAGCTGTTGACAGTTTCATCCAATCAGAAGCTTTAACGCAACCACAGTGACGTCACTATTTTGACGTTGAAGCTGCCGATTGGATGAAACTGTGAACAGCTGAGACCTGCCAGAGGCAGAGTTACATAAATCACAGTATAGAATACTTTGTTTCCCAGAGGGCGCTGCTTTGACTGCAAAAAACAAGACTTCAATTTACTACAAAGATGGAGGCGCATCAGCGACTCTATGTAGTATATCCTAACTCGTTGGTGCAGGATTAGGGTTGTCAGTTGTCTTCTCGTAGTAACGGAGTATTATTACAGAAGACCTTAAATAAACAAGCAGAACGCTTTGCAAGGTTGTTGAGACAAGTTTGAAAGCTTCTCATTTCCACGGGAATGTGGGTTTATGCAAATGTATGCGCGTTATTCTAGAGCCATGAACAGAGATATCTTCTAAGTGTTTAGGAAGGTGTTGCGAGTTGTGAGCTGTAGACATTAGTGTTGCAATTAAATTATTTATTTTATTCTTGAGAAAGTACATTATTTCTCAAAAAAGAAGCGATCGACGGGAAGTCGATGAAAAGCTAGCTGTAATTCTCTAATCATTTAGACATTACATTTGATTCTGCTTCGAGTCACAGTATTCGTATTTACACTTTTTACTTTAATTATCATTTTTCCATTTGCCGTGTTCACTTCACCGGTGTTTCCATAAAGTTAAAAGATGTTATGATCTTTCCCATTATACTTGTTTTCCTTGTATTAGGCGCTAATATTTCATTTGACTATTACAATTGCACTTTAAAATAGTAACTTGTGGATATTGCGTCTTTTTGTTTACAATTAACAATAACTTATCATCCAACACTTTGAGGAATGTGTGTATGTGTAAGTAATGCAATCCATCTCTCCAAAGTTATGACAGTGATCAATATATTATGAAAGTTCATTTAAGATGTAAACAAAAGAACTGTAATAGTTTTCATTCATTGTAATATTTATAATTCATTGTTGTAAGAATATTCAAAGTATATCAATTGTTATTATTAGACTGCAAACACATACTTAGCAGTGTTACACATAAAGCCAGATCTAACTGTAGCCATGTGTTGAACATGTTAACTCAGAATTGCGTTGAAATTTCAATTTCAACCTTAGTTTCTTTGTTCCTTTATTTCCCTTCAATATACTAGAATAAAGAAGTGAATAATATGAATATATGTGAAGTGAACATCTATTTAAATTTATCTATACTAAAAATCCTTTTCCATTTTCTTCAATACAACGTAACTTCCCTTCAAATGTGGGACACTCTTCTTATCATTGAAGCGGGAAACTCATCTCTACGTGTTTCAGGTTCCTTAAGATATGAGAATGATATTAGCTGAATACTAAAGATATAAAAAAGAAATAAAAAATTAATCACCAGAAAGTAAGAATAAAATGAAGCAAGGACATTTTTAAAATTACTTTAAAATGTAAAATACAAAAATGATATCTATGAAAATATTTCAGTTGTAAAAATTATAACCCATATAACTTAACAAATTGTTTCACCCATTCATTCTGAAGAATAATTTTGCGCGCAGCCAATAACGTTCAAATGGAACTTTTACACTGAACATATTAGAAAAGTTTTAATGTCTCAAATCGATTGAGATTAAACGAAATGTTACGTGTCTAAGTTAGAGTCTGTGATATACGAATACTATTGAATGATCAGTTTCATAATAATATGTTCTAGGCTGGCAGTAAATGGGTATTTACCACAGATTTCATATTATGAGTTTCAAGATAAAAGGGTCTTCTTTAGGAAGTACGCCGACTTCAAGATGAAGTTTTCAAATATTAATATACTTTGATTATGTAAATTTACAAAGACAAACTTCTACAAAAAGGTAATTTTATCAACGTAAATATCAGTAACAGTATGATACTCGGGCGGAGTTAATGTATTAAACGCTGTTTGTCTTTGAATCTCCCGGACGGCCGCCTTAGGTCGACCATGACCCATGGTCTTCACGTAAATTGACACATTTTTCTGTTGTTCCTTTTTTTGGTTCTAATGCAAAATTTTACAATTACACTCTTTCTAAATTATAATTATTCTTTTAAAATCAATACAAAATTATTACAATGGAAATTAATACAACATTCAGTGAGTGGAGAGCGTTGTCTGAATACTTGTGAAGTTCTCAGTAGTATTTAATAATTTTTATTTATAATGATTAGAAATAGTAACAGTCTGCTTTCGAAAGAAACTTAGCTCCAACTATACATCGTATTGTGATTTTTCTGACTTTCTCCTTGAAATGATACACTTAATTCATTCATTTTAAATTGGTTGTGATTGTTGCTTATTCCTGAAAAAACAAGCGAAAGTTAATGAATCATAAAATAGACAAACCTTAACACCTACAACTAGCTTTTTTTATTGGAATACATCTACGAGGAACTAGTGAGTCAGGGAATCACTTGTTTTCTTCACTTGTGATCCATTACAGTCGATTGATTGCTAGTGATTCCGGGCTCGTCAACTATTAGACTCGATGATCCAGTAAGTGTAGTGCATGTTTGTTCACCGGAGATGGCTGTGGTCTCTTCCACAGTATGGCGCCGACCTACCATCGACTAGTTATGATTTCCCCACCCAGATATCTCCCAAATGCGTGGCACCGCCCCAGTCAGGACAAGCTCTAAGCTCCCGACTGGTCACCCAGCATGTGCGGTTGTACAGTGCATTTTAGTGCAAGTGTGTAAGGATATGATAAGGAAGGGGAAGGAAAGATCGCGCGCGGTCTGAGGCCCGTTTTTTAGGGTCCTACTCCGACATTCGCTGGTGTTGATCGGAGAAACCACGGAAAACTACTGATCAGAGAAGTCGGCCCCTAGAATTTCCCTCCAGAAAGTGCCTGAATTCGACCTAGCTGACAAGTTAGTCGTCACTGTCGGGTCTCAAACCTAGAACCTCTCGGTCAAGTAGGTCATCAGTTGATGCCCTGAGCCGTCTCTTCTGGTCCAATACAGTCGACATCGTGATCGCCCCTCCGTCTGCGAAGGATAATGACATTACGTTAAGAGGACGTGACTGATAGCTGGAAGGCCTACGCTATGCTTTCCTCCACTCTCATTTTCTGTCTGAAAACTAACCCTGCCAGTGGTGACTCATGCAGGAATCTGAAGAGGAGTAAAGAAGTCAGGGTTTCCATTATCGTCTGTTACAATACGAATAACAAACGAAAATCAGTAAATCGCTTGTATTGTGTTTAAAGTTTTGCATTATTACCATTGTCCTTCTTCTTATAAATTATAGCGTTCCTTGATGTGATGTACCCTCCATCCATCGCTTTCTTGAAAGACCAGCGATACATTATTATGGTTGTAGAGATATTTTTTATTTCCAAGAATATGCTTGAGCTAGTATTCTTCTTGCAATATTCCTGTAGGGATTTAAATAAAGTTTCAAGAAGTTATTGGAATAAAATATAATGTTTGAAAATCCAAAATGATATAAGAAAACCCAGAATAGATAATTCTTGCAAAAATAGCTGGCTTTGCAAATAGCAGGCTTTCCAAATGCAGAGAGGTAAACATACAGAAATGTAAACCGAGTATAAGCAAGACACTTTAGACCAGCGAAGAAAGAAGACGAAATTCTGAGTGTTTATAAATAGAGATGATAACCTAAATCGTAATGGCGCCATCGAGATATTTATCTTTTGAATTTGTAAACATCACACGATCTTTTCTCTCTTATGTTTTCAAAAGAATACAGCGGATTCTTGTAGAGCAGAATTCAAGGACAATATTAGCATTCATCTTTTTCTGACACAAGGCAATTTAAAATATAGAACTGCGTGAAGTATAAATATAGGGCAGTTAAGTTTTTTATCTTCAGACAGTAACAGACAGTAACAATAACCATGAAAAACTATCTAGAGTTTGATATTAAAAGTAAATGTAT
Source organism: Gryllus longicercus (assembly GCA_038098605.1). Classification (NCBI taxonomy): domain Eukaryota; kingdom Metazoa; phylum Arthropoda; class Insecta; order Orthoptera; family Gryllidae; genus Gryllus; species Gryllus longicercus. The sequence goes on along the minus strand of JAZDUA010000036.1, from coordinate 4,899,621 downwards.
ACATTTGTGTGTGAATGTTCCGCAAAGCATTTGAACAACAACTGGAGAGATTATTCACAAAGTTTTTCCAATAATGCTGAGTCATGATAACTATTAATCACTGTATTTTATGCAGTAGAACTCTCTAAAACGTGAGGTAAAAACACCAAAACGTGCAAAAATATGCATTAAAAAGATCAAGACTTTGCAAAAGGTGTTATGTAGCCCAAAATCTCCAGTTAATCCAATTTTCAACTAATTTTTCTATTTTTAATGTGATAGTTATGGTGACTGAAGTATAATTTTTGTGTTTGTATTATAATTAAGTTTGTAAATGTTGATTAAACAAATCATATATGACATTTTAAATGTTATTCGCAAAAAAAAATTAAATTAGCATAAAAACAAGTAAATATAAAAATACGAATACACCTTGAGAAATAGAAAATAATTAAGTTACAGAAAAAAATATCCTTAAATGTTTTACTTCTAATTTACAGTTATGTATATTTTCAAATTAATTTCTGAGAAAATATATCTTCTGTCGACTAATATATGAGCAATTCCAGAATTAACTGCCACTTAGAGGGTCAAAAAAATTTTTTTTTTTCAAGTGGCACACCTCTGGAAAGCTATTTCCCGTGTTCAGGAGACCCTAAAAAACTAAGAAAAAATAGGGTGCCATTGAAACAAGCAGGGTGACACCTCCAAAAGTGGAAAAATTTTAAATTACCTTTTAAAGTTTAAAAAAATAATTGAAATCGAGTTTGAAGTGTTCGATTTCAGTATGATATTGTTATTTAAGCTATAAAAATTTAAAGGGATCTTCGAAAAGTTAAAAAAAATTTGGCGCCAGGCTATTTAGGCGCCAGAAATTATAAGTGCTACGTCTAAAAAATGATTAGTGGGTAAATTTTATTTGATGTTTCTAAATGGTGCTTGAATTTATTTCCATCTTTACACCTAAATATTTTAGAGCCCAAATTCTTCAGCGTCTGTATACTTCGGCGCCCAAACAGTATCGCTATAAACTAATTTCATTTGTCAAAAAATATTGATATAATTTTTTTTACAGTTCGAGATATTAAATTTTGATCTCAATAAAATTTGTAAATAATTATTTAAAAAAATAAATAAATGTAACATACTTTTTTCAACTTTTAATTCAGCATTTTTATTTTTAGACTATTCAGCCTGTAACAAAATTATAATCTATAGTATATATTAACGGATTATGATATTCTAAATAATAATCGACAATCAATCATAAACAAGAATTTAAATTCATTCATAAATTACGCATTTTTCTGCCGCGTTATTAACATAATTGACTTGCTCAGCCGTCATGCGAAGCAGATTTTTGTCGGTATTTTTTGATGACACATGTTGAGGAGGATCGATTTTACACAGAATTTGTGACACGAATAATTTCTGTATGTCTGGAACTGCAGGCCATGAAAACAGTTTTCTTTTTCGAGATAAAAACGATACTGTGAGTGTATTTCCAGAAACTTCATCTACTCGACCAGGATACCACATTTTGTCATAAATTACAACTACCCAATCACTTTCCGACACAGAAAAGGGAATTTCTGCTTCCTCTTTTGAAGTCAATTCAGAAGTTTCCGAAATTTCAAAATTTATTGCGGTTCTCCCAAGTTCAAAATGATCGCAACAGTTTTTGGAAATACACTCACTGCAAGACAAGTAGCGTAAACTTAATTTATCGGGACTTTCGTTAGTCCACGAAATTTGATGTGCCAAAAGAGTTTGTGGTATCGTCTGTAATTCCATCGTTATAACCTTGTCAATTGTATTCATGTTCTCTTCAGTTACGAAAAATACATCGATTTTACTCTCTTGACATTTAACAACATTAATCATGTCTTTAGCGCACACAACATCTTGACCATTCGCTACAGCGGTATCGCACATTGATTTTATACTACCGCCTATGCCATCAGCGGCACTTTTGCCGTGGCCGGCAGCGCTAAAATTCCAAGACGCGGAATTCAGTTGTAAATTTTTACAGACGTAGTTAAACAGAAAAAAGTTTTTTTTGTTTTTGTACTGGGTAGTTGGGCCGTCACTTTGGAAGTGAATTTTTTGTAACCCGGGTTTTAATTCACGAATTTTTTGAAAGACCGGTTGTAATAAAGCCCAGACAGCCGCCGCATCGTGTCGCAAACAGTCGGATATTGAAGCGAATGAATGAAACTTTATTTCACCTGAATCACTCTTAACCCAGAAACCGCCTGTCTGCAATGAAATTTGTCTTTTAGACGCACCAAAATGAACGCTTTGAATCTCTTCCGCGTATTTGCATACGTAATTTTGCGAAAAATCTATGACAACGTAAGCTTCATTGTCATTTAAATTGGTTTCAATCGAATCCATCGTTTTGAATTGATGATTTACTCTGAAAACATGCGCAAGATACTTTGGAATCATCTTATTTGCCATCAAGATCAGTTCAGCGACAGTGCAGTAAATGTTTTTTTTTGACGTAATTTTTACATTGTAAGTTAAACCCTTCGCACCAGGTCGACTTACAGTTTCCGTCACCCACGAGTAGTACCACGTTGATTGATTTGAATCAATGAGCGGCACTTCATTTTTTAAACAAGTCTGACATTCTCTGAACATACAATTTTTATTATGAATATTGCAGCAAATACTACAAATAAATTCATGTACATTCTTCGATTGAACTATTTTTAGAACACGTAATTTATCGAAAATCAGTCCAAAATTTGCATGTTCTTTGCAGAGACACGTGTCGCGGGAGGTAATTTTACGCTTAGTTACCCAGAATGGTCGCAATGCATAAAAAAGTGATTGTGAGACTTTAAGATTAGGATGCGCTGTACAAAATTTTTTGTACAATTTATCAATCGTGTCGGTCAAATATCGTTTTCTTATTCGAATCTTGTTTTTCGTGACATTCGCGGGCGCCAGGAGCAGGACACGAGATTTCATCTCTTTCGTAAAAAAGTACTACTGCTTTCTTTAATTGTTTTCTGTAACTTTCATTAGTTTTTGATTGACTGCGATGTCCTGAAACTTTGAAAGCTTTATCGACGCGTAAGCAGGTTTGTAAGCTCAATTTTTTGGTTGGTGCTCGGCGAGTATCATTAAAATTACTAGACAATAACGGTAAGACCGTTTTTCTAACCTTTCGTGATTTTATTTTAGGTATCGTTTTCTTTAAATGAGAAAAATACTTCTTACAGTACAACACTTGACGAGATAAAGCTTTATTTTTTTGTTTCAATGTCGATTGTCTCTTTTTTGCGTTTAGAAGTTTTTTTCGCAAGGATACAATTAATTTTGCTTGGTCCTCTAATTGCTGTTTAAGCGCAACATTTTGTTTTTGCAATTTCAACACACTTTTTTTTGACTGTTTTGTCACGCTCCTCGGTGGCCCTGCAGAATTCAGATTATCTGCAAGATTTTCTTCTTCGTGCAGCGAACATTCGGCAGGCGATCTGAGAAACCTTGTAGATCCTGAATTCTCTTCACATTGCGCGGAAGCATTTTCAGTGATTAAATTTTGCTCAGTTTGTACTTTCAGTTGTCTAGAATAATATGAAAAAAATTACAAATGAATCATCAAACAAAACATATCAAACCAACAATCAAATTGATTAAACAAAATTTAAAATACGCGCTCTAACCGCGTTGATAATCTAACCTACAATTTTAGATCGATATGATTTCAATCAAAGCCGCCATCAATTCAAATTAAAAATTTTTAAATAATGTATTTTAGGTATTAAAATGTAGAATTTTTACCTTTCATTTTTTTTAATTCATGTAGTGATTATGAAGTTTTTCAGCTTTTAATTTTTTTGCTTCATTTAATTTGTTCCTTTTGTTTTTCACAAACTCTCTTTTTTGTAAAAGTTTTAACTTTCGAACATTTGTTATAATATCTTCCATTATAAATTATAAAGCCAACAGTGAAGTATTTGACGTTTTTTAAAATGTTTTCCGAAATAATAATTAAATGAAATAATTTCAAATGTTTAACAATAGAGAGATTTTAGGTAACTGATAATTATTCTAATATTGTTGCAAAATTGTAAATATTAAATCAAATTCAAGCAGTATACTAGTATACATTATTGCGGGAAGCGGCATCTCTCGGCCAGTAGTTCAGTCAATAGCAAAGCTTACATTATATTATTTCAATTATTTCTATTATTTCAATTTCAATTCTTGTTTATGATTAATTGTTGTTCTTTATTGAGCATATTATAATCCTTTTATTGTTATATGCTGAATAGTTTAAAAACAACAATGTTGAATTTTGTTTAACTATTAAAAATTAAAAGTGGAAAAAAGTATGTTATAATCATTTATTTTTTAAAATAATTATTTACAAATTTTATTGAGATCAAAATTTAATATCTCGAACTTTAAAAAAAATTATATCAATATTTTTTGACAAATGAAATTAGATTATAGCGATACTGTTTGGACGTCGAAGTATACAGACGCTGAAGAATTTAGGCTCTAAAATATTTAGGTGTAAAGATGGAAATAAATTCAAGCATCATTTAGAAACATTAAATAAAATTTACCCACTAATCATTTTTTAGACGTAGCACTTATAATTTCTGGCGCCTAAATAGCCTGGCGCCAAAATTTTTTTAACTTTTCGAAGATCCCTTTAAATATTTATAGCTTAAATAACAATATCATACTGAAATCGAACACTTCAAACTCGATTTCAATTATTTTTTTAAATTTTAAAAGGTAATTTAAAATTTTTCCACTTTTGAAGGTGTCACCCTGCTTGTTTCAATGGCACCCTATTTTTTCTTAGTTTTTTAGGGTCTCCTGAACACGGGAAATAGCTTTCCAGAGGTGTGCCACTTGAAAAAAAAATTTTTTTGACCCTCTAAGTGGCAGTTAATTCTGGAATTGCTCATATGTATTTCAGACAGAAAAAAACTTAGTTGTACATTTATACTAGTCTGTGTGCCGAGCCTTACTCTGTCTGACGTACGTGTGCACGCTGCCAAAAACATTCAAAATCTGCTTGCATTCTTTCTTGTACCTCGCAGGGCAACGTCTGTTCCGAGAAATTCGATAAATGTGAAACGCAGTGCAGAATGTCGCTTTTGCGCCAGGCCTTAGGGTTAAATGTGACTGGCGCATGCCGTCTCGTCAGGGTAGGTTCAGCGAAGACTGACAAAACGAAAATATGAACCGTTTGGGAAGACAGATCCCGAACATAGCGTTTGCTGAGCGTTTGCATTTAAGGTAAAGACGCTCGTAGGGCAACAAAATGCAGAATTGATAATAATAAACGGCCCTCGCGTTTCATAAACCACCCGAACGCGCTGCTGGGTTATGTCAAAATTATTTCCTAAAATGAAAATTTAAAAAATAAAAAACGTTGATAATGCTTGTATAAAAATTACATTTTTATGCAATAAAACTATGCATCTCGCAAATTCGTCCAATAAAATCACAAAATGTGCAATTTTCATGCAGATTTATCTAAAACTTGCAATATCGTGCAGTAACCCCCCAACGTGCAATTTCGTGCAAAATAAAACAAGTACTAAAATGACGTTCGTTTTATGATTCAAATTTCCGTTAAGATTTCATCCAATTTCAAGTTAGCAAAGAAAAGATGCACTAAAACCAAAATCCAGACTTAAATTATTGTCATTAACGTCACTATCGTCGAGAAAATTTCTGTTAGAGGCCTTGCCTTGCTGCAAGAACACATTTTCGAGATTGTGCCAGTTGATAGTGTTACTTGTTGGCCGGCCTAGAGGGCTCAGGGCTGCAAATTGATGTCACTGCAGTGTTTGTATCCGAGAGATCCTTGGGTTCGAGCCCCGATGGTGACAGGATATTCAACACTTGCTGGACAGCTCGATCGTATTCAGCTGCTGTCGGGAGGAGAACTCTAGCGGTCTTAACGGAAGTTTTTCGTTGGATTCTCTGACCAACACCAGGCAAATGCCGGAGCAGTACCCTATCAAACGGGCCTCCGACCGCGAGCGATTTTCTTTCTTCCGTTTTGTCACATCCATACCCCTTATTTACACACTTGCACTTGCATGCACACAAGTGGGGAGACCGGTCTGGAGCTTAGAGTGATGCCTCACTGATGGGAGATCTTCCATATTGCTTACAAGTAGGTCTCAAAGACCCTTCTTAGCATCTCTGATTACACAAAACCTTGAATGTCATTGTTGAATAAATAAATAAATGAATAAATGAACAATAAATAAATAGAAATAGTAAAACATAATTACATACTTCATTTTATTTGCTTAAATCCCTAAAATATATCATATTTTACTTTTCATAGCAATTGTAACAATCTTACGTCTCGAAAAGTTAATATGCAGCTACGAAGGTTAGAGTGTCTTTCATTAGATTGCACGAGAATAAAATTACAAATAAATTTTCATAAAACAAAATCAGAAGACAAAATACACTTGAGTTTGCAGAAACGCATCTCAGCAGGATACTAACGTTTGAAACAGCATCTTCTTTTACGACAATTTAACCGAAGAGACATTTTTCAAAGGGATGTAATGCATGCAAAGTGAAGAAGGCAGAGTAGTAAAAGAACAGCAAAACTAAACAACCAGAGGAGATGAATAGTACTCTTCGTCTGCGAAATGTTTCCCTTTAAATAGCACGAAGCGCGCGGAGCAGAAGCACCGATCGCCGTAAAGCAAGCAAAACGACGACATATGTATCTGAAGCGAGCGTGCTCTCTTTGAAGCCGTGGCAATTTTCTTCCAAGAGCACACCGCGCCGCGCCGCAACCAAGCTCTTACGTCGACAGCAAAAGGCGCGGAGGGCCACGTGCAAAGGGAGGGGATATCAGAGAACACGGCCAAAGTTTTAAATGAATTAATAAATAGCTGTTCGAAAAAAAAGAAGAATTAATTATCGAACAAACGTTGCATACATGAATAAATAAATAAATAAATAAATAAATCTGCCATTACACAGGTGATTCAGACAAAATGTTACAAAATTGCAGGAGTTGTGGGAAGGGTCATAGATAAACATTATTTGTCAATGGACACGAGGTGGAAAATGTCATTTAATACTAGACGCATGGACTGTAGTCACGTTATTAGAAGAGCAATGCATACAGTGTGCCATTTCATTTTTGTGGTATATAATACTAATATGTAGATTTACATTCAATATCAAATGCTAAAATATGTAAAAAAAAACATTCACTATTAAATCCAAACATGCATAGTGTAATGCAAGAATTGACAAAACACGCCCGTCAAATTTCGGTTAAGTATATTTTAATTGCTTTTTGCAACAGAGGAATTATTAACATTTTTCTGAATTTTAATCTGTCAAATTCATTCTTGTGTCAGACACAAATTCTTTGGAATGTAGAAAATACTTTTTGAGTCACAAGAAGTAAAAATGGGAGCATATTTTTAAGATGAAATCTGATTTCAAGTCATGATTTGAACTTAATACTTTGTATAATTTCTTATTAGCAGTCACTCTCATATTTCGTGTCGTCAACGACTTTTAACGACACCCTTACAAGTAAATCTACTATTTATAGTTTCTGAAAGAATGTACGCAATTCAATTCGTCACGAAATTTGATTAAATATTTTTTTAAATTTTTTTAACGGACGTGGTTTTCTACAATATAGTATTATAATTATTTTTACGCAAGTGAACTGAGAGTCTGTTCTTTATTATTTTCCCCTCCCATGGCCTGTTATGAAATGAGATCGAGTTTCTGCTGCCCATTTCTTCATTATCCTTTCTGACTGCTCACAACTTATGTACTCGCTTCCAAAATCTAGTACGAGACACGGATGGTTAAAATTTGTAGCATAAAAATAACTAAAGGTAGCTGCATTAGGGAGCTATTTATATATAATACTCTTCAATTTTAATATTCACAAATCATGCAAAAATAATAAAAAGTACTTAATCTGCTATGCAGAATTTTAAATATGCAGTACTAATTGAAACAAAATGTCCAAACAAGCATTATACATGGATTTCACCCCAAAATACTAAAACATTGGAACTTGCACGGAAAAAATATGCATTTTTAAAGTATGCTTGCCATGAAAGATGTTATCACAGAGTTTCAATGCCATATTGAGCTTAAATAAAAAAGCAAAAAGGAAAACAGACGGCGCACAGTTACATAAATCGACAAAAATTGGCTCGCAGACAATAAAGTAAGAATATCAGGAATTGGTGGGACTGATTTACCGGAATTCCAGCAAAGAATAGTCGATAATTGCAACATAGCATACTGCATAGCGAGGATATGGATGAGCTACCCCAGCGCACTGAGTTTTGCTCAATCTGCGTAGAACCAATTTGGTTCACGAACCAAGTGTCCAGCGCACGTGTACTTCGTTTGAAAAACCAAACCAGACTCTGGCCGCCATTTTTCATGGAGAGCAAGAAGTGTTGGGAAACATTTTGAGTGGCATAAAGTTGAAGTGTTCAGTAAATACAAGGTGGATATTATTATTAACATATTATTATTATTATTATTATTATTATTATTATTATTATTATATAATTTGCATGTTAGCTGTATTATCTTATTTATGTAATTAGCTGCCACCGAGTTATGCCCATTTGCAGTTCAAATAAATTTATCTTATTTTTATCAACTTTCACACTACTTTATAAATCTTAATTTACAATCGCTTGCTGCAATCGTTCTAAACGTTGGCGGGTTCAAACCCGTGGATTTTTAGTAAATATTCGAATGCCTTTCTTTAGAGGGGAAGTAAAGCCGTGTGTCCCATGTAGATTTACGTGCATGTAAAAGATCCTCAAGCATAAATGAAAACTTAGCTAAATTCAAATCGACCAAGAAGTACCTCCTTTCTCTGCTAGTTGGTGAAAGGAGCGTAGCGAAATTTGCGTGATCAGACGAAAGAGCGGTCCTAATGGCCCCAGTCTCGCCACATAAAATAAAGCATTAACCCAATTCTATCACCTCTTTCCTGCTCTCCCTCGCTCTCGGGATGAGCGCGATAGAAACGGTGCCACCCTGGGCCTGGTGTAGCCTCGTTTTGCTGCGATGTTGGGGATGCGCGCGGCGGTGAGTCTCCCGTTTGGATCACGGCCTTGGGATCTCGCGACCTCAGCTTCCGAACGTCCGGCTCGGCTGGAAGCTCCAGTGTCTGCCCAGCTTCACTTTCTTGTCACGTGTGCTGGCTGGCGGGCCGCCTGTCTAGCTGACACGCTGAGTGTTCGACTGTCTGGCTCGACTGAGCCACATAAGAAGCGGAGGCGCCTGCGCGTGGAGTACTGCTGCGCGCACGCCAGGTTTAAAAAGACCACAACAATAGTGTCAATTTTCAACAGAGACCAAAGAAAAATAAGACAATGAAGGTGTACAAGATGCAATATTTAAAAGAAATGCTACATATACCTGTTTCAATGACTTGTAACAAGATCACAATTTTGGTATCCGGCTGCATTTAAAATTCTCGCAAACTGGTACCTGAATGTCATTAGCTGGAGTCGCATACAATAGCTCACCCACATCTCTAAACCACGCTCCGTACGCTGCGCGACCAAGTCGTGCATTGGAATAGCGAATGTGACATTTGCCCCTGATTCGTAGGCAACCCACTACACATTGATGAATGGCGGGTTCGCGAAATATTTACTGCGTCAGATCATGACCTGCCAAGTACTATTGTGTTTAATGCAGAACTCGAAGCGATGTGTACTAATGTACTTAAACAACGTTTTAAGCCTATAATAGAATATATGTAATATTTTTATGCCGTATGTACGAGAAAGTATAATTAGATCAACGGAATAACTATTTATGAAATTAACATTTCCAAATTGTATCTCTGGTCGTCAGAAAATAAAGTATTCAAAATACTGTTTAAGAACATATGTCTGATAATTAAACAAAATATTATACTCAGGTATTCTGAGAATGCATGTAATACTCAAATATCATAATATTTAAATCTTAATGTTCCTTTATATTACATTATTCAATATCGTGGGGAATAATACACTTATAGTAATGTCTACGGAGTGGGAGGTGTCTTTAGGACGGCCGTTATATGCCAGATCAAATATGTGAGTGACACGGACGAAGTGTAGTGAGTGGGAGGATCAGGTAGAGCGAAATAGGCTGGAGGGACGGAATGGAAGGTGTCTGCAGGCCGTCAATGGTATGCCAATCACGGAGGGCGGGGGAGACGGACAAAGCGTAATGAATGGGAAGAAGTAGTCCAGTTGGGCAGGGTGTTGTCAGAACGGCAGTGTGATCGCAGATAAAACGGGCAGGAGGCAGACAAAAAGGATTGAGCAGAAGGACAGATAGAGCGGAAGAGGCGAGTAGCGCGGGGCGTTTGCAGACCAGCAATGACATGCCAGATTGGGCGTGCGAGGAAGACGGGCAAAGCGTGATGAGCTATAGGATCAAGTAGAGCTGTAGGTCCTGGACGAACAGGGCGGGAGGAGTTTGCTGGGCGACTTTGGTTTTCCAGATATGGCGTGTGGGGGAGACAAACGTAGGGTTATGGACGAGAGAAACATACACGTAGAGTGGCATAAGCATGATGATGTGAGCAGTATTTGTAGGCAGAACGGTCCTGGTTCGCTGAATAGAGCGTGCGGGGTTCCGGCTAAAGGGTGATGAGTGGAAGGAACAGATAGAGCGGAAGGGGCTAGATTGATGGGGCGAGATTTATAATCAGGCCGGCCACAGCAGACCGGATAGCGCGTGCGGGCATTGACGAATCGTGCCGGGAGGGAGAAGCCTAAAGATGATTGCGAGCAATAAATATCCGAGCATTGCCAGATAATTAGCAAGTATTGCAGAACTCGAGACATTAATAAATAGTACTGGCATTCTCGAATGCCGTAATATACATAATGAGACATTTTTGAACGTTGTGTTGTTATTTTTGGACGGTATCCCTACTCCATTAGCGCGGGTTCTAGTATGCAGCTGTTTTCACTTTATGGGTTCGTTCAATGTTGAGATCCGGTGCGATGCGGTTTCACTTTAAAACAATTATGTTCGATGTAAAATGTGAAGAATATTAGCACAGATACAATTATTACTACATGAACGGATAAATATATCAACAGCGAATGTCATACCAGTTAAAGGAGCGGATTTCAAAAGTCACCAAGTAACAAAATTCTTCTTTTAGAAGATTTTTTTTACTTGAGGATAATGATACACGAAATAATACTTAACAATGTTTACTTTGTTATTCAAAATAAAATAACGTGAACATTACAATATAGTATTTTCACTCCAATATGCTGGACATTCCCTTCTTTCGAAAATGCTTGAAATCATTTGCTGAAGTCGCGCTGACGTTCTGCTGGCTTCAAACCCTTTTATGCATGTAAATAAACTTTTTGATATCTCTGCAGAGATGGTAGCTTTTGGTTAAAACTTTGTCAGATAATTTTTTAAAGTTTAAAAGTCTCTAGTTTCTACCAAGAACTTTTACTGTCAAATGATTAGCCAACATAAAATGTGGTGCTCTAGATGTAGTATCTGCTGCTGTGACGTGTTTCTTTATGAATTCTCCCAAACACTCACGTAAGGAGACATAAAATGGAAGCCTCTGATGGAGAAGTTATGTCCTAATATGACTGCGTCGTAACCACCACTGCTCATGCGCAGTAGAGCGGAATCTGAGTACGTTATGGTCTCGTACGCTAATAAAAGAGAATTCAAACTCATTTAACCGACATCGATACCATAAAAAGGAGTGTATGAATATATACAAAACTTTAACAGCCACTTCTTCAGGAATGTCGAAGTGTTCTTACAAAGTTCGATAAAGATAAATGCAACAAAAATTCGGAAAATAAATAATTCAAATATATGTTGGTAGATACATCACAATCATTATTATTCGCCTCTCTCAGGTAAGCGGCGCAAATATAGGATGTATAAAATTGAAATTGCTGTTTCTCGGCACTTGGAAGCGAATATAACGGACAAAATTCGAGGGCAGCACTAAGATGAAATATAATTACCAAAAAAGGCGTTCTGAATAAATTATCTCATTTAGGGAGTGGGGGAAATGGATCAATTTTTTACTTCATCTACATCCTTAACTACTTTCCATTCTAACTTACTTCTTCTCTCTTTACTGAAATCATTCCCAACTTTGTGAAAATAATGTATGAATTTATAAAAATGAGTTTCATAATATCTTGTTGGGATTAAAATATTTTTTCAAAAAATCTGTAAATCATGCTATTTTCGATGTATTGAGACCTACCCAGATATCTCAAGGACATTATTGGGGAGAATAATACGAAATTGTGACTCATTTCGTAGAATAGTACCTGGGAGTGAAAGTAAAAGAGTAGTTTGCTCCATATACAAAGAGTAAATTGGGGAGCCTTATTGGACATGGACGTATTAGATGCAAATATTGTGACGTAAATAGTAGGCCGTAGAAATGTTTGAGGACCAAATAAACAATAAATATGAGACATTGGAGATTCATAGAATAATATAAATATAGCGATGATTTGGGACGTGGACATTTGTAGAATATAAATTTTTATTTTGAATGTTGGAACCTAACAAAATACAATGAATATAGACAACCAATGGTGACAGAGTTTGGTAAATGCGTACGTGTCAATTCAAGATAGATGGCGGTTGGGAAACGAGTTTCAGCGAATAACAAAATAACCATAAAAATTGGAAAACAAACGAAAACGAAGTTGACATGTTGAATCAGGGCCATGATTTTGTGAGAAAACATTTAGTCGCCGTTGCGAGCACATCGGAAATTTGATAGTCATCGTCACGATCACATGAAAAGCTATCTAATATATTTAATAGTTTGGCAGGTGGAACGTTTAGTTGTCGTGAACGAAATCAGTCTCCATTAGGGATGTCCACCTGAGGCATTCTCGAAGAATTATTTACGTGAACAGTGCTAGTTGTTTAAGATTAGATTTGGGACATTAACTTTAATTTTAAGTAACTTTAACATCAAGCAGAAAGATCAGAAGCCTACTGGTGGTCGACAGGAATCATTGCAGAAGATACTTGACTTCGACAGCGCGGTATGCGAGGACGACATCTGTTTCATAAGCTGTAAGCGCCATTAGAATCATCTTGCAAGAAAGCCAAAACCATTCTTTTCAAAGAAGTTTTTAGACATTTTTTTCATTAAAGTAGAGGTCTTAGCAAAATACGTACTATTAAATTTAATGGCATGCCGAATAATCCATACAGTTATATATTCTAAATATAAATAATACATGCCATATCAGCAATAAATATTGTAATTGTGTTATCGAAACATGAAGGGTTATTTTTATTATTAGACAGACTACGCAATCAGCCATTTTGTGTTCTTATTATGAGAATAAATGTTGAGCATTTCACTACTCTGTAACGGATGGGAAGTCGGTTCACGTAATATTTAACTGTCAAGGACATGGGAGTCAGGAATCAATAAATCACTAAGATCAACTGTTTCAAACAATTACTAAGTTCAGAATTGCAAACATATTTCGATTTAGATTGGTTTGCACAAAAACCGGCACATTGTGTTAATAATTTCCAGAGATTTTATATTTGTTTCAAATTGAATATGCCCAGCGTGGTTCAGACTATATTAAAATTTTTAGTATATAACATTGAAAATTAAAACAGATCAAATAAAAAAATAAGATAAACTCCCATCAGTCAGAACATCAATAACGACGACATCATCAACACCAATAACTTATTTTCAAAGTCTGTGGAGAAAATAATAGATTTGTCTGATTTTGAAACTAGCCATGTTTTCTTCCGATGGACAGCTTATATCGAACCATGGGGTAAGAAACGAGTAGCTATTTTTTCAGTGCTTATGTCTTCTATATCACGCGCATAATTGCTAATTTTCAAATGTTGCAATATTTCGTTGGGAAATTTAGAAGATGATGTCCTGGAGCTCTAGGAAATATGCCCAGATAATACTTCCCCCGCACACCACTTACAGCTTTTACTGTTTATTTTGTTCATAAATTAATTAAATTAAATTATCTTATCGTTAATAGTTTTTTAGTCTGTTTGAATAAAGGAAAACGAGAGCTCTTTAAAAAATATCGGAAAGAGAAAACTATCTCAATAAAGGTAGTTTATAAACGGCAAGAAAATATTACTTAAAAATTATTCACCTCTTAAACGATGTACTAGTCTATTTTTTGGTAAGGCAGAATGCAGCAATTTTCTTGTTTTTAAATGTGACTCTGCTCTAGCCAGGCAGATTATTTTTTCAATAAGAATATCATCAACATCCGCAACATCAAATATTGCATCAACGATATACAACGACATTGAGAATATTACATTCATCAACATTCATATGAACATCAACATTGCCCGGAAGAGCACCAACAGGCATAAGAGCATCAACAAAAACAACATCCATAAGATAATAAACATCAACAAGATCAATAAGAGCATCAACATCTCTATCTATCTATTTAGCGGTTTTTTACAACCTTGGCCGTTTTCCGCATCCCAATTTCCATGCCTCTTTATCCCATACATCGTTTTCTTCCATTTCTCTTTTTTCCATGGCTTCAGTTATTGCCATGTTCCATGTTCTTCTCGGTCTTCCCCTGTATCTTCTTCGATTTGGTATCCACTTCCAAACTTTTTGAGGAAGTCTATGCGATTTCAACCTTCTCATATGTCCATACCATTTTAGTTGTCTCATTTCGATTGTATCGTTCAAGGTTGTTTGCACTTTCATTTTATTTCTTATTTCATCATATCTTATTTTATCTAACAGAGAAAGTTTACAACATCTTCGCCAGAACATCATTTCTGTTGATTGAAATTTGTCTTTCAATTTTTTTGATAGTGTCCAGACTTCTGCCCCATAGAGTGTGGTACTCTCTATGAACGAGCTATATATATGCGTTTCTTTGTTTTCATTGAAATAATTGAGTTCCATAGCACTGGGTTCAACTGCCTCGTGGCTATTTTTCCTCTTATATTTTTATTTTTCACATCCTGTTCGTCTCTACCATCTGCTGTTAGTGTGACTCCCAAATACTTATATTGTGTTTTACCTTTAATTATTCCTATACTAGTCTCTAAATCATGGGGCATACCTCCCACCACCATATATTCAGTTTTGTGTAAATTTATTTCCATCCCCCATTTTTCATACTCTTCTACTAATTTTCTGAACATATAAGTTTTAAAAAAAGTTTTTTTTTTTATTACAGAAAATTTACAATCTATTTTTTACAAAATAATAAGTAAATATGTTGTTGTAGACTTGTTATGACAATGATTGATTTCCAGTGAAGGTATCCCATCGGTACTCTTCATCTATTTCTTCATACTATAACAAAAAGCAAGTATTATTTTGGGTTGGCTGCAAGTGGGATAGTTTATTAGCTGAGGGTAATGTTTCAGTTATTTGTTGAAAATCTATATGGGAGTTGTAGGGGTGAGGTTCTGGTTAGTCGATGGATATCTGCACTATTGTCTAGGATGTTGAGGGCTAAGTGGTTTGGATGGTTTTCAAGGCGCTGGAGATAGTTTGAGCTGATAAATTCTATTCTTTCCAAGACAGTGGGCATTTTTAAGTCCTTGTGCAGTGCTGCATTTGTGATGAACCATGGTGCTGCCGCGATCATTCTTAGGGTCTTGGATTGAAATCTCTGTATGATCGAGAGATTACTCTTGCTTGCTGTGCCCCAGATTTGAATGCCGTAAGTCCATATTGGAATTATGATAGCTTTATAAATCAACAGTTTATTTTCCAGTGATAGTTTTGAGTGGTATCCTAGTAACCAGTATAGTTTTCTTGTTTGAAGTTGAAGGTGCTTTTTTTTGGCTAAGATGTGATGCTTCCACGTTAGCCGTTTGTCTAGATGTATTCCCAAGTATTTTACACTTTCCACCTGTACTATTGGATTGTTGTTGATGTGGACAATAGGACATTTGTTTTTTCTCAGGGTAAAGGTTATATGGACTGATTTATTTTCGTTGATTTTTATTTTCCACTTTTTGGCCCAATCTTCAATCATTGTGAGATGTTCTTGTAAATGTCTTGATGCTTCATTAGGGTCGTCATCCGAAGCTAATATGGCCGTATCATCTGCAAAAGTGGCTATAGTTGTTTTATCTGATTTTGGTATATCAGTAGTATAGAGCTGGTATAGGATAGGGCCGAGTACACTACCTTGTGGTACTCCGGCCTTGATTGGATGGAATTCAGATAATTCATTTTGATATTTGATTTGGAAGGTGCGGTGGGATAGAAAAGATCTGATAATGTTGAAGAAGGGATACGGTAGAAAATTCTTGAGTTTAAATAAGAGTCCATCGTGCCAGACTTTATCAAACGCTTGGGCAATGTCTAGAAAGGCGGCTGAACAGTATTTCTTTTCTTGGAAGCAATTCTCAATGTAGTTGGTGATTCTATTAACTTGTTCGACGGTAGAATGCTGTTGTCTAAAACCAAATTGATGATCAGGGACTAGGTTATTGGTTGCAATGTGAGGACGTAATCTTGATAGAAGAAGTTTCTCAAATACTTTGGATAGAATGGGAAGTATACTGATGGGACGGTAGGATGAGGGTTCATGTGGAGGTTTCCCAGGCTTGAGAAAAACTTGAATTTGGGCTACTTTCCATTGCTCCGGGTAGTGCCCTGTTCTTATAATGCTGTTGAACAATGCAGTAATTATAGTCTTGCCTTTTCGTGGTAGTTCTTTGAGAAGAGGTGTTGTAATTAAGTCATAGCCAGGAGCTTTTTTGTTTGATAAGGCGTTTATGGTTTTGGTAATTTCTCTGGGAGTGAAGTGCGGGATTGGAAGAGTCATTTGGTTTGGGGAGTTAAGATAATCTCTGATTTGTTGCTCTTGGTTAGTATTTATAATGGGATGAGTCTGGAATACATTAGCAAAGAATTTGGCAAAGGTAGACACTTTTTCTGTGGGGTTTCTTGCCCAACATTTGTTTTCGTCCCTGATTGGGGGATTTGATTTGGTCGGTTTTTTTAGCTTCCCTGTGGCTTTAAATAAGGAGTAATTGGTATCTTCTGTTGGGGTAAGGTTGGTTATGAAATCTTGAAACCTGTTGTTGTTGAATTCGTTTAGGAGGCGTTTTAGTTGCCTAGTTGCTCTGTTGTAGTTGGTACGGTCTTCAGGATATTTTGAAGTATGCCAGATTCTTCTTAGTCTTCTTTTCTCGGCTATTTTGTTCAAAAGAACTTTTGGATATTTCATGCAGCCTTGGGTGTAGTGAAGTTGCGGTGTAGCGGTCCAAGCTGCTTCTTGAATATTTTGTATTAAATACTCAGTCGCTTCGTCTATGTGGTCAGCTGATTTTAGTGGGAATCGGATGTTTGTTTTCATAGATATCTGTTTTCTATACAAGTTCCAGTTTGTCTTTCTGTTCGTTAGTGACGCGGGAGGGGATTGTAGAATAATTTTGTTGCCGACTGTGATAATTATTGGAGTGTGGTCAGAGGACAGTTCGTGGGAAGATTCTATGATACAGTTAGTGGATGGGATTCCTTTTGTTATGAATATATCAATTACATCTGGGGTTTTGGTTAGGTCGGTAGGCCAGTAGGTAGGTTCTCCTGTAGAAATGGTTTCTAGCTGAAGTGAGGTAACTGCTTTCAGCAGTTCTCTCCCTCTTGGGGTGATGAGCCTGGATCCCCATTGCGTGTGTTTGGCATTGTAGTCTCCTCCCACCATGTACCTATTTCCTAGAGACTTAAAATAGGTTTCAAATCGTTGTTTGTCTATTTTGAATCTTGGAGGGCAGTAAATGGCACTGATGGTAATTGGTCCACTCCAGTCCATAATTTGTACAGTTGTTGCTTGAATATCCTGTTCCTGTACAGCTTCCTGTTCTTGATGTTTTATAGTGCTTTTTATTAATATTGCTGTGCCACCATGGGCATTGCCACTGGGGTGTTTAGTATCGTATAAAGTGTAGTTCTTCAGTTTAAAGTAGCTTCTTTCTGTGAAGTGAGATTCAGAGATGAGTAGCATGTCTATTTTGTTTTCGTTGAGAAATATTTCGATTTCTTGGCGATGATTTGCCAAGCCGTTGGCGTTCCAAGCTGCAATGCGAAGGAATTTAGGCATTAGATAGTTTGGAGACAAGCGACGTTATGAGGTTGATGAGAGAGTTTATTTGTTGACTTTGCTGCATTAGTATGTTTTCAAACCTCTCAAAGGAGTGCTGTATAATATTCATAATGGAATGGCTATTGTCGTTGTGTTCATGTCTTTCTACAGGCTTTGATCGCGCAACATCGGCCCATGTTCCTGCATTTACATGTCTGCTTCTTGAGTTTTCGTGAGAATAAGTAGTTTCAATGTTACTGTTTTGTGTCTGCACATGCGTCTCTTGTTGAAACATTCTGTGTTTACTTGAGTTGCTGTACCCTTTCCTTTTTAGTATTTCTTGGTATACTTTGCAACCTTTGTAGTTGGCGGGATGATTGCCTTCACACAGAGCACAAGTTGGTTGACTTTGCTTTTCTTTTAAACACTTATCTGGGTCGTGTTCTTTTCCACATTTAACACACCTATACGGGTATGCACAATACGATCTGGTATGTTCATATCTCTGACAGTTTTTGCATTGTACTATCTCGCGTTTCAGGCGTGGTGGTTCGAAAGCAACAACACAATTTAACAGTCGGTTAATTTTGAACACTTCTTTGTTGTTAGGTTTGGGCTCAAGGTCTACAAAAAATAGAGGCAGAGGTGTTTTAGTTAGTCTGTGGCGAACATTTATAATGTTTCTAACTTTGTGGTCCTTTTCCAGAAGCGCAGCCTTGATATCTTTTACATCTACCGTATGATGTATGTGTCGCAAGACAACTCTATACGCACGTTCTTGTTTCAACTGGTATGTATAGTATACGTGACTGTTGGCTGATAAATGTTTTATTATTTCCCTGTAGGTATTAGGAGTTTTCGGCGCTATTTTAATTTTGTCGTTTGCTAGAGATTTTATTTCGAAATCTTCTGTTTTTAAGGCTTCCTTTAAAAACTTTATCATAGCTGGAACATTATTCACATTTGGCACGAATATTGGAGGTACAGTGGTTTTTGAAAAGGTTTCCTCATTGTTTTCTGTTGTACCTTCTATATCAAGAGCACTGAATTGATTCTTGGTGGGAACTGTATATACACTAGTATTACTATCGCAAGACGCTGTCTTTTGCCTTACCCTTCTATTAGCATCAGGGTCGAGGACGTCAGGGTTCGGTCTTTTTGACCGAGCTGGTGTGTATATTTGCCATACATTCTGCGTCAGGTTGACGGGAGCAGATGAATCATGATCCATGGCGTTGCTGTCGCTGCCTGTTGATTCTTCGGATGACATTTCTTGAAGTAAACAGCTTCCCGGGTGTCAGTAGCATGCAATCGCACTACATGCCACTGATCGTACCCGAAAATACTTCGGTAATCGACTGAGTTTTAGTATATGTTATCTTTTGTTAAGTTGATTTGAATATGAATAGGATGAAACACCGTTATGCTTCACAACTGTAACTGTTCACTTAGAGCTAGTGCGCACTGGTTGTTATCGCTAGACTTTTCCTTATCTTGGCGCCCTCGCGGGCGAGCAAGGTAAGACACTACGGAGCTGCGGGAACGATCCGCACACCACAGCGGTCAGGCGAGTACTGAGAACATATAAGTTACATCGTCTTCATCTTCAGCCATTATCACCTGGTCATCTGCAAATAGTAGACTAAACAATGTTTCATCACCTATTTTCACACCCATGCTTCTGCACTTTCTTTTCCATTCTTTTAGGGCTTTATCAATGTATATCTTAAACAGGGTTGGAGATATACAGCAGCCTTGCCGTAATCCTTTATTTACTGGGAAGTTGTCTGATAGACATTTTCCCACTTTTACTTGACTTTTGTTATCTTTATAAAGTTGTTTGACTGCATTTATGTATGTTGTTGATATTCCTTTTTCTTCCATTGCCCCCCATACTTCTTTTACTGGTACATTATCATAAGCCTTTTTGAGGTCAATGAAAATTATGTGAAGTTCTCTTCCTCGCTCAATTGTTTTTTCCATCAGTTGTTTGAGACAGAAAATATTGTCAATACACGATCTTCCTGGTCTAAAACCACTTTGCTCTTCTGAGTCTGATGTTTGCATTTCAATTCTATTCATTTAGCACTCGTCCATACAGTCTAACCAAAGATGAAGTCACACTTATCCCTCTATAATTATTACAATCTTTTTTACAACCTTTTTTGTAAATTGAATTTATGTAGGCTAATTTTCATATTTCAGGTATTTTACCTCCTTTTAAAATGCCATTGAATATTTCAGTAATTAATTCCAAACCTACGATAGGATAATGTTTAACCAGTTCTATGGATATACCTCCAGGCCCAGGTGCTTTATTATTTTTCATGTTTCTTAACGCTTTTTTTAACTCTTGCAAAGTCACATCTGGTATGATGGAATTTACGTGCAGTGGTTCATAATTTATTCCCTGAAATTTAGCTCTATTTTCTGTCAAAAGATTTTCATAGTATTTTTGCCATTTTTCAATACCAATTGGGTCTACTAAATGCCATTCTTGGGTTGTATTCAATTTCATGGAATGTAACATTTTCCATGCCTCTCTGGATTTGGTGTTACCAATGCACTTGTCTAATCTGTCACATTTTTGTTCCCAGAATACATTTTTTGCCTTCTTCACTTCTTTCTTGACCAAATATTTCATTCTGTTGTATTCACTTCTGTCTTCTAAATCCTTTGTGGAAAGCCAACATCTCAATAACAAAATAAGGGAAACACAAACACTTTTTTGTGGATCAACATCTCAATAACAAAATAAGATCACCAAATCAACGACATGAAGAATAGCATCAACATTACAATTTTCTCTTACCAGTGTGGAGGGTGGCAGGATTTTCAACACTCGCTAGAGAGCTAGTAGATTGGATTCAGTCGCTGTCTGGAAAATAATTCAAGCGGCCGGCTGCACTGCTCAGTAGTTTTCCGAGATTTCTCCTATTCACACGAGGCGAATTTCGAGACAACAGCAACACACAAACCGGCCATGGACCGCACGCGACCTTCCCTTCATCTTCCTTGTCCTCTCTTCACCTTTTATTTAAACACACTTACATGCGCTACACCATCACACGTGCTTAAAGCGTGTTACGGAGGGGTCGGTGCCTCGCTGGGAGATACTTGGATAAGGAACAATGTAGGTTCGCACCGAATCTAGCCATCCAGCGGGGGAAGATTACCGCCACCTCCCGTGATTAAACATTCACTGCAGTTACAGGACGAATGTCCATACCGGTTGATCCGCCCGGAAACTCAGTCAATGTATCCCCTTTCTGCAAGTCATACGTCCCACTGCGTGTGTCTAGGCGCGCGGCAGTAACCCGAATCGAACGAGCAGTTTACGCGCCCCGCAGGAGCCGTCGAGCCCCGAGGACCCATCTGCGCGGAATGCGGAGGACGGGGCTCCCATCACCTCGGCTGCGACGCCAGCGCTGCAGCCGCCGCCGGCGAGGTGACGATCCGCTCAAGATTGGCGGCGAATAGAAAGCTGCGAGGTACTCGTTTGACAATGTTTATTGGTTTATTTCTATTAAAATCTAAATTAGGTGGTATAGCGAGGGACTTAACAGCTGTCGCTGCTTCTTGGTCCATGAACTCCCAAATCTATTAACTCCCAAATTAATTTTGTGCTCATAACCCGTGCTCGACCCCGGTTCGCTTCCCGTAGAACCTCCTGTGAAATTTGTTACGAGAAAACGAGTTTGCCTGCTTCACCGGGGCTAGTCCAACCCCCTGTGAAGCGTCCTAAACCTTAGCTCTATCCTTATTTCTTTCCAATCCTGGCCGCTGGGTAGTCATGCAGGAGCTCGTCATAGGAAGCGCGTTCGCGGAGATACTACCTGGCGGTCCTCTTGACAGCTGACTACGACGAGACGTGACATGACGTTGCTAGTAATGGAGGATTACTCCTAATATGTACACTAAATTAGTGGAAGATTTTCTCCAAGCGCATAACGCCACGTAAAGGGTATGGAGACACGTTACGTCTATGTAGACGTAACAAATATTTAAAAAATAATAACGATCACCGGTTGTCGTCCCGTCCGTAACCGCAGAGTTATTGCTGGGGCTCTCTGGTGGCACGTTTTGCAACTGACAGCAAAACTACTTTGTTATGTTGCTTAATTTTACTCGTAGAGCGCTTCAAAGCGCCAACAGCAGGTTATATGATTATTTATCCCTTAGAACTAGCAAAACCGTTAGGCTTTAGTTGCATACACCCCGTCAGTACGGCTTCAGTGCAGACCAACCACCGTTTTATTTACACCAGCCACACCCTCCGACTTAATCTCAGGCATATAGCAGCCAAGTACGTTTTTATATAAAGATGTGATCCTACGAAAAATAATGAAAACACCCTAGCGGGGAACGTACAATACTCTAGCGAACAGGTCTATATCGATCTAGCATTTAGGATAAATCGACATCTAGCAAGTTTTGGCTCTTGCTTATATGTTTATATGTTTTGTTTAAAATGTCTGTCACTATCTTTGAAGAAATAAAATTAACAAATTATTAGGAAAAGAGCAAATTTGAGTTGGCCAGAAATGAGCATCCTCGAATAAGGACGCTAGGCGTTCATGGGCTAACCTTTACTCCTTTCGAGCTTCACAAACTCCTCCTCTAAACCTCTACCCACAATCACTGCTCTCATACCCTTTTCGCACTTCCTATTGGTCTTTTTACTTACTCGCCATACTGCATGTTTACGTAATAATGGGTAAGTAATGTACTGATGCGGCAAAAAAGGGGTTTTTCGTCAGAAAAAAGTTGTGCTATCGCTATCGGCCCCGTGGATATGAAGAGTTAGTGTCCGTGGATATGAGAGTTAACAACATTCACTTCAAATATTTTCTAAAGGATTCAAAGAAATTAGATGAAATTTTCACCAAAGGATTCAGAATACTGAGGCTTATAGTTATTAGGTTTTTGAAATAATCTATATTTTGAAGATATTGGACTAAATTTGCTTTTTTAATGAATATTATACTTTCTTTACAAGAATGGATAAGTTTTGAGAAGACCAATTCATCTCATACGTACATTCTACGAGAACAAAA
Source organism: Gryllus longicercus (assembly GCA_038098605.1). Classification (NCBI taxonomy): domain Eukaryota; kingdom Metazoa; phylum Arthropoda; class Insecta; order Orthoptera; family Gryllidae; genus Gryllus; species Gryllus longicercus. The sequence goes on along the minus strand of JAZDUA010000036.1, from coordinate 4,876,469 downwards.
TTCAAACATTGAAATGGATATTTTTAACTATGAAAAGTTAAATTGAATTAAAAGTAGATCAGTCAGAAAAGAAATACCTTCAATTTTTTCCATTTAAATAAAATAAGTTAAGTAAAATCTTTAAATTAGAACTAATCCTAAAACCTTTTTATCCAACCCACCGCAGTAGTTATTTCCCGCGACAACATATGGCAGCACAGTACAGATTTGCAAAATGGCCAATATCGATGTTTGTAAGAAACAGAGTTGTGCGATTGAATTCTCGATTGCATAAGTTGAAATGCCAAATCGCATTCACGAAAGACTGAAAAGCGTAAACGGTGATGCAACAGTGAATGTTATTCTTGTTTTCCTAGAGAAAAATGGTACACAAGTTAACATTAACTGTGAAGATAAAAATTTCTAAATATAAATAATTTTAATTAAATAATTTTTTTAAAATTTTGTCCAAATTTTCGAGATCGCGCAACATTCCAACAACAGCGCTTCTGTTTCGTTATATTTCTATCACGCTCGTTCAGATGTTTTGTCGAAAAACCGAGCACTACTGAAAAATGTTTGTTGTTGGTCGAACAGTGTGTAGCCGATATTTCGTTGCCCCGACGGACGCTTCGTCAAATTCATCCGTGTGTAAAGGGCTGAAGGCGAAATGTGCCGGCTGCGTCTCCCTAAGCGATTAAATAGCTTTTTTGAAAACTCACCCCAGAAATATTTTAGGGAAATCACTTGAACTTGTCGAAAGACGGCGGACTTAGAATTTGGCGCTCTTCCATCACACATAGCATGCGCTTTGCTCACTTCTCGTCGCGGGCAATTACGTCGCCTTCTTAAGAACAGACAAACGACGCGCAAATACCACATAAACCCACATCCAGAATTTCGGCCAGAAACAGAGATCAGAGTCGGAATCACGCAACTGCCATACTGGGGCTGAACCGTCACTAATGGTAGTTCTAGCAAAACAGCTCAACTCGAACATGCTGGAAGGGGTTGTTAGAATTTTCTGTAGCGGACAATTCCAATTTGATAGGACGCTGACTAATTGCTGCATCTCGTCGCATGTTTAATGACTAATGACAGGAATTTCACGGAGAGTGGAAGGTTCAGGCTCGTTCCACAGAGCAGAAAAGATCATTTGGGTTTGAGACTTCGGACCGGAAACTTCCGGATAAATGTCTGGAAAAGATTTAGCGGTCGGTTGGTTTGATCGATCTGTAATATTCCGAGGTTTTGACAAACAATACCAGGCAAAAGTCGAAGCAGTACCTTAGCAATCGAATCTCATTTCCATCTACTTCCCTTGTCCTATCTTCGTTTCTTACTTACACACGCACAGATACACGCACTACACTGTCACTCATGTCGGGAGACCATTCGGCAGTTCAGAGCTTGTCGCGACTGGTGGTCCGGTAGGGAATTTTCTAGAGCGAGAAACCTCCACATGCTGACGTATAGGTTGTCGCCGGATCTCCCCATTTTTTGGCAAAGAAACACTGGCACCTTTCGATGTAAAACATTCACAACTGTAATGGGTATAATGACCATAGTGATTTTACATACATACATTTATTAGAACTGCAATTGGGTATAACCCGGTGGCAGTTAATGACAGTAATTGCAAAAATTACACTTACATTAATAATAATAATACTACTAAGAATGATAATAATAATAACAATAATAATAACAATAATAATAAATACCGTACAATACAGTACAAGACGAAAAGCAGCATTGAAATGTGCATTGATCACGTTCACCGCACTTCACTTCACTACACTACACTACACTTTTTTTTTTTTGCTTTGAATTACACTGACCAGCACTTCACAGCACTTCACAGCACTACACGGCACATACTCATTTAATATCTTGTTCTAATTTGTTTCTAAAACTTCGGACACTAAGAGGAAAAGCTTTGAAAACTGCTGCAGGTAAACTGTTCCAATCTCTAATTGTTCTGTTACAAAAGGAAAACTTCCCAAGATCTGAATTTTGTTTCCTTTTTCGAATTTTGTGGGTGTGATCGCTTCGGCCGAAATAATTTGGTTTTTCTAGTCTAATCTGAATTTCCTTCCAAGCTGGTTGACCTAGGTACGATTTATAAAGAGCGCAAAGCCTCGCCTTTGTTCTTCTCGTTTCTAGAGGTTCCCATGACTTTTTTGTTGCGTTACTTCTATAGGTAAACTTATTCGCTTTTCTCTGTATTCTATCTAGATTTTTCCGGTGCGCCTTTCTGTATGGATCCCAACACGCAACTCCGTATTCCATGAGAGGGCGAACCAGCGTAAGATATGCTAATTCTTTGGCGTTTGCAGAACTTTTCTTTAGTATTCGCATTACAAAATGCAATGACTTCCACGCTTTTCTTACTGTCTGATTTATATGCATCTCCCACCCTAATTTACTATCTAGATGAATGCCTAAATACTTGCATGATGAGACTCTTGGGATGATAACCTCACCTAAACGATAGTCTGGTTCCTCGTAATTTCGTCCCCGCCCGAACGTTATTGTTTTGCTTTTAGATCCATTAATTCCCAAGTCATTTTTTTCAGCCCAATCACGTAAATGCTCTAAATCCTGCTGTAATATTTGTTCGTCAGCGCTATCTTTGATTTTTCGGTATATAACACAATCGTCTGCAAATAAACGCACCTTTGATTGTATGTTCACATGGAGATCGTTCACGTACGCTAAGAAGAGTAATGGCCCTAACACACTTCCCTGTGGAACCCCTGAAGTAACATTTCCCGTAGTCGAAAACTGATTGCCAATTCGAACTTTTTGTTTCCTGTCCCTAAGAAATTCGCTTATCCACCTTACAACTCTAGCGTCAACTCCTGAGGTTAATACTTTCCTAATAAGTAAATTATGCGGTACCACGTCGAATGCTTCCGCGAAGTCGATTACTACTGCATCCACCCTCCCACCCGCGTCAACTACGTCAGCTAGATCTTGAAAAAGAGAAACAATTTGACTTTCGCACGAATGTTCACTTCTAAACCCATGCTGTCCGTGGAAAATCCAGTTCGCCTTCTCCCATTCGCGACGAATGTACCCGGCTATTAAATGCTCCATTATTTTGCATACTACTGATGTGAGGGATACAGGTCTATAATTACATACTTTCGTTTTATCACCATTTTTGAAAATTGGAACCACTATAGCTGCCTTCCAATCGTCTGGTAAACTTGCATTATTAATGGAAATATTGAATAATCTTAACAAATAGGGCAATATCGCCTCACCACCGAGTTTAATAAAATCTGTCGAGATACCGTCTGGCCCGCGTGATTTACCGTTTTCCAGTGATTTTATACGATTGCGGAGTTCCCATGCGTAGAGTTTGAATTGGTTTTCTACTGGAAAATAATGAACTTGCTCCTGTGCCCGTTCTGGTTTGAATACCGATACGAAATACGCGTTGAACGCATTTGCTTTTTGCTTGGTCGTCGTACAGTGGCTCGTTATCTGCGACTCGAATTTCCTGAATTTCTTCCTTATTCCCCCGGCGTCTACGGACATATTTGTAAAAGCTTGACCAATTATTTCGTCCCGTCTCTAACATGTTTCTTAAAAATAATTCATGAGCAATTTTCTTTTCTTTTTCTAATTCCTTGTAGTATTTTTTTAACGTTGTCATGTCTGCAATGCTGCGATGTCTCCTATTAAATGCTACCCTAACTTTTCTCTTTAAACGTCGTATTGCCCCGTTAAAATATTCAGGATCAGAATTACTTTTCAGTATTTTGCAAGGAACGTACGTATCTAAACCGGTTTCTACGATTGTTTTAAAAGCTCCCCATTGCTCCTCTATTCCCCCTTCTGTTCTTAGAAAATTATCGTATTTTTCTCTTAAGAAACTACGTAGTCCTTCAACGTTCGCTTTTCTATATTGCCTGACTATCGTTCCTTTTGCCTTAGGTCGCTTAATTACATTTACCTGCACTTCTACCATCACTGCTTTGTGGTCGCTAATTCCCTGAAAGATTTCGCAGGAAAGGAACATTTCTGCTGGATAAACAAGGAAAATGTCCAAAATTGCTCCCTGCCGCGTGGGTTTGTCGACTACCTGCGTTAATCCCTGCTCCCATACCAGACGATTGACGCGCGTTTGAAGTTTCCTGTCGCACACCTCTCCTTTCCAATTAGCGTCGGGAAGGTTTAAGTCGCCAGCGAGAAGAATAGACCGACCGTTTCTGTTTTCCAGCCTATCACCGATTTCATCTAAAATTTCATAACCATCGTTTGGCGGCCTATAACAAGCAATAATTTCCACGGGATTTCCTAATACGTGAATTTCCAGTCCTAAAATTTCCAGGTTGTTACTAAACCAACTATTTCTAACATATAACGCTGATTTAACGCAGAGAAAAACTCCACCACCTCTTGTTTTTCTATCTCTTCGATATAATTTATAGCCGGAGTGTAAGATTTCAGAATTAGCTACGTCATCTGATAACCACGATTCTGTCCCTATCACTATATCGGCATCGCACGAATCAACTAGGTTCCAAAACTCAATGGTTTTATTAACTATACTTCGACAGTTTACCTGCAACAATCTTAGAAAGCCATTCCTCACCTGAATATATTCCGTCACCGCCGCCGTCGCCGCCATCGCCGCCGTCGCCGCCGTCGCCGCCGTCGCCGCCGTCGCCGCCGTCGCCACCGCCGTCGCCGCCGCCGTCGCCGCCGTCGCCGCCGTCTCCGCCGTCTCCGCCGTCTCCGCCGTCTCCGCCGTCTCCGCCGTCTCCGCCGTCTCCGCCGTCTCCGCCGTCTCCGCCGTCTCCGACGTCTCCGCCGTCCCCGCCGTCTCCGCCGTCTCCGCCGTCTCCGCCGTCTCCGCCGTCTCCGCCGTCTCCGCCGTCTCCGCCGTCTCCGCCGTCTCTTCCGCTCCTATCGCCACAGCCCGCGATTCGACCGTAGCGTGCAAGGTCGGCGGGCATTCACAGCGTCAACGGGTGACAGGAGGGCGCGCGCAGAACTCAGCCACTCTGGTGTAGAGGCCACTGAGCGCCGCGACGCCCCTCCGGTTGAGGTGGACGCCGTCCCGGCCTAGGGCGCTCTCCGAGATCCACCCGTTCGGATCCACAAAGATGAACCCGAGCGCTTTTGCCACATAGTCCATGTCGCGATTCACCCTAGCGACTTTACGGGACCAAACATCCCGGCGGCGAATTACACCACTAAGCACAATGCGCGCGGATGGAAAGCGCTTTTTCGCAGCTACCCCAAGATCATAGATCTCGCCAGTGAGGTGGTCAAACGAGCGACATCCCCGTAAATTATTTGAGCCTCCGTGAATGATTACAGTTTCCGGGGCTTCCACCTCGCTGGCTTCGATTTGTCCTTTAAGTTGTTCCACGCGGATTCCCGGGAAACACTTGACCTGTACGTTTCCGTGACCCACGTGACGCAGTATGGAGTCACCGAACACAACACACTTCTTCCATTCTCGAAGTTTCATTGCCGCTAGGCCCCTCACAGCCGATGCATATGATTTTGTCGTTGTCGTCGTCGCCGTAGAAACCATTGGGGCCGGCGCGGCAGCCGGGGCCGTGGCCGGGGCCGGCGCGGCAGCCGGAGCCGGGGCCGGCGCGGCTGCCGGGGCCCGTGCGGTCACCTCCGTTCGCCGGTTTGCTGTGGCCAGCTGCACTGTCTCCGTTGCGGACTCTGCTGCCCTCTCCACCGCAGGCACTCTTGTGGATACCCTCAGATTTTGCAGCTCCTTTTGAGTTGCAGCCAGCTTCGCCGTTACCTTCAGGAACTCCTGTCGAAGACGCGCCAGTTCATCGCGCAGACCACCTACGCCGTTACAACACTCGACGCACCTCCACGAAACGTCTACTGGTGCGCCCCGTCGCGTGGACACCGGACCAGGATTCATTTCGACGCCACCAATAATTAATAATGTTGCTATAATAAGCAACGCAAAGGCGTCCAGAGAAGGAGCAGGAACGCTACCCCTTCTCAGCACGCACGCCACGCGGGCGGCCCAGCCGCCGATGCGGGCCCGGTACGCCTGCAGGTCGCAGCCCATTATCTCTTTACCTGGAAGAGAAAACGATCCCCAAGACACGTCCGCTCGCTACGACGTCCAGACAAGAACTGAGTGACTGGAAACTGACTTTTAGTGACTGGAAACAGCAATGCATCAGTAGTACTCGGGTGGGGCGCAGCTGTGAGTTGCACAACGTAGAATCTCCTGGTCAGAAACACTGCACTATCATCAGTTGATGCCCTGAGCCACCTCAGTTGGTGTCTTTTTCGATCATGATACAATCATCAGAGCAAAAATCATTTATTTACAAAAATAAATAACGGAGATACCCACATAAAGTGAAGTACAATTAAAACAAGGCAGCGTAATGAACTATTAGAGATGCGAAAGCGAGCTGGCAGTATCTGGGAGGCAAATAAACTCTGCGGTTTTTGAGCAGCCGGATTAGTTTAAGAGCATCGGCCAACGCGACATTTGTGATGGTCAGGCCCAGGGGGTCCCAACCTGAAAGGTCGCGGAAAGGAGTGTGGCAAGGGGGGAGGGGGAGAAGCAAAGGGGGGGGGGGGCTCGATGGTGGGGGTTGGCAAGTGTGCAGAATCGGTGTGGCGCCTTTCAAAGTTGCCTCTCGCCGCAGCGAGAGACGACGCCTTGGGTGTGTGCGCGCGGGTTGTTCGCTCTACAGGAGGCCCTGCAGTGTGGGCCGGGGGCGGAGCTGGTGTTGCACGTACGCACGCGGATGGCACATTCGTTGCGGGAGATGGACATTGTTGACTCAAGAAGATTTAAAATTGTAAATAAGTTTTCGTGAATAAAGATTGTTTAAGGTGCCTGCCTTTATTCTACGAAACAAAAAATATACATTCAGCTAATTTTTGCAGTGTGTACGAGAGTTCAGAGATTTGCTGATTAAGGCAAATGTCACTCTGGTTATGGAAATTGTATTAGTAAATAGTTTTTTACTTTAATATGTGCCAGTATCTATATCATTTTCCAGAAGATAAACATTAATGTTTTTCTCAAACGCGTGACCGTTGCCTATGTGAGGTTATCTTATTCCATGACCTGATTTCCCAAAGCCTGTCCATGTTCTTTGATTCTCTGGGTGAATTTGCGACCAATCCGTCCTATACAAAGCCGTAGTAGGTGTTTCAAGTGAAGGCATAGTTCTCACATCAGCAGATATGTGGAATAGTGTTGGCCAGAATTTTGTAATGCATTTGTTAGGCAAAATGTACTTCTAATGTTGAGAACGATTTTTTTAAATGTGATTCCTGCTTTAAGAGAAAGAGGTCCTACATACGGGATTTTGAAATACGTCAATTAGGGTTGTTTTGTATCATTTACTGAATTGATCAATAAATACAATAGAAGGTTAAATTAAGTCAATTGAACATAATATTAAGTTAAATTAATCTTCACATTCAGAATTTTTTGGAATTCATTCAGCTTATTTGCAGCTCGTTGCGGATATTTTCCGATAATGCACATTACATTTTAAGATGTCGTGATGGGATGTTACAAAGATAATTAAATGGTAATAATAATAAATTTACGTAATATGGGCGATAGCAACACTGGGAGTGTAGAAAAGAAACAGAGGTGAGCTTTATTTTGCAAAAATACAAGGAAAGGACAACAGAATTGATACTGGGGAAAATATACAATAAGTTAACAAATAATGCTGTAAAAGGACACGTGAGCAAATTCGATGCGGCAGAAAATATATTAAGACTAAACTAATACTATGTTAAATATGTATGACCAATCAGGCGTGAGATCGTGTGAGATGAGAGACAGATGAAGGGCACGCGACATGAAAAAAGGGGGCAGTCGGTGTTCTGACACGGTGTGAGTCAGATGTAAAAGGGAACGCTATTTGTTTGGGGGGGCTTTATGTAGTTCTCGCGCAGCAGCGGTCACGAGCAGACGTGCTCCGCAGCTCCGCCAGTTAGCCGAAGACTAGCGCTTATCGCAAGTCCGACTGCCCCGGCCGCTACTGGTGCCGGTCCGGGGTCAGAAAGAAGTGCATTTATTTGTGAACAGTGGTGAATTAGGAACGTTTTCAACTTACCGTTCAAATTTACTAGTGATACAGTGGTGACCGCTCTTATTTGTGTACAAAGGTGACTTCATTCTCGTGTGAACAGTGGTGTATCAAGAACTATTGAAAATCAATACCGCGCATATATAGTGAAGTGAATAATGTTAACTGACCACGTCCCCTTCGGGGGACTAATCACACAATCAACAGAAATACTGAATAACCAAGAAAACAGTGAAGCTTTCGTCAACAATAGTACGAACGGATCGACTTTAGAATACAGTGACGTAACCCAGAACCTTCAGCAACAGCATCAATTTTTATTGCATGAACATCAACAGCTAAAACAACACTTACAACAATTAGTGCAACAGAACCAACAGTTACAATTTCAAATACAGCAATATGTGCGTGAAAAAGAAATCCCAGCTACCGTGCTAGAAGCTACAGCAACTAACGGCCAAGCATCTACAACGCAGGAAACGGCCTCAACCTTGTGCAGCTCATGGCAAACAATCCCGCTGCGTCGACAAAAAAGACGCAATGATGACAACTCTATACGACCCTCTAAGAAGACTAACAGTGAACATGACCCCGTATCATCAAAAAACAGGTATGAACATCTCTCTTGTGATGAAAATTTGGAAGAAACCTCGAAATCTGAGAAAATCAATGATACGACAACCAAGGGCAGCATACAAGAACAAGACAAATATCGAACACCGCCTATTTTCATACCAGGCGTCAGAGTAATATCTGGTATGATCAGATCTATTAAAGAAGTCATTAAAGATGAAGACTTCTCATATAAACTTGTCAAAACCTACCAAGATGAAGCCAAAATTACAATGAACAATGTGAAAATCGTACCTCAAACACCGGATGTTTATCGAAAGCTTGTTAAACATCTGAATCTAAAAAATATTGCTCATTATACATTTCAGTTAAAACAAGAAAGAGCCTTTCGGGTAGTATTAAAAAATATGCACCCAACAGCAGACGAAACGGAACTTAAAGAAGCTATAGAAGCACAAGGCCACAAAGTAAGACAAATTCATAATATCAAGCATCGTTTAACAAAAGCACCTCTACCAATGTTTTTTGTGGACTTAGAACCTCAAAGTAACAACAAAAAATATATGACGTCGAATACTTACTACATGCAAAAATAAGTTTTGAACCACCGTGTAAAAAACGAGAAATAGTACAATGCAAGCGATGTCAGTCCTACGAGCACAGGTTTCGTTATTGTACGCTTCCGTATAGCTGCGTCAAATGTGGAAAGAATCACGATAGTCGAACCTGTACTAAAACGAGAGACACACCAGCTACATGTGCTCTATGTAGCCGTGACCATCCAGCAAATTATAAAGGCTGCGAAGTCTATCAAAAAATTCGTAACAGCAAGTATCCTAGTCAAAGTCAACACTGTAAAAATGCTACGCACAACATAACTGAAGGTAACAATTCAAGTTCACTAACAAGTAATCAAACCATATGAACAGGTAGACAGCTCACATATGCACAAATGGCCCAACATTCGCAAATCAATAATCAAAATGTGTCGTATGAAAATAATCTGATATCCATAATGCAAGAATCATTTAAAAAATTCGAGTCCACCTTAGCAAAGCAAGCTGAACAAATCTCCAGCCTAATTAATATCATGACTGCAATAATGAAGGAACTATGAGTAATTTACTGCGAATTGTCTCCTGGAATGCCAACGGAATACTTCAACATCGAAGAGAGTTAGAAGTGTTTCTACATCAAGAAAATATTGACATACTCCTAGTGTCTGAAACACATTTTACCGAAAGAAGCTATCTACGTATATCTGACTACGACGTATATTGCACAAATCATCCAGATGGGACAGCTCATGGAAGCACAGCAGTAATAATTAAAACAAGAATCAGACATAATATGTACAAAGATAATGCTAAAGACTATCTGCAAGCAACCTCTATACAAGTATACGATAAGTTCGGTCCGCTCGTTATTTCAGCTATATACTCCCCTCCAAAACACAAGATAACCACCGATCAGTATATCAAGTTTTTTAGAACGCTCGGCACAAGGTTCATTGCTGGAGGAGACTACAATGCTAAAAATCAACTATGGGGATCAAGACTGGTAACTACAAGAGGTCGCGCTTTAGAAGGAGCCATCTCTACACTGAAACTCCAAACAATTTCATCAGGAAATCCCACATACTGGCCAACGGATGGTAACAAGGTACCTGATGTCTTGGATATCTTCGTCACAAAGGGAATGGCACAGACCTATCACACAATAGAACCGTCTTTTGATCTTTCATCTGATCATTCTCCAGAAATACTGACAATCAGTTCTTCTGAAATCAAAAAGAAAGAAAACATATACCTTACAAACAGAAAAACGAACTGGGAAGAATACAGCAACTGGCTTTACCATAACACCACTGCCAAAGTCCGTCTAAAATGTCCAGAAGATATCGACGATGCTGTTGAATACTTAATACAACACATTCAACAGGCAGCCGTATATGCAACTCCAGAAATGAGAGTGTTTGAAAAAAATAAATACCCATCAGAAATACTAAAAATGATTAAAGAGAAAAGACAGATGAAGATGACCTGGCAACGCACTCATCACCCGGACGACAAACGAATACTCAACAGAACTTCGCGCCTCTTATCAAGAAAATTACAAGAAATTCAATCGGAGGAAATGAAGGAAAGAATAGAAAAGTTGTCACCCTCAAAAGCTACAGATTACTCCTTATGGAAAATTACTAAAAAATTAAAAAGGCCTACAAAACATGTCCCCCCTCTTCGTAAAACCGATGGAAGCTGGGCTAGAACGGAAAACGACAAGGCAGAAGAATTTGCAAAATATTTTGCAAAAACATTTCAACACCCCTCAGCACTACTCACAGAAGAAAAAGAAATTATAGAATTCCAGGAATGTCCCCATCAAATGTCGCCACCAATTAAATTCTTCTCAACAAAAGAAGTCACTGCAGGGCTGAAACTACTACCAAATCATAAGGCTCCTGGACATGATCGTATTACAGGGGAAATGCTTAAAAAACTGCCTAAGAAACTCATTGCCCTTGTAACATCCATTTTCAATGGAACAATACGCACCGGACACTATCCTTCGCAGTGGAAACTGGCACAATTAATTGTAATCGCAAAACCAGGAAAACAGCTACAAGATGTTTCCTCGTACAGACCAATAAGTTTATTGCCTTCTTTGTCTAAGGTATTCGAAAAACTATTACTCTTTCGCATATATCCATTACTTAAAGAAAATGACGCAATTCCAGACCATCAGTTCGGTTTTAGAAATCGTCATTCTACAATAGAACAAATTCATAGAATAGTCGACACCATCAACGGAGCTCTAGAAAATAAAATGTATTGTTCCGCCTTGTTTCTAGACATCGCGCAAACGTTCGACAAAGTGTGGCATCAAGGCTTGCTATATAAAATCAAGAAATGTCTGCCGCATCCATACTAGAATATACTTCGATCCTTTATTTCAGATCGATTTTTTCAAATAAAATTCGGAGATGAAATAACACCGTTTCATCCAGTATTATCAGGAGTGCCACAGGGGAGCATCCTTGGACCAGTGCTGTACACGCTGTACACCGCTGACTTACCTCAGTCCCCAGATGTCACCACTGCAACATATGCAGATGACACAGTCCTGCTAGCTTCGCACGAAAACCAAGAAACGGCAAGAACATTGAAAGAGCACCTCGAGCTTATAAACAAATCGTGTAAACTCCGGAGAATAAGAATGAATGAAACAAACTCCAAATGTATAACATTTACCCTCAGACGAACAAGAAATACAAGAATAGAAATAAACGGAAAACTAATTGAACACGTAGACACCGTCAAATATCTCGGACTACATCTCGACAAAAAGTTAACCTGGAAGAAACGTATTTCGATTAAAAGAAAGGAAGCAGAACTGAAAAGTAGACAAATGATATGGTTAATAGGAAGAAAATCTTGTTTAAGTCTAGGAAACAAAATTTTACTTTACAAAACAATACTCAAACCTATCTGGTCTCATGGAATTGAACTCTGGGGAACAGCATCACATTCAAATATAGAAATAATTCAAAAATTTCAATCAAAATGTCTCAGACTATTAACCAATGCTCCCTGGTTTGTATGAAACGCCACTCTACATAAAGATCTCAATATCACCACTGTTAAAGAGGAAATCACTCTCAAATCTCACAAATACCAACACAGACTCGAAAATCATATTAATCATCTGGCCATAAACATCTTAGATAACAGCACAATGACAAGAAGATTGAAAAGAGTACATCCTCTTGATCTGGACCACAGATATAAATAATATTTTTCTTTTAAAATAATTGTTACTGTAGATATATTTTTTGTCACAATGCTTGCACTATTGTATGTTTGTTTGTTATTGTGTTATTGTTATTTCAATGTGATGTTGTTTATTGTTGTTCTTGTTTGTCTGTTTTTTTTTCTCTCTCTGAACTGGACAATTAGTTCAAAACCATTTTTAGAAAGAACCAGAATTGTATGGTTTCTTTACATGTCAATAATGTATGTACAATTGTATTTGCCGAATGTTCGAGTAGAACAAATTGCAAATAAAGCAGATGTTAGAAAAAAAATATTTGGGGGAAGAAGGAAAGTCTGGAGGAAGTCTGAATTGTGAGTTTGTAAAGGCGATGTTTTACGGAATTAAATGTGCAATTAAAGAGGAAAGATAATTACGTGGGTGGACGACGCGAACATCTTTAGAGTGGACCGAATTCTTTAGAAAAAGAGGCTCAATGAAAACTAGATGTTCAAGATTGTGATGGATCTCCGAAAGAAAAAAAAGCAAAACGGGGAACATTTATTTTATTTGTATTTACCATTGTAGGAAAGTCAAGTTTTGTATTACAGTAAAATTTCTAAATTACTGGTTATGAGGAATTTGGCCATGCATGCAAAAAAAGGAGGAATTAGTAGAGAGTATTAGACAATGAGAGTAAGAGAATTCATGAAAGAAATATTCTATTATTTATTACATAAAACTATTTTTTCGACCAAGTGGCTGTCATTTTCTGATAAACAAATAAACGAAAAAATACGAAAACATTATGAAATCAGTTAAAATAATCAATATCACTTCATTTGTCTTAAAACTATCACTATGTCATTTATTGTGAAAATTGAAAGCTCTTATTTCAAGTGGAGTAAACAGAAGAGAATTTACAAAATATACTTCCTCGGGATTAATATTACTAATAAATTAGGTGTCGATTATTCTGAAATGCACCGAGGTCATGAGTTCACTGTACATTAATTGCATCGACAAGTTTAGATTTCTGGCATTTCCCCGTTCGATGCCCCGGCACTCCCAGTAATAGCTTGCGCTTACCTTCAATTACTGCATCGCTGGTTCTCATCGACCACCAACTCCGAACGTTTACGGCGTGTAGGTTCTTCCTTGTTTAACAACAGGACAAAGGAGATCTGAGTGTTTCCAAATCTGCGTAGTTTGTCTCAGGAGCGAAGAGTGCTAGTCGCTCATTGGTGAAATAATAATTTACTTCCTGGCGAACGTAAATCCTGTTCATTATTTTTCATTTTGGTTGGACACTACACCACATACCAAGATAAATTACATAGGCTTAGTTGGCTCAGCAACATGCCTGCAGTGCCTCCGATCGAGAGATCCCAGGATTCAAGTGTCGACCTTGACAGTTCTTTCGACACTAGCTTCATTGAAAGTCCGGTTTCAGCCTTTGTTAGGAGGAGAATTCTTGCGGCCGGCTGCTCTGATCTTTAGTTTTCTGTGGTTTCTCTGATCAACAGCAGGCGAATGTCGGAGCAGTACCCCAACAAACTGGCACAGGACAGCGCGTGATCATTCCTTCGTCGTATCCTTCTTCCTTACTCTAACATACCCTACACTACCACACAAACCGGGAGGCCGGTCGGAAGCTTAGAATTTGTGCCGGCTGGGGCGTGCCCCGCTGGTGGAAGATGCCTGTTTGGGGAAAACCCTGATACCCCACGTGTAGGTTGATGCCGTTTCTCGCCATCCAGCGGCGGAACCCGCCATCTTCCATGATAAAAACATTTACTACACCTACAGAACTAATGAGATCAGCTGTTGGTGCGCAGGGAAACACATAGATCCGTCATCATCATCATCATCATCATCATCATCAAGGACTAGTCCGAATGGCCTGTTCGGTCGCCAAGAAGATCGTCTCTCCGTCTTCTTCTGAGTTTACATGGGTCTCGAGTTCCTTCGGGTGCATAGTGGAGGAGCTTGTTTCGTAGTCTCTCACCAGTCATTCGTTGGATGTAATGCAACCATTGGTCTTTCCGTACTTGGATTCTCGTATTGAGGTTGAACATTTTAAGTTCGCTTCTGATGTAGTCTAGAAGCGTATATCCTGCAACACATCTTAAAAACCTCATTTCAGGACCCCCAATTTTCCTTCTATCCGAGCGATTCGTGTTCCAGTTTTCGTAACCATATTCAAGTTCAGGAACCTTGTAAAATTCACCTTGTAAAAGTTCATTTGTGTGTCTTTTCTTACTTTGTTCTGAGGTTTCTTTGAATTGTTCTACACATTGAATGATATTTATTGATTTTTTTCTGCATGTCATTCTTCTCGCAATAAGAGATGATATGTTCAAGGTAATTAAATTTTGACACTTGTTATAGTATGGTGTTTTCCATAATTTTTTTTGTACCTCAAATGATGTTTGCGCACAATTACTATAAATTTCTGAGTAGATATCCGCAACTCATAGTTCTGTAATATAGTTTGCAAAGTATAGATGCCATTCTGCAATCTATCCTCCGAGTTTTCCAAAATAACCTGATCGTCAGCATATAAAATTGTTCTTGAGCCTGATCCAAAAACTCCAATGCTTTCTTTTGATAAATGTCTCTTCCATTACTTTATTTCATTGTCAATATATAAACTAAAAAGTGCTGGGGACAGTGGGCAATGTTTTACTCCTCTATTTATGATCGCTTGTTTTGCTCCCAATAATTGTTCTCATGTCAATAAGTATTTTATTATTACTATACAAGCTTTGCTTACATTTTATCAAATGGTTTGGAATTCCCTGAATCTTAAGAATTTCCTACAACTTTTTCCTGGACACGAAGTCAAAGGCTTTTACAATATCTACGAAGAGAATGCAGGAGATTGAATGCCCTACGCTTCTGTATTAACTGCTCCATTACAAAGACACAATCAACACATGACATGTCCTCTCCTGAAGCCACATTCTTCTCCAAGAATATTTTCGTTAATGACATTCATCCTTAGTAGTTGGTAGCTAGTAGTTGTTGCTAGTAGTTTGGTTGGTAGTTAGTAGTTGTTGCAGTTTTCTCATTCACCTTTCTTGAAAATGATGGATATTATGCCTACTTTCCTGTCTTCTGGTATTTAACATGTAGAACAATCAAGAAAGATAAATTTCCATTTGCGGAGTGCGCAGAACGGTCATACGTGACGTTGCCCAGTGCCGTCGTCTAAACATCGCGCGTGGGTTCATTCCGGATTTCGAACCAGCTCTGAGAGAGCCTTCGAGGGTGAGCGATGTGCGATCATGGAGGGGACCACAGAGAGTTGTGTAAAGTAAGACCTCATTAATCAGGAGCAATTGGAGCCGGAGCGGATCTGAGTTAACGGAAATCCGGGTAATCCAAAGAATGAGGGAAAACGATAAAAAAGAACATATAATTACCAAACATGTTTGTTGAAGATTAAAATTTTTTATTAGCACTCTTTCACCAAAATCACATTGTAATAGACAGGTAACCAAACTATTAGACTAAATATTTTTTCTCTGACTTCACGGAATGTAATGAGTTCTGAGATGCACCTGAAAAAAGTAACTGTTTGAAGTGTAATTCTTGTTAATATAATGGAAATGTATACACAGGTAATGGTACTTAGAGGCTCTAAAGAACCAATGGTTTGCTCACATCAATGGCTCGTTTGGAAAAAACATTGACTACGATTCCTGCCACAACAGGGAAGAAAGAAATTATCTTCGAGACATTGATCAGTAATGGTTCCAAAGGTCTGCAAATAGTTCTGACATGAATCCCATCGAAAATATTCGTTCTATAGATAAAAAAATCTTAATAAAAGAAGGCTATAAAAGCCAGCTCATAAAACAACTCATTCACATCTTGAAAAATGACACTCATATTGAAACAATGTGTTAAAAATTGATTTTCAACATACCACAGAACAAGTTTGTTAATTAGGAAATGTTAATAAAACAGAAATCTGTAGACAGTGTGTGTTAATATCTATAGTCGCAAATACATTTTTTCGTACTCAATAACTCTAGTCTAATAATTTGGTCACCTCTGTATGTATTTATACTGTACACAATAACAGCAGTACAACTTAGTCGATGGCCAGAGCATCGCCAGGGGCAATTTATCCCCTCTCCTTACCCCTCTGTGGACGGCTAGTCGCTGCAGGCGGGAAGAGGGGAAGGTGAGGGTTGGCAGGTGAGGTTAGGGCAATGAACTAGCCCGCTGGCAAGTGAATTCTAGTAATAGACTCTCTTAGAATAGTGATTTATCGGGTGTAAACATACCATCATTTACTACACTACACACTATATTTTTGTAGTAGGACTTAGGACGTAGGGAATTCCCTCCCCACCAAACGCTCTGAGCGTCGGAAGGTGTTCGGGCATGGCTTCTTTTCGCTCCTCTCCCTGCCCTACGTTGAAAATCGTAACCCCTAGACCAGAGACCTATTGCTCAAGGCCATGCAAGGGTATACGAAAATCATAGTACTTTGGACTGTGACGCATTGTGCTTTGGATGAGTGAGCAAGCAGTCCGATTGCAGCCATTAGGCAGTGCGGTGGTGTGTATTTTAAGGAGGTTCATAAACAGTTAAACAATGCGAAAACCATAAAACTATAAAATTAGATGAAAAGGTCAAACTTATGAAAGCAAGAGAAACTCAGACGCTGTCAGTGAATGTTTAATATTAATTTATTGGTGATTTATTGCATAAATACTTTATATGGAAGTATATTTTAATAACACTGGTCCACAA
This sequence comes from Gryllus longicercus, assembly GCA_038098605.1. NCBI lineage: Eukaryota > Metazoa > Arthropoda > Insecta > Orthoptera > Gryllidae > Gryllus > Gryllus longicercus. The sequence goes on along the minus strand of JAZDUA010000036.1, from coordinate 4,859,325 downwards.
TTTTTTTTCTGTGAGAAGGATTAAACACGATGTTTCTAGAAGATAATGTGCCCCTGAATCGAAATATAAATTTAGAATTTCTGTATGTGTCTCAGTTTTCATGTGATGAAGATTTTTGTAAATGCGTATGTCTCCCTATATATTATATGTATCTGACAAAATGACACGCTCTAGCATCAGCAGATCCACACGTAAACAGTACCAAATACGACAACATAAGTGTTAAGAAAAGTGAAGAAACATACTTAAAAATATTTCCTTGCCGATTTATTGCGATACTTTGCCTCAGAAAAGTCCCTTCGTAAGTGCCATCAGTAGTCGGACACCATTGCGTCAGTCCAATTGCCTTGATAACGCTTTGCCATTTGAAAACATTCTTGGTGGATCCGATAGCCATGTTCATCACTAACAGCACTGAGATTATCCGGGAATAAGCCCAACTGATCATTCAAAAAAATGTGGTTTAAGTTATGTTACATCTCGTAGGGTAGTGGATGTTACATCTCGTATGGTGGAATGGTCTCAAAAGTTCATATACAATATCGCTATAACACTCTACCTTATGGTTGCCTAAAAATGTTACAGTTCAACATCACTCAACAAATTAAATAAATGTCCATAAGCCAATAATTTTATAATTTGCGGTCCTACAAATATTTTTACTATATTTTTTGTTTCTCTGATCATTTCGGGTACTTATCTCGCAAATACATCAATCCACATGATGTTTTGTTAATGGTTTTCCCAAAGTTTTAAACGAAACCCAATTTAATGCGCAGTGGAGCCACATATACATTTTCGGAGTCAACAAGAGGAGTGTTAACCGCATTTCTCTATCCAGGCAGTAGTTCAATCCGAGCAGGTCATTTTTCCCACAATAGTGATTTTTCTGTTCCTACTCTCCCATTTACACGGCAGCATTGTCTTAATACCCGAGCTGCATGCCGAGAAGAATTGCAATTACCTTAAGATATCCGTATATATTACATTTAAAGTTCTCATAATTGATAAGAGTGAAATGTAGTTTAATGTTCTCATATGTCTCATTCGGAAATAACTCATGAATAATCGGAACTAAAGGAAATTTATTCCCATTGTAGAGAAGTACTGTTACTGCTTGTAGAGAAGTACCATAATTTTAGTCACCAAGCTAAAAGCTCAGTTTGATGGTACGACGAATTTAAATCACAAACAAGATCATTGAGACCTCCTTGAAACACAAAATGAGGTTCATTTGAGACTCAGGAGTCTCGAAATGTTGGGTCAGCATGGAGGCAAGAAACACGAATCTATTTGTTCAAATAAGACTTAGCAACGTTGTCAAACCTTTTTCATTTCCTAAAAGTAAATTTTATGAACTCAATGGCATGTATAGGATTACCTTGTGCACATTCGACTATTCCTGAACATTGACATCTGCAGAATAATGAATTGAAGTGACTGCAAATTAACCAATATGCAGCGTTTTAAGCATTTCCGTAGATTGGGAGAAGCGTGTGTGAGCTTGATTGGCAAAAACTGATTTCATATTCGAATTCAGCGTCCACGCTTTAGCCAAGAGCCATATTATTTGTTACAAAAATGCTGTTGGCCAGTGTAATCATAACAAAATCATGTAATTTGTACTTTACTTTAATTGCGTCTTTACTTACATGCATTAATTGCAGAGCGGAAATACCAATATCACGACTGTCGTAAATTGGGCAACTCTTCACAAAACGGTAACCTCTCTAAACCGAAATCTTTTGTCTCGGTCGATTCCGGTTTAGATTTTACTGTGTATTAATACTGTTTTGGAGCACGCGTGCGTAAGAGAGAGCGAGGAAGGCCGAGTTAGTGAATTACAGACACCGCACGAACCAAGGATCATGGATTATTATAAAATATACATTCTCGAGTTTAATACTACTAATAAGCTAGATGTCGATTATTCTAACGACTCGCCTCTGATTGGGGGATTCCTCTGATCGTTTCGCGGCAGGTGCCGGAGCAGTACTTTAAACAAGCGCTGTTCAAATGCAAGAACTGATCCAACTTGCTCTCGGTTGGCCATGTTCCACTCGTCGTTTACTAGAGCAGATCGCTCCAGTCTTCCCTACAGTTAGTCTGTTTCCGCCTGCTTCCACTACTAATTTTCCGCGTGAAAGCTGTTTCCATAACTTGTATCTCGTTGTCAGATTTGGTTGTGATTGCAAATTGAGGCTGAATGAATCCAGAAGTATTGTTAAATTCGGTAACATAAGTATTGTTAAATTCGGTAACATATATGAATAAAGAAATACCAGAAAATCATGTGTTTTGATTTTTATAAAAAATATAATATCAGGAACAGTTTTCGGGAACACGTATCTCCAACCTCAGTGTGATCAGCGATATCAAAGTGACGATGACATTTTTAATTTTAGTCCAGAGTTCTATTCAAATATTCAAGTTTCCGGGTGAAACCCGACAAGGTGGTAAACCTTCTCCACACATCGCAACAACATTCGCTTCAACATTTCACAAGCTCTTGGCGGGACATCTCCAGTGTTGCGTGGCAACAAGAGAAAACTGACGTTTGAAATTGCAAATTAAACAGTGGGTTCGAAATGAATGAACTCAGAGAGATATTGGCCCTTCGCGGAAGCAATAACACTGCCCAGCGCCTAAATTGAATCCTCTGTCGCATCGGTATTCTGTCCTCATTGCACGACACCGTGTGTCGTTCCTCTTCTACCTTTATTTCGGCTGTTACGAGCAGAAATACATACAATTGACTGAACTTCAAAAGGGAGGTATTTCAAACTCATAACCTTGTATTGTAAGTTCGATAGTCGTAACCCATTTCGAGTAATCTAGATTTCACTGAATGTTGTGTGGTGTGATGTTACAGTGTATGTGAACTACCACTGTATTAAAAAGGTTTTTAAAAATATAGCTGAATCATCTTGATTGTGATTCATATAACTAGATAGATTTGAATCGATTTACCGATAGGATTTACTCTTTACAAACAAAATGGGATTATATCTGTCGTAATTTTCACACAGACATCTTGACTTATTTCGCGCATGTTCACGTTCCCTGCCAAGCTTCAGAATTCGGAAGTAGGATTTGTCTCAATCTTCTGCAAGCGCAAAACAATACTAAGGTTTTTGTGAAACCTAACTCTAAGGGTCAATTTTACCTGAAAGATTTGGCGTTTTGTGACGGCGTTTGGTGAAATTATTCGGTGTTTCCTCACGTCCCATCTGCTGTATTCCTCAGGCACGTAAGTGTGGTGCTTGTTACATTCACGCAAACGGCAGTGTTCCTCTGGCGCGTAAAGTGAGATACGACGCCGACGCACATGTTGCGTTTCTCCCTGAGGAAGGTCGCATAATGGCGGGTAAAACGTTGATATCTATGCCTAGGAAGCGGCGGTGTCTCCCGGGTAGCCAAGTGACTACTGACTCTTATCGCGAAAGCATACGCTCTTATCTGACAACGTCTGAGGTGGAAACATTTAGCTCATTCGTGAGGTCTTTGACAGATTGATTACTGATTCCGAGCGCGTTAACTATTGTCATTAGTCCCGTAGGTGTAGATCATGTCTTTGTCCGGGGAGGGCGGTGATCTTTTCTCGCTGAATGGTGAGACCCGGCGCCGACCTACCGTCAGCTGCCTTCCTCAAACCAGGTATCTCTCATCAGGGGCGCACTACCCCAGCCGCAAAAAACCTAAGCTCCCAACTGGTCTCTCGACATGTGTAGTAGTGTAGAACATGTAAATTTGAGTGTGTTTAATTAAGGGGTGAGGATAGGACAAGGAGGAGGAAAGAAAGATCGTGGTTCTTGGCCAGTTTGTTAGGATACTGCACCGGCATTCGGCTAGGGTTGTTCGGAGAAACCACGGAAAACTACCGATCAGAGCAGCCGGACGCTAGAATTCTCCTCCAGACAGCGACTGAGTACGACCTAGCTACACTATGTGATGAAAAGTATCCGGACACGTCCAAAATGGTGTTATGGTGTGATAGTGTGTTTCATGGAAAGTTTCATGGAAAGGGCTTGCACCCCTTGTTGTTTTGTGTGGTACTGTCACGGCACAGGCCTTCGGTGATATTTTAAACAACTTCTTGCTTCCTATTGTTGAAGAGCAATTCGGGGATGTCTATTGCATCTTTGAACACGATCGAGCATCTGTTCATACTGCACGGCCTGAGGCGGAGTGGTTACACGACAATAACATCTCTGCAATGAACTGGCCTGCACAGAGTCCTGACTTGAATCCTATCGAAGACCTTTGGGATGTTTTGGAACGCCCAATTCGTGCCAGGCATCACCGCCCTATATCGATACCTCTCCTCAGGCAGCCCTCCGGGAAGAACGGGCTGCCATTCCCCAAGAAACCTTTCAGCACCTGACTGAAAGTGTGCCTGCGAGAGTGGAAGCTGTCATCAGGGCTAACACCCTATTGAATTCCAGCATTACCGATGGACGGCGCCACGAACTGTTGTCATTTTCGACCACGTGTCCGGATACTTTTGATTACATAGTGTATCTAGCTAGTGTCAAAAATTCTGTTTTTGTCGTAACTCGAACCTTGAATCTTCAGGTCAGATGCACTGCTGTTGATCAGTTGATGCACGGGTTCAGTCATTTGTATTTGTTATAGTTATTATAAACAAAAAAGAACATCGTGAGACTAATATAACTGTTATTTATTAAGTGTTTAATTAATATAACAATGCAACAATTTTCTACTGAATTCCAGAAAGACCTACTGTTTATATTGAAACACATAATGTGTTTCCTTACACTAATTAGAACATTAGCGTAAGTAATCAGTATATATTTTGGACTGCGCGGTACGTACGACAAGCGCGGCGATCAACGATGGGAACTAGCAACGGTCGCTACCGCCGCCGTTGCCGCCGCCGCGAGGACAGCGTGAGAATGTCGGTTACGAACTGGGCGGCGAACGGCGAAGATTTCAGCCGTTAGGACAGTCGCGGAGAAGTGGCCGGTAGGTACGGACGTGTGGCGAAGAGCTCGCCGTTAGTGCATGGACAAAGGGAACATGCGGTGTATTTTGTAAAGTAGTAGCAACTGTAAAACAATAGACACGTGAAGTAGAGATCGAGAATGTTATTAGGATGAGAGATCAGCGACGAGAGAACAATCGATCGCGCTTGTATTATTTATCGCGGTAAGAATAACACCGAAATTGTGTGGTGCTGAACTGAGGCCAGCACGTGTAGTAGCCGTGGGTTAAGTGATTAAATCCAGCGACGGAAGATAATCAGAGTGAGGTGCAACACCGAGGTACCAGGAGCCGAATCAGGAAGGATTCGCAAGGTCACCAGCCGAGGCGATCGCCACGCCATCAGCCGCCGACGACGCCCAGCTGCTGCGAAGGTCGGCGACCCCTGCCGACACGAGCCGTGCTCCAAGCATCGAAGGTATTGGTCGGGGCCCCGAAGGTATGATAATATGTATTACACCTAATCTTGGTACCAAGGCAGAGTGTATAAATGTTGTTAGATCATGTAATTAACAAATCTGGTTCGTGAATAAATGCTGTTCATTATTGTACTTCATTTATTAATTAACTTTTCTAATGCTATACCAACTTATCGTGGGGACCCATTCACGGAAAAGATACCCTCCTTTAGTAATTTCTTGCAGTGAAAATACCCGGCATCACCAGGTACGTCACAATATCTATCCTAGTTCAGAATGAGAATTCAGAATATCTATCCTAGTTCAGAATATCTATCCTAGTTCAGAATGAACGATTTATCGTGAAACCATTATTTATCGTGAAATCGGTCAAATTGACAATGTCACCGATAGTCAGCCAGAGGAACCATAATTACATAGTACTCACAATGACTGACATTACAAAAAAATCGAAAAGGCTACTCAGAAATTATATATTAAATTTGTTGTATCTTGTAAATTTGTTAACTGCAATTACCATTAAAATCGGTGAAAACAGCAAAAAATGCATTAAAAATGATGTAAAAGGGTAAACAAAATGACTTATTAGTCGAAATCTATGAAAAATGCAAAAACTGGCATAAAAAATGGATCATTTCGTTTTGTCATAACATAAAATTGATTTCTATACTAAACGGCATTGTTCTAAAGTGAAAAGCAAAACATGACATTTCATTAAAATCCGCTCCCTACTCATAACGTGTTCTACAACACCGGTCTGGAGACAAGTCGGGAGTTTAGTGCATGTTCCGCTGATGGAGATACTGAGAAAGAGAAAGTAAGCAGACGTGTAGGTTGAGGCAGGATCTCAGGGTCAGGCAAGGGATGCACGCCACACTTGCCGAAAAATGCGTGCACCACACGTAGGGGAGTAATGATCGTAGCAATGTACTCGAGTTACGTCTAACGGAACTTGCGTCTAATGGAATTTCCGAAAAAAACCAAGTCTCAAATGTTATGTAACACATTGGTTAAAAGTTTCAGTTATTTTTGTTACAATATTGCTGATAATTTGAACTATGATTTGTTGTAAATATGTTTCCAATGCTTTGTAAAATTTCATTGGGTACAAGAGATAGATGTATTTACTATAATGATTTGCTGCACCCCAATTAGCTTTCTAACCAACGTATATGAATATTGTATTAATAAATTCTCTGAAACATTTAGTAAGTAATGCTTTGGTAATGACCTACAGTTTTTATAGATACCTGTTAACTACGGAGAGCTGTCAATGTCTGCATACCTTAGGGTGATGCATTATATTAAACGTGAGAAAAAAAAATTCTTCATGAACAGTAACAACGAGTTGATCAGATGGCCGAGATCGATAGGGCAGTAATGCAGTAGCTGTCTCGGACCAGAAGACCGCGCTTTCGAGTCCCGCCTCAGGAATGGGTGTATTTGTGTATGCCTATATGGGCATGCCTCACAATCATCATCTCATAGTCCATACCCCCAGGACTAACAACCTTGAGAGTAAAAATCGGGATTCAGCTAAAATGCTGACCCCCGCCCCCCAGAAGGGTACTTGCACCTGTTGAAGGAGGAAGCGTACGTGGTCCGAGTTGGCCTATACGCGAAAAAAAACAACAACAAATAAACAGGAACAACGGAAAAACGCCGAGTTTGGGATTCTCTGAAGGATGACAGGGAAACTATGGGCTTGGATCTGCATTGACCCGAACTCTTGCACCGGATTAGGTGGCTCAGGTTATCTACTGATGTCACTGCAGTGCCTCTGATCGGGAGTTCCTGGGTTCGAATTCCGACGGTGGCACGACTTTCCACATAGCTAGGTCGTATTCAGCCGCCGTCTGGGGGAGAATTCTAGATCCAGAATGCTCTGACAGATAGTTTTATGTGGTTTCTCCGATCAACGCCAGACGAATGCCGAAGCAGTATCCTAAAAACGCGCCACGAACAGCACGCGAACTTTCCTTCCCCTTCCTTGTATCCTCATCCCTTACACAATTACTCTTACATCACCTACAAAACCGTTTATGTGGGGAGCTTTAAGCGTTTTTCAACTGGGGTGGTGCCCCACTGGTGGGAGGTATCTGAGTGGGGAAAACCCCTCTCCCCGAAGTGTAGGCCTCCGATGCATCTCATCATCGAGCGAAAGAACATCGCTACCGCCCGTTATAAAAACATGCACTACTCTTTCGTGACTATTGACAATATAGTTGAGGCTCCCCGAAAACACAAAACAATCAGTCAACCGAGCTCTTGTATAGACAAGGCGTAGGGATTTTTGAAATGTACCATTCAGTGGTCTACCCTACACTAGACGTAGAAGTGAATGTTCTACTAGCCAATAAAAATTAATAAGAAATAATCTTTAGAAATAGTTGCATCAAAGTTATTATCGGTCAAAGGATATTTTGTTTGTGATCGAGTAACGAGGTTCAAGTCCGTACAAATCTTTCGGTGAAAAATTTATTCAGGTGAAGCCAATCACCCTAAAAAAGATGTACATTTGAACTGTTAATGAAGATCCAGTAGCATTTGCAAAAGCTCTGTGCTGCATGTTTTAAAAGAAATACTACATCTTCTGTAAGTGTTTTATAGAGGCCGCAAACTTCGATGCAAATTCAGTATTCCGAACTCGAAGTCGGAGTTCATTTTGTCGCGTTTTGTATTGTTCCTCAGCCATCTCCCTTTCCGAAGACAAAAGAAACTCAACAGAACTTCTGACTCGTTGAGAAGTAGGTCAGCAACGCGATGAAATTACAGAGCATCTGACAGATGTTGGACAGAGCGATATGAGTTGCAGATGAAGTTTCCTCTGAAACAGCGTCGAACTCCATTCGTATTAGCAGATTGAGGACACGGAATCGGTGAATCGGAACCACTCAGAGGCATTTCATAAATAAAACACTATCTTCGTGAAAATGTTGTATTCAGAGTGACTCGAAATTGGCTGAGTCAGGTGGATCATATTTCAGGGAAACTTGAGTGATATCTCATTCGTGAAAAATCATACGTCCGTTTTCGTCACAGAAGAATTAGGTCGCACCAACTGAGGTGACGCACGGCATAAACTAATATCAGTGCAGTGCCAATGACCGGAAGGTCCTAGGGTTCGAGTCCTGAAGGTGGCAGGATATTTGTAACTAGCTAAATAACTGGATCGTATTCAGCCATATCTGGAGGTGTAGAGGCTGGCTGTTCTGTAGTTTTTCGTGGTTTCTCCGATTGACACGTGGCGAATGCCGGAGCTGTACCCTAACAAATTGGCAAAAATCCACGTGCGATCTTTCCTTTATTTTTTTTTACTTTATCCTCATCCCTTACTTACACACACACACACACTAACATTCACTGCCCTATCACACATTCCGGGAGCTTAGAAATTGTCTCGATTGGGGCGGAGTGAGATGCATGGATGGGGAAGCTTGGGATGGGGCAAGCCGATGTGCACTTCGGCACCCAACTAGCAGGGCACTAACACCCTTAGCTCTTGTGATAAAAAATGCACTGAGCTTCCTGGAAAAATGAACATAGGATTGTCGTACCGGGAAACACAAAATAATCAATCAATAATGTCACGTACCACGATAGCAAAAGTATCAATACCAGAGACCGCAAGTCGGCGGTGCCCTAAACACAGAGAAAAACCTTATACCAAATGACTCGCGAGAATAGATGTAAATTACGCGTTTATTGCTATAATTGCGACGCTGTTTCATTTGGACATATTTTCGTGCACTGAGTGGCTAAATGCGAATGGCTGATATTCTGAGTGGCAAAACGCTTCACACGTTTCGTTACGCATACAAGTCTACAGTGTACCAGGAAAGTCTCTCCACATCAAGCGGAATCAGGGCTTCCTATTATAAATTGCCAAGGTGCCCCTGCGGGAAGACTTTCGTGGCACGCTAAACGTTTTCGTGAAGCAATGAAATTTACGGATGAATAAATGAAATTTCAGGATGATCAATGAGACAATTTCTTCAGACACAGTGTTTAGCAATTCTTATCTACGAAAGAATGAAAGTTTTTACGAACTTTTTAATTATCACGGATTCCTAGGGAAGACAAGAAAAACTGACTGACTCTTTGTCGTAGCAAAATTTAAATACAACTTTCTTGCTCGTAGTATTCTAAAAGAATTGGTCTGTTTCATTCCGACAATTTTACCTACCAGATAGCACCTGCAGACTTTTGTGTTTGTTTGAAATAGAGCATATTCCCAACTTGTATAGGCCTCTGTAAACATGTATCTTGTTTTAGTGGCAAATAAAATAACCATTTCATACATTCAAATACGGCAAAAAATGAAAATTCCAATGTAAATATGTATCAAGTCTAATATATTTATTTGTACCTAAACACTAATTTTTTATAGAAATAACTGCATTTCTGTATACTTTGTTTAGAATTACTCGACGTTAAACATCAAAAGTTGGAATTAGAAAAGTTTTTAATATTGTTTTAAATACACATTTGAAAAGAGGCACCAGTTCTTGAAATAGACAACGTGAAATTAACTGATGACTTATAACCCAATTGATGCAAACGTAAACTTAGTTATTTGCTCCAAATTACGTTACTACGATATTTAGTATTTGTTCGTGCAACCTGTCTATATGTAATTTTCTATATTTAATACTCGCTTCTATGTAAGCGAAGATTCAGTTTTTTCATTACTGTGCCGTTTCGTAAGCCTTTTAGGCTCCAACGGGCACGAGGAATTGAAAGTATTCCTCACCTCACTTATTTTCGAAGAAGCCAAAGCACGTGGCAGTTGCAGCAGCTACGCAAGATGATGTAATCTCATCGCGTTGTTTGAATATTACACAACTAACACCACAAATTTGGTAATTTAAAATATCAACTCATGATGTAATTCATTATAATTCTCAAATACACACTGTTCTCATCTTTTAATCATAACAATTTGAAATGGCTAATCTCATTGGGTACGACTCCAAGAGGCCGGGAACGCACAACCGGCCTGAGCAAGCGGCAGCCCTCGCCAGCCAGTTCGTCGCAAATCTTCTCGGAGTGAACCTCGTGTCGATCTAGCGACGGCTCATAACTTACTTTCGCAATTTGCCATGCATGCGTTCGTAACTTCCGTCCAACAAATTATTTATGCACTTTCTGTTAATTGTGTTATGTTATAGCACATGGCATTGCATACTTTGCATATTACCAATTACATTCATTCAAGTTGATTATTTATACGCGAGTATAAGACTTTGTGTTACTGCCTCTGCTGCGTAACGTGCTTCTCGAATATTGCAACCGCAATCATTTGAACTGCTTCTCTGACAACATTTAAGCTGTGCTATTGTAATCAATCTGAACCGTCCTAATACCACCGTGAGGGAATGTGTTAATTAATATTGCAATACCAAGTATTCCAATCACATCATTCAACATGTGAACTTACAATTCCATTGTTACAACAATTCTAACAGCGCCCGTGGTTCAGGCATGCCATTATTCATGTTCTCAGTAAGACAATGTCTGTGAACAAGCCTTCAATGAGAGCACGCAATCATAAACTTCACGCTCTCAGCAACTGGACACGGCAGGTCTGTCTCTCAACTTCGCAGCCAACGATGCTCCCGCAGCAGGGGCGCTCTGTACGTCCAGCCTGGAACATCATCAGCTGCCAGATCTACTGGACAACACACGTTAACTGTGTATTTTCTGTTTCAGCACTACATGGTTATTTTTATATTAATTCCATACAATGTATTCATATAATTGTATTTACTATTATTCATATGCTTATCAAGCATGGTACTAATTGCCAATCTTTAACTGGTTCTTTCATTATTAAATTCCCTGAAATATGTTTACAAGCAGCTTAGTGAGCTCATCTTTTCATGTGTAACTATTCAGTCATTTTAATTACACATCTTAATTCACATTTATTGTGTTTAATCCTGTGTGATGGTGACTATTTCCCAATTGATTAGCTTTACAGTTAGAAACAAGTTCAATGCGCCTTCTATGGTTGTCCTTCAGAGTTATGGAAAGAGTGACGGAGAATTGATATGTATTTAAATTAATCACCTCTCAATCTATAGTATGCCGCTTCCACCACCTCCCACAATATTTAAAATAAAATACGCGTCATAATACAAACTATATACTTTACATTCACACTCTTTCTTTTATTCTGTAAAAGTTTTGCTAAATTGCTAACTTTATTTTCATTACAAAATTCATTGTTGATAATTAAGCCGTACGTCAAAATAATATGCAGTGTAAAACGATCATAACAACCATTAACTTCTAAAAATTCCTAATACTTTCTATTAGACAAGTTTTGAATGATTTACGGAAATATACTTGGCAGAAATGTAAAGAAAGTACCAAATGTTTTACATTTACACCAGTCAAAAAAGGTAGGAAAATGTAAACATTGAACGTGAGGTAAACTATACAAGTGTAAGGAAGCATTATTCTTTGGAATAATACATTAGCGTTTATTTAAAAAATAATATATCTCTTATTGGTGTAGATCGGCGTGCATTCTTTAAGAAAAAAAAATACAATAGAACCTTAGAGATGCTCGGAAGATCGTGAATGTTGCTGCGAAGCAGCACTTCCTTCATAAATAACCTTAGTGATGATAAATGGCGGATATGATTCATTTTTTACTTCGTTCAGATTAAACGCTTTTAAAAATTAAAGGGGCTGTAACGGAAGAAACATATCTTAAAAACACGTTATAAAGATATCAAGCAGAAGTATGAAATAAAGATGTCGAGAGAAATAAATGGCCTTCTTCGCAGTATCTTGGCGAGGTGAAACATTTTAAGATGTTATTTTTGAAGATTGCGGGCTATTCGCGGCTGCAGATCGAAACGTACGGCCGCTGACGAAGCAAGGACGAACTAACACCGTCAGCGGTTTGCTCACGGCGAGATTTAACTATTGAGACCTGGCGTCTAGGAAGAAAATCATCTTTAAGCATCGTAAACAAAGTAATTGTGGACAAAGCAATATTATAACCAGTCTGAAGATATGACATATAACATTGAGAAATAAGATCAAAATGCTCACATTGAAATATTGCAACGCTTCCAATCAATAGCCTGAAGAAAATTTGTACGTCTCATGGGACGTAACGAACGCAATTATACACAAAGACTTACATATCCCAACAATAAAAGAAGAAATCAACTAGACCAGTGCAAAATACCCACGACTACATAACCATCCCAATATTTTAGCCATCCACTTACTAGACAATAATGACATCACCAGACGACTAAAACGACATAATAATTTAGACATTGGGTATCGACTGTAAATTGATTGTTCTAAGTATTTATTATCGTATATAATTATTGTTAACTACAATTAATGTAGTAATATTAGTGGAGTACGGTCTCTACTCCTCTCATTTAATAAGCACTAATTTATGCAATTTTTCCAAATGTTTGTTTGCAAACAAATTGAAAAATAGAAATTACCAAAGAACAAACTATTTTGACCCGACTATTCCACTCATGAAATATCAGTCAATAGCGCTCAAGAATTGAAACCATACACAGAGACTTCTTACCTAATGCATTATGATTATTAATTCTTGATTATCACCTGCTAGGAGATGATAATGTTCGCATGTATTCTGTTTACAGGCAGAAATTATATAATGGCGCTGTTTTGTAATATTCCATGATCTCTTGAGCGTCAATTGTTGCCAAAAGTTACAATCGAGATTTAAAAGCCAAAAGTTAAATCGAGATTTGGTTCGGCTTCTAATAATGAAATAAACTAAATTATTTACAAAAATAAACCAAGTAGCACAATTAAGAATACAAAATATGTTTGGAAACAATTTGAGAACTATTGTAAAGAAAAAAATACAAACTAACTTTACTTATGACAAATGAAGAGAGAGCACATTCTTTAAAATGTTGCAGCATGAATATGAGAAAATTGGTTTCACAAGAATAAATAAAAATATACCGTAAAACTACGAATTCATCTTTGCATTAAAAATTAGCGAACAAAACAAGTTTTTTTCAAATTTAAACTTTAAAAATTGTCTATTTAATAATTGTACCTTTAAATAATTTTGTTCTCTTTGTTTGGTTATGTTTCGTGTCCGTCTTATGTTGTTTACATTTATTTACATTACAATCTGAATGAATATCAGTTATACACGAACAAGGTTTTATTAAAATTATATTATAGAAATTAACGATACGAGAGTATAAAGAGGGGGATCTTTTCATGAGTGGTATGTTCATGAAAACGTGCGACGATAAGAGCGAGTTTTCTTATTTACCACGAGTGCAATTATAACCCTTTTATCCACTTGTTACATTCAATATTTTTTTCGTTTCCATTAAAGAATACTTTTAATTTTGAGAAATTCAAATGTAGCTTTACCATTTGGAGTATGAATTTGATGACGTTTTATTGGTTTTGAACAAGGTCTATTTTAGCAGAACTTACAGTGCATATTTATATTCACCTTAGTGTCTTAGAGAATAATGTTTGAAATAAGAAATAAGAAACGTTTGAAAATAGAAAATATTTAACATACTTCGGATGAAATATATGAAGAAGATGACAAAGCCAGGTAAACATTACTTCGTACGAAAAGTGAGGGCATGTATGAGAAAACAACACGTGTTAATATTGGAAAGGAGACAGGCGATTCAGTTCCGACTCAGATATTTTGCTGGTGCACTTTTCAGAGCGGGTAAATCCAACTGACGATAACATTTTCTATATTTGTAATGTGCTAAGACCAAATGTTTTACACGTAACACATGTTTGTTACACACATTTATGTTAAATATTTAATGTGGTTCCATTACTCATCTAGTGTCAAACCAATATGGTCATTGTCATACTTGTTTATGTTGAAGACGTGCAATATAAACGAAATATATCTGTGCGACTTCTATGTTAGGATGATTGATGAACAGTATTAGTAAAACAATAGTTTCTAAATTAATTTATTGTACTACAAATATTAACACGATTGTTTAAGAAGTAGTCATAATTATTCGTTTATAATTTTGTTTCATTCGTTTATTGGATCTGTGTTTTTAATGTACGTAATCTGCTAGGTACATTTTTATTCATGTTTCATGGCTGTCTGGAAATGTCCTGGCTACATCTGTATTATCACTATGTTTATGGCACGCATGCCATAAACATAGTGATAATAAAGGATTTTACAGAAACAATATCTTAACCGCCTGTTTCCTTGAATTTGGCATTATTTTAAATAGTGTACCAATTCTTTCTTCAGAAAAAAATGAGCATTTCACAACATTTGCTGCTTGTCACTAAACACCCTTATGTGAGAATATAATTTATATTTATGATTGTGTGTAATTGAATGTGAACATTAACTTTAACGAAAAAGACCAGACATTTCGAAATATATTTTGTTATACATCAAGTATGTTAATTACTGTAAAAGTATCAGATTCAATTGTTATTTGTGTTTTTATCAAAAGTGGGGCAGGGCAACATTTAAGTTACTAACACACCAACGCCCTAACAAGCCTTGTTCCCTCATCGCTGCGAAACCTCTGTTGAAGCATTTATATTACGAGTGAGTTAAACAATTAGAAGATAAACTGTATTATCACTTACACTTGGGGGGTCAGGAAAATTTAATGGGGGATATACAGAGGAAATAGCCCGCACATATTCGATATTATGGCTGTTCACAGTCAGTATTGGATAGAAGCCAAATTCCACAATATGATTTTCAGATGTGTAGATTCTCCTTCGCCTGTACTGGATAGAATCCAGCATATTTAGATTCCTCTAGTTTTCTCGTGGTAAATTTACATTGCATTGTTCGACTGAAAATAAAATAAATATGTATATACGTGTTTATTTTCAGTCGCTTTTTGCCTGCATTTGAAGCCAACCAAAAAAATTCACGAGGATAATTAAAGGACATTGTAGCTCTGTTTCTGGTCTGCTATTGTTTAACGATATGAGAAGACAAAAGAGAAGTCTTACATACAAACGAATATGCAGGCCAAGTAAGGGTACAGGCGTTAGTGTCTTTCTAAGAAATTACTCGATCTTAATGGTTTCGAGTAACTCAATTATCGATTTATCGCCATTTATATTTTGATATTACATATATTATGATATTCAGAAGACACATCCCTGACATGACAAAGACCATTATGAGTTTATGATTTTTCTGTATTTCTTTAAAGAATCTAGCAGTGGTCCAACTGCACAAACTTTCTAGAAATACTTGTAACTTTTGCGATTTAAAAAGAAATTGTGAAAGAAAGAAAAATGACATCTGCATAATTTTCTTAGTGTCTTTTGATCTATCAGAAAACAATATTTAAAGAAACTGTTTGAAGTCTTTCTAAGAACCTTTCTAATAAATTGCCTCTATTTCAAACAAAAATCACGCGAAAACAACTTGTATTTTCAAAAAAATTATCTTATTTAAAGAACTAATATTCTAGAACATACTTCCTTATTGAAGTAGTCGTGCTTCTACAACATACACTTTTTCCCATTATTTGTACGCTACACATTATCGGAAACAGAGGGCGCCAAAACGTGTATTTACGTTGCAATTTTGAAATCGAGTTTACACAGCATTACAATATACAGTATACTCCATGTTACGTACATTTATTTCTTTAATAGGTTGTTTATATTTGTATTATTCATGCAAATATAAATTTCATAACCTGATACTATGTGGCTAGGCCGAAGGCCTTTAAAACAATACAAGACCTACATCCTAAAGAATTCTAACCTTTCAAATTCGGGCACTTTCACAACGGTCATTTCCGGTCCGTCCATTTTGAGTATGTGAACATATTTTTCAAACTCCATACCGGAATAATGTGAAAGTGTACTACGAGCGAGCGTTTCTTGGTCATTTACTACGTACATTACTACTTTCGCAAAAAAGGATGTACTCGAAGATGTTTAAGTTTATTAACTAGTAAGTGAAACTTTATCAACTGATTTCCTACATAGGCACATTATTCAAGACATAAAAATCCCTTCTGGAATTCCAACCTCAACATCAGCATTATGCTTAGGGAGGTCAAAATGAAGTGTTAAGTATTAAATAACTATTTCCACATGAATTTTTATCTTCTCTTGCAGACACTACAAACTAACTGCGCGCGGCGATGCTTCAAACCTGCTCAAAGCCGTGGATTTTTAAGGGCGAAAAAAGTAGATTTACTTGCATGTAAATGATCCTCAAGCCTAAATGACGCCTCTGAGCTAAATTCAAATCGCCTGTTTCTCGCCCAAGAAATACCTTCTTTCTCTGCTAGTTGGTGAAAGGAACGTAGCGAAATTTGCGTGGTCAGACGGAAGAGCGGGCCTAATGGCCCGATTCTCCCCACGTGAAATAAGGCATTAATTCATTTCAACTCCGACCTGTTAAATTGATTTGAAAAATGCATTTGGCGATCAGTGAGGAAAATAAAAATGATTATGACTCTTCTAGAGTCCGTTATTATAAGATTATCACTTCGAAATTAAATTCAGATAATATGTCGATGGTTTCGACTTTCTCCGTACTTTCTAAAGGTGTTTATAAGTCTCAAATTAACTAAATCACCTTTTAACCTAGACTAATCATAACATTTTATGAATTGTTTTACATGGTATTTAGAATAAATAGGATTATTATGTTTAATATTATAAGATTATCACAATAAAAAGTTATAGTTTTGATATATTTATTATTTCAATTTTATCAAAGAAGTTATATAAATTAATTTTTAGCAACTATTAAAATCTTAGGAATTTGGGCTTGACTATTATGTTTTATTTACAACACAATGGAAATTTACTAGCAGCTCAAACCAATAGGTTATTATTATTATTATTATTATTATTATTATTATTATTATTATTATTATTATTATTATTATTATTATTATTATTATTCGAAGTGGTACCATAAATAAACGCTCCATTCTCTGTTTAACTTGTGTTTTAGATGCATTTATTGTTAGAAAATATGATATTTCTACCTCGTTTAAATTTTCATTACTACCTTTTGCAACTGTAGAACTTACCAGTTTTAATTAGTGATGAATTGCGACCGTTCCGGCTCTGTTCTTTCATTACTTCACGGAACACTACCACATTCAATGCGATTAACGATGCATTCTTTGCCTTGTGAACGGTAAGAGGACCGGAACGTTTTCAAATCAAACCTGGCCAATTCGCATACAAAGAGTGCAATATGCAGTATTGGAAATGGAGGGAACGATAAACGCATTGTGTGTAAACGCATGTAAATTTACGAGTACTTACATTTGATATTGACTCTTCTGACGTTAGGAACTAACGTTAGGAAATCTAAAATATGTTTACCGCTTCAGGCTGTCATATCAAAAGACACTGAGGTAACATTTCTTTACTTGGTTCGGATATAAAAATACTATGTGTACGAGAATATATTTTCTCGCGCTTAAATAATAAGGCAAATGTTGGAACATTTTCAATGCATTAAGGCAATTGTATTGCAGTAATACTTTAGATTTTTTTGAGAACGGTTACACGTTTAGTTCATATATTTTTATTTTAAGTATTTCATTCTTTCATTGAGGAAGTGGGTCTTTCAAATTTTCTTTGTATTTGAAGGATGTGATAAAAGCTGGGTATTGTAATCTAAAATCCTAAAATTGTCAATAAAAGGATACAAACTTTTCCACAACCTGTTCTCTCACTCTTCTCATTAACGCTTGGGAACGTAAAAACAACTACCTACTCCACCATTAAAAGTTTCACCTGAGGCCCAACTGATATTTGCCGGAAAAACACACTGAAAGGCGAAACTTTTCTCTAAACCCGGAGCCCCTCCAACAAGAATCATTTTTCAGATACTACATTGCATGTTGTTAGGTTTATCTTGTTCCAATAGGCTTATAAAAATGCGTTGAAAGTCAAGAACGAGATAACACGTGTCAAACTTTTGTATTTTGTTGGACATTTGTTACCAGTGAGTCCCTCTTGAGAGTGTGCAGTAATAAGATAACGTTACAACTATTTAGAAACTGTGTTCCAGTTCCGTAGGAGAATTTGTTACAGCTTAATATGTCCCAATTGAGAAAATATATCTTGGAAATATTTTGCATATAACTGTGATTCAAGTAAACACTTTTATTGATCGTGTTAGTGTTCTAAAATGTCAACGTTAGATTGTTGAAGAACTGCAAACAAAAACAATTTGATTAATCAATAAAATTTCTTTGTCTGATTCGCAATTTTATGTAAACTCTTAAATACATCCATTTCAAAACCTATTCAGATTAAATTATTGATTCTATATTAGACAATAACACAGATTGAACATGTTGCTCGACTGTGTGAGTGTTCCTTTATTTCAGGCGGAAACCAAAACCTCCGGGCTGGAAGCCTGAGTTCAGGTAACTGGAGGAGAATTCTAGCGACCGGTTGCTCTGATCGGTAATTTTCCGTGGTTTCTCCGATCAACACCAGGTGAATACCAGAGCAGTACCTTAATATATAGGCCACAGAGTGAGCGCGATGTTTCCTTCCTCTTTCTTGTCCTATTCTCACCCCGTACTTACACACACTTACTCTTGCGTGCACTACACTACCACACATGCCGAGAGATCAGACGGGAGCTTAGAGCTTGTCCGGACTGGGGCGGTGTCCGGCTGGTGGGAAATACCTGGTTGGGGAAACCTCCGCTAGCCGATGGTAGGTCGTCACCGGATATTACAATCTGTGTCATTCGGTAAACTATTCGAGGGATTTCATTGACAAAGGAAAAGTTACGGAAGTCGCTCTTTCAGTTTGTCAATGTTACCCAAACGTTTCTATTCACGCTGGAGCAACAGCTTTGATCTGACTCTTCACTGACTAGCTACCCGACGTTCGATGTGTAGTCAGAGATGTTGCTTGTATGTGTTTGTTCAGGTTTCTTGTACGTGCTCAATAACTTTTCACGCCTTCCAAACTTTGTATGAGATGATTCTCGAATATCTCATCCGTCGTAATTGTTTCGTTTCATGAATGAATTCAATATTTAGTGTTGCAATGCACAAGATTAACATTATATAAGTTATTAAAATTTATATACAGAATTTATGAGTCTGTTTCTGGAGTTCCTGTACTAACTTGTACTCTGACAGTTAATCTCCCGTCAGAAATAGGCAACGAAATGGTTGACAGTCAGAAGTATCTCACCCATTCACTGTTGAGGTCGTTATTTGGTTACTTTTCGCCGACGTGCTGATCCATGCAGAGATAATGAAGGATGAGCAGGAGGCCGCATAGGCAGATAATGAAAGATGAGAAAAACATTCACCTTTAAGAATCGGATTGTGGCCATGAAATGAAACAAAATATTGTGTGCGATCTATATGTAGTCGATTAAAGTCGGACTTGCCCATGAAAGTTTTCAGAGGAAATCATACGTACAACAGATTCCAGCAGTCGATATCTTAATTCTGATTAGCCCGTATCGATACGCATAGTTAGACACTGTCGAAACCTGAGGGACAATTGCACACATCGTTTCCGACTTCAGCCTAAGGGGCGTCAGACATCAGTTCGCTTCACAATATTTGCGAGAATTTTAAATGCAGTCAGCAACCAAAATTATCACCCCGTTACAATACATTGATACATATATATGAAGCATATCTTTCATATATTGCGTCTTGTACACCTTCATCGTGTTATGTTTGGCTGTTTACCATTGAAAATTGTCACTTTGTACTACTTTCAATATGTTTCTCGACACTTCACGCTCTCCATTCACATGGCGGCCAGCGTCTGGTATGGGTTTTCAAACGAAGCGCACGTGTTGTGGTCACGAAACAAACTGATACTCCGCACAACGAGCAAATATCGGTGCGCCGGAGTAACCCACCCATATTTTTCCACCATTTTCCACAGTGGCCTTGCGGTTTCCAAAGCTTCTGTTGGGAACTCTCCGTTTGTGACTTAGTATCCCAGAAGAGGAAATCCGGAAAGGGGCTTCTGGTCTTTTGGACAAAAGACATCACCCAGATGCAAATCAACGGAAACGCACTTTGAAGAACTCGGAAGCACGTGTTCGTGTTGTTTGTTTCGTTTGCTTGTCTTTTTTTACGTTTGTGTTTATAATTCGTCGTGATTTGTGTGGTCACTCCTGCGTTTTTCTCCTGCAGTTAAAATTAGCTGCGTGTGCTCGAGATAAAGTAAATGCAGACATTCAAATACCATCCAATGAAGTGTTTAACACAAACCTCTATTCAACAGTATCTAAAGCAAAAACTAAAAGTCGATAGCGTAGTTATTTCTTATCGAAGAATTTGTATCTTCGTAGTAAGTGATACTGGAGTATTTATAGTTGATAGTTATTTCTCATTTCACTAAAATATTGCTTTTCTACGAATTCATTTTTCCCACTGACAGTATTTGTTTCTAGTAATTCCGTAGACGTTGGTTTTGAGATATATAAACAGGACATACACATTCTAATGTTCGAAGCTTTCTACCACTGTTCTCTTGATATAAATGTACCTTTGTATTAGTCTCAATTATACCACAGGGTTTGATTAAAAAGTACCTTTACCACTATCGTTTCTCATTGGAACATGACTGACAATTAATAAAACAAAATACAAGAGAAAACAAACTTATATTTGTTCATATATTTCAAGTTACTTTGAACAAAAACTAGAATTTTTTTGGAGGAAAGTATTTAATACCATAGATGAAGTACATAAGGATTACACACAATCACAAATCATTGCCGGATCATTATTAAAAAACGATGAAAGCTTTGCGAGCACGTCGTCTTTGAAGCATGATTGAGAAGGTTGAATAAGCATTTAGTAATGATCTCGAGGTCAGCAAACCTTTAAAGGCAACTCATGTCTTCATAGAGTCATCTCATCTTTTGAATTTCATTATCAATCTTTTAAATTGGCATTCAAAACTTTAACCGTAACAAACAAGCATTCGATAAATAAAACCGTCACTCTCTCCAAAAATCAGTTGCAGTAAAATCATATTATATAAATAAGCTATACTTTGCTATCAATGAAAAACATTCAATTTGAAAAAATAACATGTAAATAAAAAATATAGACATTTTTACCTGTATAGAAATAATTAAAAACATTCTCAAATTTACAGGAAACATTAAGATCCAACATTGTAAATCTCTTTGTATTTTATTGTTTGTTACTGTGTTGATTGTAAATTTCTATCAATTTTCATTTTAAGACAATCAGTTGATTTATTTAAAAAATAATTAGTGAGTTGTATTCTATATAATTTTTCTTACTACTATATTTAAAAATTAATAATTAATTTTATTTATTAATTTATTTAATTTTATTGTACTTGAAATACAAAACAAATTATTTCTCTAAATTATTTTTTTAATAAATCAACTGATTGTCTTAAAAATTAAGATAGTGAAAATCGACAGAACTCTGTATATTTTAATAGGCGCTCATCAGTGTGTTTCGTTTCACAATTCGAAAATTGACCTGTCTCGCGAGTACTCATTAATCCTAGGTAATCTCTTAGGACTGTTAAGTCTAAAAATGCACTAGAAGTAAACAATAACAATATTGCGTCCGTTCTACGATTTCCAATTCCCAACACGTTTCCAATTACAATGCCATTTACAATTTACCCTGAAGAAGTATCTGAGAGGAAGCACAGTCGCCGTGACCTATCGACTAACGAGTCCGTAGCCAAGATATCTAAATGTCCTCCTGGTGATGTGGTCAGAAATATAGTGCGCCAGAAAAGTATTTCCGCAGTGGCACCGAGTTAGTGAAAGTGCTGTAAAAGAAATATGTCGGTAACATAAGCTGCAGCTTGTAAAAACGAAAATTAAATGCAGCTTGCAGCAGCATCCAAATGCAGCTTGTAACAAAACGTAAATTGCATATTGTTCCCTTCACTTGTTTCCTAGTAATCTGGATGCTTCCAACATGAACGCATATTTCTTGACTTGGCTCGGTGGTGAGAGACTTTTCTAGCGCACCGTACTAAGGCACAGACACTATACACCGCCTTGCTCTCCAAAACACTGTCTACCCCGTCGCTAGAAGAACCTTCCACGCCGGAGGCGCCTTTTCGGGCAGAGACTCGCATCCAGCTCACGTTCCGGTGGTCACCTCCTCCCACTCCACTTGCGAGGCCCCCCAACGCGTGCTCCCCAGCGGCATGCGCGCCCTCTTTGCATGCTCCGTGCATCCGTGACAAGCCACAGTATGCGTATTTATACAATAGCGCAGTCACCCCGTTTTTTGGCTAGTAAGGGATGCGCGCGCATACAGGTAGCGAACCTGGCGGAGGTCAAGTAAAACTACGGGTAGATGCTACTGAATTATACGTATTTCTTTGTGAAAATGCTTTTATCTATTGCGGATTAAAAATTTAAAAAGAAATTCGTATTCTTCTCGTGATTTTATGTATTGCTAGGATTTCAAGGGTAAGTCATTAAATAACACGTAAAATTACATCGAGCCAACGTTTTAACCTTACATTTGACATATTTGATATGCACCAACTGAATTCTTATACTTTTTCAGTTAACATGTTAGTAACAATGTGTGTGTTGAATGGAGCGCACTATTCTGCAATTAAATGCAGCAATAATGAAGAATGAAGAAATGTATCCTGAATTGTTTTTTAATTGTCTAATAGATCTAGAAAGGTAAAACGGAAATTTGTTATTACCTCTTGACAGAAATGTCAAATATATACGTATCTCCTAGATGCCGTTATTTGCTACTTTGATTTCTAACATTTCTACATAGTCATGAACAGTTGTTCCTCATAATTCCAAATTCACTTTCAATTGAAAACATTCATTAGATTTAAATATTTTTCGGACGCATGAGCAGCTAAGGTCTTTAGTCCTGTAAGTGTAGGCCATGTTCTTCAGGAGGTGGCAGCGATCTATACCCGATGCATGATGAGATGTGGCGCTATTCTTCACGTCGACTAGCTACATTTTCCCCAACCAGATATTTTCCGGGGCACCGCCCCCGCCGGAACAACCTTGAAGTTCCCGACCGGTTTCCCGCCATGTGTGGCAGTGTAGTGCGTGTAAGTGTACGTTTGTGTAAATAAGGGGTGAGGATGGAATAAGGAAGAGGAAGGGAAGATTGCGCGCTTTCCGTGGTCCATTTATTAGGGACTGCTCCGGTATTTGCCTGGGGTTGATGGGAGAAACCACGGAAAACTACCGATCAGAACGGCCGGTCGCTAGAATTCTCCACCAGTTATCAGTCCCTAGAATTCTCCTCCAAATAGCGGCTGAATTCGACCTAGCTATATACAGTCGACTCCGGTTATAGTGAACTCGGATATAGTGAACGCCCGGTTATAATGAACTTAAGTCATTGGTCCCGTTTTACTTACATTAAAAATAAGAATAAGGAGATTTGGTTATATTGAAACTTATTGTTTAACCGTGCCCTTGACGTAAACCAGCTTTTTCCGGTTTCATCCAATCGGGAGCTTGAACGTCCCCATAGTAGCGTCACTGTAGCGACATTGGATGAAACCGCAACAGTTGAGTGCACGACTAAGTAAATCATACTACAGAAAATACAACGTACTAGAAATCTATTCCCTCATGGAAAAGGAAAATATGGCATCAGTGCCACAAATTCCAATACTTGGCAGCTTCAAAAAAATTTGTAGACCAAAGGAGTCATCATCAAAGAAGTCTCCCCTTAGGTGAAGGCAGCGGACCCGGAATGGGAACCTTATAGATGACTTTGTGCCACTAAGTTTCACCGACGAAATAAAGGCCATGTTCTGCGTGGGCCACAACTGGCGGCGGCGACGCGTAATTGGTTGCTTCAGTTTCAAGCTCGGTGTTGCTTGATATTCCGCGGGACACGTAGGCGATAGGAAGCACGTGACTGCCACAGCTTGGTGATATCCGCCAAGCCGCGCGGAGAAACGATCAGTTTCATTAGTCGCTTGCGCCATCCAGCTGCCGAAAGTATTACGTATGTTTTTAGGCGAGTAAAAGGGACTTCGTGTAGGATGGTGATCCAACAGTGTAAGAGGCATGGAAGCGCTGTGAGCGATACTTAGACACTGAAGACAACGCAGAAACAAGTATGGTAATGGCACGAACTCTGGAAAAGGATCTAGTGAAATTACTAATGAAAACTTGACGAAACCAACAATTGAAAAAAATTGTTTTTTTTTAAGAACAAATAAAGATATTGAAACTTTTGAGTTTGTGCTGTTATTCGTAATGTATATCGCTGTATCTCTATATAATCAATAGTTATGGAGAAAATTTATTTAATTTGGACATCGGATATAGTGAACCAAAAATGCTAGTTCCCAGAAGTTCACTATAACCGGAATCGTCTTTAGATAGTGTCGAAAATCCCGCCACTGCCGGAAATCTAGGACAGATGGACTTAAGTGACGACAGTTGATGTCTCGAGACACCTACGCCGGTACAGTGACTGCTGAAGTGTTTGGAGAATAGAAGGAATAGTATTAGGCATCCTTTATCAATAAAGCTAATAGGTACGTATTGTTGTACTACCAATATTCTATTTAGGAGGATAGAGAAAATAGTATTAGGTACCCTTTACCAATAAAGCTAAAAGGTATGTATTGTTGTACTAAGAAATATTGCTGTAGTTTCGATTAAATAGAATCAGAAGTATTTGAAGTAAAGTTCACTGCGTGTTCACGCGGGCGGATTCAGAGGTCTCAATTACACCATGGTTCTTCGTCCTGTATGTGGGACGTTCCGTCTGGACAGCCCAGTTACGCTCCTCTCCTACCCGGACAAGTAAATACGCTTGCTGTGCAAAACCGCTTCAAAGGGTTTGCCAGACCGCACTGCCCGAGGATTGAACCTGTTTCCTGCAACGCCACCGGTCAGACAGACGCAGGTGCCTCTCAACGGTCAGGTTTCTCTGTGTAGTTAAGAGCGCGTATTGAACCCATGAGATAGCGGCCCAGAACTGTTAGCCATTCTACCATATTTCATAATTCGTAGAAGGAATCTGAATGTTAAAGAAGAATGTTGTCGGTCTGTTGGTCTGGCAGTGGAATATTGTATCAACCTCCAAACCTTGGGAAAAATAACGATTAGCATTTTAGATTTCTTCCAATCTGAAACTTGATGTGCCTCTGGGCCAACGGCAGAGGTACGTTCAGTGCACGGCAGAAAAACAAGTGTTCAGGAAGCTGGCGCGTCCGGAAAGGTGACTTAGGTACTTAAATAGTATAACCATACGTAGCAGACCTAAGCCAAATTACAGTTCATCTTAAACAAATTATGATAAAATGTGATACGCTACTGGTCTGGTCGCGTAATATTGTCCAGTCTCCATCACTTTTCTATACATGCACAGGCACATGGTCACTTCATTACAGCTTCGTAATGTTTTTTACTTACTGATTCTGTAAGGACGACGGAGACTGCAGGTTGGGGGAGAGGCTGGTGTGGGTGATGCTGGTGGTGGGGATAGTGGTGATCCGAAAAAGGCGACGAGGGTGGTGGCGGCTTCGGCTGTGGTGGCACTGGCGGTGGCGGCGGCGGCGGTAGTGGTTGTGCTGCTAGGGGGTGTTGGTGAGGGAAGTGGCGGTGGCGGCCGTGAAGGTAGTGAGGACGGCGGAGGTGGTGAAACTGGTGATGGTGGAGGGTGATTGTGGTAGTGGGGTTAGTGGCGGCAGCAACGGTGGTATAAGTGGTTGTGATGGCGGATGGTGGCGATGGTCATGTTGGGGATGCTGATAGAGGGAATAGTGGCGATGACTGATAGCGGTAACGGGAGTAGTGGCGGTAGCGGTACCAACTCTGGTGACTATAGTGGTAGCGGCAGTGGATATGGTGGTGTTGGTGGTGGGTGATTCTGATGGTGGGATAGTGGCGTTAGCGGTTCCACGGAGGAAGTGGTCGCGGTGGCGATACAGGGTGGAAGTGGTAGTGATAGAGGTGGTGTTGGTGGTGGTTTTCATTGATTGATTGATTGTTTTCGGGCGAGTGAACGAGTGTTATACATATTTTTATTGCGGGGGGGGGGTGATCTTTCCCGCTGGATGGCGAGACCTTGCACCAACCTATCGATCGGCTTGCGAGAATTTTCCCCAATCAGGTATATCTCATCAGCGGGGCACCGCCCCAGCCGAGACAAGCCTTAAGCTCCCGACCGAACTCATGGCATATGTGGTAGTGTAGTGCATGTAAGCGTAAATAGTAAAAGTAAGAGGGTGAGCATACGGCAAGGAAGGGGAAGGAAAGATTGCGTGCAGTACGTGGCCCGTTTGTTAGGGTACTGCTCCAGCATTCGTCTGCGGTTTACAGGAGAAACCACGGAAAACTACCAATGGGTGCAACCGGTACTTGAATTCTCCTCCAGACAGCGATTGATTTCGACCTAGCTCTCTATCTAGTGGTGGTGATGAAGGTCGTGGGGATAGCCGCACCACGGAGTTAGGGGCGGTGGTGGCGGTGCTTGTGGTGGTAGCGTCGGCGGTGGCGCTATCTGCCTGAGTGGCTGTCGAGGCGTGGGGCGTGCTGCGGGGTACGCACGGGCGGGCATCGGGGGCGATGGGCGATACGCTTTTTGCGGCGGGCGCCAACGGCCGCGATGGGCGACCGCGGAGTGCTCTTCAGAGTTCTCTCGTCGCGACCTGAATGCTCAGCGATCTGCGCCGCCATTTGTGGGATCAAAGCGGACACAAAGCTTCTGAGAACTTCTCTAGCAGGGATTGAAAATAGATGCGGATGGAATTAGCAGAAATCTCCGGAACGCCAAGCTCGGTACGTCATTAATTGGGGTAATTTCATTCTATACTACTAGAATCAGATAACCATACACAGGTTTATTGAAGACTTATATGTCGAATTTAAAAATAAATGGTTTTATTATTTATTGAAATTCTCTTTCTTCTGTTTCTGAATTTGTTGAAATTCTGTTTTTACTTTCTCATAGAGATTTTCTTGAAACGATTTGTTCAGATAGTGCAAATGCACTGAATATAATGACACAAACGTAATTTTGATAGATTAATTCGATTTTCCAAAAATTTCGCAAAAGGAATTTTTAAGTACCTTTCGCGTTATAGATACCGGTGATTCGTGTATGACAATTTATAAATAGAAGTGCTTCAAATGATTTCCAATTATGTTTCTCGAAAAATTAATAGTGTACTGTGAAAATAAGCTGAAAATTACGCATTTTCAGAAACGGTGAAATGATATTTTCTTAAAAGCGGCTCCTAATTCTTTAATGAAAATTTTCCGATAGGATCGGCTTTTCTCTCCTTTAGAATATTCTTAAAAATAATATTAATTAAAATTATTACTCAAAATTATTCTTAAAATTAATATCGTGAAAAATTGGCATGCGCCAATAGATACAAAAATGAAAAGATAGCCTAGATTAACGAGATAAAGAAACTAAATAGTATGAGAAAGTATATGTCGTTCTGTTGCACAACTAGCTACTTTCTTGCATACATAGTACGTATATTTTATATTTATTATCAATACCAAGAGTAGGCCCTGCTTGTTTCAATGTACAGTATTCCTTTGTCACTGGTTTATTTACAATACGTACAGTAACGACAACTTGTATTTATTGTGTGTCTTTTGTTTTCTCATTTTAAACCGTTTCTACTGCAGGAGAATGTTCTAGTTTGTAGCTTAACGAACCTGACCTTTAGTTATGAAAACATATCGTACATTGTTATGTTTCATAAGTTTAATTGTACAACAAATTGAGATAGTTTTAAAATTCATACACAAGAAAATCCATAGAACAACCTTATGAAACTCCCAGTCAATAAATACGCAGCGTCTAATCATATCAATTCCCTGTTCAAACCCTTAGTCTTCACAATACCGAAGTGTAGAATAGCAAAACTACTGAATGCATACGAACGCGGATATGGTTACACTCACTTCCACGTAACAACCGGCATTCTCACGTTTAGACGCCAAACCATCATTTCATTGGCAGACCACAACCCCTGTTTTACAGGGTTAGGACACCGGGTTACAAAGTCGAAGGTGTTTAAATACAGAGGAGTGAAGAATTTCCGAATTCGGATTTGATTTAAGGATACTGCCTGGCAAGACAAGTACTATATTCATCAGTCCAGTTAGTGTAGTAAATGTTTTTATGTTTGGTAGTTCGTCTCGCGCTGGATGGTGAGATCCGGCGCCTGCTATACCTAGTCTTCTTCCTCTAGGTCTCTAAGCTCCCGACAGGGCACCCCACATGTATCGTAGTGTAGTGCACGTAACGGTACACGTGAAGAGGACAAGGAACGATTGCGTGCGGTCCGTGACCCGTTTAATTGGTACTCTTCCGAAATTCACCTGATATTAATCGAAGGAACCCCGGAAAACGACCGAACAGAGCTGCCGCCACTAGAATTCTACTTCAGAGTTTGGTTAGATTCGATCTAGCTACTTGTATACAGCTTGTATCGAAATTGTCTCCCCAGTCGAGACTCGAACCGTAGCACCTCCCGGACACAGCTACTCCAGAATGAGTGACAAAACTGGCTTTGATCTAAACTACTTTAAGCCAGTCCAATGTTCGGGAAATCCTTAGTGGGCCATATAATGTTTCTGAGATGTGAAGAAACATGGCAGGTTATCGGAAAAATTAAATACCCTCGATAATACTACGTCAAAACGAAGTCTCACTTTTAACTGACCAGACAGCTCGGATATTATTTTGAGTGCGTCATATGGTAGAGAAAGTACGAGGCACTACAAAGAACCGATTAAAAGACCACAAAGTCCTGGAAGGGAGGTAGGGTGGAAACGTTTCGAAAATTCAGACGACTAGAACAATCTCGAATTCCTATCCACGCAAGTGTTTTGACTACATATTTATTATGTCTTATATTGTTTGACGGCTCAAGGTCTTTGAAGATGGCGAATACAAACTGCAGGTGTCATTTAATAATGCATTGGAGTACATAATTTATTCCAGTTTTTTCTAATAGGATTTGGAAAACTAATATAATAATTAAATACGAAAAAGAAAGTGGATAATTTTATAAAGCCGATCCGGTGGCCGAGATCGCTAAGGCAGTAGTGCCGTAGCGATCTCGTACCGAAAGATCGCGGGTTCGAGTCACGCCTCGGGCATGGTTGTATTGTGTTCGTCCTTTCACCCCCTATCATCATCATCATATCAGGGAAGACAACGGGAAACCACCCTGAATAATTTATCCCAAGAAAATCCGTTATGGGTCACCTAACTTCCGTATATGGAAGATAGGGCCAAAGAGAATAATCTTATAAAAGGTAAAAAATGCATTTACTTCACAGAGGTTACCCACATATTTTTTCGGTGATTATTTTCCTATCTTCAAAGCTATTTGACAACAAAGTGTTACAAATGACTTTGAAAACACAATATCTTGCAAGCACGACGAAACCATGTTAATATGGACAAGTTCCAGTTGATAAAATAAAGCTCTTTTCACTGAAGAAATTTTCGCAAGTCTCGCCAGAAGAGCTTCAATGGCAGCCGCCTGAAAGCCCTTCCTAGTTCATCCTTCTGAGCTCTAGATCCTCTGCTTAAGAGAGGCAGTAGGAGGATAAAGAAAAGCTTTGTAGAATTCCATTCTCCGCGATACACTATTCCATGAAAAGATTAAACCTGATAAAAAATGAAAAAAAGTTTCTTTGTTGGTATTTTAGTTATTAGGTTGGCTATTGTAAAGGTCAAAAAAATTTAATATTGCTCATAAAAATGTCTGCCAACCTTACCTGATTTTTTCTCCAAATCAAACTACGTCCTCTTTTATGATATGTTTCAGATGAGTCAAAAGTGAAAAGTGACGTACATTTAATTAATATTATTTTTATTTAATTAATATTATTTTTATTTGATTAATATAAGTATAAATAACAAAACCTGTATCCAGAAACTCAGGAAAAATATTAAAGCAATGAAAATGTTGATTTTGATTACAAAACTCAAATACTTTAGATTTAGATTTATTTATTTAGCCAAAAAAGTAAAAACTGTGTGACATATTATGTCGTACGAGATTTTGTGATTCCAGCTACTCTTACACCGTACGTACCGAATTGAATTCTAACATTCAGTTGTTTGCAAAGAAATGGCGTCATGTGACAAAGTCTCCTAGGAAGAGGACACCCGCCTTAAACATTTTTAAATGCATGTGTGACGCCGCAGAATAACAATTTTCTTGATATTATTGGTAGTATGTAAAGAACTGTTGATCTGTAAATGTACTATACTATGTTGTTTGCTGTAATTGTGATTGTCAGATAGTTTTTGTTAAAATATTCCATACGTTGATGTGTTATTCAACAGTACGGTATTGTTCTTGAGCAATTCGCGGGCTATTTGGAAAGCCATTTTGTGTGGTTTCTTTCAACCGCATTTTTGCTGCTGTAGATCAATAGATTACACAGTGTTTGTAACTATTAAACATAACAAATGTTATAAATAATGATAGTAATAGTTTTTTAAAATGTTTATCGCACCGGAAATAGCACTTATATAGTACTGCTTATTCCAATAATTTTAAAATTATCTTCTACACTCACACTATTGGGTGCATGCACTACACAGCACATCTGTCGAAAAATCAGTCAGAAACTTAGAGCTTGCCCCAGCTGGGGCGATGGTTTACTGAGGAAAGACCAGGAGGGGGAAATTCCTCAGTGTAAGTGCAGGTCGGCGCCAGATCTCACATACCAGTGAGAGAGGATCACTGCGTCTACCATGCTAATGTTAGTGGCAGATGGTGTAAGTAAAGTTATTTCAACGACGATCAAAGGACACTTTTTGACTTATTCCACTATTATTGACATTACCCTTAAGGTGCATCCCAATGTGTAATGATTGCATGTGTTACCTTTTATTGTATCGCGAGCCGTATTTTGGCATAAGAATGCTTTCTAAATGATTATTTACACTGACAAAAGTTGTAATGCGAATTGCGATGGCAGAACGCTTGAGCCACGTTGTCTCTTTGATAACGAATACCTGAGGGTTAACTGATGTAGACGTCAACCTATTTAGTGAGTTAACGATAAGTTAGTCGCGTAAATATAAATTTATGACTCACATGTTAGAACTGGAAACTCCACACCTTGCCTCTCACTAGCTTCATTAAATTTCCATCAGCACTCTGCTTCCCATTTGTTACATTATTACTGCTATTATTCAGAACTCTACGTTACCGTAATGTACTTCCTTAAGTACAGCCATTTCGTATTGACTAAATGTTCTTCATTATGCCAGTCCAAAGCAAGCATCGAAATTGTTATTCATTCAGACCGAAACCAACCATTTTGTTTAATGCAAACATCGTGCAGCGTATTCGAAAACTTGCCAGATTTTGATTTCAGCTTAAAATATCTTCTAGGGTTAGGGCGGTAGCAAAGTCGACAAACTCGGCATTTGACGAGTAGTCAGCGACAGCTCTCTCAGTTCTGAGTAGCTGATTGATTGATTGATTAGTGATTGCGGGCGCCTTCACTTCTGAGATCATAAGTCCATAAGTGAAGTGCTTGCGGCTCCCTTCGCCCCCTCGGCGCCACGCTGTACTTAAGCTGGGGAACAGTGATGATTTGGTGTACTCGTCAACCGGGGGGGGGGGACGATGGTCCGGTGGGCGAGTGGTGATCCACAAATTACGGGGCAGTCAAAGGCGTTTGTGCGCAGTCACAATGGTCAGAGGCGGTCAGAAACTGAGGCGAAAGGATAGGTAACGAGAAGGTGCCAGGATCCCGGGTGCAGTCTGATGGAATCGGAAGTATCAAGGAATGGTAAGGGATATTCGGAAAAATCAAAATTTGTCCGGACTGTCAGGCGAGGTGTCGGTGATGGTCAAGTCGACCGGATGCGAGCGGAAGTGTTCAGGACAGGCGCAAACGGTCGGACATGCTCTGTTTCCGGGCGCGTCAACTCCTAAGGTCATTAGTCCCGTACGTAAAGTGCATGTTTTTGTCATGGGTGGGGCTGGTAATATTCCCGCGGTTGATGGTGAGATCCGGCGCCGACCTACACGTTGGCTTGCGGAGTTTTCTCCAACCAGGAATCTCTCGCCAGCGGGGCACTCCCCCCCTCCATTTGAGACAACCACTAATCTCTCGACTCCCTCTCGACTATCCCGGCATGTGCACTGGTGTAGTGCATACAAGTGTATGTGCATGACAGTAAGGGTTGAGGATACCAGGAGGAGGAAGAGAAAAGAAAGTTTGTGCGTGGTCCATAGCCCGTTTCTGAGAGTTCTGCTCCGGCATTCGCCTGGCGTTGATCGAAGAAATTTCGAAAAACTGCCGATCAGAGTAGCCGTTTTCTCCTCCAGATAGCAACTGAATTCGACCTAGCTGTGAAATTAGAATCGCAATACCTGCCACCGTCTGGACGTGAACCCAAGAATAGCCCATTCCGAGGCACTTCAGTGGCTTCAATTAACGTCTTGAGCCACATAAGTCGGGGGAGATGATCGAAAGTAGTCGGAAGCGGTCAGGTCAGTCGGAGGGGGTATCAGTTGGCAGCAATGGAGGCAATCGGTAATCATCGTGGGTGGGAACAGTGGCGGTCAGCAGCGGGCGGTCAGCAGCGGTTGGGGAGAGATGAGTGAGGTTGGAGGAGGTGAAAGAACGAGAGATGGTAAGGGCGATCAGATGGTGTTTAACGAGGCCGTATGCGTTTGAATCGACCACGAGTAAGGGCAGATTGCAGACGGAGGCTGGATGGCATTCGAGTGCAGCTAAGAGTAAGCCGAGGAGTCACGGGCGAGCAGAAGTAGCAGCGGAGGGTGAAAAACGGCTAGGGAGAAGAGAGTTGGCGAGGGATTGGGCGGGGAAGGGCAGAATGGAAAGAACAGAACTAGTGAAGTGGGAGCAGGGTGGAGACGCGGGCTATCCGGAGAAAGGCGGGGAGGGGTGCAGAGAGGCGGGATGAGGCAGCGGAGGCGGGTGAGGCGGGGCAAGGCGTGGTGGGGCGGGTAGAGGACGGGCAGGCGAGGCAGAGCGAGGCGAGGCAGAGCGAGGCAGGGTGAGACGGAGAGACGCAAGGCAGGACGAGGCGGGGAGGGACGGGAAGGGACGGAGCGGGGTACAGAGGCGGGGGAGGTGGGTGAGGCAGGGCAAGGCGAGGTGGGGCGGGGAGAGGCGAGGCCGGGCGAAGTGGGTAGGGGCGGGGTAAGGCGAGGTGGTGCGGAGAGAGGCAGGGAGAGGTATGGCGGGGAGAGGCGGGGCGGGGTGCAGAGAGGCGGGGCGAGGTGGGTGAGGCGAAATAAGGCGAGGTGGGGCAGGGAGAGGCAGGGCGGGGTAGAGCGAGACGGAACGAGGCGGTGTGAGGTAGAGCAAGGCGGGGCGAAGCCGGGCAAAGTGGAGCGGGACGGGGCGGGGCGTTATAGGAAGGACAGAGCCAGAAGTGTGTGTTGTGGAGACAGGGAGAATCTGGAACAGGGCGGGGGGGCAGGGGTTGGCCAGGAGAAACTGCGACCGGAGTGTGGGTGAACTGTTGGGGGTCGGTGGAGGAAACGATTGTAGCCACACGATCTCCCCTCGAAACAACCTCGGCGAAGGCGGAGATTCCGGGAAGTTTTCTTGTTGCGCTTCTCCCATTTCGCGCGCGAAAGTGACTTTTTTGTGCACCTGGAGAGGCCACAATTGACACCGGCCCCGCGGCCGGGCGCCACGGAGTGCCACACAGGGCTGCTCTAGGCTGAAGAGGTCTGAGTTCCGTCCGCAGACACACGATACAGCTCAGCCAATGGCGCAAACGTTTCGCGACACGGTGACGTCATGCCATTTCGAACAGGTCAGGCATTGTATACGTTTCAGATAGTGCAGAATACCATAAATGGAAGTTAATGCAAAAATACATTAGAACCCTGATATTCTGAACTAATTGGGGGTGTGGTGTGTTCGAAGTTGGAAATGTACAGATCATCCGAAAAAATCGAACATGTACCAATACATCTATAGAATTGCCAAATACAATGCAACGTAGCGTGTGATATGAGAAAATGGCAACGTGGCGTAGCGATCGCATCATTGCGTCGCATCAAGCAGATTCAGTTCCTTACGGAAAAATATTACTGATTTTGGAAGTTTCTCTAAGTGCAAATTACTGGTGCATAAACATGTGATATTCATCGTAGTTATCAGATCAATAAATGTTTTATTGGGACTACTTGTGACTCAATAATAGTTGTTCAGTTACAGAATAATTATTAAATTCTTTCTTTACACTACAAATATGCATTTCATTTGTTTTGTTCAGTTTTTCCTCTAATCCGAATTTTGTTCGGATTATCCGAAATTTCGAGGATTTGCGAGGTTCGAATAAGCAGAGTTCTACTGTACATAAAATGAAAATCATATGTCTTTTTTACTTTCTCGCTCTTACTTCCTGAGAAGAAACTCTATTGTAATTGTGCGCCGTAAAACGGAGAATTTTTGACTCAAAAACTCTTATGTTCCCTGGCAACAAATACGTAGATTAAATCTTGTTTGTATATACAGAATGTCGGGGCAAAAAACGTCGAAACTTTGCAAATAAGCCCTTAAGACAATTTTAAGCATATTTTGTTTAATAAGCTACTTGGATATTCAGAATGGCTAAGCCGCTATAAGCTCTCAAAGGTTGGTTTGGAAATATGCTTTCTAGGCAAAAATTTGCATTAGAGAAGCATAGAAATACTTCTAAAACATGTAAATTGTATATTATTTACAAAAGAAAACAATGTATTTGTTCAGAAAGAAAAATTAACCCAGAAATAAAAGAGCAGTCGAATTGTGTAAATTGGGTGCTTCTTTATTTCTGCATTAATGGTTCTTATACATCAGCTCTCCCTTTTAACGGGGCGTTAAGAGAGATTCTCGATAGTTCTTTCATCACTTTCTCTGCCGGATTCTATTAAGGATGGCTTATTGATGATAATACTGGAATGCTTCCTATATTGTGCAGTGCCTGTTGCCACAGTTTCCTCGTAAATATGACTCCGTTAAACCCTATTATATTGCCCAGCCATGCTAAAAAATATACGTAACGTTTTAAGATATGCTCTGGCGTTTCTTTTCTTTATAGGATAAAGAAATTTTGACAAGACATCAAATGCCACAAAAGTGTGTTGTTTTTTCGTCCTTAATGTTTGGCAACGAACCGTAAATCTACAGGTGCGATGTGGTTCTTTTTGGTGACACTAATTGATTACATTGGTCCTGCATAGCCTTTATTCGAGTATCTGGCTTGCATGAAGAACATGCATTAACCGAAGATCTTACGTACTTGCCGAACCATTGCCTTCCCACAGCACTTGGCCATCAGAAACTTCATTAGCTTTACGGCCACAAAGTGAGCGACGAATACAAAGTTGTGCCGAATTAACTGTTCGCTAATATCTTTGGGGATTCATATTCTGAAAAATTCTGGGTTTTTATTTACTCTACTGACTGGTGATCGCTTCTTGGACCAATTTCCAGACATATGTTTTCTACGCAAAATCTACTCAAAAAATTTCGAAAAATTATTCATGTTATGGTTTATT
The DNA here is from genome assembly GCA_038098605.1 of Gryllus longicercus. Lineage (NCBI taxonomy): Eukaryota > Metazoa > Arthropoda > Insecta > Orthoptera > Gryllidae > Gryllus > Gryllus longicercus. The sequence goes on along the minus strand of JAZDUA010000036.1, from coordinate 4,823,365 downwards.
GATCTATATTCGAAGAAACTATTTGAGTAATCTAGCGATATGTTAGTTACGAGCCAATTACGGCATTTCATATTCATAAATTACTCGCAATATGTGAATATTTCATAAGATACCAACCGTGCAATTCGCTCATTATTTCACCATGCCAGTGTGAAATTCGTGTGTGTATATATATAGTGGTTAAACTTTTCAGCTTCGTTCGCTGTTGAGTTTCGATGATGCCGAGGTTTAATTCAACGCGGATATTCGCAATTATTTCGACGGAACAGACAGCTGTAGTGTGAGTGGCACAACAAAACTTGGTTCTGACGGAAATACAGTGCGCTTTCTGTGTCACGAGGCTTAACGTCCCTATGGAATATTTTTGAAATGTTAAAATTCTTTTGGAACATTTTGATTCCTTTGGAACATTTTAGTTTCTGAAAGTGATCATGTAAAATCATTGTTAACACATAAGGGCCTAAATTAATTTCAATTTCGACAAAAAAATCAAATGTCAAAATTCAATGTCTCAACAATTATGGAGGTAAGCTGTTTAGAGCGGCCGCCGTGAAAAACATTATTTTTTAATGCACACGTTCTAGGGGTAACATTTTAGTACTAATGTACTGATTTGTGTTGGCAGATACTAAAGACCGAGCGTGATGTGAGCTTGAAAGGGACAATGAGCCACCTGTTGCGGACTCCACAATCGCTTAGTGGTTTCAGCCATTTAGGGAAATGCGCTTGGATAGTTTGAATCAGCGCTACAGCAAGCAAAGCACTACAGCACACTAAAGCGCTACAGTAAGCAATCGGTCGAGAAAGTCATATACTAATTGAAATTAATGAGTGCAACAGCGACCGCCGGAAATACTATCCTAGTCACGTGATAGAAGAATTGTGAGTTCTGGGCATAATTGAAAGAGATGTTTGCCTGTACGTCTGCCCCAACAATAGAAGGAAACATGAATCATTGTTGCAACTGTTTACGAAGCATGTGGAAGCCGGGTCCACAATTTATACGGATATCTGAAGGGAGTTCAGTCAACTGGATCACAATAACTTACGAAGCTGTGATCCATTTGCTTCACTTCGTGAATTCTCTGAGGTTCTCACAAACAATATTGAATCCTGCTGGCGTTCCTTTCGCAGAAGACTAGTCTCAGGGGTGTTCACTACCGAGGACGTGCCTATGTCCTTGGCCGAGAACCTACACAACGGACAGAAAATTGCCAGAGACTACGTAGAGAATCGTTCTGGGCGATTGATTTATTAGTGAATCTGAGTGCGTCAACAGCTAAGATCATTAGTTCCGTTAATATAGAGCAGTTTTCCTCAGCAGGTGGTGGTGATCATCCCCAGCTGGATGGTGAGATCCAGCGCCAAACTACACGTCGACTAGTGGAGTGTTCCCCAAACAGGTATCTCCCACCAGAGGCGCACCACCCTATTCTGGACAAGCTTTACGCCCCCGACCGGTCTCCCGGCGTGTGTAGTAGTGCAGCCCATGTACGTATAAGTGTGTCTGAGGGGTGATGATATGACAAGGAAGGGGAAGGAAAAATCGCGCGCGGTTTGGGGTCTTTCAGTTAGTGTTCTTTGTGACAAATCATGATGAGGTCTTTAATAGAGGTAATGAGTTTTTTATGAACCGTGGTAACTATAATTCATCTGTTTATATAAGCTTTAAGACTTTTAAATAAACTTAGCTAATTCACTTTTATTTAAATAAATTATCAAGACAAAAATTAGTTACCAAAATTCCGCTGAAAGCGCAGGAACATGTTGTAACCTGCAGGTATGCGAAAATATGGAAACATTTCATTTTTGACCAGATCAGTTCAGATCAGATCACATAGTTGTAAAATTGTCATCGAATACTATTCGAACCAGACGTTGCCCTTATTTTTTAAGAAATATATTATATAAGATTGAAAGAATACAATACAATGGTGACTATTTCGAGTCATACAGTGCACTTAGTACTATTAGTAAAAAAAAGTTTAACGAAAAAAAAATGGAGCTGTTTTGGAGAAAATATAGATGTTAATCTTTTTTAATATTGTAAAACCGAAATATTACTTTAAGAATAATATAGAAGAGTAAAAGGTCGTCATAAGTAGAAATTTTGATTGAAAAATTTGGAGCCGTTTTTAAGGAAATTATGTTTAAACCTTACTGTAAATGCCAACCTTCAGTTTGGAAAAATCCTACTCAAGGTTTGGGTGTTCTTCGCAGACGGAGCGGAGATTTTAAAAACATTTTTGTTTTGTATCAAGGACTCACTATTTCGTGTTAGAGGGAGTAAATTTACTACATACTAGAAGACGATATATCCACTTTCTCTGCATTGCAGTCTCACAATACACGATTTTTCTGCCGGAAATTCGCGTTTTTTTCTCGCAACATTATATAACTTTCTCTATACTACCAATATTATTGCGTGTATACCTATTATTAGAGAAAGTTAAAATAGTTCCCGTGACTTGCACCTCAGCCCTCATATTACCACCATCGCGCCGGTCCCCGCCTCCGGCCCCGCCTGCTCCGCCCGTGACCCGGAAGCACCGGAAGTGGCGTGGCCGGCGCTAATGAGCCGCTAATGGTCCTCCGGTGGCCTATTAAGCGACGACGGCGGCGGCGGCGGCGGCGGCGGCGGCGGGGGCGGCGGCGGGACAACAGGTGGGAGGAGAGGGCGACTGCCATTACGGCCGCGGAGGCGCTCCACGCAATTTGGGAGCGAAGCCGTTCAGGAGCGCCAGCCCCCGCTGGAGAAACGTGCGACCAAGGTATCTCAGTCTGCGACTCAATAATAATAAAGGTTCCAAACGGGGCCAGTATCGACTCTCTAAGGTCCAAGACATTTTTTTTTGTTATTTAAGGTCGCATCAACTACTAGGTCATTAGCGACCACTATTCCTTGTAACGGTATGGTAACTGTGAGGATGACACGATAATGATGATGATAGGGGTGAAAGGACGAACACAATACAACAATGCCCGAGGCGGGACTCGAACCCGCGATCCTTTTGCCCGAGATCGCTAAGGCACTACTGCCTTAGCGATCTCGGCCACCGGATCGACAAGACATTTTTATTATTATTACTATTACTATTATTTTATTACTATTACTATTATTATTACAAATATAATTATTACTATTATTATTATAACTACTGTTATTATTACTATTATTATTGTAGATGTTGTTAGCCTATAGCCATGTAGGGCTAAGGCCTCCTAATTTCTCAGTGAAAATGTGTGCCGCTGGCTACGTATGGTCTCGTAACATACCTAGTTCGCTGTCTGGTAATACACTTGTGGTTATGTTCAACTTCACTAGTTCACTATTTTGACACTACGATTGTTATTGACATTTTCATAGATAATAATGAATAACTATAGGTATACTTGTATGATCAGTTAAAGAAGCTATTGCCATGAAATTTTAAAGGAGGCTCATGAAGATCATAACGTCTGGGGGTCAATAGACTAATAAGCATTCAATGAATGTTCGGTATTAATAAAATTGATAGTATTAATGTTTTCTGGTGCAATAATTTCCAAATATCTAATAACACATTGCAAATGTGCTCCTCATTTGCTGGTTCTAACTAGAACAAAATGTAACCCGAGCGAATAAAGTAATGAACGCTTCATCGCACTTTTAACCGGAGAACAGAAAGAAGGACGAAATCAATAACTGACTGTGAAGATGACATCTCATTTTTAACTCGATCCTTGGACAGTCGATGAATATAAAGTGCGTCATATAGATGAATCATCTCATCTCGTAAAGGCACAAAACATTTTTTTTATTCATGTTGTCTGCTTTAAACGAAAGACATGACGTTGATATGTGAAAAATAATTTTCTTCACTTAGTAACTTATCCTTGCGTTTAAGAAGGAGAATATCACCAGCCCTAATATTAGTTTTTTAATAGAATAATCCTTAAATGGAGAAAATCGTATTCATGCTTAATTAACCCTTCTTTTATTTTCCAAATTTTATGATACGAATACCATTGACGTCTTTCATTTCGTTCAGATTTAAGATTTAAATTCAGTTTTAATAACGAGCGGTATGTCAACAGCCGTGTCGATTATTTATGTAAGTTTTTAATGGCTCCAGAAAATTCAAATTAATTTTTGATAAATTTTAAGCAGAAAAATGTATGTTTAACACAAAATTACTAAATTAATACACTCGTGATTTATGCGAATTGAATTGCTTGTCAGCGGAGAGAGTTGTAGATTGATGAGAATGTAATTCGGAAGCTTAATCTACAGTTGTCCTGTTTTGTTGTGCTTTATAAAATAATAATTCGGATAACTGAAATGTATGGAAAAAGCAGGAACACTGGAGAACAAACAATAATAGATTATTGAGCTTTCAGCTGTACAAAAATGCTACAATCCATATCGTACAGCAAACAATGGCGGAGTAGACCACTCGCAAGAAGAGAAAAAACCAAGTCCGTAACCGTTCGTCGTTTTACCAGTAGATGTACAATATCGGGGCCTAGTCACTAACAATTTCGACAGAATAAAACAGAGCACTTGCGTAGACGGCATCACGGAATCAACAACAACTTTGACGCACTCAAGCACAGTCAAAATCTGATCTACTTTTCCAGTATCGCTTCGACCGCTAGCTGTTCGCCGAACTGTAGGCTTCAATACAGAGCTCAAGCGCCGTCCCGCGTGTGCACTCAGCAATAATTAGAAGAGAAGAAGTTGACTGTGGAATTTAGAATTCATTGTGTATGATAATGGAACAGTCCAAATTAAATTGATAAGACTGTGATAAAATTGATAGTGAAATGTGATTCTCTCTCTCATAAAACCTCTATATATATATTTGCCCCCCGTTGGGCATGCCATTGCAGTGAATCGTAGTTTCTCTTTATAATTTAATCACAATCTATTTTAGATCATAGTCTCTCTTACAATTAAATCCACTACATTTTGCTCCTATAATTTCGTTCAATTTAATCTAATCGAGACGTTAGCTCTAATTTTTATCAAGGTTTGAGGCTTTTGCATACCTACATTATTTCATTATACTGTCCTTTTTCTCGGGGGCTAAAAAGATACCGCTCATACGAGTATTTGGATGGTGATGATGAAATGTTTTTGGAAATATCCTTTAACTAATTATAATAAAAATTCTAAAAATTTATAATTTATTACGGAAATCCAGTGACATTAAGTGTCAACAGCAAAATTAACTAATTTCAATTTTCAATTTGTTTTAAAATTTGACAAAATTTCGTTACATTTTTCTTATTGTTACCTATTCGGATGAAATATCTATTAAAAAATGTCAATTCTTTTTCTAACTTAATATTACCTTAAAATTAAGCATATATTGGCCTTACTAAAGTCTTTTTATTTAAGTATTTTTGACACTTACTGTCTGAACTTCCCTTTGTGAAGATTATTCCAACAAGCTTGACGTTGTGAGGAATTCAGCGACTATTCCATAATTCCATACTGGAGGTCTTCTTATTACCACCATGAATTTAGCTTTTACGTTTTGCCTACCATTCGCAACCTGAATATTCTACGAATATAACTATTTTCTCGCATTCAGTTATAGTCCTTGTTGTCTGATACTCGTGGACCACATGACCATTTTCTATCTCACACAAACTAACAACAACAAAATTTTACTCAACGCCCTGGCGGCCATCGATCCTCACGCAACAAAATCCAATATAGTTCTGTCCTAAAGTGTTCGGTTTCACATATGATCTGTCTTAACCAGTTCACTTGTTTCATTGTTATTATTTTGAATCGATGAACTCTTGTCGCCTCACCACCATGCATCTAGCGTCTCTTGTCGCATATCGACAATGTCCCATGTTATTAATACGCTCTGTTTTCGAAAAAAATTGAATTGACCAAAATGTATTTAATTCATATAATATTTGCGTTTTCTGAACCCTTGAATGATCTATAACGTATTTTAATTCCTTATATATTACTTGTTATACAGAAATAATGTTTTTTCTTTTCTTATACAAACATGCCATAAGGTATTTTGTATTCCCTCAATATATACTCAAAGACAAATATACTTTCAAGAACACTTTTTTCCGTGTACTTTAGGTGCAGGTATGCGAAGATTTTTCAGTTACGTGCATTCGGTTTATCACACACTTGAGGTTTACGTCGATTCCAAGAAACATGGATATGCGTTCCATCTTGAATGACTAGTGGTACTATAGAATGGCATAAACTTTCCCATATTAGTTTTCTATTACCTTTGGTCTCAGGTAGCTATTCGAATTTGCTTCATACTCTTACCTGCTGCCATCTATCGCCGCCCAAAGTATATTTTGAAAGCTTTTTTTATTTTTCAAAATAAATACATTTGTGTAATTTTTTAAAAAAATACCCCGAAATGAACTTGACATCATATTAAAGAATGCAATTAGTAATATCCTTTCGAAAACTTTGACAAAAGAAATTGGAGCCATTTTTGAGAAAATGGCATTCGAGCCTTTCTGAAATTGCGAATTTTTGAGTTAGTTTTGACAGAAAATGGTTGAGTTTTCGAGAAACGTTAAAAGACATTATTTAAAGCACATGTACTCATAAATATAATAATGTGAACAAATTGTTGCTAATGTATATACTAACGACCTAAGAGAGAAGTCAAAAAATATAACTTCTGTAATTTTTGAAAAAGCAAAAGAAGAGAGCAATGTGGCATTTATCTCATTTCAAAGAGTTCAATTTAGCAGTACCCGTAACAAAAGTTTCAAGAAAAAAATTGGAGCCGTTTTTGAAAAAAATCTTGTAAAATTTCAAAATTGCACAGTTGCTATTTGCGCGAAACTACCAAACTTTTTACTTTTTAAGTTCTTTTAAAAATGCAAACATTTTCGCGGATGTCTGCGTGTTTTGGTAGTTTGTTTGGAATTCAAGCATATTACGTGTTTGGACCGTTTTTCAATTAAGGACTAAAACTGTGTCTGACGTACTATGAATAAAAAAGTAGTCTGTGTACGTTTTAGAAAAATTTTAGGATCACTACTCTAACCAATAAATAAGTTAAATTCTGAATATAGATCAAAATGATAATTTTTTGACACGAATTGATAAGAAAATATTCGTTTAGCGTATATGCCAACCGAATCTCCCATTGTTTACTTAACAACGCCGTACAGCAAACAATGCAATGCAACAACGCCACAACATTGCTCCCACTGCCGCCACCGCTGGGTCGTATTATTAACTTACATTTTTTAAGGCTAAAACGCATTTAATTGTCGAATTTGTAGTGATATAAATCCCAATGATATAATATGTTATATGCTAATTTCTACATAATACAGGAAGCCGACAACAAAGCGGTGTTGTAAATTTGGCAAAAATCTGAATTTTGTTAACCCCCCTTACACACACACACACACACACACACAAAAAAAAACATAAAAAAAACGGTAATTCAAATCTCACATCCAATTTGCTCAAGGTAGTTCGTTAAGAAAAGGCTGAAATATTAAGTTGCTGTGTAAATGCACATTACGTAAGCGTTATAAATATTGTGAGAAAGTAGGTGTTGTTGGAGCCCCAATACTTTATTAATTTTTAATTAAGGCATTTATAATAAAAAATATCTATTGTTTTAGCTTACAGTTCTGCTTTATTAATGCAATATATGTTCTCAAGTCAAAATCCGGCAGTAAAAACTATTAATAAAATATTAGATTTTACTAATGAAAAAAAAGTTTTCTAAGTTTCTGATACTTTCCTGTAACGTAGTATGTATAAAATGCATAAGTTGTAACTAGTTTTATGATGATAAGAATATCTTGGTAGTTGGTATGTCTGCCGACGGTAAAATTAAGTGGTCAAACAATAATGTAAATAATAATTAATCCTCGCAAAAGGAAGGAATCGATTCTGCTCCTTGAGGCAAACTACGTAGAATTCAACGAAGAGACTAGTTTCTGTCTTTCCCAAGGTTGTTTATTCAAAGAAGAAGGAGATAAAATCTGGGAAGTTTCAATCGCTTTGGTGCACTTTCTCAGGAGTTTAATACCAAGAAAATCCCTCGGTGTCTACCCTCAATATTCAATATTTACAGAAAGAGAGTGCTGGTGTTCGTTTCCAAAAACGTCTGGCTTTAATTTCTCAAGAAAATAGATCCTCTACGGCTCGCATCAATTTGTTCTTTTCTAGATTTGTTATTAAAGTGAATATACGCGTTCAAAAACAATCTGCGATGAAAATAATTTTGACGAACTTTCGAAAACATCAACAAATTCTGATCATGAATAATATCTGACCATGTCTAAACGGCTTCCTTTGAATCATCAGAGCTTTTAAATGTGAAAAAACTGCTTCTGTGTTCCGTTTTAACTTTCGTATATTATTTACATTTGCCATTTAGCAGTTTAAATTTTAGTTTCATAACAGAACAAACAGTTAAAATAAATCAATAGGTTCAAGCGTCACTTTTTGCATATTTTATAATCAAAGTTTTAACCTAAAACTATACATAAATTGTATACCACATTAAAAGAGATATTTTAAATATTGATTTTCATTTAAAAAATTAAAATTGCCATATGGCCTATACTGGCCTATACTTTCAGCCATTCTGGAGTCCTATAAAATAAATCTCAGTAAGTAGTTATGAATCTGAGCTAAGACAAACAAATCACTTCTTAAATTTGACATTTTAAATTAATTAATTACTCTAGTAACAATTATTGTAAGCTAACTCCTATTTCAGGACATTTTAAGTAGAATTACTCAAGTTACAATTTCACTGATGAAAACATTATTAAGTGATTTGTTTGACATCATGCAGTGTTGATGCGCAATGCGACAATAAGTTATTAGGAATTTTGTGACACAATATTTTTGTTTTTTTTTTCTAAATCAAGAAAGTTGAGATAGCTCATCAACTTTCCTTTCTCATCTCAACAAAACTAAAAAGAAATTTGGTCTTCATACATTGGCCAAATTGCAGCAAATTCGACTTAAGACGAGTGTATTTATACCAATTTCATCGAGTTTCATCTGGTACTTTTTCTACGTTTTACGGTAACTCTTTAAATCTTTTACATTAAATCGTTTCGTGGCAGTTAACATAGAGGTTTCAGCCACGGCCACATAGCGGACAGCTCCATACCATACCCTACCCTTGTCTGCCCTGCTGCAGGTGGCTTTGGTTTATCAGTCCGCTATTTAGTCAACTATTTATAGTTAAAATGTCGGGAAGGGATTCTGGAACTCAAGAAAACGTGCGCAGATAATCTTCTCCCCCATACGTCACATACAGTTTTTACTGTTGTTTTTTTTGACTAAATAAATCTAATCTAATTTCAGCACGTATGCGAGAAAGTAAAAATAGGGTTGAAGCGTGGATACTTTGTAGCCTGGCTCTCACGTAGAGATTCTCCACATAGAGTGGCAAATATCACTGTGGTAAAAAGTCGTCATTACATGCATTTAAGCACGTACGGAAGTTCTACTCATGCACAAGTAAATTTCGTTCACAAACACAGCACATGGTGCGTGACAGACACTTTTGGTTTATCCCTCAATGATCGCATTTTGTATCTTAATTAAATTAGAAGATTAATTACAAATTATGTACTCTGCTATTATCACTGATTAAACTACTCATTACAATGACAGCACTACTAATGCCAAAATTGCCTAAAAATAGTACGTGCAATTTCACAAAGGCAATAAAACCTCATATGGAGCGTAGATACACGTCTACACGAAACAGATAACTGTTTCATTCTCATTTAATTACTTTTGTTGTAGTACAATTGCGTTAGATCATGAAGTGAGTTGCGGCTGCTTCGTTCAAGAAAATTAACGGATTCGAGAATACAACAGTTTCTAGAACATATCTCACGGCATTGCTCTTCCGTCAGTCTGTCCATCTGAACGACTGTCCTTTTGTCTGAAATTAAGTCTGCCACTTAATCCGTCAGTTAGTCAGTCCGTCCGTCTATATGTTTGTCCGTCTGTCTTTCCTTCAGTTCCTCCGTTGCGATCCATCTGTACTTACGTCTGTCTGACGTTCCGCCTGTGTCTTATGTCCGTTAGCCAGTCCGCCCGTCTGTATTTCAGTCTGTCATTATGTCATACCGTGTGTCCATCTGTCCTCATGTTCGTTCATCCGTCCGTCCGTATGTGAACGAAACTACTGCCTAATTAATTAATAGAATTTTTCCCAACATGAATATTTCATGGCCAATCTGGTCCGACTCGAAGCTCTGTTATTTTGAAAAAACATTCTTTAAATTTTGGGTATTAAATGTAGCATGTGAGAATTTTTCAAACTTTTCTCAAAAATGGCTCCGATTTTTTCTTTAAATTTCAAGTATAATCCAGTGGGTAGGTACTGAAAAAGATGGGCGTACCTGCAAAAGGTGATAAAAACTTTCTTTGCATTTCCAGCCACTACTTAAAACACAAAGCTTTCCACCTTCTCGACCCTTTGCTAACTCCAGGATATCCCAAAAATTGGTATTTTTCTTACTCTTTAACCTTAAGACCTAGAGAAAAAATATTTAAAGTCAATTTTCAATTGGAAAAAAAATTCTGCAAGTATTGCATGAAATATTTTTTCGGAATCAATTACCGAGCAAGCTACAGCGATTCGAATAAATTATATATTTTCATATTTCTAAGATCTGTTAAAATACACATATTTATGCTATTGAACACAATCTATACTATTTGTAATTCTTATTACATGTAATACTATTAATTATCTCACGTCAGTGTAAACATTGCCTCACAAATGTCGAAAAAGTATGTGTATATATGTGTGTGTTGGTGTTCCAACTTAACTATTTAACGCGGGAACATTTCCATAACAACAAAACTTAGTATACTTTATTACTGGGGAATTACAATGGGGAAAATAATTCTGTAGGGGTAAGATACCCTTAGAAGGGTGGATGGGAAGAGAAAATAAATCTTTATGCGACCCGCAATACACATTCTACGTGCACTGTAAACTGAGCCGGCACAGTACCCATGATGGGCAAGGCGTTTAATCCATGATGTTGTGATAAAGAAATACACCAAGTTTTAAAGGGAATACAATGTCCTACTTTTGTATATATTCTTCCTAAACGTAACACTATTTGAGCTACAGCCCCAAAACAGTACTGAACACAAAAGCTGTAGATTGGTATGCGGGTTGGGGCGACTCGGGTAGATTGGTTGGGACCCGCCGACCAATTTATTACTATACCGTGCGTTTTGCCTTTTAATTTGCAAATGCCTATTAACGTTTACTTAATGTTATTTGTACCAGTTTTATAGAAGTATTTTTAGAGAAATAATTTTTAAGTCGTCTTTCATATATCCATGTGGTTACTTTGCTAATTTTACTGCTGCCTTAACGTTGGTAATTGCCCGTACTTTAGTGTCGTATGATTACTTTACCTTAATGGGTGAACTGTTGATGGAAATAACAGGTAATACTAACAAAATCATTTGTATAAAGGAAGAATATCAACATGGAAATACAAGGAGATTTTCCTTTGTAAAATACGCTGCACATATATGCAAGCCTCTTCCAAGCAATCATTGTTCATTTCCTGTGTAATTAACAAAGGCCTGCAGCCAAGATATAACTAGTACTTAACGGTAATCATGAAAATGACACTATTCATTCAACCAACGAATGATTCAATTCAACCTGAAGAGAAATCCAACTTTAACCAAACCATATACCGAAAGCAATGTGCCACTCCTAAGTCTGCAAAATTAGGAAGGGAATTGTTCCTTTTAAATAATGGCTATCAAAATGTTCTTTGTAATTAATACGATTGCTCGTAAGATAGATAAAATGGATGTTAGTATGTATAAAAGCGGTAAACTCCGACACAGTGTGACCAATCGCCATAAAAGTTGGCACATGTACGTGTTTTTTCACCGAGGTTTATGTGCTGTTACTTTTGTTGTAACTCTACTAGATGGCGCTTCAGAACAAAACTGCGTTTCATTTTAATTGAATTCCGATTCCAACTACGCTCCACGTGCGTTTCATTGTTGCTGACCGTTCCCGCGTGACGCAGAGCGAGACCCAGGAGAATCAGGTGCGCGCGAGAGATGAAGAAAGAGATACTGAGTGAGGAGAGAGAGACACAAACAGTGATGGAGAGGGACAGAGATAGACAATACACTGTCAGGCACATCGGGAGAGAGAGAAAGAGAGGGACAAAGAGACCGAAAGAGAGAGAGATGGAGATCGAGAGATACAAACACACACAGAAGAGAGAGAGAAAGACACAGAACGAGAGACAGAGAGAGTGAGTGAGAGAGAAAGAGATAGACAGAGAGAAACAGACAGAGGCAGAGAGAGAGAGAGAGAGTTACAGAGAGAGAAATATATAGAGATACACAGAGAGAGACATAGTGAGATTCACAGAGAGAGAAGAGAGACACGCAGAGAGAGCGATACAGAGAGATAAAGAAAGATACAGAGAGAGAGAGAGAGAAACGGAAACGTTTCCTTTTTCACAAAGATTGCATATGAAAAAATCCTGTCAAAATCCTGCTAGAACATATTTAAACGTAATACATTTTCAATCGCGTAACGACCATTATCGACAATCGCGTAACGCTTATCTTGCAGCGTCTGGGCGGAAATTTGAGTTTTCTGACGCAGAATATCGTTTTTCGTAAATAAAGATACCTCTTCCACTTTCGCCATGAAATGGATGAGGTATTCGGTTTCCAATTTATGTATTCCCAGAAAGGGGTCGGTCCCCACCTTATATATGGGTATCTGTATCTGACTTCTGATCCCCAAAATTTAAAGGGAACGGCCTGAAATTTAAAAGGAGGAAATAAGTTCACAGTATTAGAAAAACATCATCAGTCAGACCATTGCTCGGATACGTCGCGAGCTGTTTGCGTACAGAAAGGGTGAAATACAGAGTATTGAACGCCTACAGAAACAAGCGGCTAAGTTTGTTGAAGGCAAAAAAAAATGAACATTAAATCTACTCTTGGCTGGGAAACATTAGAGAAAAGGCGAAGGAAGCTAAGACTGCCGGCAATGCATAGAGAGTATTTGGGGAAAGGCAAAGCTTACTGAAAGGCGCAGAAAATGCTTCGTTTACAGGCAAAATTACCACAAGTATAAAAGTTTGGAGAAAAGCAATGAACAGCTGTAGATTTATTCTTTAAGATATAATATTATAATATTATATATACACATATTAATATACAATATTGAAATTGACAACCTGCACTGTTTCAACATTCATTTTTGATAGTGATGGTATTTAAAATGCAAGTAAATAAATTTGCAATATTGTACAAGTTAAATATCACAAGTACTGTCAAAAGAAAAGTATAACTATCTATAGTATATTATTTTGTTTTCTTTGTAATGTAGGTTTTTATATAATTGTACAATTAATTTAGTGGCTATGCGTCTGTTCATATTCTCATACATATGCGTTCATATTTGGCTATTCATTTAGAACTGGCCCTTCTTTAACTATTGGAGATAACTATCTCTATAAATAAACTACATGTAAAGTTTATATGAGTTTATTCTTACGACACTTTGGATGACATTCTTTCTCCTCATCCTCAGGCTAGAAAATAAGAATTTGAAACAATAATAAACAATTTACTAAACAAATGATAAACAAAAATGATAGTTTCATGTACAACAATTCATGTTAATTGTACTATTTAAATTAAACGTACGTTTCATGGTAGCAAAATTCGGACTTCTTATTTTATTCTATTTTCTTATATTTTGAATAATGTTGTAAGATTATTCAGCTGTAACTTCACACCAGACAACAGTCGTCTTGCAAGAAATAATAATAATAATAATAATAATAATAATATTAATAATAATAATAATAATAATAATTATTATTATTATTATTATTATTATTATTATTATTATTATTATTATTATTATTATGAACGTATTGAGGCATTTATTAGATTGTCCAAAGATTACCAATTGTAAGTTTTCTGAAATATCTGCCACATTTATATTTACATCACGGGCGGTTTCCACACATTATTGCATTTGTGAGTTCCGGTGCTGAAATGATTTCTCATGAAGTTTCTGGTAAACTGAAAACTTTTCAGTGAAACTGAGTACAAAATAGTGTATTATTACTGAAGTGAATTATACTTCAAGGTAGGGAGAAAAATTGTGTAAAAGTGAAATATTGTCTTTGAAGTTCCGATAGGTAGCATTTGGAAAGAGGGTGGAACAATGCTAAATCTAACTAGTGAGAGAAACATTATACCATTCGGTAGGAACAGACGTTTGTAATTAATTTGTTACCAAAAGTTCTATATTTTTGCTTTTTGTTGTACATGAAGTGTAGGTGCTATTCAAAGGCAAGATTCGCCGTTTGTGAAACCAAATAATTCTGCGAACAAAATCTTCGTTTGATGTTGACAGTCTTGTTTTTCTAATTGAAATTTCACCTGGCGTTTCCCTGGTATTTAATTAATTACAAATCTAATTATAACGTATGCAAGCAGTTTTCCTTATAAAACAATAAGATAAACGACCTCAAATAAAAGCTTCAATTCACTTCAATAGAAAAACAAAACTGTCAACATCAAACGCAGATTTTGTTCGCAGAATTATTTGGTTTCACAAACGGCGAATCTTGCCTTTGAATAGCACCTACACTTCATGTACAACAAAAAGCAAAAATATAGAACTTTTGGTAACAAATTAATTACATACTTCTGTTCCTACCGAATGGTATAACGTTTCTCTCACTAGTTAGATTTAGCACCTGGTTCCCTAAAAGCTAGTTGTGGGAGTCGTCTTTTGAAATGCCAAATTTGTTGTACGTATTGAGTGGTAATGGAAAGAGGAAGAAAGCGCACCATTTTAATAGCTTATCCAGCAAGTAGAATGCCAATAGTATTATTATGTAACCAGTAGCTCTGTACTACACATATAATGTGTGTGTGTGTAAAGTACAGAGCACCGAGTTTCAGTCGCTTGCTCAGAGAGGGCGCCATTAAGCCGAGTAACATAAGTTGTTAACTGTCAGACATTTAGGGCGGGAAAAACCGCACGATCGTATTCTTAGAGATTCTTAATAATTTCTTTACCGCTTTTGCTGGTACATTCCCAAAGAAACATTTATTTTTTGTAATTTTCCAATTTCGTTGCAGTCTGTAGATCTCCGGATTTTTTTATTTATTGATTGATTAGTGATTCTGGAGCGTCAACGTCTGAAGCCGTTCGTGCTGTGCGTGTAGTGCACGTCTTTATCGCGGGAGGGGGCGGTGATCTTCCCCCGCCTCAAGGTGAGATTCTACGTACACCTATCCGATAGCTTGTGGGGTTTTACTCAACCAGGTATCTCCCACCTGGGTGGCACCACCCCAGGAAGGAGCAGCTCCCAACTGCTCTCCCGACATGTGTGGTAGTGCAGTGCAAATAAACATTATTTACACGTGTGTGTAAATAAGGGGTGAGGATAGGACACGGAAGAAGAAGGAATGGAATTCGCGCTGTCAGTGACCCGTTTGTTTGAGCACTGCCTCTGCATTCGCATGACATTGATCAGAGAAATCACGAAAAACTCACAATCGGTGCAGCCGGCCGCTAGAATTGAGTTCTGTTTATCGAGGATAAGTTGTGAGGACAACGTTCAACTTTCCGTAGTGGAAATTCCCGTAACTGAGTACTTAGACATATTCCACTCATTTTTGAGTTATGTGCCATTAAATATCTGAAATGAGACGATTGATATGTCTAAGTAACCAGGTGGATGAAAAGAATTGGAATTAGTGGAAGGGGTGAAGAAACTACTTAAATATTTTTAAATTATCACAACAGAAAATTATGAAAAATAAAAACCAAAAATGAAGAAATCAAAAATTTTTAGAAAAACAACGCTACAGAAATTCCCGGTGGGTAGTACAGACCCAAACAACAGCCTCTGGAAAGAGCATGGAGCCTCCACTGCGCCTTAGAGAGAAACGCGCTGTCGCTCGCGATCCAGTTTAAAGCGGTGGCAACCTAGCTTGCGACGCGGGGTGCCGAGAACTCGCTCACGTCTGCGGCAGGTGGCGGCGTTATGCGCGATTTGAGTGGGAGGGGCGGGCAGGGGCGGAGGAATGGAAAAGACAGAGAAATAAGGGGCTAAAGAGAAGGCAGTGGCGCTGGCGGTGGCGTTAAAGCGGAGGTGGAGAATGAAGGAGGCGTGGGTGTTTGACGTGGAGTTCAAGGCGAAAACGGAGACTGTGTTAGTATCGCAGTACGTGGCGAAGGGACAGGCGATTTCTGCGGCTGCGGTGGCGGTGGAGGGTACGGAAACCGGGTCGGTGGAGGTGGTGCCGGAGCTTGTTGTCACGTAGCGGGTTATCTTCTCTTAGCAACGGGTATTGTCATAGAAGAAAATAAATAAATACGCAGAATGATTTGCGAGGCTTGAGACAATTTCGAAAGATTCTCAGATCCACGGGAATTTGAATTTATGCGAATGTATACATGTAATGCATTTGATCTGAGATGTATCAGCAGTAATAACGTCAAAGTAGTTTGGAAGTGGTAACTTATGAACTGTAAGACAGAAGTCACAAAAATAAATTATTGTTTTGTTGTGGAGAAAGACATTTATTTACTCAAAGAAGTCGCGACCGACGAGTAGTCGATGATGGAGACTCTTTGATGGAGACGTTTTATGGTGGAGGTGGGGGGCGTGAAGCTTGGCAGGAACAAGGGGAGGAATAGTGGCGGAAAGCTGAAGGCGGGAACAGTAGTGGTTTGCGGGGGTAGGGTTCAGGTGCTGATGGCGGTGGCGTAGGTGGTAGCGTGGAGCGGGTTAAATTGCGGTGAAGGGCGCTGTCGAGGGGAGTTGGCGTGGGCGAGGTTGGTGACGAATGCGTAGGAGGACACTGAGGCAGTAGTGGTGGAGGAGGGGTGGCGGGTTCGGAAGCCGCGACGGTTGCCGAAGTGAGGTGTCTGATGGGGAGGGGTCAGGGGCGCTTGGAAGGCAAAGCGCTGGTGAAAGGCTGAAGGAATGGACGATGAGAGAGTTCATGTGTGGGGTGCTGGCAGCGACCGTGGCGGGGGCGAGAACACGAACGGTGAAGGGCGTCGTCGGGAGCCGGGGTTGGCAGGACTGACCCATGGTGGCTGAAGCAGTGTCCCGGGAGTTGGCGATAGGTCTGGTGGAGTTAGGGTGGGGCAGAGGCGCTTGAATGGCATAGCAGTAGCTGAAGGCAGGGATGAGTGTGTCAGGGGGTGGAGTGTAGGCGTTGCTGATGGTAGTGGCGGGGGCCAGAGCGAGGGCAAGCTGTAGGGCGGTGAAGGGCCATGTCTGGGGCCGGGGTCGGCGTTGGGACGATGGCGGGGATCGAGCCTAGGTGGATGGGGAGGGAGGGGCGGCGGGCGGGAGAGAGGGGCGGGCAGACGGACGACGTCGGTGGCCGGAGCTGACGGGAACCGAGCTTTGGTGTCGGGAGCAGTGTCAGGGGAGTTGGCGAGGACGTTGTTGGTGGCGACGGCGGGAGCGGAGACGGAGGAGAAGGAGGGAGGGGGCGGGGCACGTGGGCGAGTCCAAGGTGCGCTGGGGACAGGCGGAAGTGGGTCGCCGGACGAGCAAACAGCAGCGCAGCGGCGCCCGCCGCTCGACCGCTGACGTCACGCCAAACATACCGCGCGCGGCGCGAAGCTCGGCTGGATCCTGGTGGCCTGCTTCGCAGCACTCCGCCACTCGCGCACGAATCCAGCCACCACGATGGGGTCGCTGCACAGCGCTTTCAAAAGCCATGTTTTTAAACACCATGCCCAAAAGCCATTGAAAACATCAAGGCGAACCACGTTTTCGAACGCTAAGTATCAAATTTTAGCAGAACGACGATAATTTAAACGAGAATGCTAAATGAACAGAAATTGCAATTATTGAAACGCTAAAGGTGACAAGAAAGCCTCGTTATTTGATTTTTTTTTGTAATTTTCTATCTACGGTCAATATTTTCTGACATGAACATTGGCCAGTCAAAATATTCTTTAGATTAAACTTTGCTCTTTCTCCAGACCGTGAGTTTCCACCCAATATGGTAAAAACTAGTGATGCTACATCCTCACGTAGTTTCTCGCACCAGCAACGATGACGTCAAGTTATAATTCCGCAATTTCTGAAAATTTTGTAATGATGCGAACTATTTGTTTATAACCGATTACTTTTTGTTCACATTTTTAATACACAAAATTATGTTTGTTTTCAAATACGATTGTATTATCATTTTTAAACAAACGTATTTGTGAACGTAATCCATTGTTAATATTCCAGGACCATTGCCGAGCGAGTGCAAGTCATTGTTGAAAGGGCGCCAGTTAGAGCTCCCGACGGCGACAAGTGAAATCAGATGAAGGAATCTAACAAAAACATTAAAGGGAGCATTTCCCTGTGGTATTTGCTTTTGAAAAATTGATGTACCATCCCACTTACCAAAAATCCAACCAAAAAAACGTAAATTTGAGTTGGTAAATATTTTTTAAAATAACTAATGTCAAGAACTTGATTCAAATTAAAAAATAAATATTGCTATTTTTAATAAATGAAACAATAGAAAGTCCCTTAACAGAAGTCTTCAAAAAATATGAATAAAAATTTTAATAGAAATGAAAAAACCTACGTATTTATCTCATAAACTATAAAAAAGTTAAAATGTTAAATAGAAATATTGTTGAATTTCACGCCGTGAGTAACACATGAGAATTAATGAAATGCTTCAATTACGAGCATGCACGTTATATATTAATATTGCAAATTAAGGTATAATGTTATATGAAACTGCGACTAATTTTATATGATAAGAGACAAAATAGTAAATTAATTACGACCCGATGGCGCGAAAGTTCTGCAAGTCCGAGATCTATAAGCCCGCCCTCGACCAACGGAGCATTCCATTCTTTTCCATATTTTTATCCTAATAGTAAAATATACTATTGATATTCAATGCTGAAAAGTCGCGGTTGCTTTTTTGCTTTTTGCCTTTGAAGTCGAATTGGCTGCAAACTTGCTTGTATTGAAACCTTTGAGCCGGGTTAACTGAAAAGTTGACATCAGAGAGAAAATCCAAGAATGCTATCCCACGGAGGATGTAAACTTTAAAGAATGACCATTAATTCCAAGTCAGTAAATTTGAGTGCACATGTATCGGGGAATGTAAACAAGATAGCTTTCATACGCTGCTTATTTCGAATGGAAGGCGACATCACGACGCCTCAAAGCCGTACTCCTCTTCCTGGCAATCGTTGCTTAGCGGATTTGCATCAGGTTAGGAGATATTGTTATGATTATTCTTGGCCGGTATTCCAGACACGTATTTTATATATCGGGTGGGCCAAACGTCACTACTCATGATTATTTCTACTGTATTATGGTTTTAATCTCGCATGAAATCAATTTCCCGCCTGTCACAATCATACAATCAATCATACATCATAATGATAATTAGTTACTCACAGACATACTAGAGTGCATTGCTATATAATCATGTTTAGTTGAGATTTGCTTACATACTTTCAGACTCCACGTTGAAATGTTGTCGAAAGAAAAAATAATGGCTTGCTTTCAAAGATGGTACAGAAGTAGTTACCCGTAAATATCTTGCGACGGACAATAGAAATGCCTCCCAGCTCACCACATATCACTTCCATGCAGTTTTCATTTTGAGGATTGATTAAAGATATGGTATATGCTTTAAATCCAACCATAATCGACCCATGAACAACCATTGATAATGCTTTTCAGATCACTGATTCGAATCTAAAGCTGTGAGAAGAAATATGTTCAACTATCTCACATCATTTTCAAAGATGTGTCGATGCAGAGGGAAAAAAATTGTAACAATGTACTATAAATGATGAGAATAGATAACTTATGTACATGATTTTGTAATTAGTTACAAGATAAATTGTGTATTGAGTTTATATAGAAGACATGAAAGAAAAATATTTTTATTCATTATTATTATTATTAGAACATAAAATATTGAAGATTAGTGTAAAAGATAAATTGGTATTAGTTTTGTTGAATATTTTCTTAGTAAAAACCAACGAAGTAAATGTTCTCTACTTGTTTTTCTCGGATTATGAATGTTTTGACAAAATATTTCACACACACACCGACACACACACGCATATATATATATATATATATATATATATATATATATATATATATATATATATATATATATATTGTAGCGGTACAGAATTATTAAGATAAATTAAACTGAGTAAAGTAGACCTAAGAATTTTTTACTGAAGAAAAACATACGGCGTCACGCGCGCAGCCCCCTTCTTGCAACAGCCACGATCCCCTGACCCATTTCGGATGTTTATGACACCCCACCCAACGGCCGAAGAAAGGGTAAATTGTAAGGCGCCCAGCTGCAGCCCCATCTGGAATACTTTTGAAACGCTTGTCATCGTGATCGGGGAAACTCAAAGCAATAATTCAGTAGCCGGGAAGCCCCTTCACAGACATGGCCTATTTTCGAGACGGTAGAGAAGGACACCCATGTTCCGACAGAAACAGAGAGTGGAAAATTCCTATACTCCGCCGGAGCTTATTGGCCAAATTTAGTATACGACGCCATCACCTTTAGCCAATAGCGACGCGATCGTTGTAGGGAGCAAGAACATATGAGGAGAAAGGGTGGGAATAAAAGTTAACTTCGTGCATTTATGAGAAACAAATTCTCAGTTGGTTGAGAGACTTCTCTGGGGGTGGGAGCCATTCGCTGGGAGAGGCGAGTGCGCCTCTGAAGGCACTTGGTTGAGAAACTTCTCTGGGGTGGGAGCTATTCGCGGGGTGAGGCGAGTGCGCCTCTGAAAGCACTTGGTTGAAATCACTGGGGTGATAGAGTGGAATTCTCAGTGAGAATTTTAGAGGCACTTCAATTGCAAAAGCACTTCAAAAGTAAATTGGCGAATCTTTTATAATTGCGTATTCGCTACAGGATTTCGCAACTTCTGAATTTGTGTTTGAGAGGATTCGCATAGTTCAGAGGGAAACACTGTTGTGTGCTACGCAACTGCGACCGGGGGCAATACACCCCGACGACATCTACCTACTCCGCCGGGCAGCCTCCAGACGGCCCCCTGCTGACGTCACGGACTGCCGCAGACGCCGCGAGCCGCTGCCAACCGCCCTGCTGTTGAGGGGGCGCGACCGGCCAACATTCCAGCGAAGGTCGCCTACAAGTTCCGCCGTGCCCGCCCGGGTCTATTGAGCGAACCTGCCACGGGAGGCTCTCAGGCAATGTACTGGGGGCAATAAACCTTTTGAAGTATTGTCAAAGCGGTGCCGCGCCAAGCCACAAGAAAGATCCTCAAGGACGACTCTGTAATTCTAACAATAAAATAATTTTGTACTCTTCTCTAGTTGTAAGCTTTCCTTTTAATTTTAATCTTTATTTTTTCTTTTTATTCAATCTTTTCTTTCTTTTATTTTCATTAATGTAACTTCCCTGGTACAGCTTTGTCCAGGAATAAACGTTGTCTTTTACCAGTAATCAAATTGTTTATTTTGAATGCCCATGAACTTAATTAACAATTCCTTCCATCACCTAATTTTTAAATGAGCAAAGGAAATTGTTACAATTGGCTAGTTTTTAAACGAGTAAAGGGAATAGGACCGACTGAGCTATAACCGGGCCGCTAACCGCGCATTTTCCTACGATCTCATTCGCCGGGAAATGAGTGGAGGTGTTACAATTGGCGCCCAACGTGGGGCTCGATGGCCTAATAATTGGCGTTTTCCACGTGCAACTTTAAAATTGAATTTCACTATTTTTGTTTATAAATGGATGGAAGGACATTGTTGCGAAAGAAACAATTTATGGACTGGTGATGATGTAATTTATTATTGTATTTTGTGTGTGAGTGTTATTGTGTTGTGCCTCGTGTGTTGTAACTATCGTGTGCGCGCTTCACGCGAAACAGCCAAAATGCTGGACGAATCAGGCGTCGATATGGCAGGAGATGGTAGTTCAGGGGAACAATCACCGCCCGAGACCACCCTCGATCTCATGCGAATCCTCATGAAACAAATTTCAGAAAGTAACGAAATCCTCACGAAACAAATTTCTGAGAGTAACAAAAATCACTCAGAAAGTATAGAAATACTCACGAAACATTCACAAAGATTTGACCGGCTGGACAGCTCCTTAGCTGATAACGCTGTAAAATTAGAGAAATTAGAAGCAATATTTAATTGTGAGAGTGGAACATTGCAGAACGCTCGAGGGTAGATGCGGGGAAATTGAAAATAGTGTAGGAAACTTGGGTAAAGAATTAGAAAGTTCGAGGGCTGAAGTAAAAGCGAGTCTTGGGAATATTCAGTTAGAAATTAGCCAGAAGCTCCAGGAATGTGATAGCAAAGTAGAAGCGTGCTGCGAGTCAATTACCAGAAAGATTGTCGAGGTTAGGACAGAAATGAGCGGCAAATTGACTATAATCGAACCCAAACTTAGCACATAAGTCAGCCAAATCCAGGATAAATTCGAGAAATTAGGCGCTATTGACGGGGAAAATATCAGAGAAAGGGAAGTAAAACAAAAGAGGGAAAATGGCCAAAATATAAAACAATTAGAAAAGAAAGGAACAGAGAAGGAGATGAGTGGAGGTGTTACAATATATATATATATATGTATATATATATATATATATATATATATATATATATATATATATATAACCACCAATTTCTTTGGTGCTTATTCTTGGGTCTTCTAGTTCCTCAGCATCACTGTTTACGTAGGAAATGTCAAATGTATTTTGGGCAAACCTGTAGCATTGATAAACATAAATAATTAAGGGAGAATAGAGGAGGCGCATACCACAATATTAATTCAGACATCACTTGTAAAACTCATCGTAGCGGATTAGGCGCAAAATTTGATTCAATTAAATCTCATTCATCAACACTTCCGAAAATCCAAAACGTCTTTCGCTACACCCAGAAACGACGACCAACAAGGAGAAGAATTTCAAACAGCCGTGTAACCGCGTTCCCATTCTTGTATTGCAACTTGATATGTTCTGGAAAGCTTCTAGCAAAAGAAGTGTGGGAAATTTGAATCTGCAAAAATCAAAATACTCGTTTCAAACTCGCAGGGACTCGAGTTCTTTCAGATCGATCGGGGAATATTAGTTTGGATAAATCGTATGAACGGTTTAGGCCACGTTTTGGCATCAATCGACTCTGTTGTATCAAATAAATTCGTTTTATTAATAGTTTTATCAAAAAAGTAAAAATTTTTCCTAAAATCCTCCTCATTACGAATATTTATTTAGCTAATGCGTATCTGTTACTTTTCAAATTTTTACTAATACGCATTTCAGTTGTTTGAATGGAGATATATAATAATATATATATAATATATATATATATATAATATATATAATGCAGAGTAATGTGTTTTATGTTCATATCTCTCTATTTCATCGTGTTACCTCATTGCTATTTGCGTGTGAAATTTACTTGTCACTCCTTCACTTGTATCTCATCCCTTTATTTTATAGAGTTGTCAAAACAGAAACTGCAAATTTCGTTTCACTAATATGGAATACGTAAATTAATTAACAAACGAAAATGTTGCCTCGATGTAGTGATATAAATGTAATGATATAATTGCACATCGAGACCGAAATAAATAAATTAGTACATTGAATTTTTCTTGTATTTTTACACGAAGCATTGTCCAATATATCCATACTTTTATATTACATGTGTTGTAACCGTACCTACATTCTGTTCCACGTAATTACAACTGATGAAGGTCCTGTTTTGTTATATTACTCTTTCCACAACGTTTTAATATATTAACATTTTAGTGCTGAATAGTAACGTCCAGTACTAAAAGCATTTTAAAATAAAATATTCGAAACTTAGGCACATTGTGATTTTATATTATTACTATTATTATTTTAATATTATTATTATTATATTGATACAAATTGTGGTGCAACAAAATGATAATACTTTCTAGTACAGGTCGTAACAATTAAGTAAAAGTACAATGAATATTTAGCAAATTATTAACTTTTCACACTGAACCTTCCGGGTGATAATCTCTCTTTAATACACTCCTTGAAACAAGCTCACCCTGAACACCAAAACCTACTTTGTAAGCGGAGTTGGCATTTTAATTGCAAACATTGCCAATAATGTGCCTAACAAAACAATTTATTTAAGGCATTCAACAGCAATATTTGCCCACTTTTCTCAGTTTTACGGTAATTGATCTCAGACATTCAAATTACGATGGCAGAGAGTAATCTTTTGTTGTTGTTGTTTTTGATCTATTTGTAAATATTTTTAATGCAAATGTGCAGCACCGAACTGGATGGCCGAGGTGGCTAACAATGTGTATCGACTCAGTGCTTCAGTCCGAAGAATCGTGGGTTCGAGTCCGACCTTGGGCGAGGTTGCTTGTTCCTTGTCGAGCGAACGAGTGTCCAATCGCGGAGGGAGTCGCGTTCTGCTGACCCGAGATCGGAAGTGCGCTGGTCTCTTGTGTGTGGTTTAATATACGTTCCATCCGGACTTACGGGTAACCGGCTGTCGGCTGACAAAAGCCCTAGAAAGACGAATAAGAACGTGCAGATGTTTTTGAAAAAAAAAACGTTAGAGCACAACTAAAAATGAATTCTGATTACACTTCCTGTCAAAAATTTTGAAATTGACAGATACTTCATCAGAAATCATTTGAAGCGTTTCTTCAGAAACACATTAAATTTTGAAAAAGCAAATGTTTTAATGGGAATTGCACCTTTATCGTGTTATAAGGGTGCATTAAGATCAATGCGTTTAAATGTTTCAAAGAAAAAGAAATTAATTCGCAGTTGAGAAAAAATGTGTATGTACTTTTTTACGTTTATTACGTCTTCACTCAATGTTTACTTGTTTGGTGTTACTTGTGTTCTTATGGGACTTTGTGGTGAATAATTTTATATTTTGTAAGTCCTAAATTAGTAAATTAAAATAATGTATGGTAATATTCATGTATCAAATTAATATATATATATATATATATATATATATATATATATATATATATATATATATTGTAACTGAATATTCAATTTTTCACCCCTTTCAAGGAGTGGGCAAACTCTACCGGTAAAATAGTGATATTTTAATTGAAATGTAACACAAGAAATTAAAATATTTGCTGTACATTAAGTCCACAAAACCTCAAGGTTTTAACGTATTTATTCCTCACCACTACATTTGTTTAAAATAATAAATAATATATAACCAAAAAATTCGTTTATGAATGTTAATTCGTTCCTCCATCTTGGCTATTAGTCCGCCCTCATTGTCCGGGGCAATGGGAGTCGCCGTTGGAGGGGGAGCGGCCGTTCCTCATCTGCGGGCCATTGTGCCGCGGCGCCGCGCGAATCGGCTGTCGCCCGCGGCAATGGCTGTCAGCGGCAGCGGCGGCGGAGGCGGCATCGACCGCTTCGCGCCGCGCGCCGCCCCGCTAAGCTGCCACCACCGCGCGCCCGACGTCCACGCGCTCGCGCCCGCCTTTGCAATAGTAGTAGAGGTGTCTTCTACTCGGTGTATATTGGACCTTGCTTGAAGTCCTATCCAAGGATATCAATTTAAACAACACGCTTCGCCTCGACTCGTAATATCAATTAACATTTAAGTTCCGATCTACAAAGCAGGCCATCTGAGACAAATGTTTGTGGTGCACAACATTATTTGAATATTTGATTTTTAAAGTGTAATGTATTTGCTCAACTAAAGTGCGCAAACACAACCTGTTACATGACACCGCTGTCGCCCCTTGGAGGCTTGTGAGACCCTGATACTACCCGCCTTACCGCTAGGTGGTGAGTAATGTCAACATTTCAAAACTATGGTCTTTTCATTTTATTAATGTTCATATAACACACACAAAAATATAAATTACACATTTAGATACAGTGGACTTACAGCTTTCAAATGATTCCTTATTTGCTACGATTGACTGATTACTTCATTGGGGAAAGGGATGTATACATATCAGGTTATAGAAATAAAGGGGCAAATATTTAGAGGATGAATCATTTCAGGTAGAAAAAACCCACAGTATTCTACGGAATCTTAGTAATTCTTTCAGATTTTCGACTGAGAAGCCTTGATTCCTGTGGATATTGGTGTGTTCTTTTGTTCCTATTTTGTAGAGTCTGTATGCCATTCAAATTGCTGACGCAGACTGAGGTTATGCGACCGTCTGGCGGACTAATGTTCTTATGACTGTAAGTCGAACGTGATTGCAGAGTCGCGCGAGATACAGAGTTGTCGAAATTATCACGTCAATTTCGACAATTCCCACATTTTCAATTTTAGCCATTTTTATCCAAAAATTGTATATTTTTCTTCGGCAATACTTATAAGTATCTTCAATGTTTTGGCTCACTAGAACACCTGGACTATATAGAAGAAAATAAATTGTTCAGAATACTTAAGACCATGAGCAGTAGAGAGATGGGTTTGCTTCATCACAGAAATTATTCGATACCTAGATATAGACTTCTCTGTTTTCGAATGCTGGAGGTGATGTAGCAAGCTGAAAGATCAGTTTTGCAATTGAGGGATAACGTTAGTAATTTCCTTCCGTACAATCAGATAATGACAGTCTAGAAAACAAACAATATTTAATAGTATAAAACGACACTGAATAATACTTAAACTGGGAAATAAAACTGTGCCACGTGACGCGTCCAAAGGATTGGGCTTCATTAGTTACATTATGATAAATGTATTTTAATAAAACTTACAGTGAGACAAATGAAAAGTCTGAATAAAAATACAATTATTGAGAAGTTGCTTGACTGTGTAAAAAAATAACCAAGTAAATGTAAATTAAAACACAAGCAATCACATCTTTTGCACAATATACTTGTCAATAATATTACGTTACACAGAGAACACGGTAGTGAGCAAGTATTGATTACCACAATCTTTCTCTATCACCTCCTGTACGAACATCTTGTCATACAATAATATCAAAAATGCATTGCAATAAAACGATTTAATGTCTGCGTTGAGGACAAATCGAGCACGCAATAACAACTGAACGTGATGTCACTTCTGAGTAGTGATATACAATCAGTAATAGTTAATAATGAATACTAAAGAATAGCTGAAGATACCGTCCGTGGCGTTAGGCCAGCAACAGCCATTCTTCAGCTTCCAGGGGTAATGACAGCCCGCGAAAACGAATGGCGACTCTCATGCGAGGCAAAGAAGAGGCAGTTGTGAGAGACACATGATTGATAGATTGTTAGTGATTTCGGGCGCGTCGATAACCAAGACCATTACTCCCGTAAGTGTAGTGTGTGTGTTTCCCTCGGATGTGGCGATGATCATTCCCTGCTGGATGTCGAGATCCGGCGCCGATCTACCGTCGGCTAGCAGGGTTTTCCCCAGCCAGGTATCCCACCATCTGGGCCCCGTCCCAACCGGGACAATGAGACAGACATCCTCAGATCACCCACCGTGACAGGTCTCAGCTTTCCGCACTGCAGAGCCTACGACTGGTAGGATCTAGAGTTCCAGTTATGACTATGGTAGGAATGTCGACGCTAGCTAGATAGCTAGGTGGATTTCAGCCGCTCAATGTCTAGGGGAGAATCATAGCGTCGGCTGCTTTGATCGATAGCTTTCGGTGGTCCTGACAACGCTAGGCGGAAGCTGGTGCAGTACCCTAACAAGCGGGCCACCGATCGCCTAAGGTCTTCCCTTCCTTATCCTTGTTCTATCCACACCCCGTTCTTACACACACACACACACACGTAAATGCACTATAACACCAAATCAGTCGTCAGCTTACAGCTTGTACCGGTTGGGGCAGTGCTCTGCTGGTGGGAGATACCTAGCTGGGGACCGTAAACAAGTCGAAGCGAGTACAGAACCAGTGAAGGCAAACGAGTCGAAACGAGTACCGAACCGTTGGAGGTAAACAAGTCGTAGCGAGTACCGAATCGTTAGAGGTAAACGATCCGAAGCGAGTATAGAACCGGTGGAGGTGAACGAGTCGACGTTCCTTACCCTTGCCGGGCACGGAGGCACGGCTCTTACAGATTCTAAAAGTATACTTTTATAAATTATACGGTGTCATTTCCAGCCTATCAGAACATACATAGATTCCATAGCACCGCCTGAGACTTCAAAGTTTTCATGTGTGATATTTTATTGTATACATGGTAACAGCGGATTTCCCTGCAATAACGCACCCCGAAATTTTCCAATACTAAAATAATTTTTGTGAGATTTATTTCTCCCTGACCATACATATGTCAGTAGAGTTGTATTGAATGTTCACTTCTTATCATCACTCTGATCTGAGCTAATTCAGATATTATGCAACAAAGCACTTGCTAATCTTTACTGTTGTCTCATCATTTCTTCAGTCGAACCACTGGCAGCCGGCGATTCCAACTGCAGACCAACACTGTCGCCACTTTCGCCAAGAAGAATACTACAGCCAAAAATACAACATAAGCCGGGAGGGAGAGAGCTGGTTACAGGGGCCGGTTTTCGTCGAGGTGTCTATACACCGATTTAAACGTAGAGGCACTTTCAGATCAGCAGCTGGAAGGAGGACGGGACACTGTCATTCAATCGGGAGTGGCAATACGAAAACTTTAAGTCGTATCGAAACTCCCGATTGGATGAGTGTGTACGTTCTCCGTCCTGCTCGTGACCTTGAAGTACCACTAATTTTAAAACGGAATTTAGAATATGAAGTGAAGCGAAGTGGTGGATGCGCAGGAATTCTGCGCATGACGTCTGCATCGAGAACAACTCGCCATCTCGCCCATGTCTTACATTTAGATGTTAACAACTCCTGTTATACTAAAGGACAAATCTATTAATATTCACTCAAAATAAATTACGATATCAGAAATCATCTACTTTTGTGAAATAAGCTTTTTAAAATAGGTCATAAGAGTGCTTTAAATATTTGTAATATTATTCTGCGGTGCCTTGTTTCCAAACTGTACTTTGTGAAATGCAATTGCTATTACGTTTTGACACCGACTTAACATATTATTTTGAATGTATGATATCACATTTAAGTGTTATGGCATTCAATCCTGCACAATTTATTCCTGAAAAATGTGTTCTGCAAAATATGGAAATAAAAGAAAAAAACATTGTACACAATGTCACGCAATGCTGCAACAAAAAGTGGCGTTTTTTTCTTTTTAGACAAAGCACGTTTTGTGGGTCGCTGCTACTCAAAAGTGGACATTGTTTTTACCTGTCTGTCCGTGTCTTTGTTGTGTTATTAAAAGGTCATGTTTGCATTGGTACAAAATTAATTTGCGCAAGACTGTTACGCTGTGACAAGTTTGCACGCGACGAAGGAATATAGGTGTCTTTTGCTTCTCTCACTACGGTGCTGACATTTTCCCTTCTTGTGACGGTATTAGCCGCGTTTGTAAAGCTTCTTAGGGCAATGTTGCTCAGATTACGAACATTTCGTAGGGATTATTGTCTCCAAATGTCACGGTATTGAAGCTATCTGCGGTAGCTGCTGCCTTTGCGAAACATATTCCGGATGGTTCATTTGTTCTCTTTACGTTCCACAGCGCCAGCGGAACCGCTTTGATCTGTTTATACGAAGCCACCGTATTGTGTAGTATTGTTTTATACGTCAAAATGTCGATGGCTCAAAGTGACAGGGAAATATATTTATGGCACGGATAATGAATTGAAAGGAATTGACCCTAATCATACGTATGTTTTTGGGCAGATGTACATTTCTAAATAAAAAGCTGTCCTATTATGGTAAGTTGTCATTAGTGAAACAGAGTGGAGTAGAGTATCTTCAAAATATTATGAAAGATACAGTTCGAAAAACAAAACATTTTGGCCAGTGGAGATGGTTTTCTTTGGTCTGGCTTGATAAGGCAGATCGAAGGCTGATCGTTCTGTTGGAAATGGATGACCAATGAAGGCGCGACATACACCAACAGAATAGCAGTGACTTGCTGTCAATCAATGTACTTCCAACGAAACGAAATTTCATTTTCTTTCAAACCAATAAATACGAGTACAATACAATAAATACAACAGTAGCCGGTAGATTGCAACAGGGACGTGAATCTCAAAGGAAAGTAGAACTAAATAGTACGAGATTGTGTCATTTTGTAGCACCTCTACATTCCGTTCATCCCAATCCATCTCCTTACAATCCATTACCTGACTCAGAGAGAGATAAAAGACACCTGTTCTGAGTTAATCACAACAGCGATAATGCTAAGCAGGAGGAGCTTACGAAGGAAAAAGACACGCAGAAATCTATGCTCGGGGAATGACGTGCTGGAAATAACCTTAGCGCGGTCTCGTGGAAGGAGCAAAAGGCGTAGGAATCGCCTCCTGTACGAAAGCACACGCACACTGTGAATCCCACTGCGCTCGATGCGGGCTTCTTTATGGCCTCCCAGCCACCCTCCACCCCCCCCCGCCCGCACGCCCGCGCGCAGCTATTTAAACGCGGCGGCGGGCGCTGCGAGATTTGCGTGCAGCAGCTGCGCCGGCCAGAGGACGCTGCGCGATAATCGGCGACTGTCTTCGCTACCCCTCCCTCCGCTCCCCTTCTCTCTCTCTCTCTCTCTCTCTCTCTCTCTCTCTCTCTCTCTCTCTCTCTCTCTCTCCCTCCGTTTCTGTCACGCACACGTTCTATTTCTCCTACGACGACACAGGATTGGTATGGCAGATCGTGTGGTCGATTATATGGCTGATCGTTGCGTAAACGTACGCTGTCTAAAACAAGAGGGAGAAACTGTATTTCTGGGACTGCATTTCCATTCAACGCTTTTATTTACGTATATCATCTTTTTACAAGGAATTGAATAAACAATACTACAAATATTAAAAGTTATACATTTAGAAACGCAGTTAATATTATTTTGTTATACCATACGATTGTCACATGGCTTCAACAGTTGTTTTTTTATATATTACAATTTTTCTGGTATTCATTAAAAAGGGGTAATATCAGTGAATGAACATGTACGTATGAATGTACTTGGCATTTTGGGTCGTTAATCCGACTTTGTAGGCCTGCTAATGGTGTCTCCATGCCGTGGCTTAGTTAATTTGTCATGCTTGGGGGTAAGAGCGCCATGTGGCGAACGCGACTTATGCCCTTCACCGTAACTAGCACGTTCCCCCTGCCTGAGCTTTTCTCCATCACACAGCTACTGAAACTGGGACTTTAAAGGAAAGCTACAACTCGGAAATCGAACCCGAGGCCTATAATCACAAGCCCCGCAGTGCTCCGTTCGCTCCACTTGCAGCCAATGATTTGTCATCCCCTAGGATGCTCGCATGTAGCAGTGTGCATTAAACCATCAGACTCACATTACATCCATCATTCTCTCGTATTTGATTCGAAGAAAATGAAAAAAAATGTGATGTTAAACTCACTAGTGTAATTATAATGAAATACACTTATGTGTATATTACAAACTTCATCTAAAAAAATATTTAAATAGTGAAAATTTCGGTTGTCATATCAAAGCGCTACGTTTTACCACTAGTGGCAAGGACAGGAACTTCTCGAATGTTGTGGACGTGGCTCTGGCGGGAAGACCGCAAACATGAAACAGCCATAGACACTTCGCGAGCTCTGAATGGCAGGTTCAGCAAACCAACGCCATGTCAGAGAGTTGTTGAACATTATGTAGAAATACTTCAAAAATAGCTTGCGATTTTTTTTAACGTTCGGCGGTTTAAAGGTTTAACGGTTTAAAGCGGCGGCGATGGTGTAACGGTTAGCGTACTGGACTGTTGTACCCAAGTTGGCGGGTTCAAACCCGATCGAAGCCGTGGATTTTTAAGGGCGAAAAAATCCTTCGTACGCCTTCCTTCGGAGGGGAAGTAAAGCCGGCTGTCCCATGTTCGTAGATTTACTTGCATGTAAAAAATCCTCAAGCCTAAATGACGCCTCTGAGATAAATTCAAATCGCCTGTTTCTCGCCCAAGAAATACCTCCTTTCTCTCCTAGTTGGTGAAAGGAGCGTAGCGAAATTTGCGTGGTCAAACGGAAGAGCGGGCCTGATGGCCCGAGTCTCGCCACGTAAAATAAGGGAAATTCAATTCAACGTTCATTCATTTTCTATCATTGCTCCCAGTTTTGTTTTTCTCCATTTTCGCTTGAACTTTTTGAAGTTTAATACCTTCTGAGACAATAGTTTGTAGGTTTTCGTAAATAAATTTAAAGAACACGATAATTAGAATCTAAATTGATATCAGACTTCAGCGCAATTTACTTGGCAATTCAATTGTTTACTTAAAGATGTCAACATTAGTGTTTACAACGTCGTGAAAGAAAATTATGGCGTATTAAGTTAAAAATGCCTTTGGGTACTGGTGTTTAATCAACGCCACATCCATAGATAGATTTAGGAAGCGTTGATCTAATTCCCGGCATTATCACTAAGATTGCAGCGCCCAAAAACACGAAAAAAAGCTCGTTTTTAGAAATTTATTTGAATCATCTACCCGGATCCGAAAACAAATTATCAGTTCCCCACCTTGTGACCGAGACGCGCCGAATGACCTATTCGTCTCGACTGGTGCACGGGAAGTGGTCTAGTCGCGAGTGACGGAATGGCACGCACCCGCACATCCGTACACTCAAGAGTTTTTCTCGATTACTGTATAAGGATATTGCACAATATATTGCATACAAGGCCTGTCTAAAAAGTATCCGACCTTTGGCCAGAAAAAATATTTCGAATACCTGACAGATTTGGGATCCTAATCCCCTTCAAAGAAGGCCCCTTGTGCTTCAACACACTTAGCCCACCGATGCTTCTACTGCTGGAAACACCTCTGGAAGTCTTTTTTGGAATGGTGTTAAGCTCCGTCGTCGCGTTCCGCATTATTTCTTCTCTACTCTCAAAACGGGATCATTTCAGTGGCCACTTCAATTTTGGAAACAACCAGAAGTTGAAAGGAGCCAGGTCTGGGGGAGTAGGGAGGTTGGCGAACGGTTGTAATTCCATGTTTGGCTAAGAAAGTGTGGGTCAATTGGGATGAATGTGCTGGGGCGTTGTCATGATGCAAGTGCCAGTTCTTCGCCGTCCACATGTCTGATCTTAAGCGTCGAAGTGCGTCACGGAGTCGCCGGAGAACATCTTGATAGTACTCCTTTGTCACTGTTTGTCCTTCCGGTGCGTATTCGTGATGCAAAATTCCACAGGCTCGTATTCAACATGTTATATATGTATCTTTTGTCATGTATGTTTACCTTACTTTTTACATATTTTACGAAACTTTATATTATTCTAAGACTTTTCGTAAAACTTATGTATCAACAAATTTTTAATAAATTTTCAAAGGAGTTTTTTTTTCATGGATCGGTAAATTTTACTAGCCCGTATACGGTGTTATATACGTTGAGTAGTGAAAATTATGTAATGCTGAGAAAATCGGTTTTGATATCTCAACAGAAATGCACATCTTGGAGTCCCCCGATCCCGAATAAGTGTTATTTTTTCCAAATATCCAACCGTCCGTCCGTCTATCTATCCGTCCGTCCGTTTGTCCGTTCGTGTGTCCGTCCGTCTGTCCGCCTGTACCTATGACGTGGCGTTTTCCGGACAGCCAAGGAACTACCAAGGATCATCTTGATAGCTCGAGGGCTAGGGGTGGGGTCGGCGGGCCAATCATTAGTATCTTGCTAGAATTTAAGTTTCGGCCGTTGGGGGCTGATCGATGGGTGGCGGTGGCGCCCGGGCGGCTCGTCTGACAGGCATGTGGTCCGACTGCAGTCTCTGCCCCATGAGGTGCCTTGAACTCTCGTATACTTTCGAGTCATAAACCGTCTTCTCGACGTCCGGAATGCACAATTCTTGGTGCACTTGATCGGAGCGGTTTTGAATGCTAAATAAAATATTCGTACACGATGGAAAACATTTCATGTGGGCGGTTAACATTACACTAAAGATAGTTGAATAATGAAAAAAGTGAGGTTACGAACGTTACAAAGCAAGACATTTCGATGCATATTTGCATTCGCGAACGAATTACAGATTTGATTTTTAGCGTTGCTAAAAAATAGCAATACACAATCTCGCTTTACTCCTTCCATACATAAGAGCTCAACAAAACATGCGTATAGAGAAGCAACATGTATGTTCAAAAGAAAAACAAGAGATCTCAGCAATCACTCAATGAATGAGGAAACGTAGCGAGGTTGACCTTGAAGTTGAAATACGTAACTTGTTACATGCATTGCGATGGTTTTTACTTCTCCATTAATAAATTTACTTAATGAGGAAAGTAAAAATTATCATTTATTTGTTAAGGGTCGATGATTCTATGGCAAACACCATAGATTTGAATATGGTAACAAACTAGAATTTTCAATCTCCGATAAATTTCTGAATGCTTTCAATCTCCGATAAATTCAAAATCGATCGCAAAATGCGAAACCTCACATACAGTGCAAAATGGTGGTGGATCCGATTATAATTACTAAATTGCATTTTATGGTTTCCTTCGTGTCCGCTCTCTAATTAAGCGTTACAACGACAACACATCAAAGATTGAAAATATTTAATTTGTGAGGCCGTGATTATTAATTTACAATTGCGATTCAACAGACAAAACAAAGTAAATAAGTAATAACAAAAACGTATCCTGATAGATTGAGCGCTTAGGGCATCTAAAAGAGTCTCAGCGTCCTCAGCTGGCTGTAAAGAGAAGGTTAAGGAAAGATGAGGAAGGCCCTAAGCCTACGGGTCACGTGTCATTTCTTAGGCATTTTACGCTTCTTCCCTTTTATGTTTGTTGATGTTTCACAAATGGCAAAATAATAAATTAGTTTCTCATATTTCGTACGTTTAATGGGAAAATCTAAAGAGCATCAATATAATTATTTTTTTCTCAAATAATCCTCTTTTTATAACAATGTCCTCAATAAATGCTACAAAATGTTAAATTTTAATTTTTATAATGCGCTAGAATGCTATAGCCTTGTTTACAAAATGCAATTAAAAAAAAAATTTAAGGTGGTATGTACTATACATCATACATATTCTTCCTCCCCCTTATGATCCTTATTCTTTGATTATTTTCTTTCCAGATCCATCAAATGTTAGGGACATTAGTCCCGTACGTGTAGTGCATGGTTTATCACTGGAAGTGGCGGGAACCTTTTGCCACTAGATTGTGAGATTTGACGCCAATCTACACTTTGGCTAGCGGAGTTTGTCCTAAGCAGATATCTCCCACCAGCGGGACACCGCGCTAACCGGGACAAGCTCTAAGCTCCCGACATGAGTGGTAGTGGTGCTTGTAAGTGCAAAAGTGTAAGTAAAGGGGTAAGGGTAGGTCATGGAAAAGGAAAGCTCGCGCGCGGTCCATGGCCCGTTTTCTATGGTACTACTCTGGCAGTTACCTGGTGTGCATCGGAGAAAGCACAAAACTACCGACCAGAACAGCAGGCTGCTGGAATTCTCCAGACGGCGCGCATGAATTCGACCTAGCTATGTAGCTAGGGTCGTAAATCATGTCTCTGTCGAGACTCGAACCCTTGGACCTTCTTGTCAGAGGCACTGCGGTGTTGAAAATACTGACACCACCGGGACTACAACCCTAGAACCGTCTGGTCAGAGGTAGTGCATTGACTTCAATTGATGCTCTGAGCCACTTTAGCCCCTGTAACGCCTGGTTATACGTTGGTATTAAATAAAATGAATACTTCAAATTTATAACACATAATAAGAGGTCGTATTTATGTTGATCAAAAATTATTGATAGGTTTTGGGTGAAATGAGTA
Organism: Gryllus longicercus; assembly: GCA_038098605.1. Classification (NCBI taxonomy): domain Eukaryota; kingdom Metazoa; phylum Arthropoda; class Insecta; order Orthoptera; family Gryllidae; genus Gryllus; species Gryllus longicercus. The sequence continues at coordinate 4,787,550 of JAZDUA010000036.1, read as the reverse complement.
AGACCTTATTGAGAAAGATGTGCATATCCGAAGTATTAGTGAAGAAAGAATACGTTACCTGTTAATAACGAAATCACCAATAATCAAAGTTCGATGAAAAATGTCAGCCATGAAGGGCGAGTTTGAGACCATAATGTAGAACATTATCATTAGAAATTCTGCCCAGTAGCAGCACATGAAAACTAATACTGGCAGTCCAGATATGCTGTTGACTTCGTCACACAAGTCTGTCAAACGCATATGATCCTCCTGTAACTCCCGAATATGATCTTCAAACTTTGCATCAGATTGAAGCAGTTCAGTTGAACAAATAAATTTCGTAAAGCCAGAAAAACTGTTCTGAGTGAAGATTGTTACAGACAGCTTTGCATTCAATAACTTGAACTTATCTCTCAGCACCAAAATGACGTTGATGAATTGCAAAATAAAAACAATTTGTGAAGAGTGTAACACAATTCTGGGTATATGAATATGCCAAGGGTTCGTCCATAAAAACTCCAGACAGTGATGAAAAGTCATCACAAAGAGACTTATTACGAGTTCACTGATAATCCTCCTCCTACGAGTTGAATAAGCGTCCGAAGTTTCCTGAAGAGAATGCATGTCCACATAACGAAGATCTCAAACAAGCGCATTCCAGTTGCTGCGTTTTAACCACAGAGCGGAGAGAATGGCGGAGATGGGAACCGTACACCGCAATGGCAAAACGCACTCAAGAAAATCACCCATTTTGTGCTTGTCGAATTGCACGAAATCGTACGTGCCGTAGTAAAAGTAGATGTGCAGGACGTGTGCGCGGTTAATACCACCAGCGCCCACATCACGCCTGCTTTTGTTAGAGTCACTTCGTCTTCACGAACACACGTGAAGGGCACAAATCCCATGACGCGGCAAACACACGTCAGAGGCTCTACTGACCATGCCAGGCCTTCCATTGGTTTAGTCGAACAACCGCTTTTCGGGTTCCTTAGGAAATTTTTGTGGATTCCAGATCTAAAATGTGTCATATTATTGACGCACCTCCACGACAGACAAATGTCTTATTCTCTGATCACTTAATCCAGCTTGTTTGTTGGCAAATTTCATTGCATAACAGTTTTGAATGTACGTATTATCTTTGTGTTTGAGTAAACTTATTCAATGAATTCTTCCAAACATTTTTATTGATTGTTTACTGATTTAGTGTATATAGCGAAAACATTGTTTAAAATACAGTTTAATGAAAATAAACTAAAATTTTTTTCACCAAATTAACTCATTAAATGCCGGAATTCATTACATATTACTTCATAAACTCTCAGGAGATATGTGTTTATGATTCAAACTGTAATGTTTCTACTGCAATGTTTCTTCCGTTCGTTTAACGAATTTATTTATGTCGTATTATTTTAGGCATTACATAATTGCAATGAAGTAAAGTTCACCAGAAGTTCTTCAGGAATGTTTTAAACTAATTTATAAACGAAAATACCACTATCATTTTTGTTCAAATATTCATTGAAAGTCATTCGTCATAGTTATTGCCGTTGAGCCCTTTTTCAGCGATAAGAATTTTATCTATTATTCAAACTTTTCCTTGAATTTCGTCATTTAGTTCACTCTTGATATTCCCTATTTATCCATGCCACTTGCTCATAAACTCGATTTTTTCAGTCTTTCAACGTACGCAATGTATACGATACCACAAGTATCATATTATTTATAAGAACTGTATTCTTCAAATAATGCACTCTCCCTTGAAAAATAACAGCACTGTATTAAATATGTTCTGTCTCATGGACGTGGCTTTAAATATTTCAATAGAACAATTCTAATATGTTTCCTTCATCTTTCTACAAAATTCATTTAAAGCAAACACATTTTCTTCTTAAATATGTCATATCATTTGTCTATCTACATCGAACAGAGAACAAAAATAGAAAAGCAAAAACTGAAATGCTTTATTTCTATATAACATAGGTGGTTGAGCTTCACACGAATTTGACAAGCTTCACAACACTACTCGCAAGCCTTACTTTCTAACCGCAAAATAATATTACCACTAATATTAAGAAAATACATTATAATCCATCATAGCTTTTCAATTTCTTAATCGCAATTTCATTAGTGGGTATCCCAGTGATGGATTCCTCATAATTAAATGGATGCGTCAGTTGATTGAATGTATAACGTAGGGGTCAGTTGATTGAACAGAAGATAATACGCCCTTATCAATCGCTACTGCGAATTAGTATAAATAACGTACAAGGACCTGATGCTTCCATTAAGAAACTTGAAATTGTGACTCTGGAAGATTGTGTATATTCATCAAAATTGAGTCAATATTAGTTTCCTTTCTCGCATAATATAATTGAATCAATACTTTAATTAGTTGGCAATGCCATCCGGTAGGAATGTAAGAATACTGTAAGAAAAATACTCTCCACTATGGGTAGGGAAATGCATGAAATGCGGTGGCAGCTAAACGGACGCACTTATCTTCAGCGACATCAAGCGACGTACGAAAGAAGCCTTCAGGTATTTTTCAGCCAAGGCCAGCCAAGCTTGTCAATGCCATCTACACGTGCTTGCACGCATTAATGAGAAGGTGGTGTATGGCAAGTGCATGTATGCGCGTCGTTATTGGCCGAAGAAAGCTGAGATAAGTTCCTTTATGTCTGATGGGGTCTGATGTCGCTGTAGCTCGCGTGTGGCTGATTAGCTACTGGCAGTTTTCGTACCTACACCTTGCCTCCTAGAACTGATTGATTAGTGATTACGGGCGCGCTAATATTATTCCCGTAAATGTAGTGCATGTTTTCTCTTGGGAGATGGCGTTGATCTATCCCCGCTGAATGTGAGATCTGGCACCGACTTACCGTCGGCTAGCGGTGTTTTTCCCAACCAGGAATCTCTCACCAGCGGAACACTGCCAAGCCGGGACAAGCTCTAAGCTCCCGAACGGTCTTCCAGCATGTGTGGTATTGTAAAGTATGTAATGTGTGTGTAAGGGATAGCATAGGACAAGGAAGAGGAAAGTAAGATCGCGCGCGGTCCGTGGCCCGTTTGTTAGGGTACTGCTCTGGCATTCGCCTGGTAATGATCAGAGCCCAACAACGGAGATGAGTATCATTCTTTCTGATTATGTTCTCATGATAAGAAAAGAGGCATTGAATAAAAACGATATTCAATACACACAGAAATAAGAAAAGTAATAAGTGGGCTATGTACAACAGGGATCAATGTGTTATTAAAGGAAGACATAACACTAATTTGAAAGAGTATTGAATACTCTAAAAATACAATCTAATTAAATATTAAATATTAGATAACACAGGAAACACTTCGTCTGGCTAAAACCATCTTCTAAGTAAATTACTCAGCACATACAAGTAGATAGTTAACTCCTATCAAAATAAATAAAATGCACGAAGAAAAATTTCAAAGAGTTGTACGAAATTAATTGATTCAATATTCTTTTCAGGTTACATTGAAAGAATTTTCAATTTAAAATAGGCACACAACGTAACGGCAGTCATTGCATTCTCACATTTGTCACTCCTAAAGAAATGAAAATAAGGGTGTATTTTTCAACGAGCGTGTAATGGAGGCTATTATTCACGAGTTGATATTTACGCCACGAGCGACTTTGGATTGAGTATCTAGGGGCTTCTTACAGCATAGGCAACACTGATTAGCAGGCGCGTGCGGACAGTCCATACTCAGAGATGTAACTTAGTACGACAGTGAAGTTGAAATCTTAATTCAGGTACTGAAAACAAATTAAGATAAACATCAAAGTTCCCACGCCTATAACAGTCCGTATAGTAAGTTATGTAAATTACATTTATCATAATTTGCTCTGATTTAATATTCAAAAAAATTTTCTTGTTGGATGCACTTTAAATTGCAAAATTCACTACAATATTCTGCGGCAGCAACGCACAACTGCGTAGCAGCTAGTTGTATATATTTTTCATGTGATCGAGAGTGGGTTGCCTTGTCATATGCTGAATTAAACTCGTGCTCGTTTTATCAAATTTTGATATTGGAAAATACAAATTGGGAGAAAGATTTACGAATGAAATAATCTCTTTCACTTCGAAATTATTAAGGAAGAGTTATTTAAGTACTGAGAAAATCTATGAAAAGATACAAATACCGAAAACTTAGAGCGTTTTTTAATTTTTTTTCTTTCATGTATAAAGAGTGATACCGTCTCAAGCGTCTTGCAAGTCTCCTTTGTATTCAAATTATATTTAGATGTATTGAGAGTTGATCACAGGTACAAGGGAGAGATTATGAAAATTAATGTGACAAATTAGTAAATATGAGATAAAAGAGTGCTTTCCATAAACGTCCGTAAGTCTGTACATTCTATAGCACCAATGGTTGGAATGTTAAGTGAAAAAGCCAGACATTCGAAAGCACACAAGCGAATACAATTGTTTAAGAGAAACTTGACGCTATAACCCCAGTACCGCACATTCATTATGTTTGAGCAACTACTGTCTATGTCGTGTTCTGCTCTAGAATTCGTCAGTTATTGATCGAACAAAATTCCACAAAAATTCTATTTGAGCAGACGTCGAGTATTTTCGTTCAGATAATGTCACAGAGGTTTTCCATTACGATCTCCTACGATCCGGATCTGTAAAGCCTAGTAAAATTATGTCCAAAATAGGTGCTACCTTAATTGACGTAAATCTTCTAATTGACTTAATCTGACCAGGGTATTAGCTTGTAACGAAAATCCGCCACTATTGTGATCAAAAATAGGCATTTTTTGTCTACGAAACTTCAGTTATTGACTGGCAATAACGTTTTTCAACCAGAATTCCTTCCTACGTTCTTCAATGCAAAGTGTCTTCCCTCTCTCCCTCACCTTGTTCTTCTCCTCGACCTTCTCTGAATTTTGCTTTCACACGCAACGTTGATGTCTGGTAAGAACGTTACCATTAATTACTGCTGGAAGATGAGTGAATGCTAGACACGGTGCCTTTGAATCTATGAACGATGAAATTATAATCACGGTCGTTTAATTGGAGTAACTTAGAAGTTAGAAAACTTA